>OU611907.1:579872-1179872 GCA_914767705.2 Tenthredo notha | reverse complement strand
TGGACGAGTACGCGGCGAGAGAAGGGCTGACCGCACAGGGGCGGCGAAAATTGGTCAATTTAGTCGTCAACTTGATGGTGACCAAGCTTGGCTACCACCCGTCGAAACAAGATAAAATAGAATATGCTAAAGAGATCGTAACTGCGTTCCCATTATTGAAAGATCCTGGGACAGAGGAAGGTTACGTTAGTATGATTCTATCCCGAGTCTCTCAACCAAGTCTGTTTTACAGAGAAAAAAAATCTAAACTGCCGACCGAATAATATTTTACAGGAAATATTTTATGATCCCCTTGGACGAGCCGGCTATATATCCTGGAGGTTACGAACGTTGAACCGACGCCGAAAGGATGGAAAGCCATCTCCGAAATCACAGAAGAAAGACGATAAAGAAAATACTGTTCCGACAATTAATGTGCATCCGCAGAACGCAGAACAGGTGCAAGCACAATTGATCTTCCTTCAAAACGCTTGCCCCAAGACGCAAAAGAAAGAAATTCTTGTGGCGTTGAAAGATACTTTCAATCTAAGGAGATCTGCACCTGACAGGATTCTGGAAGATTTTCCCAGATTCCTTGATGCACCCTACCTGGTATGTAACATATTCTATTTCTGAATCTATACGTATGTATATCAAATCTGTATCGCACGTATTCAACGTTGCCGTCATTAGAATTATCAGTTTCTTCAAATCCGGCAAAAGGACCCCGCACATTTCTTATGGGGACTGGCTTTCCGATGGATTTGGCTGAAATTTTCAGGTTTCGTAGTTCATGCAATGCTGATCAAAAGTTAACATTGATCAGCATTGCATGAACTACGAAACCTGAAAATTTCAGCCAAATCTATCGCATTAAAGCCAGTCCCAATAAGAAATGTGCGGGATCCTTTTTGATGTATTTCAGATTGACGCCGATTTTCAACTCATGTACCCAGATGTGAAAATCACCAACTTCAACGCAGATGCCATATTACATGTCCATGAGAAATACTCATCTGGAAATCATCCAAGTTCGATTAAAATCCGCCAAAATGATGAACCAGGTTCGGTCTTAGCGTATTCCAATCATAATAATAATAATAATAATAATAATAATAATAATACCTAATTGAATTCCAATTTTATTTGATTTGTTTATGTCGACACACCCAGCAGTGTTCATACCATATTATTATTTTCTATTCAATAACTTACGTTCGTGACTCGTAAAAAAATGATTCCGTTTTCGAACAACTAGGAGTTATATGAATTGCACCAGTCGCTAATATCTCATTGCTTTACTTGGCTGAATTTTTATACAGATTGGGACAAAGTGACGAGGGCCTATATCACTTTGCTAAAGCTGCTACCACCAGCTGCTAAGGGTCGAAAGAAGGTTGAGCGCATCGGAATTCTATCTGCGTTAGACCGGGTTATTCTTTTTCACAAGGTACATGACGTGATTTCAATTCAATTTTCCATTGTAATCTCAGTATCGATATTAGGACTAATGAAATATGTAAACATCAGGCAGGAACACCGCTCGAGAATGTCCAAGTCCAAACCAAACAACCGTGCCTGGTTGCGGTAGGACCCAACAAGGGTGCAATCTCCTCTTATTTTATCGCCGTGGAAGGTAAAATACTACCCATAGACGCAACGGAGTCATCAGCTGCATTCGACATCTTGTTTAAATCTCATTTCGTTTTGGATACGGAGTTCGACTCGAACCTGAGTATGTATCTCCAATTCATACAGGCTTTTTATTACAATATGACTGCTAAGGTCAATTTCACGGCTCGAATGCGTGAAGTCCGAACGTGGTTGACAAAGTCAGTCGCAATGGCCTAGTGGTCGAATTATTAATAAGGTACCGAATACAGTGAAAGTGCGGTTTTAAGATTATAGTCGTTTTTTTTTAGGGGTTTTGCATTCGTGTTTTGTTGTCTTGGGTCATAGCTTTGTTCGCCTGTTTCATGTTACCTAACTACTTTTCTCTCTTCTGCTCACTTCTGAAATAACACACCATTGGATAATTCATTTATACTATTACGTGCATGACATAAATTTAACATGGAGTTTCAATGTTTCGTTTGCTCCAAGCGTTTTTCTTCAGTTGCCAACATGACTAGACACCTAAGCATTGATCATGCCTTGCTTCCTGGATCAAAATTGAAATTAAAATGTTGCCACCCACCGTGTTCGCTTTCATTCAACACCTATAGTGGTTTACGGAAGCATTTGGTAAAACATTTTCAGGATACAGATTCTATCAAAGAATGGACCTTGCCATCATCAATAGCTCAAACTTCCGAAAATATTTCACAATCTCAGTCACGGGAAAATATTTTATCTTCGGATTCAGATTGTTCGAGTTCAGATGCTGAACAAATTGAATACTTGTCTGATAATGATATCAGTAGCTCGGAATGCGAGACTGTGAGTGATTTACCTGCCACAGAAGATTCATTGGCGACTAACTACCTCTTGAAATTAGATGCGACCGGGATTCCTAAGTCATCTTTACGAGATATTATCGAGGGTAGTAACGAATTAATTAACAACGTTATTGATAATGTTTTGAATTTTCTAAGCGAAACCGAGTCAAATACAGACCTAGCGCTGAAGCAATATTTACATAAACAAAAGAACCTATTCAAGGGAATAGACACCAATTACAAGGTAGGGAAATTCTACTCTCGATTAAAAGATTTTGTCAAACCAGTGGAAGTAGCCATTGGTACCCGTTTTGATCAAATATTTGATTCGTCGTTGAATACCTACAAAACAGTCGCAGTGCCATGCACATTTATGTATATCCCGATTCTAGAGACCCTAAATTTCCTTTTGCGCAATAAATCTGTGAGAAGTATGATATTCCGAAAATCTGACGAAAAGACTGACATTTTAAGTGACATCTGTGATGGCTCATATTATGCTGCACATCCACTTTTTAGCCAACCGAATTATGCCTTGCAAATACAATTGTTTTACGATGACTTTGAAACAGCTAATCCACTTGGCAGCAAAACAATAATTCACAAATTGGGCGCGATTTATTTTATATTAAGAAATCTTCCTCCGCACGTCAATTCGCAGCTACAAAACATTCATTTGGTGGCTTTATTTTACGTTTCTGATTCGCGACTCTTTGGATTTGATGAAATTATGAAACCAATCATTAAAGATATTAAAACATTAGAGTCAGAAGGTTTAGTGGTTGGAAAAAGAAAAGTACAAGGCTGCATCATTGCTGTAAGTTTTGACAATTTGGGAGGAAACACATTACTTGGGTTAGTGGAGTCGTTCTCGGCGACGCATTTTTGTAGACTCTGTACGGCTACCAAACAAGAGACACGCGTTATGGTAACTGAAGATGAAATGCTATTAAGATCAAACGATACTTATGACGGAATCTGTGCAAAACTAAATTCGTCCACGAAGCATGTGCTGGGAATAAAAATTAAAAGTATGGTAAACGACTTACAGTACTTCAAAATTTTCAACTCCTTATCCGCAGACATTATGCATGATATATTGGAAGGGGTGGGTCAATATGAAATCAAACTATTCGTGACTTTCATTGTGAACGATTTGAAAATCATATCTTTATCGGATCTAAACGAACGAATAAAATCATTCAATTACGGTGTTATTGATATGCGAAATAAGCCGAGCTCAATTGCATTGGATAAACCAGGTGTTCTGATAGGCCAAAGAGCAGCACAAACGTGGTGTTTAATCCGATATTTACCGTTGATAATTGGGGATATCGTCCAACCTTCTCATGAACAGTACAGTTTGTTGAAATCCAAATGGCGTGTTATAACTTTACTCCTATCTTGCATGTCAATCATTTTCGCGCCTGAAATTAGTATAGGAATGGTAGAGCAATTGCGCTGGTTGATTCATGAGCATCATTCTCAATTCAAGTCTGCGTTCAATACCCATTTGCTGCCTAAACATCACTTCATGGTGCACTATCCTCGAATCATTGCAAGCATGGGTCCCCTTGTTCATTTATGGGCCATGCGTTTTGAAGGAAAACACAATTATTTCAAAGATTTAGCAAACAAATATCACAATTTTAAGAATATCAGTAAAACATTGGCAAATCAGCACCAACGATATACAGGGTGTCTCGAAATTCGCGCACCAGAAGCATACCGGCGGATTCCTTGCGAAATATCAAGACGAAAGTTACCTATACAAAAAAGTCCGCGGGGACTTAGTTCTTTCGTAAAAAGGACCTAATAACGAACCAATCAGCGTTCGTCGATAGGAAAGACTGTCTAAAATCCACAAGAATCCGCACTTTGGAATTTTCATTGCGTGAACCGACTGTCTAATGTCAATCGCTCACGGTGGCTTCAAGCGCGGCGGGCGGAGCGGGGAACACCACACATTATTGTCTTATTCTCCCTAATAAGGCGATGCGGATTCTTGTGGATTTTAGACAGGCTTTCCTATCGACGAACGCTGATTGGTTCGTTATTAGGTCCTTTTTACGGAAGAACTAAGTCCCCGCGGACTTTTTTGTATAGGCAACTTTCGTCTTAATATTTCGCAAGGAATCCGCCGGTATGCTTCTGGTGCGCGAATTTCGAGACACCCTGTATATACTACCATTGGAGGGTGTGTCATAAAGACTTAGAAGTCGAAATTAGTACAGGCCCGGGAAAATTTGATACGTACGATAATTTACTATCTGAATTTGCTTTGGACAATACCGAAGTCGTGTTGAAATCATCAGATAAAGTACTCATTGTTAACAGAGTGGAAACTGGACTTCTGTATAAAGCAGGATTTTTCGTAGACACTCACATAGACGATGGAACAGATTTGCCAATCTTTGAAGAAATTCTCAAGATTTTCATACATTCCAATACACCTTTTGCAATCTGTAGTGAGTGGGACACTAAATATTTTAGCGACGAGTATCATGCTTTCGCGGTTCAACCCAAGACCACAAAACACTATAGCATAACTAACTTAAATATCTTAAAGCACAAGTCCGCCTACGAATGTCATCAGAGCTTCAGCCACACGGCTATGTTTATTGTACCCAAATATCATATAATTTAAGGGCAATACTCCAATTCCTAGTTTTACTAATTAGTGTTTCTATGACTTGCCAATTTTGATACATTTTATTGATCTAAGTTTTCTAATAGTTTTCTAATATGAGTTTTTTAATTTTCGAGAGGCTACCAATTTTAGCTGATGCTACATATAGTTCCTAATCAGAGACAGAAAGTACAAAATGATGAGTGATTATTAATATTTTAAGATTGCATTTAATTAATAAGATAAAACATAACTGAAGTCTATACTCTGTGATGTTAGACGTTAAACATTTAGATTTAATGACGTATGTACCTGTGTATACATTACGAGTGTATCAACTTTCATGATCGTGTAATTGTGTTATTTTGAATAAATTAATGCCAACCGTCATGACAATCCATTTGATTCTTTTTTGAAGAATACCTGAATTAATGTGCCTTGTTACCGCATTTGCAGCTTCGAAGCTCTTATATTATCAACCGTATAGCGGGATCGATGGTGTCATTTTTCCGGAGTAACTACTGCAAAAACCTCTGTCATCTGCAGTATCATTTCTTGAGTATTAATCCTTCGGAGTTTATTTTTCAGTGCTCTATTTCCAGTGTCTTACCTGAGATGGTGATTTTTAGGGTAGTAATTCTTTGCTATCATTCTTGAGGTGCTAATTTTTGGTGTTTTTCATGGAGTATCAATCCTGCGGTGGGGATTCGCTGGAGTGATTCTCGAAGTGTCAATTTCCTGGTGCCATCGCTGTAGTGTCATTTTTTGGTGTTATTATTGAGGTGTCAATTTTCTGGTGTCATCGTTGCAGTGTCATTTTTTGGTGTTATTATTGGGGTGTCAATTTTCTGGTGTCATTATTGGGGTGTCAATTTTCGTGTGTCATCGTTGCAGTGTCACTTTTTGGTGTCGTTATTGGGGTGTCAGTTTTCTGGTGTCATCGTTGCAGTGTCATTTTTGGGGTGTCAATTTTCGTGTGTCATCGTTGCAGTGTCACTTTTTGGTGTCGTTATTGGGGTGTCAGTTTTCTGGTGTCATCGTTGCAGTGTCATTTTTGGGGTGTCAATTTTCGTGTGTCATCGTTGCAGTGTCACTTTTTGGTGTCATTATTGGGGTGTCAATTTTCGTGTGTCATCGTTGCAGTGTCACTTTTGGTGTCGTTATTGGGGTGTCAGTTTTCTGGTGTCATCGTTGCAGTGTCATTTTTGGGGTGTCAATTTTCGTGTGTCATCGTTGCAGTGTCACTTTTTGGTGTCGTTATTGGGGTGTCAGTTTTCTGGTGTCATCGTTGCAGTGTCATTTTTGGGGTGTCAATTTTCGTGTGTCATCGTTGCAGTGTCACTTTTTGGTGTCGTTATTGGGGTGTCAGTTTTCTGGTGTCATCGTTGCAGTGTCATTTTTTGATGTCATTATTGGGGTGTCAATTTTCTGGTGTTTTCTCTACGGGTGAATTATGTGGTGTTATTTTTCATTGTGTCGACTGCCCGGTGTTGTTGTCAATTGAACGGAGTTGTTAGAGTTGGTGTCAGTCGGAAACAAATTTTTAACACCGGACTCTCAACACTGCCTGTTGACACTGTTAGCGGAGTGGACTTCCATAGACTACTTAAGGTGTTAAAATGGTGTCAATTTTGACACCAAATTTTTTACAGTGTACAAATGGTAATAAGAAGATTCATTGCGCAAAAAACTGCTAAAAATTCTTAAAATTTTCATCCTTGACTTGAAAGAAGAACAAACAAAACGCTCAGACGCGCTATAGCTTATACGGTGTAGTTAATAACCATATTTTTTTGCCAATTGGAAGCCGAGCAAATGTTCAAATTTATGTACACTATTTCATTATACACGAAGAGCAATATTGAAAACGCAATCACTTGATGTGGCCAAATATGAATATTTTTTTAAAGTAGGGTAACGCCTTGAGAGATTTTTTGCAACACGCTGTATGTAAAGTTCGATTTTGTGCACACGACTTAACACCCCTATTGAAAATAATGACGTTAAAAAAAGACGTCATTCAATGACGTTATTAAATAACGTCATATGACGTGTCACGATTTGGAACAAAAAATAACGTCATTTAATGATGTCATTCGAAATTTTCAACCGTTCATGAACGAAAATAACGTCTTTTTTTTTGTCAACAATAACGTTATTCCTATCAAATGACGTGATTTATATTCGACAAAAAACGGCTTCATCTTGACTTTTTTATTCCATCATTGTTTGCAAAATTAAATAACTTTAGAGTAATTTGATAATGTTTTTTTATTCAATTTGTCAGTATCAAGGTAAGTAAATTACATTAATTATACTCAAAACTTGGCATACGCGAAACATTATTTTGTTCCAAATAAAAACGTATAAAAAATATTAATCATCTTCTGAATTTGATGTGATAGCATAAGAGGTGTCAGTCCAGCGTTCGGAACCGTACGATAATTATCGTACATGTACGATAATTTTATGCCTACGTACGATGTACGATAGCATATTAGTATCGTACGCAGATTATACGATAATTTCCATTATGATGGAAATTTTGAGAATTTATTTTATTCCTACCCTGATCGCCAATAGCGCGGTGTTTCTTTCTTTTTTTTTTACCACAGCGCTATCTGTTGGCTCATTCCTTCCTTAGGTAACAAGTAACGAGTGCCGTATTGCCGACTAATGTGTCAATCATTTCTTTGGTTGTATAATGTCCGCCAATAATCAGCGAAGAAATATTATATATATGATATCGAACGACGATATCGATATCATTTCTTCGATCGATATCGCGCGTCGTTCGATTTCCATATTTCGGTTATGTTCACACTTCACACGTTTTCCGTATTTTGTGTTCGAATGTTGGCAGTTATTCTCTTCATTGTATTGGAGGTTACAAAGTTATCACGTGGGTAGTGGCGCTGGCGTTCAAGATTCAAAATAGTGATTCAAAGGAAGCGATATTCTGGGAAAACAAATCTGTGACTGGACACTCAGTGTGATCATGCTTTGATATTAACAAGTAAGTATATCTATCAAATACCTTAATTCATTAGCTGTAAACTATATTGTAACTTCCTGTATATGTTTCACCAGCTGAAGGCTGGTGAAATTATACTAGTTCGCGTGTGTTCTTTGTCACGGGTTATTTTTATGAATATTTGGAGCTCCTCTGGGGAAAGTTGAAAAAACCCTTAATTTACCCTGATACAGACTCGGATAGATTTTTCACTACCAGAGCTGCCTCCCTACAGACTTGGGATATGCTAGATTCAACAGACTAGGATAGCAATTATAGCTCTACCGTAGCTGTCCAGAATCTAGCTCACCGAAGCTGCCTTTTTACAGACTTGGGATATGTGTGTTCTCAGACTAGGGTACCAATTATAGCTATACCGTAGCTGTCCAACACACTCACCGAAGCTGCCTTTTAGCTAAGAATGATTTTAAGTTTTATCTGAAAGAAATGATGAAATTTGTTAAGATGGAAAATGAAAGAGAAAGATCAGATTCATGATTAATTATATGATCACTCGATCATTTCCTGTTTATTTCCTAGGTTGTGATTTTTTTATCACTGTTGCTTTTTACAAAATTATAAGTTTTTAATGCTAACAAAACAATAATCGTGAGTGATTGTATGAATGGCTATGAATGATGTGAATGAATGTGAATGATGTGAATGAATGATTTCCTTAATTTTTAACTTATCCTATTTTCGTGGTTTTGCCTCAATGGCCGGACTTTTGGTTTTCTTGTTTGATCTAAGTTTTATCTAGATTTTCAGAATTTGTTTGATTTTAAATTGATTTTATTTGAATGCCGCTTTTGGCTAAGACAATATTTTGGAATTTCTATTTATTTTATACTGCGGTTTCTGCGAGTATGTTTTATTATTTTTAATCGATAAGTAATTTTTACTTAATTGATCTGATTTTTCTATCTAATTTGGAATTGAAGAATTGAATTTTGAATATTACTCTGAGTCGGTCGGCTGCTCTAGCTCGAGTCCGCTCTAATATTTTGAATAGTTTTGAGTCGCACGGCCGCTTTGGCTCGAATACGCTGATCATGCTTGACCAGCTCGCCTTTTATACTTTTGTTGAGAACACACGGATGTGTGGCTACCTTGGTATTGTACCACGTGGTACAATACCAGCATGTTCATCCATGTTTGAAGTCATCTATAGTATGTTCGTTCGGCTATAGGCCGAACACGTTACAATATATAACCTATCATTTTTACTAGCTGTAGAGTAAAAAATGAGTTCTTTATGCGAAGACGAAGATCTCGAAGATTGCGAAGATTTGCACATCACACCCCCGAGGAAAATCGCGAAAATCAGTAATAAACATCGCCAACAAAAATTCAGAGACGCCTGGCTTCAACATGAGGACTATAAACAATGGCTTAGTGACGTGCCTGCAGATCAGCACAAAGCTAAGTGTCGTACGTGCAACGTCATAATAAATGCGGAGCTGACTGTAATTGAAAACCACATGGCTTCGCAAGCTCACACAAATCGTCGCAAGCCTCTAGAAGCTCAGCCAAGCATTTCCAAGTTTATAAAAAAAAGCGACGAAATCGGCACGAAAGCCAAAGCAACTCAAGCGCTCGAAGTAAAGTTGTGCGGTTTCGTGGCTGAACATAATATCTCGTTCACCACTTTGACTCGCCTGACAACAATTTTAAAAAGTGCTGTGCCTGACTCCGACATCATAAAAAATATGTAATTGAAGTCAACAAAAGGAACTGCGATAATAAAAAATGTTATCGCCGCGGCCGAAAAAAAACAGCCACAAAAAAAATTACAGACTAGTCTGTTTAGCGTTTTGATAGACGAATCTACTGATATTGGGAGTATTCAAACGATGTGCGTCATTGTAAGGTGAAGGATTTTCAGTTTTTATGGATCAAAATTGTCTATCGTATTCCTATATCTTGTACACCTTGTAAATATTGTATCTTTTGTAAAACAGGTTTTTTGATGCTGAAGAGGGCCGAGTGGTTAGCAAGTTTTGGGAGCTTTGCCAAGTTTTCGAGCGAAATTCAGATGTCCAGGGCGCTACGGCGGAACATTTGTTCGGACTACTGACAAAATCCTTTGAAGAGTATGAGATCCCGTTCGAGAACATCATCGGATTCGCGTCCGATGGAGCGAGTACAATGATGGGAACGAGTAATTCTGTAGCTTCAAGATTTATCGAGAAGTGCCCTGGTATATACATTTTCAAGTGTCTATGCCACTCGTTGCATCTTTGTGCCAGTAATGCATGCAAGAAATTACCAAGGAGTTGCGAAGATTTAGCCCGAAATGTGTATGGTGAATTTAAAAACAGTGCAGAACGACAACATTTGTTTCAAAAGTTCCAAACATTCTTAGAAATCGACGTTCACAAAATTCTTCGCCCAGCATAAACGCGTTGGTTATCCTTGAAAGCGGTCGTTTCAAGGATAATCGAACAGTGGCCTGCACTGGAATTATATTTCAGAGAACAAATGCTGAAAATTCGATTAAAATCCGTTGAACAGATTGTTCAGGCTCTCAGCAATCCGATAATCAAACTCCTCTATCTCTTTCTGGACTTCATTTTACCCAAATTCACCAATTCAAATGAACTCTTCCAGTCATCATCGGTAGTCGTTATGAGCCTCCATGAAAAAATGTGTCGAAGCTATCAAGAGTTGCTAGAATCATACATGTCGAGGGATTATATCTGTCGAACCGATTTAAGGGAAATAGATCCGCGCAATGAGACACATCGTTTACGTCCGGAAAATATGTACTTGGGCGTTGAGGTCAGAAAAATGTTGGATCAGGTTGAGATTCGAAACAATGAAAAATTGAAAACAGATTTCGCAGCGAGTTGTGTCGATTTTTTAATGGAAGGCTGTAACGAAATTAAGAAACGCTTCAACTTTTCGAATCCGGTTTTGAAACTGATCACAAACCTTAATCCCCCGAAAGCAATATTGAGAAACACAAGAGATGTTATGCCAAGTTTGTTGCCGTTGATGGAGGCTTTGCCTCGTATTAGATCGAGTGTTCAACATCAAATCATCGATGATGAGTGGCGTCAATTGCCATCCTTCGAGCTCCCGGCAGATATTGACGTTCAAGATCCGATTGATATTTTTTGGGCAAATTTGATGGATTGCGGAGAAGGCGACCAGGGAATGACTTTTAAAAACGTATCCAAATTTGTGCTGGATGTAATTTCACTTCCGCATTCAAATGCCGACAGTGAACGCATATTCAGCCACATCAATTTGATTAAAACTAAGACTCGCAATAAAATGGTGATTTCGACTGTAAACGGTGTGCTCTTAGCCAAACAAAGAATAAAAGATAATAACGCTGATTGCACAACATACGAACCATCGCAGAGCGAATACAGTCGTATGAATAAAGCTTGAATGTATAAAAAGGAAACCACATCGGAATCCACTGACAAAAAAATTTGCGATTTGTATGGTGAAACGGATGTGGATGAGTTTAATAGCATTTTAATGCCAAATGAGTTTTAAGTGAGAAAAAAGAGATGATCTGAAGTGAATACCAATAATAGGTTTAAGATTCAAAGAGAAAATCCTATCTTCCATACTTTGTTCCTTTATTACCTGAAGATTATATGTAAACTGTTAGTTACATGGATATTTATATTTTTTGTTCCCGAGAATATAGAATATATTGACATAAAATGAAAAATTCCTTGGTTTTATTTGTCACTAACCTACTATCCTTTCATATTCATTTATTCTTCATAAATTCAAAATAATAGAACGCTGGATCTTGGAAACAATGCAGTTTCTCCGAACGAATTTAAAATCTTGGCGCCACTAGCCACTATTAATCTTAAAATGGAGGGGGAATTGGTTCAGGTCTGTGCCATACGTGAAACATATAGGGAGCTTTCCATCTACGACCAGTGTTGACATTTCTGGTGTAAGCGGCCTATCCGGGCACAGGAATACACCAGAAATGTTGGCACTGTATCGCTCTGTGTCGTAGATGAAAAGGTCCCATAATTAAAAAAGGTTCTTTAATTTCAAAACGGTAGTTTACAAGTGATAAACTATAAAACATTTGCAAAAATCTCAATATTACGTTTAATATGATTCATTTATTCATTATGGACATTATTTTGATAAGTACGATAATTCTGGTCCATTTACGATAATTCTACGCTGCTGGTACGATAGTTGCCTCGCTTCAGGTTGTGAACACTGGGTGTCACATTCCTCGCTTGTTTCGGCTTGGTCCGATATGTCATGAGATTCCGCAGAAGTGCTAGTATTTTATCTTGACATCGTGCTTGTGATATAATAACTCCTAATTGTCCCCCAAATTTGTTAATACGTTTATCTCTTTCTTTTTCTTCTTTCTTACTTTTAACCTCAAATGGTATCAAATTGTGTTCTACTAAATACTGAGCATATCCTCCTGCAAATCGAAAAAATTGAGTCAAACATAATTTATTGACAAGTATATAATAGAAATTGAGTATAATATATACCATGCGATTATGTGGAAACTAAAGGCTCCAAGCGCGCGAACTTTGATTTGCTCGAAGATCATTGGCTAGCAGAATCGCGCCAGCAACTCCACCAACTTTTCAGTAATATCCCTAACTCTGTCGTCTGCTGGATTCATAAGAAACATAACCTATTCCTGCCACGGTCTGTCGCCATTTGTATTTGACAACAATCTGAAACAAACAGCAGACGGACTCTAGGGATATTCGTGGCAATTCTGAAATTGGCGACCCTCGTAATATTCGAATAAATCAGCGCCTGCGCGCTTGGAGCCTTTAGTTTCCACATAATCGCATGGTATATATGGGGCTTTCCACGCTGACCCTGACCACCTCGGATTTTATCGACACTTATTGAATAATTATCTGCAGGTTCAGGATCTCTAAAAAAAGATTTCTTAATTTTTTCTCATGACCGTTATTTATTTATGATTCTTCGAATGGTTTCAAAGTTCGACTCATTTCAAAATTCTGAAAAAAATTCATAAAATTACTATCAAATATGAATATCATTTTAAGCCATTATAGGTATAGAGTGTTGAATATAATAGAAGTCCTGAAGAAAAATTGAACAAATTATTAAGCTTCGGTTTTTGTCAACTTTTTTTGTTGAATGTCACTTTGTATCGAAACAACTCGTAGCTCATAGTTGGAGGAAAGAAAAAAAATTCAGAATTGAAAGTGATACATAACGTATGAATAGCGTAAAAAAAAAATAAAAAATAAAGTTTAATATTACATATAACTTCAAATTCTCCATTTTTTTTTTTTTTTTCTCTAACTATAAGCAACGAGTGGTTTCGATACGATACGAGTTGTTTAATCATTTTTTTAATTTTTATTACGGACTTCTATAATATTGACCACTCTATATCGGTACGTGAGTCGAAGAGTATGACACCTCCATGTTAAGTTAGGTGGAGGTGTCATAGTTTCGGGCATTAATCTGAGGTGTCATACTCTTCGACTCACGTACCGATATAATGGCTTAAAATGGTTCTCGTATTTGATGGAAAAGTTATGAATTTTTTCAGAATTTTAAAATGGGTCAAACTTTGAGTCTATTTAAAAATCATAAATAAATAACGGTCATCAGAAGACATTTTTTCTTCTTTCTTAGAGATCCTGAACCTGCAAACAACTATTTCAAAAAAAGTCGATAAAATCAAAGATGGTCAAGGACAGGCGTTGGTCAAGTTGGGGTGGAAAGCCCCATATCATACTTTAAGTAGAATTTAGGCATAATATAAATGTTCATACTTTTGAAGGCTTCAAACTTTGTAGGAGAACACTCTTTTCTTTGATCGCGGTCGGTCGTTCTTTCAATTTGGACAGCTCTCTTAGTTAATTCTTCTGGAGCCCAAAACTGTATTGCCAATTCACGCACAAATCCATATGATGATCTCGCATTAATAGCCTTTTTCCATTGTTTATAGAGAACTGACACTCCGTAGTGGATATGAAACATATTTCTCTGCAAAGAACGGATTTTATAAATAAATCATTGTTTTTGAAATGTACAAATTAATTGAATTATACCTTGGTCATCAGTTTAGTCTTTTCATCACGTTTGACTTCCTCCCATTTTGTCAGCTTTTCTAGTTTCGGTAAATCAGAATTATTATATTCATCGGAGTCATATCTACAAAATTTAGTTTTCCTTACGGACTTATTTTTTGGTTGGATTTTACTTAATTTTTTAGCTGGTTGAAGTTTGGAACGTTCTTTGAACGAATCCGAAAATTCATTATTTCGCCATTTAAAAATTTTTTTCAGCAACAATATCCAAAAACGTTACGTCAGGTCACCGAAAACAATCCGAAAATACACCCGATGAGTACAGAAATCCTCCCTTACGATACATTAAGACAATAGTAGATTACGATACGAGTGCGCGAAGTACGTGATTCTCACACGAGTGTAGCTTGTCGCCCGAGCGAAGCGAGGGTGACAAAAACACGAGTGTGAGGATCACGTACGCGCACGTGTGTCGTATACTATTTTTTGTAACACTGCATGGAAGTTCGCACTTCGTGTACACAACACGCGGTGACGAACAGTGACGATGCCCCAACCTGAATGTTGCAGACAGTGATTGTAGCCACCACTTGTTTCGTTCAATGGCGTTAGTTACGCTCGTTTTGCTCGGATTAGCGTTAGGTAATAAATATTACCTAACAGTTTTACGACATTACCTAACAGTTTTGGATTTGTTGGCGAATCGGCCGCTTCGCGCACTTTTTACGGGGCGCGAAGTCGAACTTCCCATGCAGGTGTTACAAAAAATATATTTGCAGCTCTACAATAATCGAATGTGACACTTCATATTGTCAGGGTGCTTTTCTTTCCACGCCGGAAGTTTGTAAAAAAATTGGGAAAAATGAGAAAAAATAGGACAAGAAGTTACATCCGCCCGGGTAACAATTTACATGGCCAGCCCACAAGCCACATTAATGCCATGTGGCATTAGTACGGCAATGCTGTCAGCCAGCCACATAGCAGGTCAATGTTCGATAACCATGCGGCGGCTATATGGTTTCAACATGGCCTTTCCACATGGCGATAGTAAGGCTAATTCAGCTAGGCTTCCAATGTTGCGCCATCCTGGCAGTTACAAGGCTAGTTAATATAGCTTTTGACTATGTATCCAATGTACACTTGCTACCTAGCATTGACCTGGCCGCCACCTTGCACCACGACCTTGGTTTTATGTGGGCCAAGCTGGCACTGCCATGTCTTGTCACTACCCAGCATTGACCTGGCCGCCACGTCGCGATGCCATATGGCTTTTATGTGGGCCAACCTGGCACTGCCATGTCTTGTCACTACCCAGCATTGACCTGGCCGCCACGTCGCGATGCCATATGGCTTTCATGTGGGCCAACCTGGCACTGCCATGTCATCACGTTAACTGGCGGCTACCCGGCCGCCACCTCGTGATGCCACATGGCTTTTATGTGGGCCAACCTGGCACTGCCATGTCTTGATGTTAACTGGCGGCTACCTGGCCGCTACCTCGCGATGATATATGGCTTTTATGTGGGCCAATCTGGCACTGCCATGTCTTAACGTTAACTGGCGACTACCTGGCCGCTACCTCGCCATGCCATGTGGCTTTTATGTGGGCTAACCTGGCACTGCCATGTCATGACGTTAACTGGCGGCTACCTGGCCGCCACCTCGTGATGCCACATGGCTTTTATGTGGGCCAACCTGGCACTGCCATGTCTTGATGTTAACTGGCGACTACCTGGCCGCTACCTCGCGATGATATATGGCTTTTATGTGGGCCAACCTGGCACTGCCATGTCTTAACGTTAACTGGCGACTACCTGGCCGCTACCTCGCCATGCCATGTGGCTTTTATGTGGGCTAACCTGGCACTGCCATGTCATGACGTTAACTGGCGGCTACCTGGCCGCCACCTCGTGATGCCACATGGCTTTTATGTGGGCCAACCTGGCACTGCCATGTCTTGATGTTAACTGGCGACTACCTGGCCGCTACCTCGCGATGATATATGGCTTTTATGTGGGCCAACCTGGCACTGCCATGTCTTAACGTTAACTGGCGACCACCTGGCCGCTACCTTGCCATGCCATATAGCTTTTACGTGGGGCAAGCTGACACGGCCATGTCTTAAGGTAGTCTGGCACTTACCTGGTCCATACGCTGCGTTGCCACCCACCTTAGTACCTTGCCTTGCCGGTAGATGAGCGGCAATGCTCGCAAGTAAAGTAACGTTGGCTTGACTACACCTACCCATTGCCAGCCGACCACAATCATAATTAATCTACGAGTCAAGCGACTCATACCGCCTTCGCGGTAGTATATTTCACAACAGTTCTTCTGGAATGAATACTGTGTGAATAAAATAAATATACTTGAGGGAGAATAGAACCCAAGTAGCGGCGTTCGTTTAAAATTAGGGTGGCTGCGACATGACAGCTAGCTGGGGAAATTTCATGGTTACTTCATGGCTTTCACGTTTCAGATAGGTATCAAATTTACTGGCAACTAGTAGGCCCCTACATGGCAACGAGTAAGCGCTTCCATGCCGCTGCTGGATCAAAACCATAAATTAACTATATTGTTTATCGACCTAGTTGCCATCAAGGAGCGACATAGTTTGGTCGTCGTTGCCAGGTAAAAGCCAATATAAAACCGATAGGTTAGGTGGATTGGCCATATAGCGGCCGTATGGTTGCCACGTTGAATTGTTACCCGGCAGCTAGTTGGCCTCTACATGGCAGCGAGAAAGCGCCGCCATGTCGCTGCCAGGTCGTAACCATAAGTGAGCTATGCTGTCTAACCAGCTAGCTGCCATGAAGGAGCCACATAGTTTGGTCGTCGTTGCCAGGTACTAACCAGGTACGAGCCATGATAAAACCCACATGGCGGCCACATTGGCAGGTCGGTTGGCCATAGAGCGGCCGTATGGCTGCCACTTCGAATTGTTACCCGGGCGGTTAAGGGGTGAAAACAGACGAACGAAGCGAAAATAAATTACTCACGTCCGCAATTATCGAGTGTGACACTTTTTTCTGGAGAAGTGGTTTTCTTTTCATGCCAGGAGTTCGTAAAAAAATTAGGAAAAATGAGAAAAAAATAGGACGAGAAGTTACATTCGGTTAAGGGGTGAAAACAGACGAACGAAGCGGAAATAAATTACTCACGTCCGTAATTGTCGAGTGTGACACTTTTTTTTCACAGGGTGCTTTTCTTTCCACGCCGGAAGTTTGTAAAAAAATTGAGAAAAATTAGAAAAAATAGGACAAGAAGTTACATCCGGTTAAGGGGTGAAAACAGACGAACGGAGCGGAAATAAATTACTCACGTCCGCAATTATCGAGTGTGACACTTTATATTGACAGGGTGCTTTTCTTTCCACGACGGAAGCTTGTGAAAAAATTGGGAAAAATTAGAAAAAATAGGGCTGGATAGGGTCGATCTGCTACGACAGTGACGTTTGAAAATCTTGAACGAATTTTTTTACTCGGGACCTTGCCAATAGTGTATCGGATTGGTAATGCTGCTGCTGTAGAATTAGTGAACAATTGTGACGTCCTCAATAACCATACGGTCTTGTACCCCCGCTATGATGGAGCACTCACAGTAGATATGACTCGCCCTTGTGACTTTCATTGATTGCTTGTTTCTAATGCACTCCATTTTCCATTTGATTGGAGATGTTTGTGTCTTATGTCCAATTGTCGTCGAAAAATCTGCCTACTCAACCTTGCTATTGTTTCTCCCAATCAATAAATAATTAATTCAATCAGTTACGTTACAGAAGTACCCTCTCTATCCAGTGTGTACTGCAGTACTACGATGAGGAATTTTATCTGTATTAAAGTTTTCAACTAGGTTCAGACACATTGAACATTACTTAGGCTTATGTAGTTTTTTCATTATTTCTCAGAGACGATCGTGTAATCAAACTCGGATTTGACTAATTTCTATCAACCTTATATTCCTACATGTGGGAAGGGCACTGGGAAAGGGTCATTTCAAAAATAAAAACAATTACAAGCAAGTAATTTTACGGTATTCTTTATTCAGATGTTTAACAGGAGTACTCCAGTATCAATTGTAATATACCTGTAATAGTTTTACCATTATCACGCATAATAAAATTCTGCACATGGTTCAGACCATACGATTCTTTGATTTGTCAATTTAAACCA
Organism: Tenthredo notha; assembly: GCA_914767705.2. Classification (NCBI taxonomy): domain Eukaryota; kingdom Metazoa; phylum Arthropoda; class Insecta; order Hymenoptera; family Tenthredinidae; genus Tenthredo; species Tenthredo notha. The sequence continues at coordinate 1,161,609 of OU611907.1, read as the reverse complement.
TGTTCCGTTCGAACAATCATATTTCAATCGAAATATTTGCAATTGTACTTATGTATGTACATACTCCAGCAAGGTGTACAGGATTATGAGTGTGCGTCCGAGATCTTGCACGGAATGAATAGCATTATAATCAGCACGGTGGAATAACAATCGATCGTTTCACGATCTGAGATAGTTTTTCATTCATGCAGTCAAGAAATTATTTGTCCGTCAACTCAGTATACTCAATTGAAATCAATAATACTGATCGATCAGTGCCACGGAAAATGGTGTTTCCATGTCCTTAACAAACAAATCAGTGGTTCAAAAAAATCTTATCGATGGTCGGGCCGAGTCGTTTCCATCGAATAGTATTCTGCTAGCTTTATAAGAGGACATTCAAAGAAAGTATTGACATCCGTCGGCATGTGAATTGAAACTTTCTTGCCTTCGCATAATCATTCCGTACAACTACAGGACGCACTGATCTCAGTTTCATAACTTGAGACGTGTGATCGCCATTCAACTTTTCACCGTACTTTCCGCCATGACGGCATCACATGTGATCGTTTGATTTGATGATTAGATTGTGCATAATGTGGTATAATTTTTATAGCTTGTGGTATATTTTACTATAGCTTATGCTGAGTTCGACTCACTGCACTGTGGCGCACTTCTGTCGCACTCTGATATAGGAGATAGAAAAGGATAAAAGTGCACTCATTGCGCACCAGTGCAGTAAGTCGGAATCGCTATTATATTTTGTTCGGACACCAGCATTGGTCAATCTTCAAATCAGCGAACGCATATTGCAGGTGTAAGGCAAGATCACACAATTCTCTTGAGACGTGCGAACGAGATTACGTCTATTGATGATCGGTTGATTTTTCGACTTGACCTCACAATTCGAGTTCAATAAATGATTTACTTCATTCATGTTTGCTACCCTTTGAGAACTCTGATTTGAGCAACATTGCTGGTATTAGCAACGAAGGTTTTGGACTATAAAGTTATATACGCTTCCAAAAATTGTCTCTTGCAACCTGTATTTGAGGAAAGTTCGATTTCTTAGATGATGGTGACGAAATGAATATTTGCAGTACGAATGCGTGTTATCGATATTATGAACAAGCTCCTAAATTCAACAGTCGGTTCAACAGTCGGTTCAACAGTTCTTTTTTGTCTGTATACTATAATGCGCCATCATTCATTCATCGTTGATACATTCTTCATTGTTGATGGATTAGGTTAAAATGAGAGCGTGTACTTTCTTCTGTCACATAAAATTCACTAAAAAGGTTAATTATTCTTTTAGCACCACTTTAGTCAATAGAGTTATATTACGTTTTATACATCGAATTACAAGCACTGTTTTCATAAAACGTTGACAGCCGTCTTCTTCTTCTCTCATGCAGTTCATAGATTGATTGATTATAGCTGTCGCTGTTTGACCGGAAAAGGTGACTTTTGAGGAAGTCAGAGATTACTCGAATTGAAGTTTCACCACTGTTGATACTGGCTTGCGGCACAAGGCAATATTCTATAATAGTTATACGTGTAGGTTTATTACCGATTATGTCCAAAATATTCTTCTCTACATAGAGTGTGCCACGTCAAAATGATTAAAGGCGTCAGCTCGATTATTATTTGTTGTAAAGTAGCGAAGTGTCCCCCTCAACAATTATGATTTAGAAAGTTGTTGGTTATTTTTTGCTGGTAGTTGGGGTTTAAGCACAGTAACAACGAAATTGCAATAATTCATACTTGCACTTCCAAAAAAATCCCAGAGGCAAAAATTATATAATTTTGGCCTCGAACACAAAAATATACCTTCCACTACACTTATTGACACTTTTTTGATTGTTGTCCCAGCAGAATTTTCAGATCCACAAGCAAAGTGAAAACTAACGATACTATCGGGTGTTTAACGACCTATCCCCATTCACAATAGAAAAATTATACTGAATATGTATTCGATTTTGAGATTAAGTTTTAACAACACTTTTTATCACATAATCATACACACACATACGCACATATCGCGCGCGCGCACATATATTCTCACAAAGCTTCCTAGAATTTCTTGTTTAAATGCACCGCCAATCGGTCACATGCCATAACCATATTTTCAAAATTCAAACGTCCCTAAAGACACATCAAACAACTCAATTTTTCACCGCAACGAATGGGTGGCGACACCGTCAAAAAGAGAGTAGCTCTCAAGAAGCCTAACCGGCAACACGTGTATTCGCAGAACAGAAAAGTTTTTAAGATTTGCAACAGGCATAAGTAATAGCATACATTATATCTATTACCGGTCTGATAACGAGTTTAATATAAGTGACACCCGAGTAGGAGTGAACAGTTGGAACCAGAATTGACACGCTGAAAGCAAAAGTGAGTCAAAAAAACATTGCGCGCGAAAGCGGGGTAGAAATAGTTAAGCTCAAATACGAAACAACTATAGTTCAGAGCACAAGTGGCATGAAGGAAAGCTGCGAGCAAAAACGAGTCAACTATCCAACTCGTTTTTGCTCGTAGCGAAAACTTAACTTACTTTTGCCAGCAGCAAAAATTTGACTCCTGTTTGCTCGTAGTGGAACCTAACACGATTTTACTCTGAGCGAAAACTTGAATCCTCTGCGCTCTCAGTGTTATTGTGCTTCGATTCTGTATCGAATCTTCCTTGCATACGATATTATACTAATAAGTATTATTGTATATTTTGTCTGCTGCGTGAAAAGTCGAGCAGTGAGAAACGTGCGCTTCAACTTCTGATTATTAATAATAATTATTATCAAGTGTTGCATTTTCATAGCAGTTTATGATTATGAATAGTGATACAATGGAATCAGGTTAGTATTATTTTTTAAAGACTTAAATTATTGAAATTCGTACGATACTAAAGATTGCGCGAAATTACACGAGATTTTTTGACGTCGGAGAATTTTTTCATTCTAGCAGCACACGACAAGGATTATGATTCTGACCCTTTAGATTCTGAGGCAGAGTATGGCGATGATCAATTAGAAGAAGATAGTGAAGGTGACATTTTCTACTTTTTCAAATAATTCACGTCGCGTATACGTGACAGATTAAAGTAATGTATGCAGCGGCGCCAGCTTTTCAAAAACCCCGTGGGTGCTCATTAGACCTGTCATTAAGAAAGGTAAAATCGAATTTCGATGGGGCCACCCCTCAAAGTGGTTCGAAATAATTTGAAAAAAATTTGAAATTTTTTTCAATTTTTTCCGTCCGTATTTTCTCACCCCTAGAAAGCCTTACTTTTTCCCATAAGAAAAGCATTGATTTTCGAGGTTTTTAATAGAAAAATGCGTACTGGGTCTGAAAATATAGTCGTAAAAAATTTATAGAGAAGCGAAATGGAGGTGAATTCGTCCACTTTAAACTGCCGCTTGGAAAATGGGCCTATATCTCTATTTTTGACTCCGGTTTATAACTTTTAGTGCGGCAAGAAATTTCGACTAGTGAATACAAGCTGTTGGGATTGATCTTGAAGAAAAAAGAAATTCTTCGTTGAAAACAACGAACAAAAATTCTAAAATTTTGATCACCTTTTTACCCTTTTTGAGGACAGGTCTAGTGCTCATCTCCTCATGCTCATTATTGATGACTCGTTCAAAAGTACTGCCGAAGCGCGAAAAAAAAATCACGCTGAAAACCGATTGCTGATCACTTTTGATATCTATGGTCATTAGGGTGGTCGTTAAAAAAAGAAGTTATCTTGGATGGCCTGCAATCGGCTCCAAATGTGAAAAAAAAAATAATTCTGTAACTTTTTCAGATTTCTATTTTGACTCCCTATGAGCCTTATTTTTACAGGAACTTTATGTAATCCGTGAAAATTCTAATTTCCGTAATTTTTAGATTAAAAATCTAATCAACATACCTGAATCGAATAATGAACGATAATATTCATATTTCTCTAGAACATAGTTAAAAATCGTATATGGGTTATTTCATACGAGTCATATGGGTGTTTCAATTCAGTTGGATATTTTCTATCCATTTTTTTAGTTATATAACTATTTTAAGCTAATTGCCGCTGAGAAGCCTATATTTGGATAAAAGAATATCAAATCAAGTACAACATAATACACGTTGATTGAATCTCTGGCGATGGTTTTAATTTTTTTTTTTTTTTTTTCGCGAGAATTTCAAACGACTTACAACCAAAACTAATGACAGAATCAGCTGCAGAACTGTGGCATTGAAATGTTAAGCACTCATGTGAAATACATGAAACGGAGGTCCGATGTAACATCAATTTTACCAATACAAGAAAATGAGCTACGTATTAAAAAATGATCGAATAAACATTATATCTTTAACGAAAGAAAAATCAATAGAAAATAATGGAATGATCGATATATTAAAATATGTAGAATTATAATTTCAATTTTTTCACTCGAGCAGTGTGTAATATAATATAACAATAAAACGTATCCGATGCAATTTCGCTGATTTAAATTAAACCCAACTTAAATTAGGATTTTTATGAATTAAAAAAAGTTCATTCGAAAATAGGGCCCATAGGGAGTCAAAATAAAAATCTGAGAAAATTAAGGCCCATCCCTAGTCGCCCACCCCCTTTTGTTCGAAATGTGTCACATTTCGATTATTATCGGAGACCAGGCGTCAATAACGCAGAAAAGGCCAACGCTGCACGAATTCAAATTCAATTCCGAACACGTACGTCCAAAAAAATGTTCGTTTTATGCGAAAATAGAGTCTACAGATGGTCTTTACATTTTTCGAATTCGATTTCCTCGGCGAATAATGTAAAAACCATCTGTAGTCTCTATTTTCGCATGAAACGAACATTTTTTGGACGTATGTGTTCGGAATTGAATTCGCGCAGCGTTGGCCCTATTTTGCGTTTTTGACGCCTAGGCTCGGATAATAATCGAAATGTGATACATTTCGACCAAAACGAGGTGGGCGATTAGGGATGGGCCTTGAGTATCAGTCTATTCTTTGGTCTCCAGAATTGTTGCCACCAGTTCGAAAGCTCTCCCGAAAGCGAAAGAGGCATCCTCATTTACACAAGAGAAATATATCGAAAGAAAATATCGAACGTGGTCGTGAGCACATAACAGCCAAAGGAAAAATTGTACCAGCAAAAATATTCGAAGGAATAATCGTTTGCAAATGTAAACCTTATTGTTCGACAAAAATCGATCTCGCTCGGCAGAAAGAAATATTTTCGACTTATTACGATTTATCAAACAAGACACAGAAGACACTATTAATTCGGTCGTCAGTCAAGAAGACGCCTGTGGCTCCAAAAAAGGATAAATTTTTGCCACTCATTCCACAAAAGAAAAGGGAGTGTAATTTCCATTATTATCTCAACGACAGTCAGGGCATCGCACACGAAGTATGCCGGTCATTTTTTCTAGAATGTTACAAAATTACTCCATCCACGATGAATAGAGCAGTGCAATCGGCTGCGACTAATCCGAGCGGATCGGAAACAAGAGGCAAAGCACCGTCAGCTAATCGTACAAGCGAAGCTGCTAGAAATGGTGTGAAAAATTTCATAAACAGATTTCCGAAATATATGTCACACTACGGCCGATCATCAACGCAAAAAAAAATACCTCATTTCGAATCTTAATGTAGCAGTCATGTACAGAATGTACAGAGATGAAAGTGACAGCAACAATAACAAGGCAGTATCCGAAAATATTTTCCGCGAAATTTTTAATTCTGAATTTAATTTAAGTTTTAAAAAACGGCATACTGACACTTGCAAGGTGTGCGACTCTATTAAGATAAACTTGGACAACAAAGAGTTGCCTGACAACGATAGAAAGAAGTTCGAAAAGTTGAAATTAGAACACGAGGCAGTGAGAGAACGAACGACCGAGGTATTCAAATCAGATGTTGCAAATTCAACGGACGAAACAGCTGTCTTAACTTTTGATCTTCAAAAGGTGTTGGAAACGCCATCATTGACGACTAACATTGCTTTCTACAAACGTCAACTTGCAACATACAACCTATGCGTTTATGATGAGCTGAAAAAAAAAGGTGCGCATGCGAAATAATCGTTAACAAAATCGTCTGTCGAATTAAAACAATCGAAATGTCATAACTCATTTTCATTCTGTTTAAGCCTATATGTACGTTTGGTCGGAAAATGTTGCCGGTAGAGGATCACAAGAAATCGCATCCTGTTTACGGAAGCACCTGCTGAATCATCTCCCGGATAGTATCAAACATCTAATTTTGTACTCGGATTCGTGCGGGGGGCAAAATCGTAACATCAAAATGGCGCTCATGTTGAAGCATTACTTGGCCTCTAGTGAAATCGATTTAATCGAGCAGAAGTTCTTTTTATCCGGTCACAGCTACAATAGCTGCGACAGAAATTTTGGCCTAATTGAAAAAGAGCGTAAAATGCATGAAATTGTCAACACTCCCGATCACTGGATCGAAATAATCAAAGGAACGAAAAAAAAAAGAACCCACTTTTGAAGTTACGAAAATGGAGTCCAACGATTTCTTCACGTCGCAAGAATTGCAAAAATTAATTGTAAACAGAAAAGTGGACGAAAAGAAAAACAAAATCAACTGGTTAAAGGCCAGAACGATCAAACTTGATAAAGAACAGCCCTTTTACTTGTTCATGTTATATGATGATGAGTTGCTGAGAAGAGTTGACATTAGCAAGAAAAACGTCACAGAGGACCAATTCAAACAAATGGAACTGTCAATTTTGTACCCGAGTGGAAACACTATCACTAAAGCAAAGTACGACGATCTGATGCAATTAATCACATTCATCCCATCAAAATACAGGCCGTTTTATCAACAGCTGAGAACCAATCAGGCACGGGATGATTACGATTTTGCCAGCGGCGATAGCTCAGATGAATAAGAAGTAGTGCGAAAATTTGTAGCTGAAAGATTGATAAAATATTGAAAAAATATGTTGATAAAATATGAGAAAGAGTCTTATTAATTAGTGAGCCTTATGTTGTTTTATTCGGAAAATATTGAATAATCGAGTCGAATTTTATGCTTGAAAGAATGTAAGAATTCACGTCGAATTTGAATTTTTCTCTATAATTAATTAGTTAATTATCTTGTTGTTCAATATTTACTCAAACAAATGATATCACTCGTCGTATATCTACGACGATATGTTTCCGTTTGAATATTTCATTCAAAAAATGTGTCATCAAATTGTGTCTAATTATTTTATTCTTTGAAAATAATATCATGCATACAGAAATAATGGACCAATTATTCACCTCGGAAACGTCCGACCGAAATCCGAGGTGCCTTACTTCAGAAAAAAATCATTCTAATTCGAAATAAGTCATACTGCATGAAAACTTGATACAGAATCAAAACACAATAAGACTGAGAGCGAAAACGATTCAAGTTTTCGCTCCGAACAAAAACATGTTAAGTTTCCACTGCAACCGGACATGAGTTAAATTTTTGCTGCGGGCATGAACGAGTTAAATACTCAACTCGTTTCTGCTCGCAGTGTTCTTCTATACCACTTTTGCTTTGAACTACAGTTAATTCGTTTTTGTTTTGAGACTAATAATATATCCCATTTTTGCGCTGAAGAATAGTGTGTCCCGTTTTTGCTCGCAATGTTTTTTTGACTCACTTTTGCTTTCAGCGTGTCAATTATAGTTAAGTGCAGTTTATGTTAAACAACACTAAGTGACTGGAACAGAATAAACATTATATATTGTACCCGCCACGCGTTTTGCTGAGTCCATCAAGAACCCTTCCTACCTGGTGCTGTACAAATTTATGTTATATTATATTATTCTTAGAGACTACTTATTTCTTACTTTTTACATAATAATTAGAAGAAAACCTCCTGATAAAATTCTAGGTACGAGGGCCTACCCCGTAGCCCGAATTCCACGACGCCTAACGTCGCAAAACATTAGTGGCGCTCAACGATACAGCTAGCCCAAATTTCAACGCCTTGGTGCACGCGGTTAAGCCATTAGCTTCCCTCGTTTCAATATTATAGTGAAAACTTAATACGTGTCGCATTCTTGGCGCCCAACGTGGGGCCAGGCTCGAAAACACGCAAAGAAAATTAGAGATAAGGACAATTTTAACGGTAGAATTTAGTCACAGTATATACGAGTTAACGGAATTTTTTGAATCGAGGCAGTATAGCTCTCAGAACAAAAGAAACTCGAGAACCGTCGAAGGTCTCGAACGTAAACAAACACCTAAAGCTGAACGTAAATAGAGACAGTATTAAGGTGGCTCCGTCACGTAGGTGCGTATCGCGTGGGTGTCTTAAGGAGGTCCTTTTAATTTTCAGTAATATACATGCATTTCAATCTACAGTTAATAAAAAATGCATTGTTACTAATGTTATGTAGGAAATAATGCTTGTATATTGAAAATAAGAACACTGTAAAATGTGAACAATTTTACGTTACGGTACTGCATAGAGAAGTACGGCAACGTTGCGACTCTCCTATCTCGCTGTCTCACTTCAAACCACCCGTCACGACGCAGCCGTCTGTCACTGTGATTTGATATTCGTTTTTCTCCTTGATTTTAGATACGTTTTATGTAAAATTACGCATAAATAATAATGCCTTATAATGTGCGAGCATCTATTGGGCAAAGAAAGGGACAGTTTGTTAAAAAAAAAGTGAAACGTGCTTTAGAAAATTTTGCAAGTATGAGCAGAAAAAATTGCGAGGACCAGGTTTGTTGTGTTTCCATTAGTTATGAATAACAATTAACTGATTTCAAATCAGTAAAATCATTGATCCTTCTGTGAACAAAATACTTAAATTACATTTCAGCGCGACCACGCTGACGCTGCTCATAACCTCAGAGGACGCAGAGTTGTAGAACTTCAGACGCTGGCGAACGAGTTATGGTGCAACGAATGCAATCAACCTTTGTCACTGAGAAATGTGATAGAAGAAAGTAAACGTGGATTTGCGAGTATTCTGAAAGTTGTCTGCTTGAAATGTGCTAATATTTCTATTGTACACACAAATAAATTAAACAAAGAAAAACGTAATTACGATGTGAACTTGAAAGCAGCAATTGGTATGTATACTGAAATAACTTTGAACTGTACAAGGGTTAATGTCTGAAAGTACACTTATGAATGGAACATTCATTCTCACAGCCGTTATCGACGCTGGCATCGGAGAAACGCAAATGAATACTATTTGCTCAGCAATCAATATACCCAGCATTTCACCGAACCTACTCAAACGACATGAGAGAGTCGTGGGCCCAGCAATTGAAGTTGTGGCTAAAGAAAGCTGCAGAGACAGCATCAAAAAAGAAAAAGAAGTATCAAAGGGTTTTAATTCCAAAGAAAAGTAAGTGAATAATAGTATATTGTGTACCAAGGAGGCAAAGAAGGTCTTTTAACGCGTACTTCAGAGACCACTTTTAAGGTGCTTCCCTACCCAATTCCAACAGACCTGAAAATTTGGGAAAAAAGGTGTTAATAAACGGAATATCTCTGCCTGGGCACCGAAATCAATGAAACAAACTTCGTCGCGCGATTCTATGTACGATTTCGGACACGTACGGCAAAAAAAATGTTGTTTTTTTTTTGAAAATAAAGAAGATATCCATGTAAATCGGATTTGAAAACGTCTGGTGGAATTGCGTAGGGAAGCACCTTAACTTCTAGGACTCGAAAGTAGCTAAAAGTGAACTCTTTGCATGCACATTCACAGACCCCCACTCGACTGTCTCTGAAACGCCTCCTTTGTGTACCGAAATCGAGCATGAAAAACGCGTAAAACATGCTTGCATTACATAAAGTAATTTAAAGAATAAAGTGAAATTTAAGGATACTGGCGAAAATAAATATCATTTTTGTTCATTCCAAAGATAAAATATCTAGCAATTAATTTCAAATTACTTGAATATTCTCATTCCTTATATTTTCAATAGCGTACTTTATAGAGTGAACTTTACTAATAATTACCAATATAGGTTATCGATGATGAGATTGTTCGAAACCCTGGATTTTTATTTAAAATCATTACCCCACACTGTTAGAAATAGTTAGAAATTTCATATACTAAAAATAATGAAATTTAGTAACCCTGGTGGTTGAAATGAAATTCATACAGAAAATCTTGAAATACCATATTTGTCTATTAATATTAATGAACAAAACTGAAAATTCAATTACTATTTCAAAATATTAAATTGGTTGTATGAAATTTACGAGACTGTTTTGAAAATTCACAAAACTCTCTTGAATATTCAAAATGCATGTTGATCTGAATGAATTTTCAGTGACCATGTTGTAAATTTCATCGTTTCAATTGAGAATTACATCATGCCATACTAAAATTCAGAAGAATGTTTTGTAAAAATTGAAATAACCTGATATTAAATTTTACGGTATTATACGGAAATAAGATTTGGTTGCGCAGTACACTCTGCGCATAGCTACCCGTCCATTTCCGTTCAGCCATGCCTATACTTCCGTAAGTTCCTTTTGGTGATGGCGGACGCGTGGAGGAAGACGATTCTATAAGATCTCAGTCGCGTATATTCGTGAATTGTGTATACTTCGAGATCCGCGTCAGCAGTATCGAAACAAATTGTGTCGACAGTTCATCGAAGCCATACGACAGGTACGTAATAACATGGATTATCTATTTTAGCAAGTATTACTGCCCAGATATAATAGCGATGCATACCACCCAAGCGACTCATATTCGGACCAATACGTGATCTTATTAATTCTAAGTGTATAATAATTACTTTTCAATATTATCATATTTATTCTTTTCAGGGTGTTCACACGTGAGGAATAATTACTGTGCATACTTTATTTCTCAAGTGATTTTTCTAGTCTTTATCCATCAGTCGAAGTTCGTGTATAAGTCATAAGCAATATATATGTATAACGCAATTGTAAAACGATATTGAATATTATTAAAAAGATTTATAAATTTCAATTACGTGTCTGAATTTTAATGTACCCATACCTTTAAATTTGTCAATACATTTATGCCAATTTTTACAATGATCCTTAATTCTGATACATAATTTATATTAATTTTCATATACGAGAAGTAAGAATTCTCAATGAACTGCATTAATTTCATACACTATGTGTATAGAATTTAATATAATTTCTATCTGAAATTTCATAACCAATATCGAGTTTCATATAAAATGAATATTAATTCTCAGATACAATAACTATGAATTAAATTTCAAAACTTTTAATGTGTGAAATTTAATATATTTTCAGTATGAAAATTCATAAGAAATCTAATTTTTCAAAACTATACGTCTTAATATTCATTCGTTATAAACTCTGAATTTTAATGTAGTAAAAGTATATGTTAATTGCTTCACACACATTTTTATGAAATTTCATACAAAAATTTCTAACAGTGCAGGTATTGAGAGATAGAGCAATATAATCTCAAATTCCTTGTAAATGCTCATCCAAGTAACACTAATCAAAGGTGTTACTCCAGTAGAAGAATTTAATTTTCAATATTGAAACTACCTAAAGAAATGAATTCTATGCATACGATTTCATGAATTGAAACTAGACAGTTGAATTTTTTCACTAGTATCCTCTCGAAATCTAAATTGCAAATGAATTTGTAATACTATAAATCCATATTTTCATGCATCTTTTCCTAATTAATTGAAAATGTACTTGGCTCAATGTTTGAGCAATAGAATTATCAAAATAATCATAATTGAGATAGTATTTCTGAAATTGTACAAAGTCTTTTTAATTGTATATTCATGAAGATCTGGTCTTTTGACCATAATAATGTAAGCTGCAAAATGAATTTTAGAATAATCTGATGTACTTTCAAAAAATGCTTTTTGAAGAATGAAATAAATTTTGATTCCGATTGACGAACATATGTTCATATTTATATGTTATGACCTTTTTCCTTTTCACGGTTCAATCCTGTTTTTTTAGTACGTGTGCTTAACTCTATTTTGTTATGATGTGATTGGATTTATTCGTATGCGCAGTAAGGAGTACGACGATACACAAATAGCAGGCGATCAAAATGATTCTTTTGTTCTAAATCACGACGATCAAAATAATTCATCTGCGTCTAACCCAGAACACAACATTATAGCTTCGTTTGATGCTGGCTGGCAGAAGAGAGGCACCGGTCATGCATACAACAGCCTATCAGGTTCTCATCATTTTATAGATATGCCAACGAGCAAAGCATACATACATAGTACATACATACACATTGAAATACTTTCAATTACATATGCATGTGCATTTGTGAATGCATTTGTATTGTTGATATAAGTATGGGTGTATTAATGTATTATGTATTATGTATGATTAGCAAAAAAGAGTCGACAACACATTTTTAATTCATGAGATTCAATTTGTTACGTAGGTCATAGCTCATTAATTGGCTATCATACCGGTAAGGTATTGTCATACTCTACTCGAAGCAAGAGATGCAGGAAATGTGCAGCAGGCCATAAAATAGAAGACCACGATTGCAGACAAAATTTTTCAGGATCTGCGAAGGCCATGGAACCTGACATGGCTGTTGAACTAGTAAATCACAATGAAATGTTGAAGGATGAAAATGCGAACATTTCTGTATCAATAGGTGACGATGATTCATGCACCATAGCGGCAGTTCGTAGAGAAGCGTCAAAACCAATAGAAAAATGGTCCGATTTCAATCACGCACATAAGGCATTAAAAAATTCACTATATTCATTAAAACTGCAACCTAAACTCATTGAATATTTTTCTAACTGCTTTTCTTGTGCGGTTAAGCAAAACAAGGGAAGTCCTAAGAACGTAGAAACTGCATTACAAAATGTAGTACCGCATGCATTTGGAAATCATAGCAATTGTGGAGAATGGTGTAAAAACAAGTCAACAGAAGATCAATCTGCGCATACCAATCTTCCGAATGGCAAACCCCTTTCTGATCCTGAACTAAGAGTTTCACTCTCAAAATTATTTGCACGCTTTGCTAATAATGCTAGTAAACTAGCACCTTGTGCCTCTAGCCAGGCGAACGAAAGTTTTAACAGTATTGTTGCAAGCAAGCATCCAAAATCACGCCATTATGCGGGGTCAGAATCTTTAGACACCAGAGTCGCGGCAGCGGTAGGACAAAAAAATGTTGGTACGAAATATGTTATGCAAGTGAACGACTTGATTTGTCTTTCGCCTGGCAAAGAAACTCTCAAATATCGCGAATGGAAAGATAACAAAAAAAAGAAACAGGCAGTCTTACGAAAATCTGTTGAATTAAAAAAAAAAAGACTTTTCGCAAAGAAAGAGAAATCTGCAAAAACTGCTGCGGCGACCAAACGTGAAGGTATCACCTACAAGACAGAAATTGGCTTAGCTAATGTTTCGGACTTATTACAAAACCCACCAATTTGTGGTAAGCAATTTGCAAATAATTGATAATAATGAATTATAATGTTAATGGAGCTATAATAAAATTATTATATCTAGAAAATGTAAGCTTCGATAATTGTCGCATGGTAATATTTGATTTGGAAACAACCGGGCTGCGTAAGACAGCAGAAATTTGCCAGGTAGAAAATTTGTTTACAAAGCGGTAATTTATTTGCTAGCGAATCGAAATATCATAATTGATCAATTTCTATGCACATACTCATAGATAGCGGCATGTACAGATGATAGCTCATATAATTCGTACATCATACCATCATGCAGGAGCATCTCAAATAACTGGAATTAAAGTTATTGATGGCGAAATGTACCTCGATGATACCAAACTGGATACAGTGCCGGTCAAAACTGCATTTACAAAATTTTTACAATTTTTGCAGTCGCAAGGGCAGTCGATCATTCTTGTCGCACATAATGCCTTTAGGTATAGAAGTATAATTATGACCCACGAAAAACATCCAAAGATGTAAAAAAAGCCGCCAAGATACTCACACGAAAATCACAATTGCTTTATAAGCAAAACGGTTCGCCACTCTCTGTCGTGAAATCAAGAAAAAAGCCAAGCACCGAACGTACAACTGCGATCTCTCAGCAATTTGTTAAAAAAAAATAAAAAAACTCAAACTCAAACTCAAGCCTACATCGTGAAGTCGGAGTTTCGTGTGACGATATCGAAGCATCATTCCAAGAGCTACGTACTTGGCGGGCACATGCGGTTTTTTTTTTCTTTGTGTTTGTTGTTCTCACGTTGAATTGATATGACCTTATCGTATTTTGCGAACCAGTCTCAAAGTACTATGTTTTCGGTCGCTGGTTATAAACATGTCATGAACTTTGCATCGACTGACGAATGTTAGATTCGCAGATAACATTGGTTCTATAGGTATAAATTTATTTAAAATGCATCTTCCGATCTTGTCGGACGACTATGTCGTGGCAGTTAAAGGATTAGCGCTTGCGAGTTCACGGTAGTGCGTAGTGCGGGCGCCAAAGGCCTTTGGCGCCCGCACTACGCACTACCGTGAACTCGCGAGCGCTAATCCTTCATTTGCCACGATTGTGTAGTTGCAAATGATTATTCTCCACAAACGAATGAGCAACAATATAGTACATTATGCTACTAGGGAGGAAAGTGTGTGGTTTTTGCTGAGTGCGATGTTCAGCACGAGCACGAGGTGAAAGTTCGCTCCTCCCGTGTGGCATATATCACTTTTTAGCCGACTAGATAAAATGTCCATATTGCATCCACTAGTCAAACACAGCAATTCAATCAATCAAACTTAGAATCGGTCAAATTTAGAGTTTTTTTCTGCCCTTCAAATTTACTTTTTCGACTGCAAAATTCACTTCTTCTTCCCTCTGATCAGAAATTGATTACTTTCCGCCCGCGTTGCAGGGATGGAGTATAGTAATTTTATCGTAGTCGGGTAATAGTACATTACAGTACGAGTCCGGTAAAACTTTCTCTGACGAGTGTGAGGTTGCAGTACGAGCCGGAGGCGAGTTTTGCAATCACACGAGATCAGAAGAAGTTTTTCCGTCGAGTATTGTACAAAATTTTACTTTAGGAGGTGTGAAAAGCCACGCGAAGCGTGGGTAAAACGTCCAAAATCACACTTAGTGAAGTAAAAAATATTTTTGCACTCACGTGAGGCCGAACTGTTACGAAGATGGGTTTCAGGTATTGAAATTGATCCTCCCCACTACGTGTATACGCTCGTGCACTTGCATATACGCATGCATCGTGAGCAAGATTGTATGACACAGTATAGGTACACCAATTAAGCAATCATCAACTGAATTTCATATTTATCATTATATCAAACTGTCATACTCTATGCTACTTATAGCATATACGTATATCCGTAGCTGTATGTTTTAGGTTGCATGCCGCAATAGCAGAGTAGAGTTTTCTTGATTCGATCGTTTTGCAAGTGAATAAGTTTATTCTTCCATAATTAATACTACCTAGTGAGGTATGTGATTCCAGAGTTCCGAGTCTGATTTGATAATTCAATGACAGTGGGAACGACCAAGATTTTTATTGATTATACAAGTATTTATGTCTGTCAAGTCATACACATAGTTAAAGACACGTAGAAGTATTGTCTGAAACGATTATTGGTTTTAATAACTAGTTTTTCATTGTATTTAATTGCTGTCGCATTAAAAACTAAATTTTCGCGTAAAACGAAGCGGGTTGTCCGTATAGCTCTAAGGAACCGCATGTGCCCGCCAAGTACGTAGCTCTTGGAATGATGCTTCGATATCGTCACACGAAACTCCGACTTCACGATGTAGGCTTGAGTTTGAGTTTGAGTTTTTTTATTTTTTTTTAACAAATTGCTGAGAGATCGCAGTTGTACGTTCGGTGCTTGGCTTTTTTCTTGATTTCACGACAGAGAGTGGCGAACCGTTTTGCTTATAAAGCAATTGTGATTTTCGTGTGAGTATCTTGGCGGCTTTTTTTACATCTTTGGATGTTTTTCGTGGGATTTCACTTCTTTTTGCAAGCACCAGAATTGAGAAGGATTGCTCATTTAATTTCAGCAGGGTTATACGTTATTATAGTTTGATCACGATAAGAAATACATTCGGAATTTGGACGAGGGAAGAAACATTCAGCGAAAGACAAACACATTTACTTCAATTGTCAACTATGACAAATATAAATAATTTATTAGGCAGAACTTAATTTTGTCTTATACAGTATCAGGTTGAAGTTCGTAACGTTACTTCAACAAAATATTCGCCAAAAAATTCTCAAATTCAAGGCTCGAATTTCAAATGGATCAAGAAAGATGTATAATTCCTTAAATCGTGTGAAACACGTTCATCTAGCATATTTTGTAATTCAAACAATATTAGGATCACGAAATATTGCATTTCTTCAACGAATATTCTGTTATTACGTTAACTTTACGAACTTCAACCTCAATATACAGTTTTAACTTAAATTTAGTATTTAATCAGTAATTTTTCCACACGATCATCTAAAGGTCAATGAATTACCGAAGATTTTATACATTCAGTTTGACACTTATTAGACGGGTTGTTGATTTTGCTGCCAAACATAAGAGCCAAGGCTTGAAATTGGGCAGTTATCAAGAAATCAGCCCTCTTCTATGTATTGAAAATGAATCTCAACAAGCATCGTTCAGGGAAAATCTGAAGAATTTCTTTTTGATGATAGAAGCTACCAAGGAAAAACGAAAGCACTTGGCTATACCATTTTTCGAAACCATTGAAACTTTGCGCCACACCTTGGATGTTTTACGCACGCTCCGCGTGTGTGAGAATTTCATACGTCATAAAGTCAAATTTTGTATAATACTCGACGAAAAAACTTTTCCTGACCTTGTGTGATTGCAACACTCGCCTTCAGCTCGTGCTGCAATTTCACACTCGTCAGAAAAAGTTTCATCACTCTCATATCATACTGTACTATTTTCAACTCAGTGTGTGACTTGATTTCTTATGCCTGTTGATAGTGTGTAAAGTGTCCGATTCACATACTTCCATATGTAAAACTAATTAATTTCTCTCCGTTTGAAAATAATAATTTCTAAAATATTTTTCTTCCATTCAACTTTCTCAATTTTGTGTCAAATTGTGTTGAGACATACATATTTACTGATTGAATAATAGTGTTACTAATATATCAAATTAACATTACATGTTATTTATAAATAAAATAAAATTCATGTGAAACGTAATATGATTCTATCAAAGTCAAATGAGCCTTACTTTTCTGATCAAGATAACTTGTATCTCGAATTTGCGTTTCTATCGATAGACTACGAAAAGGGATATATAGAAGTGGAAGAAAAAGAGTTGTTTTTGTCTTTGATTTCCTCATTTCTTTAGTTTCAAAGACTAATAAAATTTTATGCTATTGAAAATCATATTTGGAAGTATTTTGTTTTTAATGGGGGGGCTTTGCCCCCTGCACCCTGACCAGGTGCTCTGCCTTTGGACCTTGTTCGCACCCGGCCGCTCTCACTAATATTCCAATATATACTATACTTTCCTATTTTTTTTTAGAGTTTTTACAGGTAAAGAATTTCGCACACTGAGTTAAAAAAAATAGTATATGACACGTGTGTGCTACCCGTATCGTGCTGTACTATTATAACACTTTGAATGATCAGTAATTTCTAATATATTAGTCTGTTTGATAATTAGTTTGTGGTGCTGATGTATAGATAGGTGAAGTTAGTGGTTGGTAGGCTGGTCGAAGTTGGTTCATTTGAAGAAGATGCGTAGAGTGTCATAACTTTGGAGCAGCTGTGAACTACTTCTGTTATGGCACATCGTCTTGCCGAAATGTTATGCTCTTCTGTTCCGATGGATTGATAATAGGATAGGAATGGTCCAGATGACTGTCTCTCTCTCTCTCTCTCCATTAACGACTTATCGCCATTATAGACATGTAGTCAAATCCAGATGACTGTAAAAGATATAGAATAACAAAGAATTGAAGGAAAGATTTTAGTATATTAGTATTAATTTTCCTAGCATTGTTATCATTTCGGAACCATGAACTGTGGGCTACCTTTGTCTTGGGACGCTGTTTTGCCAAAGTGTTATGTTCGTCTATCTCAACGGATTGATAATCGGAACCTTCGTTTGGGATGTCGTTTTGTCGAAGCATTATCTCCGACTATTGCAATGGATCGATGATAGAATAGGAAAAGGTCAAGTGACTGTGAAACATAGAAAATGACAAAGAATTGAATGAGAGGTTTCGTATCGCTACTAATTTTCCTAATATTTTTATTACGTTGGAGCTATTAGTTGTAGGCTACCTTCGTTCTGGGACGATGTTTCGCCGACATGTTATCTTCGTCTATTTCAACTGATTGGTAATCGCAACCTTTTTTTTGGGACGTTGTTTTGTCAAAGCATTATCTCCGACTATTCCAATGGATCGATGATAGGATAGGAAAAGTCCAGGTGACTGTGAAACATAGAAAATGACAAAGGATTGAATGAGAGGTTTCGTATCGCTACTAATTTTCCTAATATTTTTATTACGTTGGAGCTATTAGTTGTAGGCTACCTTCGTTCTGGGACGATGTTTCGCCGACATGTTATCTTCGTCTATTTCAACTGATTGGTAATCGCAACCTTTTTTTTGGGACGTTGTTTTGTCAAAGCATTATCTCCGACTATTCCAATGGATCGATGATAGGATAGGAAAAGTCCAGGTGACTGTGAAACATAGAAAATGACAAAGGATTGAATGAGAGGTTTCGTATCGCTACTAATTTTCCTAATATTTTTATTACGTTGGAGCTATTAGTTGTAGGCTACCTTCGTTCTGGGACGATGTTTCGCCGACATGTTATCTTCGTCTATTTCAACTGATTGGTAATCGCAACCTTTTTTTTGGGACGTTGTTTTGTCAAAGCATTATCTCCGACTATTCCAATGGATCGATGATAGGATAGGAAAAGTCCAGGTGACTGTGAAACATAGAAAATGACAAAGGATTGAATGAGAGGTTTCGTATCGCTACTAATTTTCCTAATATTTTTATTACGTTGGAGCTATTAGTTGTAGGCTACCTTCGTTCTGGGACGATGTTTCGCCGACATGTTATCTTCGTCTATTCCAAAGGATTGATAATAGGATAGGAATGGTCCAGATGACTGTGGAAATTTAGTGGAAATAAAGAAGTTGAGGTTGGTCTATTCATCTAGTATTATTATATGTAAAATCTAGTGAAAATCAATGTCCGTACATACCGTTTAATGTAAGTCATTCGTAACCTTATTTTCACTTGTTCCGGATCGAAGTGAAATAATATTTTGCCAGGATCGTTGATTTATTCTTTATCTAAATATTTGAACCCAGCTTAGAGGATCTGTTCCGTGCACTTACAACAGGCCATTATGCAGATTTATTAAATAATAACGGTCATCGGCGTGAAACCACGGTCGGCGCACTTTTCACTCTGAACATTTGCTGTGTCTCAATTCACCCGAATGCATACTCGTACTTGCGTACTTGCGTACTTGCGTACTTGGACCTTCGTTTTTTTCCCAAATACACACTCGCGCCCTCGTTGTTGGCCGCATGTAGTGCACTCTGGTGCGTTTTTAACGCACTAGTGTATTATCATCGAATAAACTACCGATGTTATCGATCTATTCAAATTTGTTCCGTGTGCGAAAGTAGCGCGCAAATTTATGATTTGAAAATCTGTAATAATACATCCTAATGGCAAAAAACAACCGCGTACTGCGAATCAGATAACAACTGATTCGCGCATCGTTTATACGCTTGGGACGCTCTGTCAATTTCGTTTTATCCCGAATTTTTAAGTTATTTCTCCCTAGTTTTCACCATGGACAACCAGGAATTTCACAACTGTAAGTATTACAAAAAGTTTATCGTTTTATATTAAATTTCAAACTAACACATTTTCATTGTACCTTCCTGGCGATAATTAATTTCTCTGAAAAACTAGACACTTTTAGATTTTCAGGCATATGGCTAGGCATATGGATTCATAAATCGCGCTAGAGTTTTTCTGAAAAATATTTTTGTCCATGTTGGCCAGAGATGTCTTTAATCCCAAATAATGAACGCAATTCTTGACATTGAAACTATAATTTACTCAAACTGTTCATTAATTTGCCAGGGGAGCCGAATCAAATTGATTTGTTGATTAAATATCGGATCGAGATGCATGCTTCGTTTAACGGGCAAAAGGGGACTGCTGGACGTAACTGGGAAATTCTTGCCGAAAAGCTTGGTTGTGGTGCCACGGGCAAAAAATGTAAAAGGAAGTGGGAAAATTTAATTGTAAAATACAAATCGATCATGATTCCCCGCACTGGTGAAGGCTTGGAAGAAGAGGGACATGGAGCACACGAGTGGGCTCCTTTCGCAGCTATCAACCAGTACATGTCTGAACGGCATGTAATGAAGCCGCTACTATTGATTGAATCTGCTCCGATCGCAATTGCTGGACGTCCTTCAACTTCATCCACCCCAAGTACTTCAAGTACTACTCTTACTCCAGCATCAACTGCTCGAAATCCTTCATTTCGTCCTTCACCCGCTGTAAACGCCGGTCCTTCAAATGCAGGTATTAGAGATCCCAGTCGTTCCTCTCGGAAGAGATCATTTAACACTAGACTGAGTTCGACCAATGGATTTGAATCTCCAAATTTCACCGAAGAATCTACTCCTGCACCCGTGATGAATCCACGGAGACGTCGTGTCGTCAATAACCGATCAACTACGGAGTTGGTGTCACAATTTCAATCATATATTGAATTAAGCCAGGCACGTGAAGCAGCTGCCCAAGCACGTGAAGAAGAAATGCTGGAATTGGTGCGGCGTATGCTGGATAAATAATAATAATTACTTCTATGTATTAAAAATATTAAAATATTAAAAAGAAATATTAATTAAAAAAATTAATAATAATTATAAATATTAATTATAAATAATAATAATTACTTATGTATTAAAAATATTAAAATATTAAAATATTAAAATTATTTTTTTTTTATAAATGAATGCATAATATCTCAAGAATATTGTGTCAAAATTTGAAATCCTTACCCTCTCCCTTAACAAAACAAAAAGCCAAACACGAAATCAAAACTATGATTTTGTTAATCTAGAACTACTTCGTTCGCCACAATTACGAGCAGCTCGGGACCGCCGAGTGCCGCTCACGAGCACGACAGGGGCTGCCCACTCTCAGGACTATCGTTGAATGTGTGCGCATGTTCGTGAATGTTGTTGCGCACAAGTATGCGCGAGCGACGAAACATGCGGTTGTGTGAGTGTTCTGTGCTCTGTGCGGTTGGTAAGTGGGTGTAAAGAGAAGGCGATTCAGCTCGTAGCTGCGGCACGACGCGTGCGTATTATTGGTGAAATACATCGAAAATCGATTAATCGAACCTCGAAAACATCGGCCGAAAATAATCGATTATTTAAAAAAATAATCGACCTATTCGATTAATCGGTGAACATCGCCCATCGCTACTCGTAACTGTGGCAGCTCGTAACTGCAGCGAACAAGTGTACCGTCTTATTTAAAAATTCCATACACCGAAATATTAAAAGAATTGATGAAACTCGTAGGTCCAAAAACTATCCACGAACGAAATTTCATCTGCAAAACACATTGAAGAAATTTTAGAAGGGCTTTGGAGAACCTCGATTTTTCATCGAATTTTGTACCTTGAATTAAGTGGTAAACTATTCTTTTTATTTATTTATTCAACTATTATTAACTATTTATTATTATTAACTATTATTTATTTATTTATTTAACTATTCTTTTTTTTTATTTATTCAATTCGTACTCCGAAAAGTGTGGGAGGTGGCAGAAATATGTGGAAAGAGGAATAAGTGATCGAACAGCTTTTACGATCAACAGGACTTTTCACACACAAAACTATAAATTAAATTGCTCAAGTGTGAACAAACGTAACAAGAGGTTGCGTTCAGCAGTTCCATCCTGCTCTTCGCGTGGCTGGCGACGTGGTGGAAGCGGTGGCAAGTTGCCATTCACCCTGAGCACGTCACCCTGGGATAAGCAAATATTGTGCATCACAGCACATGCAGCAACAACTTTTATTGCGGTATTAATCCTCACTTCGAGTGCTTTTGTGAATATGGATCGCCACCGCACCTCCATAACTCCAAGTGACTGTTCCACAGTCACCCGTGCTCTACTCAGAGCATGGTTGAATGCACGCTGCTCCGGTGTCATCGGCTCTCTGAATGGAGTTATTATGGTGACAGGGTGTCTCCTACATGGATAACCGCTGTCACCAATAATGAAATATCCCTCCGGAGGATATAAATGACGCTGAAAGATAGCGCTGTTGCGGAAAATCCTGCTGTCGTGAACGGACCCCGGATATCCACTCAAAATATCAATAAATTTCATCGTGTGATCAACGAGTACTTGGACATTCAATGAGTAGAATTGCTTCCTATTATAATACTGCTCATGTAATGCTCTCGGGCAAATAATCCTGATGTGGCACCCATCAATTGCCCCCACGCATTGCCTAAATACAGCGCTACGTGCCTTCGCCGCAAATCCCAATCCAATTACAGGTAATTCATCCTCAGGTGGTAATCTTATAACTTGTGGAACAAGTCGGATAACTTTATTCAGAGTACGATGGACCATCTTGTGCACAGTTGAGCGATGAATATCAAATGCAACCCCAACGATGCGGTAAGCAGCACCACAGGCTAACCAGAATAGAAAGACGATCACCTAAAGGTCCATCATGTAAAGTGTTATCAAGGAATATGATGGGAATTGAAAATTCAGCATTTATGTAGACAACAAAGGGATGTTAAATCACTTCAAAATCGATAGTCCAGCCACAGCGTTTCCTGGGGTTCTCACATAGGACTATCAACCGACGAAGACTGTTTGGAGTAACTCTTAAGTTGTCTTTGGTTTCACGCAGTTCTCCTCTCAGAATTGCTCCTAACAAACGATGTTCGTGGCCGATAATTTGGCAATATGGGCCTCTCTTGAAGGTAGAATAAGCAGATAAATTAGATCATACGTAATTTTGCACAAATGGTTCCAATAAACACAATTCCGAACTCACCTGGTTTCTTCTTTGTCCCAATATTTGATGTATCAGCAAAAAGTACAAAAATTGGAAATGCCTCCGGTACATCTCCCTGTTTCTTCGAAATATCCGGGCTGCTACCATCCACGCAACAATCACTTCTTCCCGGTCTACCATTTCGTAAATATCCGCCTACCTAGCGATTGAAAACTAGGGAGAAATAACTTAAAAATTCGGGATAAAACGAAATTGACAGAGCGTCCCAAGCGTATAAACGATGCGCGAATCAGTTGTTATCTGATTCGCAGTACGCGGTTGTTTTTTGCCATTAGGATGTATTATTACAGATTTTCAAATCATAAATTTGCGCGCTACTTTCGCACACGGAACAAATTTGAATAGATCGATAACATCGGTAGTTTATTCGATGATAATACACTAGTGCGTTAAAAACGCACCAGAGTGCACTACATGCGGCCAACAACGAGGGCGCGAGTGTGTATTTGGGAAAAAAACGAAGGTCCAAGTACGCAAGTACGCAAGTACGCAAGTACGAGTATGCATTCGGGTGAATTGAGACACAGCAATTGTTTACTGATTCACTGTTTCACTATTTTACTGAAATAAAACCATTAGCTTGACCGATAACATCTTATATAATATGAATATATAACTACATAATATGATTATATTATAAATTATGAATATTTTAACTGTCAATACCGCGATCCGTCAGCCATCCGACAGCCATTTTGATTTCGTCGTCCCTCTGTGGCTCACTTAGTAACTTCATTATCACATATCGACCGAATGCGGATTCAGATTCATGCCAAAATCAATAGGGGGCGAGATTTCGATGGCTTGTACCCACGTTTCAAAGATCAAGTCGATCCGTTTCACCGTTCGTTCAGAAACGTGAGGACAAGCAAGCGTCTAGCGAAAATTTGATGACCAGGAAGAAGAAGAAGAAGAAGAAGAAGAAGATGCTTTTTCATCAACTTTCGTGACCGATATATCAGAAACCAGTGTACCGATTCCGATCAAATTTATACAGCGAAGTCGTGTGGTGGGGGAATATCTATTCTGTGAATTTGATCGAAAAATGTTCACGCGTTCCGAAGTTATGACCTCCTGCTTACAGGTATAAAGAGTTCCCCCGAGAAAATAGAGTCCCGGCTAGCGCTCGCCTGCCTACGGGTACTTGGCGGCGATTCGCTGCCGCGAATCTTGATATGATATACCTTTTTTATAATATATACCATATATTGTTGTTAAATATATTAGACCGGTTCAAAAAAATCGATTACATATTTTTTTTTTCTCAATATTCGCATTGAAATACTTTCGGGGGGAGGGAGGGGGAGGAGATGCCTGTTAGCGGAATAATATTAATATTAAGAGCTCTTAATATTAATATTAAGAGCTCTCCTTTTAACATGCATCCCTTTTCACCTCCCCGAAACTTTTTCAATTGGAATTTTGAAAACAAAAAGTAGTCGATTTTTTTGAACCGGTCTAATATAATATATATAACATTGATTAAATGATGAACAATTATTGATGCTTGTAATTTTCTAAATTAAATTAAAACTCGACAGATTTGATGCGCCAAGGATTGTAAAACAAGCATCTGACTTAGGGTTGATCAGCGAATTCATGTCAGTTGTACAGGGGTTCGCTGATACATTGCACATATTTCGAGAAAAGCTTCCCGATCGAAGACAAAATAAACAAAAGTTCAGCCAGGAGGCACTCGCTGCAGATTTTCTTGACACCGCTGATTTACACCAAGCACATAATGCAATCAATGATGTGCAAACATTGCATGAATTGATTATCAAAGTTGGTATTGATAAAGTGCTGATCACTAAACACACCAGAAGTGTTCTAAATTTATTGAAATCGGAAGAGGCAGCAAAAGAAAGTGCATGCATTAAAGCTTCATTAGGCAGTTTAACTGAAATTTCTGCTGGCATGAAAACTAAAATGTCCAAGGCTGGCATTGATTTATCTATTTTGAAGAAAGCTTTTGCAAGTGGTGGCTACGAAGGTGTTCATATGTTATTGGCGGAAGATGTAGGAGGTCGACCACGTGTTACTAAATGTAAAAAAATTTTGGACAAGATTGTCAAGCATCTGAATGATGGTTAAGTTTGTACTCGTTATGATATATGTATACTTGTTTTTACAAAATTACTTTAATAAGAAATTTATCCCATGTTTACGTACGACGGAAATATTACTATCCCGTATTTTATTTTAAAAGATTTTCAGACAATTTTATTTTATGTCTGTGTACTGCGAAAAAAATACAATTGCATATTCGTTTTAAAACAACCGTTTTTATAAAATATTTAATAAAAGATCTGTACATGAGAATCAAATGAGTAATGTCACATTTTTTTCAAATTGAACTGAGGTTAGCTTGCACGATGTTTTCGTTAGTGCGCATGCGCGACTCACTATACGCTTGTATGGTGTATTCATGCCTGTACGTGAGAGCCAGCTGATTGCTGCGGCGTTGCTAAATCTCTATACGTTTACAATTTCTCTCGGAACTGCATCTTTTCCATCACTTTATTACAGAATATCTGTTCACATAAGTCGGTGACTCGATACTTTTTAATGATATTTAGAATTCTCATGGATCAATGAACGAGATTCTCGTTTTTTGTTAACATCTGCTTTCTAGATGCATAGAAATAACGTGTTTTATGCCTGTAGAGGCTCTGGAGAGTAGTCCTTCCATAAGCCCCCGTGCTAAAAATTCATATTTCAACTTTTTTTTTCTTTGTTATTTGGTCGGTAACTTAGTCTGGAATTTCGCATGTATGAAGATCTATACTTTAGGTATACTATATTAAAAAATAGTTTTTTTCTGGTTTGATCGAGTTCGTGACGGAGCCACCTTAAGAGGCTTTCTTCTCTCGTTTGAAAATTCAAACTGGTATATATATAACGATATTAGAAATTAAGAATCTATTATTATTAACACTAAATATAGATATATATCTCTGTTTATAACTAACAACCAGAATCCCAATATAATTGCCGACTCGAACTCAGAAATTTCAAACAGATTAAAATTTCAGGTAAAGTACCTACTTACCGACACTCATTAGAAACCAGACAATACCGACTAAACACGTCGATATTGATCAGGAAGATAATTGACCTAATAGACATTATCGACCTACCTAAATTCATCACTATTGATTATCGACCTAATTATCGATAACCAGATCAAGTCGATAACCGAACTTTGACAAATTACCTACAATAACTGATAACGTCACTCATACAGTGCGAGTCAACAACGATATTGTACACACACATTATCATCACCTGTCAGATTTGAAGTGCAACCGTAACTCAGAAGTTATTACTGATTCAATTAACTAAGAATTCTGATTTAATAAAATTGATTGATTCAATAACTCTGGATACTAATTCAATAAATAAACAGTATTACGACACTTCAGAACTGAAAAGGCCTATTAGCTATTCATACATTTAGTTATTCAGTAAACTATCGACAATAAGATACATAAGAATTCAGGTTTACACGGAAAGAAATCGTATGAGGCTATCAACCATATGATTCTGATTGGCAATTTAGTGGTAATGCAAGCAGATTTTATTTATGGCATAACAAAGTCATTTGCTGTGTGAACAAAATTACATTTTAACCTTGACTATACAAATATTGCTAAGCCAATATCGTTACTCGAATCATACGATATTAGGTATAAGCTAATCGTATGCGTAGTTACATTAGCGTACGTAGCTGTGTTTGATCAAGTTTTGTTTCGCTAATTTTGAAATCTGAGCGTCTCTAAAGCCATAAACATCTTCTCTTAATACGAATATAGAATATAACAGCGTTAGCCATACGTTTGGTTGTCGAAGCTATATCAGTTGCAATCTTACGGTATGCTCAATCTGGCTATACGATATGACTGGTATAGTCCGCGCAGAAATCTCTGCGAACAAATGAGTTGTGGCGCTGCAGGCGGTTGGCCGCTTGATGAAATACGGTGAAGTTGTGCGAAGCATTCCGCAGGCAGGAACACGTGTGGTAAGTATAATACAATTATGCTTTTTTCCGGATGAAAATGTAATCCATACTTCAAGTCATGTATTTATGACATCGATGTACTAACAATCCAATTTCTGCAATACTGTATACAAAACTTATAGTCCTATCAGTCGATTGAAACCGCATAATTTCTCGACACGTGCTAACATAACCTCTTTGGCGTCCCCAGTTTAGTAAAGCTCATGCAAATTTTCATTCCATACATTAGTTTACTCATGTCGTAGAATATGCGTAAACCTTATGATAGGTCTTCCTATCATTTGTGCGATCAATTTTGGTATGAAATATTATATGCTGTACATGTATCATTTACAATATTGTATAGACGAACTATATCTTCTTCCTGCATCATGTCGCGAAATGAATTCGTGGAAAAAATGCTTCAGGAGTGGAATCTTGAACAATTCATCGGTGTATTTGAGGGTATAATAATACTGAATACTATTATATACATTCTAATAGTCCTGTACGGATATACTATACGAATTTGAACAATACATTAGTACTATTCAATTCACACAAGTTCAACCACTCAAATTGAGATTGTCTTCATCTGAAACACCACTCTTATAGAATAATTCCGAAATTTTCATTTGTAGTATCCACATGAGTTGCAAATCTTATGCAAACCAAAAATGGATACATCCTTGATTTCGTTATACATTCATTTCGAGAGTATTCAATCATTTCAATACAACCCGACTCACTTAACGTGTAGTGACCCCATCATATAGAATGCAATTGTCATCCTTCGATTACAGAAAATGAAATCGACGAAGAGGCTTTCCGATCCCTAAACACAGACATCATTAAGACGTTAATTCCAAAGATAGGGCCCCAAGTTAAGTTTTTAAAAAATTGGTCCAAAATGATTCAAGAAGCACCGGTTCTTGAAACGCTGAACATTATGCAAGCAGTGCAAAATGAGGTAACTTTTCGTTGCTCTCCAATATTGAACCAAATCCCATTGCGTGTATGATTGCAGATAATCATTCAAATGTTTACCACTGCAACGTTTCAGTCAAATGTATTGACTCTGAATTGAAAAATCAAGAAACTCCTCACGTTTTGCTACAGGTCATAATTTTAGACGATCTCGCATCAGTAGACAACATAAATCCGTTGAATGAAGAATTGGTAGAGGTGCTCGCTCCAGAAGTACCGGTGAGAGTGCGAGACAAAGTACAACCAAAAGAGCTAAGTCCAGGTAATATACAGAATAAATGTTACGGATCCATTACATTCGTTGTGCTTCTAAAGGGGGGTGCTAACCTACGAGAAGGATAAAACGGTCATCGTATTCAATGTTTTATTGCGGTGAGAATCAAGGGCGGAAAATAATTGTGAATTTCGGAAATTCGTAGCTTCAAAATGCTCTTTCCTCAATTATTTTCCGCCCTTTATTTTCACCGCAATAAAACATTGAATACGATGACCGTTTTATCCTTCTCGTAGGTTGGCACCCCCCTTAATATTGGGCCACTTCGTTTTATTAGATCACCTTTCAGCGAGATGATTATGATTTTTTAAAGTGTTAATGGATTGACTTAACTGCAGGTGTGCCCGCTACTTCTTCTCGCATATCTTCAGTATCGAGATGTTCTGCACTAACAAGATACAGCCTAAATTCAAGTGAAGATTTGGAACGATTACTCAAATAATCAGTCGAGGGCCTAGTTGTCATTAATACTTACACGCATAAAAAAGAATTCGATAATCAACTCAGACTACATTTAGCTAATACAGTTATATCACACGAAATAGCCAATTCTCAAGAATTAAAGTAAGTAGAAATTTTATACCAATTTGAGAAAAGTTCACATCAAACACTCAGCAGTATACACTTTGGTACATTTCGATTACTTTAAACCATAGGGATTGACTATTTACTTTTGCCGTTGTTTTAGAATTTCCTCAGTCAGACTTTTAGAACTAGCACAACTTATCGAAAAAACTTTTCCTGCCGAAAAAGCTGAAACATACTATGTACCATTTGCGACTAACTCAGTGACTAGCAAGAGGGTGCTAGCAAAAGGGAAACTCTACGACAAATATTGTGCAAATCGGGCATTCTTGCGCCAAAGTGGGGCCATTAGTTCGAAAAGGAAGCAAACCCATAATAAAAATCCTTTCGTTCTGGGATTCCGAGAGAACTTAAGGGCAATTGGTATGTGATATCTGATATCTAACGGAATACATTTCAGTAAGGGTATATTTGGCTCCTCATATTGCAGAGGATAGTGAAGGATGTACTGAAAAACTGCAGTGGTTGAAGAACTGCCTGGAACCATGGCCTACTGTGGAAGCGTATTGGGGTGATACATCCAAAACTAGGCTCGAAAATTTACTGGCATCTGAATCTATTACTTCAAGCCAGTATTTCACAACGTACAAGGTTTTGAGACAGCCAAGTGGTTATAATTTGGTATGGCTGGCTGAATTTTGCTGTATATGCGAGCATTCAGTTTACCAGCATAAGATCCAACCTAGACTGAATATAACATTTTTAGTTCCACATCGACTTTGCACGGATGTACCCTGAAAAATCCATTATACTGTATGCAGAATGGTCAACTTTTGAAAACCAAATTATACATTACGTCAAGGCTAAAAAACAAAAAGATGCTGCTATAAACGCATTATTGGCTTTGATTCCTGATGCCGATGACTCAATCGAAATTGGAAACATCGTAGATTCCTCTGCAAAAGGTTTAGCGATATCGATATGACTTTTGTAAATAACGTTGGTCAATCACTTTACATGACATCCAACCTTGACTTGTGCCTGAAACTTTGCGATTAACATAAGAACTATTATTAAAGGCTGCTCTAAGTATACTCAATAATTTCTATAACGGCAACTGTTTTATCTCTATTTTCAGCTCGTACTGCAATCATATTGAGAATTTTACCTTTACTGCTACCCTGCCCACAGATCAGAACTAAAAATAAATCACTTTGGAGGGTGTCAAAAGCTGAGCTTCAAAACTTCTTTTTTTTACACGTAACGGTAATAATCATACTTATGCATAATTCTGGCTTGAATTTTGAACCTGATTTCACTATTTCTGATTATTTGCTCCCACAGACTATCACTGAGTTGGAATCTGAACTATCAATCCGCAGAAGAAAACTCGCTTCGCATGGCCTATCAGAACAACCGATTGCAGTTGTGGTTGGCTCATCGTTGAAAAATATTGAAAGGTGTTATGTATGCATAAACGATATCAAGTATCTTGTGGATAGTCCGCTCGCCGCACTCGATACAACCTTCAAAAGCTTTTATGCCCTGCAACTGCAGTATCCGCGAGAAGCTGAAGCTCCATGGCTGATCATACAACAGCACCTCTACAAAATATCTGCCGAAGGTGATCGTACCTTGCCTGCAATCCTCACTTTAATCGCAGACCTGACACGAAAACCCTGTGAAAGTTAGACGATAAGTCTTCTATATTTCTATTTTCTCATATATCTATTATATATATAACCTAAGACAAGTCTTTTCATAAACTGAAAAATAATGCCAATTTGTTTTTTATGCCGTAAACATTTCATTGACCTGCGAGATATTTGGAGACATTTCAAATTTGCGCACAAGTTGTACGCACACAGTACGTTTCGTTGCGTTGAAGATAACTGTACCCGCTCGTTCAATAATATAAAGGCATACCGTAGACATTGGATTTTGTGCCATAACAATGATGGACATTCAAATTCAAATTCATGTACGGACGAGATTAGTCCGTCATCTTCATCTACACACGCATCACATCCTGTAGTTGAAAATACTAGCAGTAGCTCAGTCGAAAACCCAGTTATTTCAGACCAGAAAGAATCAGTACCGGTAGAACTGTGCGATGATGAGAGCATACAACTAGGCATATTAGTCCAGAATGATGTACTCCAATTGGTTGGGAATTTGTACAGCATGCCCTCTTTGCCAAGATCCAGTGTACAGACTATCATAGCTTCTGTTCAGTCAATCATGTCAGATAACATGGAACGTTTACATAATAACATTAAAAATAAGCTTCAAAATGCCAACGTACCCTCTGACGTTGTAGTAAAAGCCCTCGAGGATGTCCAACAAGTGAAAAATGCATTCGACGGCGTGGATACAGAATTTAAACGATTTCAAATTCTAAAGGAAAAAGGATGGTTTCACCCTCCGATACCATATGTTGTTGGAGAACGATTCAAGCGTGATCAATCAAACGCCGAAGGACATGTTCAAATGCGTTCTGTCGAAGTCAAAGCCCAATTTTTCCCATTACGGAAAATATTTAAAACAATTCTTGAGATTCCCAAAATATATGATAAAATTCGTGAATACAAACTTAAATTGCTGAACGAGAAAAATGTTCTTTCAAATTTTGTGCAGGGGAGTTTATGGCAAAGCAAGATCCAAGATATGAAAGACAAAGAAGTTCTTCCCCTTTTTGTTTTCTTTGACGACTACGAGACTGGAAACGCCTTAGGCAGTCATGCAGGTACCAACAAACTAGGCGGTGTTTACGTTAGTATTCCTTGCTTCCCACCTGAACATAGGTCCACGCTGAATTCTATATATCATGCCCTTTTGTTTTATTCAAATGATCGTCAAGAGTTCGGAAATGCTGCAATATTCGGAATTTTAATTGATGAACTACGGTTTCTTCAAAACGAAGGGATAGAACTTGATCTTCCTGAGGGAAAAACTGTGGTTCATTTCAAATTGGGACTAATAATTGGCGATAATCTTGGACTTCACTCATTACTCGGTTTTGTTGAAAGTTTTAACGCCAATTATGCCTGCCGATTCTGTAAAATGAATAAAGTTGAAAGAGCTCAAGCTTGCGTTGAAGTTGCTGAACTCTTGCGAAACACTGATTCCTATAATGAGGATTTACTATTGAATAATGTTTCTCTCACGGGTATCAAAGAAAAATGTGCTCTTCTTGAACTTGAGGATTTCCATCCGTGTGACAACTTATCAGTGGATATAATGCACGATATGCTGGAAGGCGTATGTAAGTTTGATATGATTGAAATTATCAAGTATTTAACTCAGGTCGCAGGTTTTTTCACCTTAGGTGATTTAAACTCTCGTCTTATTAGCTATGATTATGGTATCGCAGATGCAACGAATATTCCGCCGAAATTATCTCAACAACACATAAACGCCGATTCTATTCACATGTCAGCCGCAGAGATGTGGACTTTTGTTCGTCATTTTGGTGTGTTGTGTGGGGATCTAGTTCCGGAGGGTGATCCAGTATGGAGGTTTTATTTGTTACTCTGCCAAATACTTGCACTTCTCACATCTACGTCTCTCCAAACAGAATGTATAGTTCTACTAGGGGTATTGATTCAGGAACATCATACTTTATATATCAAGTTATTTGCAAAAAACCTAAAGCCTAAAGCTCATCATATGTTACACTATCCGAAGATATTGGCGGCATGTGGCCCATTAGTGCATTTGTGGTGCATGCGATTTGAAGCTAACCACAAGCCATCCAAACATGGTGCTACTGTATCAAGTTCGAAACGGAATGTTGTTACCACTGTTGCGTTGAAACAACAATTGAAACTGGCGAATGCACTTGCATCTGAAACCATATTTTCCGATATCCTTGAAATAGGCCCAGGATCTGACTTGACATTAGCTGAACTTTCCCTCGAGTTTCAAGATACTTCGATAGACTTAACTCAAAAACTATATTTCGTGAAATGGGTGAAAAAATACGGAATACTGTACAAGCCAGGTATGGTAGTGTGTGTTGGTGACGATGATGGAATCCCCGAATTCGCTATCGTACAACACATATACATGCAAGAGGAAGAGATTTTGTTTATTTGTAAAGAAATCGAAACGATATACATTCAACATGTCCATGCGTACGAAGTATGTGCTAGAGATTTCTGTCATAAAGTATTGAATCTCAAGGGGTTGCTGCATCACTTGCCCAGTCACATTACCAAAATGAGCGGCAATGAATTTATCGTACTGCGTACTTTAATGTAATGAAATTCTAAAATAAATTATTTCGTAGGGGTAAGGTGGTTAGCCCCGGCCAGCGGGTACCCCCGGTTATCTCAAGTTTTGGACACTTACGCACAAATAAATTTGAAAAATAAAACGTGGAAATTAGGGCAACGATCTTGGTCACATTTTCGCATTTTATTTTTCAAATTTATTTGTGCGTAAGTATCCAAAACTTGAGATGACCGGGGGTACCCGCTGGCTGGGGCTAACCACCTTTCCCCTATATCTGCAGATATACCAGTCACATTGCAGTGTTTTTTATGACCCTCCTACAATCCTTAAATTGCATTAATATTGAGACGATACTGTATGGCCATGCGAGCCATATTATATATTAAGCATCAACCACACTGATGCGTATTAGAGTTGGTATACCAATTACATGATACCCTATTCGTATGGTTGTATGAAGCATACTATTAGAATTGAGCTAGACCGATGATTTATGATATCGCAATACTGAATATTTGTAACAAACATATCACTATGGTTGATCCATCGAGACTGTTGGCATACGGCAGCTCATACAGTATGGTCGTATCAACTATACTGCATTTTCTCCGTACACATCAGGATCTATCAGACTTGACTAAGCATGTGACTCTTAAACGTACTGAGGAAAATGCTTACGATAGGCACACTCAACCAACCAGATTCGTATAGTTGGAGTATTAATACGGTATGCTAGTTGCTATTTCAACCATGAAATATAGTTACATCCAGTATAATTATGCCCGGTTCCCCTGAACATTTTTTTCCGTGTACCCTACGAATTCATTATCTGGAAACATACGTTGGTTCATCAATTAAATCAAAAGCCATACAATGGAAAACCAGAACGATAATCAGAACCCCGATCTGCCATCAATTAATAATCCTCAACCAAGCTCGATAGATCCGGTAGGACCTTTCTCTTTTCAACCCCTTTTACTACCAGGTCAAGCTCATAACAGCACATTAGAAGACAACCTTGTCGAGGATATGCAAACGCCGCTAGCTGAAGCGACAGCATTAAAAGCAGACCGAATCCGATTGTTAAACTACCTAGGTCTACCTCCAGAGACACCCCTATTTACAGGTGACTCTCGACAAGACCCTAATAAAGCACCACAGGCGATTAGAAATCCTTTGCAGACAACTCCTGGTCAATCAGGAAGTGCATTTTCTGAACAGCGAGATATATCCGTAGAATCGATCAACCAACCTGACCAGATTAATCTCTCGGATAAAACACGAGGATTACCGCAGATAAATCCACTTGCGAACGCGATTAGTTCCTCAGAATACATAGCCACTCTAAATACATATATGAGTCGTATGATCTTAGAAGCACGGGATAAAGGCTACTGCTTCGATACCGTACCAGTACCCGCGATCATACAATCTTTGCAATCCACTCCAGAGCGATCGAGACCATCCTCGAGTACAAGCACTACAATCCCCCCAGGATTTAGTCAGACATTAAGACAAAACAATACCGATACAACTCAAAGCGCGACTTCACGAACGGGAACACTTCCTAATCCAACAAATCGCGTAACATTTAATCCCAATCCTACTTGGTATAATTCTGCATCAACAAGCGAGAATATCAGAGATCTAAGAAATTCACAGATACCCCAAAATTTCGCACGAATTCCAATTCAGACACATATGCCTATACCGCAGAGCGCGAATACATACGTAACGCACTCCACACCACACGTGCCGATCAGTTATGCAACACATCAATCGTCACAATATCAATTACCCCCTAGACAAGATATTAACCAGTCTTATAACTATCCAAATCATTCATACGGAGCTTATCAAACTATGTCAAATGAAAGAGAACAATCCCCTGCATCGCGCGTACGCCCGGTCTTGTATGGATTAGCCAAACGCGCACAGCAATGAAAACTCCAATATTCAGGTGGCAAAGGCCCACGCGCGTACTTAAAAAAATTAGAGCGCAAGTGCCATCAAGAAAGCATCCGTGGAGATGATAGACTCTTAATATTAAGCGAATGTTTCACTGGTTCCGCACTTATTTGGTTAGAATCCCGTTGTGAAAGCTGGCAAACATGGGAACATTTCGTTGATGAATTTTCTGTTGCATTCGGCATGGAAGAATCAGACGCGGAAATCCTAAGAGCTATTAACTCATGCCAACAAGGTCATAACGAAACCGGATTCGACTACATTACAAAGATGATGGAATTTTATTTCACGATGAATCAACCCCCTCGCGAAGAAGAACAAATAGCCGTAATACGGAATCAATTAAACCCACGTTATAGAGAATTCTATTCCCATCGAGGCAAAATTACCACCTATCACGAACTTCTCCAAATCACTCGCGAATACGACGAAATAGTAGCTAGTCGACGGTTGAATAAAAATACGAATCAAAACGAAAAACGCAATATACCACAACGACGCTCGCGGCTCGCCACGATCGCCCCTGTTTACAGTCACAGATGACCACGATAGTGACCAATCAGAAACATCAGCCGATAACGATGTCGAACTTTCCACTTGTAACACAGTTAACCAAGCACAAGTCAACCTAACATTAATGAACACTATGAAACAATTAGCCGAACAATTAAAACAGATTAAAACCGGAATAAAACCTAATCATAAGTCAAATACAACCAATGACTCCACGAAGAAGAATCTAAATAATAAATTGGTTAAAACCAATACACAATTCAGTAACATTTCAACGACTAACGCGAATCAAGACTGGAGTACTGCCTTCTGCATGAACTGCGGTGAATATGGACATATCCCGCGAATTTGCAAAAATAAACGCCGCGTTGTCTGCTGCATCTGCCGCGCAACCGAGCACGCGAATACTGAATGCCCGCGCACAAACACCACGACCGCCACGAGTAACTCCGCTCTAGTTTGGAAGACAGCGAATAACCCTCCACAAGAAAAGTCACAGAACAGTAAACGCGATTCTAGAAAATCCTGCACAGTAACCGCGACTACTGTAAACGAAATAACAGACTCGTTACCTAGAGAAGAGGCTGACAGCGACTCCACCCTCTCCGAAGAAATGTTTACATACGAATACTCAGACGATGAACTCAATAACGACCTCCAAACAGTAACTACCTTAACGGACATAGGAACTGCCGTTGAGACCGCAATTGAAGACTCACCCGAGAACCCCGAGGTTCCCGAAATATATACGTTACAAGACGAACCCTGCACCTCTGCTTCTATCACCACCAATCCGAAATTATCTCAAGCTGAAATACAGAAATATTATATCCCCCCGAAATTACAAAACCGTTTGGAAAACCCAGATATCCAAGACCGTATGGAACAACGACGCGTATACACCGCTGGTACCGAAATCAATCCACCCGCGAAAACCGCGAAATTACCAGTCACTGTATGGATATATGGAGAAACCCTAACCGGAATAAGAGATAGTGGTAGTGAACGTTCATACGTTAATCCGACAGCGTTCGAACGTATCCGCGAATTAAGTTTAGCAGCACCACGTCCCGATAGCACCGCTACTACAGGAATTAGGTTAGCTAACGGAACCACATTGAAAACCAAATTAGGAGCACCTTTCTTAATAGACGTAGGAGATAAATACGGAGAACAATGGCTCACCGTATTAGAAGGATTATCTACCGATATTTTACTAGGAATGGACTTCTGGATCAACTTCCTAGTCAGTGTAGACATTAGGAATCAAGTCTGGCATATGATAGGCAGCAAATTATCTTTTCCTATAAAAATCAAACGCTGCGAACCATTTGACTCAGCTTGCCGATTATTCTCGCTACACGGTGTTACAAAATCAGAACAAATCAAATTAGAACAGTTCCTAGAAATAGAAAAACAAAGGGAATCCGAACAACCCCGAGGTTGTACGCAATTAATTACTCATAAAATCGAATTAGCCGATACTACCCCTGTCCGACTTAAGCCATACCGGCGTAGTCCCACGGTGAACAAGCTTATGAAGCAAGAAGTAGATAGACTAATAGGAAAAGATTACGTCACTATTAGCAAAGGTAGCTCATGGGCCAGTCCACCCGTTTTGGTTATGAAACCCAACGGAAAGTATAGGTTTTGTATCGATTATCGTCGATTAAATAAACTAAACAATCAAACCAGCTTACCCACTACCGAATATGAACCGTATTTTATCCGCTTTACACGAAGCATGCCTTATATCAACCATTGACCTTAGCGAAGCCTTTCATCAAATACCGATGGAAGAAACTCACAAAGAATACACTACATTCGTGCTAGAAGATGGAGGATTATACCAATGGGAAAGAATGCCTTTCGGTTTAACCGGCGCGCCTAGTACATTTCAAATGTTGATGGATGCTTTAAAACGCGAATTAATAAGAAAACTAAACGACAAAAAACTACCAAGCCGCTGGGAAAGCAATGCGTTTGCCTACCTAGATGACTGGGTTAGAATACTTTATTCAATGCCTCAGCCGCCCATTGCATAAAGCCGAATTAAATTATACGACATCCGAAAAGGAATGCCTTGCAATCGTCTGGGCCATTGATAAATTACGTTGCTATCTGGAAGGTGCACCCTTCACGGTGGTTACCGATCACACCGCGTTAACTTGGCTATACACCCACAAAGATCCCACTAGCAGACTCGCCCGATGGTCTATGAAACTATTAGCGCACGATATTACCGTAGTCTACCGAAAAGGCTCAGAAAATGAAGCACCTGACGCGTTAACTCGCCTACATGAAAATCCTAAAGAACCAAGCGATACCCGAACCGCTAGAGATCCCGATCAAGACACCGAGACTGACGATCTCGACCCCTACGAAGTATGGTATCAAAAGAAATTAACTATCGTAACCCGCCAAGCCCACCTAGTGACAGATTGGAAGGTAATAGGAAATAAACTATACCATTATCGAACAGATCCCGGAAAAGACGAGATCGGAGACCAGAATGCATGGAAACTCGTCCCGACTAAACCCGAAATTCCCGACATATTACACGCGAATCACAATATACCGCAAGCAGGACATTTAGGTACTGATAAAACATGCGACCGTATACGACTACAATATTATTGGCCCGGTATGCACCACGATATACAACAGTATGTATCGAAATGCGAAACTTGAAAACTAGTTAAATTTAACCAACATAAAGGTAAACACCGAATGAGTATCAGATCACCGATCGCCCCTTGGGCTATAGTATCAGCTGATACTGTAGGACCATTAACACGCTCTACAGAAGGAATCCAATACATACTCGTAGTACAGGACTTATACACCAAATATATAGAACTAGTACCACTACGCGCACAAGCCGGATCTTCTGTCGCTCGCGAAATCCGAAAGATTTACAACCGTTGGGGAACCCCTAGCATTCTGATTACTGATAATGGAAGCGAATTTATCAACAAACACGTCGAAAATCTGAATGACGAATTCCAGGTAAAACATCGTACCACCGCACTCGCACACCCCTGTGCTAACCCGGTTGAACGATTGAACCGCACGATCAAGCCGATGCTAGCTGCGTTCGCCTCTCCGAGACAAACCGACTGGCCTCGTTATCTATCTGACCTTCAATATGCTTGCAACTCATCTCCGAGTACCGCTACTAAATATACAGCAAATTTTCTGAATTTTGGTCGCGAGACCAGAGCCAGTAATTCTCTTCCAGAAGATCTAGACATAACCAAAATAGATCAAACCGAACCTTGGGCCCAAAGAATTAAGCTCTTAGACTCAGTTCGACACATTGCAGAGAAACATTTAATAAAAAATCAGATCCGACAATCCAAAGCACACAACGCTGGAATTCCACATAAAGCCCCCCAAATATCCATAGGTGAAGCAGTATATTATCCACGCAAACGCCTTAGTAAAAAACAAGACAACTACAGTGCCAAACTAGCACCAAAGTTCGACGGACCAGCGTATGTTTCCAAATACTATCCGCCTACTACAGTAGAAATAATTAATAAGGACCAAAAATACATAGGTAAATACGATGTATATGATCTGAAATTCCCTCGCCGAAGCAACCGGCAAGTAACTAACCAAAAAAATTTCCTTGTTAAAGCCTAGATCCTGATCCCACGGGGAGATTCACACATCTTAGGCCTAAAGACAAAACAGTTCAGCACTAACAAGATGGATCAGTCAACCGATACCATAGCAACGAAGAACCGTCGCCCCACCAGAACACCTTCCCTTGACAACCCAACCTCGCTTACTGGTTCCGAACTGTCAACCGCGATCGACCTGACAAAAACCATCGGTACACAAACCGAACGTGAAATCCGCGACGCGACCCCGCGATTCATTCACTTGACGGTCAGTGACGAGTTCACACTCACTCGCGCAGGCACCAACCTAACCAACCGCGAAGAACCATTGAACCTCACTATCAGACCCACCACACCACCCGGACCACCTCCTGTGCTCAGCCTTCAAGGAGTAAAGAGAAGACATTCTGATACTTCGTCAGGTGAAGACTCTGATTCAAACACAGACGAACCGACGATCATCTTCGATACGAACGATACCAAAGAAAATACCCAAAAGACCGAAAAGGATATCAAAAAAGAAGAGGAAAAGGACGCGCCGACTGACACTAAATATAACGTATCCGACGCCGAACCTAGCGAACCTACCGAAAACAAAAACGCACCACCAAACTCAAACTCTGTGGACATCGTGAGAAGCCGTTGCCCTAATGAGTGGGATGCTAAAGATTCGGAGATTCTAAGCAACGAGCCGAAAATTATTGCACAGCCGTGCGACTTCAACTGCTACGCAAAAATCGCTTTCCCTGCGCGTAAGTCTCCACAACAACTACGAAAGCCACTATTAACCCGACTACTCGAAGCCCCAACCGTCTTGGCCACCAGACCAGACACAGTCACACTCAAGCTTAAAAACGCTCCGCCCAAGACTCTTACACTTTCCACATGGACACATATTGTGGATGAATATACGAACGACCAACTACAACCCGGAGTGAAAAAGGAGTTGAGGCACACTGGGACTAACACATTTCTCACGCACCAGCCTAAAATCTTATCCAAAGGTTGCATTAACTGCAGAGCAAAAGGACACTTTTATCGGAATTGCCCAATGCCGCTGCGAAACGGATTCTGCCACCGCTGCGGCGCAGACCGTTACTCTACCTTAAACTGCCCTTTCCCCCACGGATGGGAGAATGAGATCCTTAAAGGAAGATGCAACAAATGCGGAACCGATCTCAGACTGTTGAACGTCAACTGCTCTGAGTGCCAACGCAGATTCCCAGAGAACTCATCTTGGCTAAACAACTACAAGGGACCCTTAACCACCGGAAACAAACACCCTTGCACCGAGACTGCAACTTTGACTCGACAAATCACCGGACTCGACGAATTCCGCCAGCCAGAACTAACTCCCGGACCGTCAACCGATTTGAGAACACGAATTGGACTAAGAATAAACCCTTCTACCGCGCCGCGCCGCCAGTAAGCAAGTTCCCTTAGCCCACATTCACACCTCTCGATTACACCTTTCTTAAGACACCTAGTCACATACCACGTTACCTTATAACTTACCTTACATATTATACTATCACTTTAAGGAACACCTTACACATTATTTAACTTTATCAAACGATCTCAAAAGGAGATGTATGTTTCCATAAACAACCAGTAATTAGCCTATACATCGCTTTAATTATAAGTTCGAGAGAATCATATTTAATACCTAGCTCCGTTCCGTCGAGACAGTATTCATTATGCTTACTTCTAACGGCGAACCTTAGTTTAAGATAAAAATGTTACCTATTACTTATACGTTCTCATTACCCAATAAGACCTATTACTTAAGAGTGTCCAAATGTTGACTCCGACTCAAACCAGTTTCTGATAAAATATCGGGAAATAAAAAATTTTTTGTTTTTTAGCTTCGCGCCTCCATGTGACCTCTGTCTAAGGGGGAGAGATGTCACAAAGCTTCCTAGAATTCCTTGTTTAAATGCACCGCCAATCGGTCACATGCCATAACTATATTTTCAAAATTCAAACGTCCCTAAAGACACATCAAACAACTCAATTTTTCACCGCAACGAATGGGTGGCGACACCGTCAAAAAGAGAGTAGCTCTCAAGAAGCCTAACCGGCAACACGTGTATTCGCAGAACAGAAAAGTTTTTAAGATTTGCAACAGGCATAAGTAATAGCATACAATATATCTATTACCGGTCTGATAACGAGTTTAATATAAGTGACACCCGAGTAGGAGTGAACAGTTGGAACCAGAATTATAGTTAAGTGCAGTTTATGTTAAACAACACTAAGTGACTGGAACAGAATAAACATTATATATTGTACCCGCCACGCGTTTTGCTGATTCCATCAAGAACCCTTCCTACCTGGTGCTGTATAAATTTATGTTATATTATATTATTCTTAGAGACTACTTATTTCTTACTTTTTACATAATAATTAGAAGAAAACCTCCTAATAAAATTCTAGGTACGAGGGCCTACCCCGTAGCCCGAATTCCACGACGCCTAACGTCGCAAAACATTAGGTGGCGCTCAACGATACAGCTAGCCCAAATTTCAACGCCTTGGTGCACGCGGTTAAGCCATTAGCTTCCCTCGTTTCAATATTATAGTGAAAACTTAATACGTGTCGCAATATATAACAAAACGAATTGTTTTATATTCTGGGAGCATCGATAACACGCATAACTACTACGTCAACCTGTATGGTATGTGATATTATAATTCAGTAGTATAACTCAATAAGCTAAAACCATCTGATTAATATTATTTTTAAATGAAATCGACATCTCCCCAAATAGAAGTTATAAGAATTATATCATTATGATATTATTCCTGATGATGATACGTTGTACGTTTAAAATAGGCTTGAGACATTAGAAGCGAGTCCACAAGTCTGCATGAGTAGGTATCATACGAGCGTACAATTATCTCAAGTGTTAAAAAGTGCAAGACACAATAGGTACTTGATGGAACATGCATCTGTAAAGTAGCCTGCATTCTCTACAATCTCATTATGTTTGGGTCTCTCCGCCTAATTCTTGTAAATCAACCGAGTATCTATGGTACGTATTACTCAAGGTCGCACAGTTCTCTTTTCCTCATCATTGGGATATCAGTATATTACGGGATTGTGCAAATTATTCGTTATATTTTCAATATATATCTAAATTATTTGTATTTTGAGTAGATGTCTGAAACTTTGATTAAATGGTCCATTAAAATGCAATGCGCGTTCCACTGTAAACCTTACTTACATATGGGTAGATCTCCTTTCATTCTAATGAATTCGATTAGTATCGCATCCATTTTCTTATCCCGTGTGCGCACAGCGCACATCTATAGCTGGCTGCGGGGTCATTCCACTCTTCCAGCGTTTTTTGCTTCCCCAATAGATTGACGCACTTCAAATGCGCCCAGCGTCTGCAAGTATTGCACATGATTAATTCAGTCGGCCTCGTACCGAAGCAGTATTGGCATACTTCTTTCATGTCACGCGATAATCTTAACAAGGAGTCGGCGACTTCCAACCTGTATGTGTCAGGTTGAAAATTAGTGTCCATATCAACACCCTTAGCTAAGCACTCCATATAGTATAGTACGTAAATCCCGCAATTGTACCAGTCTTTTTGCAGGGGGCGATCCCCTTTGTAATTAACCGTAGTCCACTTAATATCACACAGCACATTCGGCTGTATTCTTGCACAATCTGCGACGTACTTTTCGAAGTATTGTATGACTGACTCAGATTTTTTACTGCGTTTGAACCTTGGATCTAAGTGCATTACAGTTTTTGCATCGATATCTACTACCAGTAGACACCAATGCTGTAGGTACACGTAGGGCATAAACATTGTACCCTTCAACGCAACACTTACGTTATACATTCTGAACTCGTCAGGACTAGCTTGGTCACGACCATCGCCTAGCAAATAGTACGTGTACCCAGTGGGGACGTAAACCACGTTCTTTCAAAAATCTAAGGTCGCCACGGTGTAGGCATCTATAACGGCCCCGTCCAAGTATCGTTCTTTGCCCAGGGTTTGATACTGCTCGGACACCAAGTCAAATTTATCATACCCGATTATCGGAGCGCACGTACTAGAACAATATCGCCCGATGGTGAATTCGGTGCCTTCGACTCTAAGCATGTAATACTCTGCGTCCTCAAACAATCCGTTCGGTAACGCGTTCGCATGAGTTGAACTATCACTCCGATTTAACAAAGATTGCTCGTGATCAACCGGCTTTGGCGTACTTGTTAGAAACTTGGTAGC
Organism: Tenthredo notha; assembly: GCA_914767705.2. NCBI lineage: Eukaryota > Metazoa > Arthropoda > Insecta > Hymenoptera > Tenthredinidae > Tenthredo > Tenthredo notha. Next base: position 1,118,158 of record OU611907.1, on the reverse strand, counting down.
CTTGATCTTTTTGGTGATTTTCCCCAGTAGCCGACCTTCTAGATGGCTATACTGTGATTTACGTTTGCGCTGCCACATCTCCTGTACTAACGCATTATTCGGACTATCTAATTTCCGTATAGCAAGAGATTGCTTTTTCGTAATTTTCGCCCCGGATCGACGACCTTTTATCGGTATACTCATTGTTGCTTCTGCACATAGACAGCTTTTATAATTTTTCATTTTAGCTATGAAACGACCTATCTTCAAATTAACATGGCCCTCCAAAACATCTCTCTTTACTAAATTGAAATAGCACTCCACATTAGCGTTGCTGAGTCTCGTACGATTTGGTACTACGTGTTTCAATAGAAGACCCGACCACATTGTTACATACGGCATAAGGCTCTGCGTTACGTAATCCGCGACCTCAGGAGCGAAATATTCGTTATCATTGCCGGTATTGATAACGTTACTTTTTATATTCAAAAGTTTAGCGTAATAGCGATGGAAGAAAGGAGAATCTGCGTAAATTCTACCCTCGGGCTTATCGTCTGCTATGAATTCTACCTGATCATCATCGCCTACTGTTTCATTTACAATATCCGAATTTTTCGTCAAGAAATGTAGCTCGTGAAGCTGAACCACACTGCGTTGGGCCTGCTCACGATTGGGAGTCAAAAGGACTGTCACGAAATTTTCGAATGTTACGTCTAAGGTATCCATAGTACAGCAATGAATCATTAACCCGACACATTCGAGAATGAAGTTCTTGACGTGCAAGTATTTTGGAAATTTCTTATGAATATTAGTTGACACGCGTTTTTGAAAGTGTGCGCAGCAGCTGTGAACCACAATGAAATCAAAGTTCGGACGCGTATCCTGTGTCAGATAGATAAAAGCTTGCTTCAAATAATCGGTGACCGTCATCATGTTCCATTCGACCATCACGGAATTAATCAAAGCCCAACTCCAATCTACAACTACGACACGAAACAATGGCCAGCTGACATTTTTCGTAGCCAAAAAGTAGCGATATTTTTTTAAAAACGTACCAATAGATGCCACGTCATGCTCGGAGCTCACCATTTCTGCAATAGGCATAATTGAATCATTTTTGTTAGATACCATTGCGTAATACATAATCCGTTTACACCCGACGTCCGCTGGCTTACGAACGACGTTTCCTGTGGCATCCAAATGGATGACTACGTCCTCTGGAGAGATGATGTTGAGCTGCTCCTCCGAATACATATGCGCATACAGAGGGAGACCCGTATGTCTGATATACGGGTCACTAGATTGTCCATCTAAAATATGCTGCTGGAACAGATCTGACAAATCATTAGAGCGGAGAATTTTATCGTTCTTACAATTTTCTTCAGATCTGGCTTTCTGATACGTAGTTAGACGCATCAGATCTTGCATATGACCATCATCGGCCATTTCTGGATCGATATTTTTGGCCGTCTCGAGTTGTAAAATTCTAGGAGCTACTTTCATCAACTGAGCTTTAACTTTAATTCGCGCCTCACCTTTGAGAGTGCAATGTATTTTCGGCCCTTCGTGGACTACTTCACCACACTCGGTCGCCTTAATATAAATTGTGGCGAAGGGAGTTTTGAAATCGGTGATGTCGAATCTGAAACTCTGAGCATGGCTTGAATACCTGCACTTTGCGTAAGTAACTAGGAATTCTAGATTGGGGCGGATACCACCATAAAAACTCAAGGGACAACTGTAACGCAAATTATGAAGCATGCATTTCGATATAGCGATCCTAGCTTTGTCATTATCCACATTACCATCGTTACCCAGTAATTGTACTGATAGAATTTGAATGCTACCCAAAGCACTGCAAAACTTTTTTCGAATAGATGGCGATTGTGGGGGTACAATGTATTGAGATACGCTCTCATTTGATACACTGCTGGAATCAGCGATGTAAGATAAACTATCAATATTAGACTCATTATCAATCTCATTATCTTGTACCGCTTCATTTTCAAAATCAGAATGAGATACACTGCTAGAATCAGCGATGTAAGATAAATTGTCAATATTGGAATCATTATCAATCTCATTATCTTGTACCGCTTTAATTTTAAAATTAAAATGAGAAGACCTCTTACTTGACTTAGGGGTCACACAGGACAAAATATCCGTCGCTTTCGGCGGTGACTGTGAGCTACTAACCGTCTCGATCGAGGTTTCCATACTCACCGGTCCATCGAAACGATTTTCGATCCCATTATCAGAATCCCGTTTCAGATCTGATGGAGCCCTTCCGCTCGCAACGGAGTTGTTCGCAAAATCCTGCGAATCGACTTGATCGGCCTTGTTAAACCTCTGGTTCAACTGCTCCTGCAAACGTTCTCGAATGCCATGTTTATTTCCCGCCCAGGCTCTTTGGACTTGCAGCATTAGTTTGTGGGTCGGTTTTGTTTTTAAAGCAGTGCAAATCTGTGTAAAAGATGCTGAGTTGGTATATAAGCATACGAGGCGTTTCATAACATTTCGTTCAAGATCCGACGATGATGTCTCACATTTGCTCTGCGATTTTTTTATATATATACGAAAATTTGTCGAAAAATACATGCCCAACTTCTTTTAGTTCTTGTACACGCTTCGTCTTTGCAACATAATCGATTAAAAAGTTTAAAAAATACTATCACCTGAAATCTGAAGAAATTCTGAAAAATCGGGTGAAATATGACTAAATTGTAGATCATCTGTAAAACGTATAGAGGTTGCATAACAGCAAAAGTTACGTTTAAAAAGTAATGAACATTAAAAAATTAATATTTGAATGCCTTTCGAATTAATCATTTATGCGTAATAAATGAAGAAACACTCAGCAATAATATGGGTTGAGAAATGTGTGTTTTGAAAATTAGACGGTGATAATTACCTACAGGTAGTGATATAATAATTGCTGTATTATACTTGTTAATATTGTTCAAATATACAGGGCGGCCCATTTTAATCGCCCTAGGCGAATATCTCAAAAATAGTTATACAAAAAAAAAAAGTTTCATACAAAACTTGAAGGGTTCCGGGGGGAAAGATAATGCTGATATGTGTTGACTTGTGGATTTCGCCAGTTCCGAGATTTCGTACGTAAGTTCGGATTTGAGATAGGAAAACACATGTTTTTGGTTGGGAGCAGTTGAGAGCGAGATCAAAGACCATTTCGAATACCGAAGCAAAACAAAATCAGGAAAAAAATTTTGCGAAATTTTCCGAATTTTTTTTTCACATAATTTTTTGGCTGTTTTTTTTCTAGAAGTTGACATACTCAAGAATAGAAATAAGGCTAGAGAGACGCAAAAAAAAATTTCGGGACGAAAAAAAAAAGGTCGTTAATATTTATGTTCAGAAGTCGCTCGAAAAGGTCTAAGGTTCTCTACTTGGAAACTTAAAAAAAATCTTGAGCGACCTTTAGATATCAAAATATCGACTTGAGAATTGAGGGATCCCAATCATTTTTATAGTAAAAAATAGTGAAATAACGATAATAAAAAATTAAAAAATTAAAAATCGATTTTCGACGATTTTGGAAATTTTTAAATTAAATTTTTGTTTTTTTTCTAGCTGCGCTTTGGAGGGGGCTCTTAAGGATGTACAGGTGGTACATTCGGCATCAAAACAATAAGACAGACAAAAACCGTATTGGATAATTTTGGATGACATTAATGCGAAAAATGATTGAATAATATCGAAGAGCGGATATTTCCCCAACCTCAGAAAATGAAAAAATTCTGAATTTAGTGACAGAATTTCGAAAATACCAACAATCATGAAAAGTTGTAAAAACATTTTATAAGTATGTGCTGAAAAAGGTTAAAATTGTTCATTTTTGATCCGATTTAAAACTTTCAGGGTTTGTTATACTCAGTGATGAAATATCATTTTCGCATTAATATCATTCAAAATGATCAAATACGGTTTTCGTCTGTCTTATTGTTTTGATGCCGAATCTACCACCTATACATCCTCAAAACATGGTAAACTAACATATTTTCGTAAAAGACTCGAAAAAAAATATTCGTTTTTTTTTTTTGGGCCACCCTATAGTATATTATATAGGTATATGTTTTCGGACTCATACTTTGGCCCATATTATTACAAAGTTTTCTTTACATTCTTGCATCGCGAGATCTTGATCGAAATGTCATGGAACATCCCATACATACTCAGAATAAGGACCCTTATTGCATGAACGCAGAATTGCGATTAGAAATCAAACTGATAAGTAGAATAGCTATCCGTTCATGTTAATACTGAGAAACTGTAGAAATTCCGGCTAAACAAGGCTACAAAGTAATCATTCCTACGTCAGTACTTAAATCTTCAAAGATTCTCATGCATATGTATGTACAATCTAAACATCGGATGGGACTATTTGTGATGTCATTCTAATGTTTATAACTAAATCAATAGTGCGTTTAACCTCGAGTCGATTATTCAAGTTTATAATTTGTTCAGATTTCAGTGACTAATTCGTGAATGCTATTATTCTGCTCAGGTTAAAATCAGAAAGTGTTTCATCGTTGAGAAAATATTGCTACAACCTTTAGAGAAATATCACATTTATCTATTATATAGATTATAAACAACCATGAAATGTAGGAAACCTCACACATGACAAGCACACCACAAAATGGTCAAAATGCTCTAATAAAATAATTATTACACTGAGTGCGACTAAGAGCATTATCACTAAAATTATTTTTTGTAACACATGCACGATTTCTGCGTTTTTCCGACCTAAAAATAGGGCCTAAAGTAGCCGTTTATTGACCATTTGAAAAGAGCGGTACAAAATGAATTCTTTTTGTACCGCTTAATATATATGTATATATATATATATATATATATATATATATACATTTATTTTATCATATTATTTACTTTTTCCAGTTACCTACTACCTTACTTTTTCCTGTCGAAAAAATGCAATCCAATTGTAACATAGCTGTGAGATGCCATGTCAAAAAAAAGGACACCTTAGTGCCGCAGAAATCAATACATGCGTTACAAAAAATATGATGTGTACCAAGGGCTAAGCGGGCTTTTTGACCTCGTGTGGTTGCAGTACTCGTCTTCGGCTCGCGGATGCACTCGTCTTCGACTCGTGCACCCTCGCCTGCGACTAGTACTGCAAACTCCACACTCGGTCTAAAAAAGCCCGCTTTACGCCCTTGGTACACAATATACTATTTCATCAGTGTATTCTGCGAGCGCATGAATCTATTTCTCTATGCACGAGGAATGAACTGCAGCGTTTTACTTATAGTTGATAAAAAAATTATTGCACTAACATATTTATGAAATAATGAAGGAATTTTGCACTTACCGGGCCGATCAAGCTTTTCTGTGGGGCCGCCGTTAGAACCACATCATCAATGTCAACGAACAAATCAGCTAGGTATAATCTCTGCTAATCGTTTGATCGAGGTTTCACTTTTAGTGTAATTCGCCATCGTGTACAATTACAATAACAATTATACTATTGTTTTATAGAAAGTTTTATTACGATATTATATTATAAACGGCTTTGTACGACGAAAGTCGGCGAAACTGCTGTACACTCGTCTCCAATCACCGGAACAGTCACAATTAGTAAAGTGTAACAGCGCTACTCGTGGACTGCTAGATCACGACAGAAGTGCAGAAGACGAGCGCTTCGTGGATTCGGGGGCGGGGTTGCGTTTCGCAAGAATACGTTGCTGCAAACTAGGCCAGTCGTATTAGACGATTTTTTGGCTTCAAATCAATGTAATTTCTGCCAAGCTAAAAAAATTCACGGTGGTCGGGAGGCTTATCCTGAGTATAAATCCAAGTTTCCGGTGCGAAATCTCTTGCGGGGTTCGTTATACAATTGAAAAACCGTCAAAGAGAGCCAAATTTCTTGCACGGTTTGCTTCCGTGACGGACGCTGCGAGAACCGTTAGAGATAGAGCAAAATTGTATCAGACCAATCTTGTAGAACACAAAATTTCCCATAAAAAAGTCCGCGAGGGCATATGTCCATCGTCAATAGCGTCGACGTGGGAGGCGTCCGAACTTGCGGTCGGACAATTCGTGATTCTCGTGTTTTCGGCCTCTTTGAAAACGCATCCCCGAGATATAACAATTGGAAGATCGATACTTACATGTCGACTAAAAAGTCTTTCAAAATTCATGGCTCATCCAGACAGTTTACAGATAACGCACAGACCAAGAAAAAAAATATTAATTGAAAATTGAAATTTTGGCGGCTGGACGAAAAATATAAGTTTTCAACACCCCTTTTCGACTTTGAACTGCCATAACTTTCACACTATACATCTTAATGTATACTATACCTACGGGTATATCTGTATAAATTGTCAGCTTAGCCGTACATCGATGTTGATGGTACGGAGGTCTGTTTATTTAAATATTACAGGCAAACGGTTGCGCTTGCGATGCCATATCAAGGGATCCCGTTCTTAACCCTTTCAGTCACGCAATTCGATTTTATTTGGCATCGAAGTATATATTCACTCTTCGATGTCGAGAAACAAATTGAATTGTGAGATTGAAGATAAATGACGCCGCTATAGTGGCGTCTGTGACTGAAGGGGGTTGAAGGATGAATTACTGTAGAAAATTAGCGCTACTGGAATTTTTAAAAGTTATGGCAGATCAAAGTCGAGAAGGGGCGTTGAAAAATTATATTTTTGTCTAGCCGCCAAAATTTTAATTTTCAATTTTCAATTATTATTTTTTCACAGACTCTTCATTCGACGTTTAATTACTTGGTGCGGACATCGTGTGATATATTGTTCGGAAGAATTTTTGGAACCGATTGATACCTTTTTCAATGCCATGGGAATAATTTTGGTGTTATATTCCGGATAGAATGGACTATATACATTACACCTATATCGCGTGTCTAAAGGGCGTATAAATCTGGCATATACGCCCTTTTACTTTTACACGTCTTTCTATGTAATGTGACGTGGTATTTTAAATTCCTCGTCACACGGCGATACTATCGGTGATACGACTATGCGTGGCGTAGACAGGGTCTCCAGGAAAAGGAAAAATTAGGGAAAATATTTAGGATTAACTAACACTATTTTATTTTTTGTAAACTATGTAATCTCGAGCTCGATCTTTCACGAGACGTCTGTCGTCGTGGGAACTATGGATGGAAAAACGACTATATCGAACGTGAAGAAGCTTCCACTATCGTCAAGGACGAATCTGTCGGCGCGCAAACCTGGTTGGTCCAGTCGACTCGAAGGTCAGCGCCTCCACTCAGATGGAAAATCTACTACCTCCAAACTATCGGATCGACGGCGTACAGGGATGTGCGAGAAGCACGAAGAAATCCTCCCGTCATCCGGAGAAGCTACCGCCTACAGGAAAGTGCACTGCTGATGTGAGGGTGGCGTATAGGGTTAATTGCAGGTGCACCCGCACAACCTCCCACCTATTGAGCAAGCAGTCAGTGCAAATACTATCGACGCTGTCTCCAAAACTGTTATCGCGGCCGTGGTTGGTCCAGTCGACCCCCGGATCAGCGTTCCAACCTAGAGAATTCTTTCGTGGGTGAAGCTCTCGTATGCCGAAACACGAAACTACCACCAATCTCCTTGTGGATCGGCGAATGCGGCCAGGACCTAGGAGAAATACCGGGTAGCCGGACGAATGAGGCCCCATAGTAGCTTCATAATCTGGGGATTCAAAAGGAAGGCGGGAATAGGAGCGGTATTAGCAGCGGCAGGGGTGAGATAGATTTCTCCTATTTTACGTTCGACGAAACTGTCGTTACACGAACCAATTAGCGTACCGATATGTCACGTGATTACGCTAAACCCGAAGGATGGATTGAGGGAAGAAAACACCGACTATATAAGGTCGATACACGCGCTATTCGGCCTACTCTTCGCTCCAGTCTACGCCACATCTATCGTTCATCCATCGTTCACCTATCGTATCACCTATCGTATCACCTATCGTATCACCTATCGTCACCAACTATCGTATATCGAGTTTTATTTAAATAGTGTTGTGTTCAATTCTGAAGCATCTTAAGGTAAGGTCTTAATTCTTTCTGTGAAGGCACGAGGTAGTTCGGATAAAAGTCTTGTTAATTAATTTGGTTGTTGAGCTATGAAGCTCGTTTTTGTCTATTGAGCTAAGAAGCTCGTCTTTTTGTCTTTGGAATGATAATTTATCGAACAACCTCGAGTCTGGCTGAGTTACGTAGATCTTGAGTGCTTTTTGGCTATAATTTATTGCTTATGGCTTTGTTGCTGATTTAGTATGTAATATTTATCTTGTGCATGAAAATACTGTAGAAAATTACCTTTCCTGGAGTACCCTGAGCGAAGATAGCCGCTACGGCTTAGGCCTGGCGTTACAGTTTAGTTTTTATCGTTAAGTTTGTTAATAATTTGTTAATTGAGTCAAATATGGTCACTTTCGTATAATTTATCACCGTATGTAAAATCTAGTATGGTCTAGTAATGTTTAATATCGTTTTTGGATAATTTAATATCACGACTATCGTTACAATATCGTCAGAATTTAGTTCAAGATCAAATAATGTTATAGTTTAGTCTGTTATCGTTGAACGTGTGATTCGCGTCTTTCGAATGACCGCGTGGTCTCTATCTAACAGTAGATCTCGAATTATTGTGAATCATATGGCCAAGCGTGGCTAATCTTTCGTAGTTTGTTACCAATTTTTCTAAGTAAAATCTTGAGCTTCATACGTTGTTCTGAGTGTGTGTCACGAAGTATATTTTGCATTCGGGTACGATGTATCGCTCTGTGATACCGAGTCTGGAGTCTAATTAAATTGTTTTATATCGAGTCACCTCTGACACACGTCTTAGAGTCAACTGTATCGTAATTGCATAGATTCTGTTCGATCAATTAGAAGATCGTTGGTAATAAACCATTAGGTAAAACAATAAATTCTGTACTGATCTCGTTAAGTTATCTAATTTCGTAAATAAATAATTGATTGATGTGATCTCAAACATTCTCAAAGGAATAACTTGTTTTATATGGTGTACCCTGCCCCTCTATCTGAGGCTTTGTTATCTGAGCAAGTCGAGTTATAGCTCGTCGCATTTCCGTTAGTTTTTGGTTTTATGTAATTTGTTCTGGTATCGTATGGAAACGACGCATCAGCGTCTGGCGCCTAACATTTTGGTAATTCAGTAAGTTATAACACGGAAAGGTGCCGAATTGTAAGCGGAATCGTCGGGTTTCCTCGCCTGATTGAAAACTGCATTACAGTAATTAAACGATTATATTGGTATACGCCCTTTTGTTATCGAGCCCAACGTTTTTCCACATACGCCCTTGTTGACACCAAAAAGGCATATGGATCTGCAGATACGCCCTTTTACTCACACGCGAGTTTATATGTGATTCTGTTCGTATCCGCCCTTTTCACGCGATATATTGAGTACTATCTTTCGCGCTGAAATCACATCCGTCTTCAATGATACATAGTCCCATGGCGAAAGATTATACAGCCTCCGGTCGCAGACCACTACGAAGCTTGAAGAATTCCGCATAGAATGACCTTTACTGAAAATATTTCGGCTTATCAAGTGCTGAGATATCGCGTGCTAAATTGCCTTCTTTATTTTCGATTCGTGGTACGTTGGTAAAAAAACCTTGGAAAATATTTGGAAAAATTCATATCTGTGCTTTGAGGTACATGCGTTGAATTACGATCACAAAATCGTGAAGACGTCCAATGGTTCTCGAGTAATCAGCCGACGAGTGCGGTCGTGCGTTATTGGAGCATATAAGCCCTATGATCGACCGTTCGTCGGGGGATCTTATATACAATATCAACTTTTCGAGGTAGGTAACAAATATACAAAATCGAATTATTTTTTGTATGTTATATTATAAGTAATATTACAATTTTGAAAAGTTGGCGATTCAGCCGCGAGCGCCTTTTGCGCCGCCTTCGCCGCTTTAACCGCGGCCCGCTTTCTTATGCGGCAATTTCGGCGTGACCGCTGCAAAGCCCTCTTTCCCGGGTTTCCCCGTGATGTTGGATCTCGCTCTGGCAATGGATGAAATTTCAAAAATTACATGTGACAGGTTATAGCGTTTTAGTTCGCGCCGAATGATTTCACAGGGCCAATCTTTGTCAATTCTTTGTCAAAAATGAGATCAAAATTTCGGGTGCCTTACGAGGCAAGGATTTCTCGTGATAACTAATTGAAAAATGTCCAATCAGGCGCGTCCGTTATGCGGACACCTTTGATGATGACCGCGGTGGGGTGCATGCTTGCCGAGCTCTTGTTGGGCCTTCGTCGTCAAGCACATGGGTGACCCGTCCCACGCGAATCTATGGCTGTACCACTCACTCGATTGGCTATAATCGATTAATTATCATGGGAGATCTATCACCCATACAAAATCATGACGGAAATTGGAATCTCAAGTCTATATCGATCGACTAATACCAAAGGGCCGTGAGCGTAATTTTGAAAAAAAAAATTGAGTTGGTACTGCCAGACGGGCGGAAGCGCTGTACCTGCGAAACAGATGCCACAAGGGTGTGCAACGGTGCTTACGCCTGTATACATCGCCGTTCTAACGAACAATTGGTGAAAGACTCACTTTTTTCATGGCCGGGCGTTTCTACCCCTACAACCTCGTGTGTTGCGTTCTCACCTTTGGGGGCATTCGATGAGGATGAGGTAGCGTCTGTACAATCATTATAAACGGTAAGTACCCAACCTCATTATCATACCGTGCTTGCATAGAGTCAGTCCACGTCAAGCGGGACGGATTTGGCCAAAATTATTCCTTGACGTTTCTGATTTTTTCGTAATTTTTTTTACATATTCTCTGGTTGAAATAAATGCACGTAACGTTTTTTTTTTTTTTTTTTAACTCGAAGGGCTTAGAAGCTACAAGGGGTTCAATTTTCGAAGAAAACATCAAAAATCGGAATCGCGCTCTTCTTTAAACGTCATTATCTCCGGTTCGCTACCTTCTATCCCTAAATTCCAATACCTTAATTCTACCCCTTGTAGCTTCTCAGCCCTTCGAGTTAAAATAATAAAAATGTTTCATGTATTTATTTTACTCAGAGAATATGAAAAAAAAATTACGACGATTTAAAAGGACATGCGGTCAAAAAGGTGCCCCGCTTGACGTGGAATGACTCATATACGGGGCAAACCTGATATAAGGTGGCCATCTAACTAGTTTGATACGGAATGACTCATTCACCAGTGACTATATCGCTCATACTCAAAATAATGAATTATTGAGTTATACGGAGGATATCCAATTCTAATCTTACCAATTTTTTCGGAACTATCCATTGTCGTGGACATAGGCGTGGGTTCAAGAATCGGACCCTGAGCGGCGAAGACCAGGCTAAATTTTCTCGAAGCTACAGCTGAGCCATGCGTTCCGCTGTAAGAAGCGTCGATGCTCATGCGCAGCTCACGATTCAGCGTCAGCAGCGTCACTCGAGCCTCAGTCGTCGACGAATAAACATCGGCCAACACAATGGGCAAGAATACCAAACGTAAGTGTGGCTTATACGAATTAAAGTAGTCAGCTTTGAATTAATGAAGGAATATAGAAGCAGTGTTGTGAAAATTAAAATTAAATTTTTTTTAATTATACTCATTACTTTCGTAATAGGTGATTAAATAGAAATTCAATTATACATTAGAATTATTAGATGTATATGATATACACAATTATATTATGTACATATTATGTACACAATTTACACGATTATACATTGAATGATATATATCATATACATGTAATAATTGTAATGTATAATTGAATTTTCATTTAATGACACATTACTTTGTATTAATTAAACTCAACTGAATTACCCATTGCGAAAGTAATGAATAAATGAGTAATTCCATTAAAAATGTAATTAGTGACTTGCAATACTGTATATAGAAGCATGTGGAATGAATATCTCATCATATCAGCATGATATAGATACACATGTAATATCCACGTGTAATAATTTCCTGAAAAATATTTTTTCAGAACAACCCCACGAAAGATCCGCGGGGCCAGAAAACCTGGCCGGTTCATCGTCCGGAGCTTCTGGATCCTCCCGTGAGTTGATTGTCGATGGATTAGTATGACGTTCAGTTTAAAATTGGATATGTATAGCTAAATTAGGCTGCAGAATACTGCTGATACAACAAAGTATCATTCATGCGCTAGCAACAGTTGTCTGTACTTACAGAGGTCTTGTAAAATCCCGAAAAGATATTATTCTTTGAAGTGACAGGAATAAGAATATTTTTGCTATCACGCGTGTAATTACCATGAAGATATTACACTTCATTTTCGAGCAGTAGAATTTCGATGCTGAGAAAAATCTTCAGAGAAGTGCGCTACATAGTATAGAATTACTATGACTTAACATATCGCATCAGAAAAAATATTTCGTTTCCACTTTATAAAGCATGTTTTGTCACGTTTATAATCATTCGCAATAACTTTCGTACGAGTGTACCCTATTGAAAACGTCGACGTCGTCATGACGTCGTTCTGACGTCGAGTTTATGTCGTAAATGACGTCAGAAGCGACGTATGAAACGACGTAAAAATAACGTGTGAAACGACGTAGGAAACGACGTATGAATTTGGGACCGGAAACGACGTCTGCGCGACTTCGTTCACGACGTCGTAAATGAAATCGTAAGCGACGTCGTAAGCGACGTCGCTTTTTGTATAATAAAAATAATAATAATAATAATAATAATAATAATAAAAATAATAATAATAATTATAATTATAATCATAATAATAACAATGACAATTTTTTTTAAAATAATTTTTTTTTTTTCATATAGATGAACTCCGGAATTATAATAATTATAATCATAATAATAACAATGACAATTTTTTTTTAAATAATTTTTTTTTTTCATATAGATGAACTCCGGAAATGAATTATTATTATTAATATTTTTACAAAGTATTTTCAAATTAAAAACTATTTTTTTATTCTAATCTTCATCACAATAGTCCTTTGTATACATGAACTCCGAAACTAAATTATTATTATTATTAATTCAAATATTTCTTGTGATAGTAATGGAAACACACAGTATAATTGAGGGATGGCCAATGATTCTTTCTTTTTCATTTTAATTTTTTTGACATTCGATGAAATTTCACAATTTTCAATATTCATCACCACATACATATTGATGCTGTGTTGGTTACACATACATACTCGTATTCAAACTTCAACAGAATATCACAGATATGCAAACCATTCTAGAAACTATTTTTAGATTACGTACTATTTTCTTATTATAATCTTCATCGCAATAGTCCTTCGTTATAACATAAAATCAAAGTTCGAGTAAGAACTGCGTCAAATTTTTTCGTAATTTTTCATGACATCCGATGAGATTTCTTAATTTTCAATATTCATCTCCACATACATATTAATGCTGCGTGGGTTACCCATACATACTCGTATTCAAACTTCAACAGAATATCACAGATATGCAAACCATTCTAGAAACTATTTTTAGATTACGAACTATTTTCTTATTATAATCTTCATCGCAATAGTCCTTCGTTATAACATAAAATCAAAGTTCGAGTAAGAACTGCGTCAAATTGTTTTGTAATTTTTCATGACATCCGATGAGATTTCTTAATTTTCAATATTCATCTCCACATACATATTAATGCTGCGTGGGTTACCCATACATACTCGTATTCAAACTTCAACAGAATATCACAGATATGCAAACCATTCTAGAAACTATTTTTAGATTACGTACTATTTTCTTATTATAATCTTCATCGCAATAGTCCTTCGTTATAACATAAAATCAAAGTTCGAGTAAGAACTGCGTCAAATTTTTTCGTAATTTTTCATGACATCCGATGATATTTCTTAATTTTCAATATTCATCTCCACATACATATTAATGCTGCGTGGGTTACCCATACATACTCGTATTCAAACTTCAACAGAATATCACAGATATGCAAACCATTCTAGAAACTATTTTTAGATTACGAACTATTTTCTTATTATAATCTTCATCGCAATAGTCCTTCGTTATAACATAAAATCAAAGTTCGAGTAAAAACTGCGTCAAATTGTTTTGTAAATTCTCATGACATCCGATGAGATTTCTTGATTTTCAATATTCTTCACCACATACATATCAATGCTGGGTGGGTTACACATTCATGCTCGTATTCAAACTTCAACAGAACATCACAGATATGCAAACCATTTTACAAACTATTTTCTTATTCTAATTTTTATCACAATAGTTCCTCGTTATAACATATCAATAATAATACAAGTTTGGAACCGGGCAAAGGTACTCATTTTCGTTGACTGTCATATGCACGCATATTCTCTCTATATGGTTAGTCGGTATATATGATTGTTCTTCACTGACGGATACAATTTTTCGCAACGAACCACACATATTGTCCATGTAAGCATTGGTTGTGCGAACTTTGTGAACGATTGTGTACTCTTGCTGAGATCTCGAGTCTACTAAAAAATTAATTATCTTCACATATGTCTTGTCTACTAAAAAGGCGAAAGAATTGTCAGAACGTCTATTGCTTCGCAGCGCCGATACGTACAAACAAGTGTCTTTCACAATCTTCTTATAGGAAACGCTGTGTTCTCCAAGGCTCAATCTATTCATCCATAATTCGTCTACTCGCGATACAGCACCAAAATATCGAACGTGATTCGTTCGGATCGTTCGCTTAGCCATTGTAGATCCAATTGTGTTACAATATCGTCTCACAGCATATGAACAAGATGGATAGATGTGGTTTTTCAAGCTTATGAAACTATACTTCAAACAGATTCGGCGACATATTTGATGATGTACACCTTTGGCTGCATGTATCACTTTCAACAGTTCTCCGTTTCCGGATTCGAAGGGGTAAGCATTATGGGACCATAGTGGTCCCCAATCCGAAACGCTTCTTGCCAAATGTAGAAGTGAATGTACATTGAAGGTCATAGCTGTTTGACCGTATAAGATTTCAGTTTTACCGACGAATTCGCGTAATAACTTATCAGCTACGTCTACTTCACGAATTGTCATTTCTCCTTTGGACAAAATGTAAAAAGCTTCCACGAACAAAGCCCAGTGCATCAGTAAGTTATCCGGCAGTATGTTTCGTAGAACTGCCATGCTATAAAACATGCTCCAGTTTTCCCACTCGCGGGCCTTCCAATACTCTTTATCCGAAAACGAACGAGCGAATCTAACAATCTGATGCGGTGCTTTAATGTTTTTAATGAGTGCATCAATATTTTTTATCATGCCTCTAGATAGTAAGCCAGCTTTATTTTTATTGCCGAACCACACGGTGGCAAACTGTTTTGCAATTCCGGAACAGCAGTGCATCGAATCGACGATACAACCACGAATGATATCATAGTGCAACAAGTTCATCAATTGAGATGGACATTTGACACCGAATACAGGTTGGTTAGATTCTACCGCTCTCTGCATGTGCTCTATCGTTTCTTTCATATTCCTGTCTTTTGCAACATTATCCTGCAGCGGATATTTAGTGCTTCCAGATCGTGGATTATTTGGATTACTTCGCACCCATTCGCCTGGATGGAGACACTGGCCACAGCCGTATGATCCATTAAATTGTGTAAAACCTTGAACCGGGGCGCGAGCGACCGCATCTACACAGCAAACAAGAGTGAAAATTTTTACGCACAATTTACTTCCCTCTACGATGCACTCAACTCCTTTGTTTGAAAGGTCATTCATACATTCCACGAATGGTTCAAGAAATACGTTCATATTCGGCTTATCTTTCCCGAACCAGAGACCTGCTAATATCAATTCTTTACTTCGCTCGTGATATGGTAGCTCATTCACCATTATGAAAATGGGCCAAATAGAATAACTTGAACTTTCGAACAAAGGTGCTCCGTCAGTATTGAAAGTGATAGTAGCGTAGCTATGTCTGTCCCTTGGATTTAAACTCTCGACGAACTCGCGATATTTTTTACCGTCATAAATGTCACGTATGCAACTATCTTCATAAACTCTGTGATTCATGACGTTATTGTAATAATCGCTGTTCGACTCTATTAATGTAGATATCTGAAATGCAACATCCATTGTAACAAAAAAGTCTTTATACGCATAATCCCGAATATTAACGATTGTATTGCACATTGAACATGTCATATGACGATCTTTACGTTCGAACCGACCCATGCCTGCACCGCACGTGGTACATGTTGCATACAAATTCATGTTCGTTTTCGGATAAAATAATTTATCTATCAGATACCTGGTGTTTGATAGGACTGGTTCTGCGAAAATACAATTCATCATTTCGAATAAATCAGTTGTCTCAGTAAGAGAAAGCGCGTGCACCAGTACAAACTTGAGAATCATCAGCACTACTTCGCCAATACTTTTGTTTACAGGTACAGTAATTGTTTTTTTAAAAACTTCGCTGTCTATAGCTGCTTGAAGTGACGTGTAACCTTGGCCGAACAAATATTCTCCAGCGGTATCTTCACTTGATACATCATTGGCTTCGTCAATAGCGTCAATGAAACTATCCTGGTCGTCGTTTTCGTACGTCAAAAAATCAGGAACGTCTTCATTTTCTTCCTGGAATAGAAAACGATACCCACTAAATTGAACGTTATTCCAAAGGAACGTTTATTGAAGGTTCACACATCTTGTTAGATATTTCCGTAACAGATAGTGAAATTCAATATTTATATTTTATATTTAGCAAGTTGGTGAGAGCTTCGGAATAGACTGTGATCAAATAATTTTTGCGTTACTGCAACAACAAGAAATCCTTCGAGTGATTGAAGCGTAAGGTTTTCGTTATTTCTCATTTTTATGACTTTTTACTGTAACGGAGTCTTTCAATTAAAATCGATAGACACGATTCCGTAAACTGATTAAGTACTGATTTCGAAGAAACGTGAAATAATATTTTGCCATCGTCATTACGTGATCCACGTTATTTCTGCAGCCGATCTCAATATCATCAATTTCCGTCGCCAACGACCGGACAACGTCGCAGACGGTACGATTTTCTTCTACCATATCTTCAGCGAGGAAGTTTGTCTGGAATGAAAGCACGAATAACATTATTTATTGCGGAGTTCAAGCACTGTACACAACTTGCGAATATGGATACGCAGCAGAAATAAAAATGTTAATGCATTACCTTCGCCAATGCTCCGGAGGGCTCACATTCGGCACTGCGGTGAGCAGGAACTAAATCTGGGTTTTCAGAATTGGCAGCTCGAATAAGCACTTCTTCCTCGCTTTCACTAGAAGACGAAATATCAACTGCCACCTATAATGAAAAATGACTTTCTCAAGAATATTGTTCAGTTGAAATGCAACGTGAGATATTCATGAAATTGCTATATTAACCTGTTGAGTACGACGTTTCTTGAATCTAAGCCAGGAAGTCTTCGGCACAGGTTCATCTGACTCAGGCTCTAGATATTTTTTATAGCTTCTACGTTCGGGGGGATCCATGGAGAGCCGGAAATTCTGAAAAAACAATCCGTGAACATGGTGGCCACTAAAAAAGGTCGAAAAAATTTTCTGACTACGCTGCTTCTGATAACCGATAGGAAACAATAATAAAAAATAAAAAAATGTATCATCTTCTATGCGATTTGTGAACAGTATTTCACTGATTAATACCAACAGCTCCTGCGAGCCCACTCCATTTCATAGTTTTTGTCGCACAGAATATCAATAGAATTGAATTGTTATTCATGTTACTCACGTTATATTCAATTTTGTCATTTATAATATGCTCTTACACAATATAAATCGAATAGCACTGAAGAAATTAATTCGAATTGAAGCAAGACCCGTACACGCTTGGCGAAGTGAAAGCAAAAAAATTTGGAGGTTACGCATTGCAAATGGCTGTAGTAACCACGCGGTCGGTACGTTGAACAGATATTAGCAATAGCGTCTACGATGTTGTGGATTGCATTCTTCTTGTCACTAACAATGTTCACAGAATTTACCGTTACTGCAATATGTTTTATTCACAGCATTTGGTCGAAAGCACTTAACTCTTGATCACTTTCTTTCTTCACCATGTGGCAAGCATGGACTTGTATTGCAGACTCGACGCGCACGAGAGCGAAGGTGAGAGTAAGAGCGGGAGTGAGAGTGAGAGAGACCAGCGAGCAGGCAGTGTCCTCGTCTAACGGCTGATGCGCTGTTGCCAAGACTCGACGGTATAACCGGGTCAAGATACTTAGCGGTGTGCGCCGGGAGGATATAGGCATAGCAACACGATTTCACTCTCTCTCTCTCTCTCTCTGCTTAGCTCCTAGGTTATATTATTTGTTATTTTAGGTTCATCTCATTTTGTAATTTGAGGGTCATCTCAGTTTCGCATTTAGTTTCTAGTTTTTTTTTATTTATTTTGAAATTTTTTCTTCATTTTTAGTTTCATCTTATTTTTGTAATTTTTGGGGGTCATTTCAGGTCCTCATTTAGTTCCTACTTATAGTATTTTTGTAATTTCTCTCTTTTATTTTCCACGTTTCTGTGATTTATACCATATCATTACGCAATTCCTTGTATCTGTATTTGTATTATGTCCTTAGGGGATCCCGGATTCTTGGACACAATAAATGCTTTTCTCTCTCTCTCTCTCTCTCTCCCACTCTCAGAGAGAGACACAGACATCGTTTCTGTACCTATACCTTCTGTGCGTTTTGGGACTCTTCAGTTTATCTGGCTCAAGTTTTCTTCTTCTTCAAGTACTGTTTCTATATCACCTATGCTGGTTTATCATATTTATTATATCATATTGAAAGAATATTTAGAAAAATCGCATTGTCATGAAAAAAAATATGTCCCTTTTCAGAATCGGTCAAGGAATGCGATTATATTTTTTGGAGAATTTGAAAAATAATCGACGAACATGCTCATGAATGTAACAAAAATATATTTTTCCAGAATTTACTACATTTTTTTCAAAAGCGTCTTTTATTTTCGTCAAAAGGCGTTTTGGACGATATCCCTAGGGTGAGAAGGACCCAAGATAATAATTCTCAGAAAAATGCAATGAGTCATAACTAGTAGAGAAAATCACTTCGACGAACGTTCAAATAGGTTTCAACTTTTTTACATATATTGCACGTTTCAAAAAGTTTCAAAGATGCAGAAGATACAGGGTCAATAACACCCAAAATCGGGATATTTGAGGTGAAATTACCCATATGCCGAACGATTTATGTGACGCGACCGCTGATATAAGGCGCGACCTTGACCAAGAAACGACCCGATCTCCGCGAGTTGTCATCTCGACCAATTTCAGTTTCACACTCGTTATACCTGGAGGTGTAACTATTCGTCGAATTGACTCATCAGTAGGTCCCCGATTGAATTCTAATGAAGCCCCATCAACGAAAATCAACTATAAATCAATTGCAAGAGAAGATAAAACAAGTTGTCGGTCCGTTCTCTCTCGCTGATACCGTGAGACCAATGTCCCTACCTCTCTCGCACTCATACCGAAAACACGCTTATTTTATTTCTCCATTGAGATCCCACGAATATTCTCTAGATCACGTTATTCAATTATTTGCCACACAATTAATTGAAAAAATATTACTTCAAGTGTATGTGTGTATACTCACGTTCTGTCCGATATCCGAAACGACGTGAATTTCACTTTGTTTTTCCTTTCTCTCTTTTCCTGCAGAACGGTTATCAGTACACGCGCTATACTGTATTTCTTCGATCTGAATACTGATTAATGAGTCATGGCCGAACTGAATACTCTTCATATATCATAAGCTCACTGAAATTGGCACGTTCTCGCAACGAGTATGTACTTGGAAGTCTGTAGCAAAGAAAGGCAATGCGAGACGCGTTGACTACACTCGTGCTTCCATCGAAATATGCATGGCAATCCAACCGTCGCATGCGTGATGCGCGCGCACACGTAGCATGAGGTAGAGAAACGGTGTATAGCTGCGATAAAAATCCACGAAATAATTTCAAATTTGCCGCAGTTCTTGCGTATACTGTGAAAAAGAAACCCTGGAAATTGCACATTCTTATATTCATTATTTCCTAACATATCAGGTCAATTAATATTCTCGTAATATTACTCTAAATATTATATTTTTCAATATTGTATTTAATATTTTTTTTCAACAATAAAAATATTATTACTACCATATTTTATATCGATACCCACGTTCTAACATGTCGTAACCCACATTTGGAAAATTTTTGCCATTGAGAAGATTGGACTTTACGGATTGGAATATTTATTTGAAAACAGTAATTCAACAATTTGACTGGAACCTAAACATAAGCTGCGAAACATTATTATCATTCCATTTAAAAAAAAAAGTTAATTTCTCAAATTTTGTGGGATACGATATGTTAGAACGTGGGTATCGATATATTTTTTACATTTTTTATATTATATTTCAATATTTTATACAGTTCTCATATTATATTTTACTATTTTATGTTTTATATTAAGACTTTCAGTATTTCCGTTGATCCCCCGCAAAGAACTCCCTCATTAATACCCCTTCAATCAATGTCCCTTTTCCTCAAATTTTTCTCTCATATAAATATATACCGAGAATATTTGGTGGGACTACACGATCCCCTTCCTACGGCAAAACTAACACAAGCGCTCACCGCGTGCGTGAGGCTCTTTCGGGAAGGGATGCAATGTGACTGGCACCTCATTCCGTCCTGAACGAGCCTCACGCACGCGGTGCGCGCCCGTGTTGATTTTGACGTAGGACGAGGATCGTGTAGTCTCACCGAATACACTCGGTATATGTAAAGTTAAAGCTCGCTCAAAATATTATTGAAAAGAACTTTATCATCCTTGTATGTACAGTAATGTTCATTAATGGGTTCGCGGTGGCTGACTGTTTTTTTTTTTTGGACTTTTTCGGATACAATCAAATAAAATAATATGATATCATTTTTATAAGGGCTTCATAATTATTATTATTATTTTAATTTCGGCCATTGGCACATGAAATACGACTAGAATGGAGTCTTGTTTCCGAAAACGCCAGAATAAAAATTTAGCCACCGCGAACCCATTAATGAACATTACTGTATAGTGTAATAACATTTTAAGCCAGCTTTAACTTTCTACGAATGTCATAGATTTTCTGCGACACGGGTCGCCACGCTCTTCTCACGCGAGCGTCCCTTGGTTCTCCTTCAACACCCGCCCTGGTCAACTTGTGGAACAGGCAATCTGCAATTAAAATGCGACGGTGTTGGGTGAAAAAAGCTGTATCAATCATTTAATTGTGTATGTAATTTCCAAAAAGACTGCATGTTGAAAGAAAAAAACTTTGATCGTCTTGCGCGCGTGTTCTTTTCATATTTTCAGAAAAAAAAATTGCCCGTATGTTTTGAGACGAAAAGGAAACTTTTCATGGGGCCCCTGAAAAAATTTAATTTTCAACGACCAACCTAATATATATATATAATATATATTATATATAATATATATATATATATATATTATATACAGGGTGTCTGGAAATTCGCGCACTCGAAGCATACCGGCGGATCCCTTGCGAAATAATAAGACGAAAGTTACCTCTGCAAAAAAGTCCGCGGAGACTTAGTCCTTCCGTAAAAAGGACCTAATAACGAAACAATTAGCGTTCATCTATAGGAAAGAATGTCTAAAATCCACAAGAATCCGCACTCTGGAATTTTCATCGCGTGAACCGACTGTCTAATGTCAATCGCTCACCACACATTATTGTCTTGTTCTCCCTAGTAAGGCGGACGGCGATGCGGATTCTTGTGGATTTTAGACAGTCATTTCTATAGATAAACGCTCATTGGTTCGTTATTAAGTCCTTTTTACGGAAGAACTAAGTCCCCGCGGACTTTTTTGTATAGGTAACTTTCGTCTTATTATTTCGCAAGGGATCCGCCGGTATGCTTCGAGTGCGCGAATTTCCAGACACCCTGTATATATATTAGGGTGGTCCACTTTTGAACTTTTTTTTTTGATTTCGCGGGGCACCTCTGAATATTGTTCCAAATTATGTAGAAAAAATCTGTCTAAAACATGGATCTATTCGGAAAATATTTAGAGGTCGCTACCGAGGAATGAAAAAAACAACAATCATTTTCGATCTAACATTCATGATTGACTTATGAGCGGAAAAAAAAAAAAAAATTTAAAAAACAAAAAAAAAATTTAACAAAAATGAAAAAATACCATGCTAATTTAAAAAACCTCGCTGCCGGTAGCGACCTCCAAATATTTTTTTTTATGCTCTGCGATTTAGGCAGAATTTTTTTTCCGAATTTGGCACCGAATTATCAGGTGGGAGACAAAAAAAATACAAGTTTAAAATGAACCACCCTAATATATATATTCTGAATCTGAATTCTGAATTCTGAATCACCCTGTATATATATATATATATATACAGGGTGATTCAGAATTCGTGACAAATCTCTTGAGGGGATAACTCTTGTCAAAATTGGGATCGAAAGTTCCTCTGCAATTTTTGCAGAAAACGATTTTTTTCGTTGGGACCATAACACATTTTTCCAACATCTTCCACCAAATGAACTTTCACCGAGAAATCTTTGTAATATTGAAAAACCAATTCACCGGCATTATTTGAGATTCTTCAAAATTCAAAAAAAATAATAGTTGGAAAAAAATCGTTTTTCGGAAAAAAAATTTCGAAGGACAAAAATCATTTTTTGCAAAAATGGCTGGAGAACTTTCGATCCCAATTTTGAAGAGGATTAACCGCTCGAGAGATTCGTCACGAATTCTGAGTCACCCTGTATAGCTGATACAGATTCTTCAATTGTTCTGCTTGTATACTGTACTCAGTAAAATACTCTGAAGGATCTGCAAAAGATCTGCGAGAATACTGCAATAAGATTCTTGAAGCAGAATCTGCAGAAATCTGCTAATGAAGGTATTGCTACTAGGATTGATACCTTTCAAGACTTGGTATTTTTCAGGGGTGAGGGGGAGTCTGACTTCATCGCCCGGACCTTTCCCTTTATTAGCCTTCTTCGGATCTAAACACCTACGTGAAAGACCCAGCTCTCCCCACAGAACGACCGCCACATCTTTGATAAATTGGGAGTCCTTCTTATGCAACATCACCTCCCACGTGTCGCGGGTGACGGTTGCATATTCACCCAGCCTAACCTGTTGCGGATCATTGATTGCAGATTATTTCATTAATATTTGCGTGTCCTGTGGTGGAAGGACGTATGCTATAATACACGAAATTTTACCACTCATGGAGGACCGGCCCGCTTCTCGCGTTTTTCATAATATAAAGTGAATTGTAATAAGTGATATTTCTCAATCGTGACTAAGTACAAAATTTTTTCGGGGGGCCGAATGGAAGACTGTCATTATTAACATTAATTAGAGAAAGGTGATATTGGTAATGAAACAAATTTTTCAGAATATTTGAACAAAAAGATTGGAACATTGAAAGTTATAGAGACTTTTATTCAACTGCGGAAAACAACTATAAATAATTATTTTTCTATAATTTTTCTCCATAATAGCTATTCGATACCGATTAAAAACAGGAATTCTCTTGTGAAGTATTCGTCACGGATTCTGAATCACCCTGTCTACCATATCCAAGAAACTTCAATCGTATGCTTACCATATGCTGCCGTTGAATTTCCTCCCGCGGGCCGATGAATTCAAAATGATTGTTTCGGCGATGTCGTCGGGGAGTGCTGGGTCTTTGCACTGGTGTTGTCCCTGGTCTAGGCCGCATGTTAATATTTGAATTTCGGTCGATCAGACGCCTCCTCACCAATGGCGAAGCCCGCGGCGATTCCGCATGCATTATGACCTGTAATTTGGATGTTCATCAGCCATACGAATTGCGGGAGTCAAATGTCACCGTTTCACCAGGTGCAGCTTAACATCGGTGAACATCTCTGATGATATTTCAACGATACATTTATCATGATCTGGTTGGAAATCAACGTAAAATGTTTTACTCGTTCTAAAAAATCCAGGACCAGATACCCCACGACTATGGCCGTCTAGCTATCTCATGACTCATCATAGTAGTTTTTGTATCAAGGGCGTAAAATGGGGTTTTACGCCTCGAGTAGTGATCGCTGCGCACGAGGGACGGCGAAACCGGCCCGAGTGTCGCGTGATCACTACGAGGGCGTAGATCCTACACCCGAGATGCAAACATTATTTTTTGATGCAGTGGGCGGAAAATTCGTAGAAAATTCTTGCAATATATACGAATAATACAAATAATAATCATACATCGATCATTGCAATGTTTCGGGTGGCTATGGGTTGGACCAAGCGGGTCCAGGGGCGCGGGTCCAGGGGCGCAGCCCCCCCTTAACCTTTAGGGGTGCAGGGGGTGAAGTCGCCGCCGGGAGGGGGGGGGGGGGGGGGGGGGGGCGACTCCGCCCCCCCCCTAACTTGAAACAAAGTATATTGTGTAACAAGGGATTTAACGAGGTGAATGCAGGCCAGGGTGAAGTTGATCACCCATCACACATCACCGGTTGATTTTTTTTTTTTAAGAGAATCAAAATGGCCGTTGATATAATAGATTGAAAACTACAACAATATGACGTCATCCATGTTAAGATATATCTGTACAGGGTGCCTTTCAATTAGTCGTACAAACCTATACAGGGCGATTCCTCTTAGGAATGGAAAATGATTTTTTTCAGCAAAATCTTTGTAAGAGCAATATTTCTCCAGCAATAGCCATAAATAGATGAGCCAATCAGCAGCTAGTTCAGCGGATAAATAAAGATAGGTACTGAGTTAGGAAAACACCCCGCTCGCAAGAACCGCGGAAAAAAAAACGAAGACGGGCGCGAACGCTTCGCTCGCGATTGTTGGTGAGCGGGGTGTTTTCCTAACTTGGTACCTAACTTTATATATACGCTGAACTAGCTGCTGATTGGCTTATCTATCTATTGCTATTGCTGGAGAACTATTGCCCTGACAAAAATTTCGCTGCGAAACATCGTTTTCTATTTCAAAGAGAAATCGCCTCGTATAGGTTTGTATGACTAATTGAAGGACTACATCCTGTATATACATCAAAATCAGTGTAATTCGATTGCCTATATTCTATAACATGAGCAGTTATAATTTTTAACGAAACTAAAGGAATACGTCATTATTCTGGCTTACTCTACATTATGCACCCCCAAAGAATGAAGGAAACTTTGATGCAAAACCCCAATTACCTGATGAGACGCTCACATCTGATTACTATACGCAATGTGAATGAAACGGGATCATATACATATTATGACGTGAGTGTTTGACATTTACCGCGGTAAATAGATGCTTATACTGTATAATACCATACCTGCGCAGCATTAGGGCGATTCATCTCCGCGGATGGCTGAATTGGCGAGACCGGATGTTGGGTCACGGGAGACGAAGCACCGTCATCATATAGCACATCCGACCTCTGCAGCGGCGGAGGATCTATATATTTGTAATTTTTGAATCAACCGGAAAAGTAATTCCAAGATGTAAATTATTTGGATGCCCACAAATAAGAGCCTGATGTCAAATAAAAATGATATAGGTGTTTCTCATATAACATCGGATAGGCACCCACATTCGTGGCGTATGCGTACCGCGCAAATTCGTCTAACTGCTTGACACTGTGCAATCGTAATATGTACAGGGAGAAAAGCTAACGTCCGAACACTTGGAGCAGCGTTGAGGTGGCCACCAGTCAAAATTGTCAATTGTCATATTGGTTCCGGGATTTCTTATTCGTTGAAATTGGGAAACAATTGCCGGCGCTGGACTCTCGGCAACCTCATCACTAGTCCAAGTGTTCCGACGTTAGGAATTCACTCTGTACAGATAAAGCTAGAGCAAAGTGAAGACATTCACCCTTCAGAAATTTTTCACTAATTGAAATTTGCTGTACAGTTAATTACCATCGACACCTTCCCCATCAGCCGAGTTGCCTTCGGCATTGGCTTCTGCACCTACCAGCTGCTCGTAACGAGCGAGAATTTTTTCATTTATTTGCTTTGTTACTGAGGCCTGCAGTTTCGCGTTCAAGCCCTGTTTGATCGTTGACTGGGATGGTCCAGGTTTTTTCTTCGTCTTCTACAACGTTAGAATGTACATCACTTTTATTGGCTTCAAGTACCGATAAATTTATTAATCAATGGCAAACGCGTATCCAAGGTCAAAAAGCCCACTTAGTCCTTAGTGCACACCATATTTTTCGTAACAGCACGATTTTCGCGTTATTTCTTCATTGTTGATGATTTTGTTGAAAATATTGAAAAAGAATCTAGCGGGCATGTTCAGTTTATTATTGCCCGCTTATGCTCGAGTAGCGGGCGATAATAAACTGAAAACGCCTGCTGCTCGACGTAGCGGGCGTTTTTATGCTTATTTTTTGGCCGCTTGTCGTGAAACTGCCACTTTGCGCCCGCTTAATGGATCGAAAAAACGGGAAAATCGTGCATGTGTTAAAAAAAAAAATATTAGTTATCTCATTATTGACGAACGTTGGAGGGTTCTTATTAAGG
This sequence comes from Tenthredo notha, assembly GCA_914767705.2. Lineage (NCBI taxonomy): Eukaryota > Metazoa > Arthropoda > Insecta > Hymenoptera > Tenthredinidae > Tenthredo > Tenthredo notha. Next base: position 1,091,561 of record OU611907.1, on the reverse strand, counting down.
TGGGCCAAAAAAAACGAATATTTTTTTTTTCAAGTCTTACGAAAATATGTTAGTTCATCATGTTTTAAGAGCCCCCTCCAAAGCGCAGCTAAAAAAAAAAGAAAGATTTCAAGAGGTCGCTCAAAATTTGTAAAAACTTCCAAAATCGTCGAAAATCGATATTTTATCTTCTATTTTTTTTCTCTCGTTATTTCACTATTTTCTACTATAAAAATGATTAGGATTCCTCAATTTTCAAGTCGATATTTTGATATTTAGAGGTCGCTCAAGATTTTTTTTAAGTTTCCAAGTAGAGAACCTTAGACCTTTTTGAGCGACTTCTGAACATGAATATTGACATCTTTTTTATTTTTTTTCGTCTCGAATTTTTTTTTTGCATCTCTCTGGTCTTATTTCTATTCTTTAGTGTGTCAACTTCAAAAAAACAAAAAAGGTCGTTAATATTCATGTTCTGAAGTCGCTCAAAAAGGTCTAAGGTTCTCTACTTGGAAACTTAAAAAAAATCTTAAACGACCTTTAAATATCAAAGTAGTATCGACTTGAAAATTGAGGGATCCTAATCATTTTTATAGTAGAAAATAGTGAAATAACGAGAAAAAAAAAAAATAGAAGATAAAATATCGATTTTCGAAGATTTTGGAAGTTCTTATAAATTCTGAGCGACCTCTTAACATTTTTTTTTTTTTTTTTTTGAACTGTGCTTTGGAGGAGGCTCTTGAAACATGATAGACTAACATATTTTCGTAAGACTCGAAAAAAAAAATTAGTCTTCTTGGGACACCATAGTTCTTATTGGCATAAAAAAGGAAGGGGGATAATTACTGAAGGCATTAAAAAAGTTTCATTTCAATATCTGCATTTTTGGGGCGTGTTTCCTATATTTTTGAAAACTGGTGTTGGAGAAACTCTCATAGCGCGCGTACTGAAGGGTTAATACGTTTGAGTCATTTTTATGATGGGATGTCACCCCGAATCAGACGCCCTTTTCAATGGTTGTATGAAGATGATACTTATTTATTACCGATATCATTGGCCTCCTTTGCCCACGCGACGATCCAGGATCGGACGTGAGGCTTAGATTGCGCCTGTTTGGAAACTTCAGCCGCACCTTCTCTCTGCGAGATTGAACATCAGCTTCGCTATCTATAATAAATGAATTTTTCAATAAGTTCCGAATGTAGAAGAAGGCGCCGAAGGATTTCGTGTTATACATATACTGTGACGTGGTATTTTAAATTCCCCGCCACAAGGCGATACTATCGGGAGTACAACGATGCGTGGCGTAGACAGGGACTCCAGGGAAAGGAAAAATTAGGGAAAAATTAATTAGGAATAACCAACACTATTTTATTTTTGTAAATTATGTAATCTCGAGCGCGATACTCCACGAGACGTCTGTCGTCGTGGGAACTACCGATAGAAGATCGACTCCACCGAACGTAAAGAAGCTTCCAATATCGTCAAGGACGACACTGTCGGCGTGCAAATCATGGTTGGTCAAGAAAACCCGAAGGTCAGCGCCTATACCCAAGTGGAGGATCTACCACCTCCAACTATCGGATTGACGGCGTATAGGGATGTGCGAGAAGCACAACGAAATCCTCCCGTCATCCGTAGAAGCTACCGCCTACAAGAAAATGCATTTCTGATGTGAGGGTGGCGTACAGGGTTAAGTGCAGGTGCACCCTCAGAACCTCCCACCTAATGAGCAATCAGTCAGTGCAATTAATATCGACACTGTCTCCGAAACTGTTATCGCGGCCGCGTTGGGTCAAGAAAACCCCCGGATCAGCGTTCCAACCTGGCGAACTTCTTCGTGAGTGAAGCCCTCGTATGCTGAACACGAAGCTACCACCAACCTTCTTGTGGATCGACGAATGAGGTCAGGACCTAGAAGAATTATTGGGTAGCCGGGCGAATGAGACTCCATGGAAATCCAGAGCCTGGGGATTTTAAAGGAAGGCGGTAATAGGAGCGGTATTAGCAGCGGCAGGGGTGAGATAGATTTCTCCTATTTTACGTTCGGAAAAACTGTCGTTACGCGAACCAATTAGGATACCGATATGTCACGTGATCACGCTAAATCTGAAGGATGAGCTGATGGAAGGAAATACCGACTATATAAGCCGGGCACACAGGCTATCCGGCCTACTTCTTCGCTCCAGTCTGCGCTACGCATCTATCGTATCAATTGAATTCGCCTATCGTCACAACTATCGTACATCGAGTATCATTTAAATAGTGTCGTGTTGTGTTACACTTTGAAGCCAATTAAGGTAAGGTCTTGATTCTTTCTGTGAAGGCACGAGGTAGTTCGGATAAAAGTCTGTTAATTAATTTGGTTATTGAGCTAAGGAGCTCGTTTTTGTCTATTGAGCTAAGAGGCTCGTCTTTTGTCTTTAGTCTATAATTTATCGAACAACCTCGAGTCTGGCTGAGTTACGTAGATCTTTACTGCTTTTTGGCTATAATTTATTGCTTAGCGCTTCTCGTATGGCTTTGTTTCTGATTTAGTATGTAATATTTATCTTGTGCATGAAATACTGTAGAAAATACCTTTCCTAGAGTACCCTGAGCGAAGATAGCCGCGAAGGCTTAGGCCTCGCGTTACAGTTCATTTTGTTATTGTTAAGTTTGTTAGTAATTTGTTAATTGAGTCCAGTGTGGTCACTTTCATATCGCGTTACTAATGCCATAAGGTCGTAAACGCCAAAAATGCGATTTGAGTGCCAGAAGGTCGTATAATTTTTTTTTTTCTGCATTCGCTTTAGAATCGACAATGACGTGTGAATCAATTGAAATTAGACATTCGGAAAATTAAAAGCAGAAGGTCGTATATTCCGAACAAATACGACCGTCTGGCTTTATTTTCAGGGAAAAATCGAGAAAATTAAAGCCAGAAGGTCGTATCCGCATTTTTTTTTTTTTTCATGCAATCGTCTTAAAATTGATGGAAACGCATATTTCCATTGAAATTCCCGAAAAACAATTTTTTTTTTGGCGACTACGACCTTCTGGCTCTAGTTTTACGAAAAAATCACGAAAAATAAAGATATTCATGTAAAACGTTTTCAAAGCCGTTTTACATGGACATCTTCTCTATTTTCGCGTAAAAAAAAACATTTTTTTGGCCGTACGTTAGGGTGGCGCAAAAAAACCGACTATTTTTTTTTTTTCAGTCTCTTATGAAAAAAAGTTAATTCATCACGTTTCAAGAGCCCTCTCCGAAAATCAGCTCAAAAAAAAAAAATTTGGGGGTCGCTCACGATTTTTGAAAATTCCAAAAATAGTCAAAATTCGATTTTTTTTTATTTTTCAATTTTTTTTCTCGTTACGGTAAAATTTTGTAGACGAAAAAAAAATAAGTTTCTCAAATTTTTAGCTCAAAATATTCATTTTTAAAGGTCGCTCATAATTTCTTTTAATCTGTGAACGCATTGATTTTGATGTTTTCGAGTGACTTTTATATATTCATATTAACACTTAATCCAATGTTTTTTTTCTAATTATTAAGTGTTTGGTTATTTTATCCATCTCGTGGTCTATTTTTATCGATAACCTTAGTAATTAAAAGAAAAACATTGGATTAAGTGTTAATATGAATATTTAAAGGTCGCTCGAAAACATCAAAAGCAATGCATTCACAAATTAAAAAAAATTATGAGCGACCTTTAAAAATTGATATTTTGAGCTCAAAATTTAAGAAACTTATTTTTTTTTCGTCTACAAAATTTTACCGTAACGAGAAAAAAAATTAAAAAATAAAAAAAAATCGAATTTTGACTATTTTTGGAATTTTCAAAAATCTTGAGCGACCCCCAAAATTTTTTTTTTTGAGCTGATTTTTGGAGAGGGCTCTTAAAACGTGATGAATTAACTTTTTTTCATAAGAGACTCAAGAAAAAAAAATAGTCGGTTTTTTTGCGCCACCCTACCGTACGTGTTCGAGATCGTACATAGAATTGCGCGACGAAGTTTGTTTCATTGATTTCGGTGCCCAGGCAGAGATATTCCGTTTAATAACACCTTTTTTCGCAATGTTTTCAGGTCTGGTGTAATTACGTAGGGAAGCACCTTAATAAACAAACCCCAATCTTGCCTGAGTCTCAAACATAGACTAGAGAATGTCGCCTCTAGATAATCGATGAAGAATTATCATTGAATCATTCTAAAGTCAGTCTCGCCATTGACGTAATTCACGTAAAAACAGGGTTTGCATGTTTGGAAAAAAATGTGAAGAAAAAAATTGAAAAAGAAAATTAAAAAAATTGAAATGACAAAAAAAATGGAATATATCGCGATCAGAGAAACGAAAGAGGAAAAAAAATTCTTATAGAATTTCTCTCTGAGAATGATCGTTTCGAAGTAACGTCGTGCTAAAGTACTAATTGCCTACTTTATCTATAACGATTTCATATGGCAATTGTTTTACTACAAAATGTAATTTTTTTTAAGTGCATACTTACAGCCCAGTAATAAAACGTTAGCATTTAGCAGAACGTCGTCATTCGATTTTGTTGACGGTCCCGCGTCGTCACTAATCAGCCATACTTTGTATTTCTTATTGCATATAAAGTCTTTGGTGTGTTGGGGTTGAAAATCTATAATGGATGAGATTGGCACTATTTTTTGAGCGCCGTTAATGACGTATCGCACGTATGCGTGAGATATATTTGATATCGCCATGATCGCCGTCAATCCTACTGGCATGTGTTCGAACGTTCCGTCTTGCCCACGTGCGGAATCAAGATTCTTTCGGTCGGCAAGGCAAGTATCACGTGTTGAGAATTTCCACGCATGCGCACTCAACCGAAGACTGTTCGAACATGGTTCAAACACTGATAGGGTGGACGTACCTTTTTTGGCCACCTTACGAAGAGATCCTACGGCAGTCAAATTTTTGTAATTTTTCGTACTTATGGTACGTGAAGCTCAGACCTTGAATAATAATTCCCGAAGCAGTTTGACGCCGTATTCAGAAATTTTCGAAATAATCGACTTTGAAATTTTGTGAACGCTTTATCTCCACCAAAGATGTATCCAAGCTAGAAGCTAGATTCCTGGCGCACCCGGTAGCGTCCGAGTTGAATCATCGAGGGGACTCTGGTTCGAGTCGCGCTAGGAGTATATTTTATCATTTATTTCATTAGAATTAGGAGCTGAAATTTTGCAGGATTGCACAATTATGAAATATAAAATATAAAATATTGAAATATGATATGAAAAATGTATAAGATATGAAATATTAAAATATAATGTAAAAAATGTATAAAACATAAAATAGTAAAATATAATATGAGAACTGTATAAAATATTGAAATATAATATAAAAAATGTAAAAAATATATCGATACCCACGTTCTAACATATCGTATCCCACAAAATTTGAGAAATTAACTTTTTTTTTTAAATGGAATGATAATAATGTTTCGCAGCTTATGTTTAGGTTCCAGTCAAATTGTTGAATTACTGTTTTCAAATAAATATTCCAATCCGTAAAGTCCAATCTTCTCAATGGCAAAAATTTTCCAAATGTGGGTTACGACATGTTAGAACGTGGGTATCGATATAAAATATGGTAGTAATAATATTTTTATTGTTGAAAAAAAATATTAAATACAATATTGAAAAATATAATATTTAGAGTAATATTACGAGAATATTAATTGACCTGATATGTTAGGAAATAATGAATATAAGAATGTGCAATTTCCAGGGTTTCTTTTTCACAGTATACGCAAGAACTGCGGCAAATTTGAAATTATTTCGTGGATTTTTATCGCAGCTATACACCGTTTCTCTACCTCATGCTACGTGTGCGCGCGCATCACGCATGCGACGGTTGGATTGCCATGCATATTTCGATGGAAGCACGAGTGTAGTCAACGCGTCTCGCATTGCCTTTCTTTGCTACAGACTTCCAAGTACATACTCGTTGCGAGAACGTGCCAATTTCAGTGAGCTTATGATATATGAAGAGTATTCAGTTCGGCCATGACTCATTAATCAGTATTCAGATCGAAGAAATACAGTATAGCGCGTGTACTGATAACCGTTCTGCAGGAAAAGAGAGAAAGGAAAAACAAAGTGAAATTCACGTCGTTTCGGATATCGGACAGAACGTGAGTATACACACATACACTTGAAGTAATATTTTTTCAATTAATTGTGTGGCAAATAATTGAATAACGTGATCTAGAGAATATTCGTGGGATCTCAATGGAGAAATAAAATAAGCGTGTTTTCGGTATGAGTGCGAGAGAGGTAGGGACATTGGTCTCACGGTATCAGCGAGAGAGAACGGACCGACAACTTGTTTTATCTTCTCTTGCAATTGATTTATAGTTGATTTTCGTTGATGGGGCTTCATTAGAATTCAATCGGGGACCTACTGATGAGTCAATTCGACGAATAGTTACACCTCCAGGTATAACGAGTGTGAAACTGAAATTGGTCGAGATGACAACTCGCGGAGATCGGGTCGTTTCTTGGTCAAGGTCGCGCCTTATATCAGCGGTCGCGTCACATAAATCGTTCGGCATATGGGTAATTTCACCTCAAATATCCCGATTTTGGGTGTTATTGACCCTGTATCTTCTGCATCTTTGAAACTTTTTGAAACGTGCAATATATGTAAAAAAGTTGAAACCTATTTGAACGTTCGTCGAAGTGATTTTCTCTACTAGTTATGACTCATTGCATTTTTCTGAGAATTATTATCTTGGGTCCTTCTCACCCTAGGGATATCGTCCAAAACGCCTTTTGACGAAAATAAAAGACGCTTTTGAAAAAAATGTAGTAAATTCTGGAAAAATATATTTTTGTTACATTCATGAGCATGTTCGTCGATTATTTTTCAAATTCTCCAAAAAATATAATCGCATTCCTTGACCGATTCTGAAAAGGGACATATTTTTTTTCATGACAATGCGATTTTTCTAAATATTCTTTCAATATGATATAATAAATATGATAAACCAGCATAGGTGATATAGAAACAGTACTTGAAGAAGAAGAAAACTTGAGCCAGATAAACTGAAGAGTCCCAAAACGCACAGAAGGTATAGGTACAGAAACGATGTCTGTGTCTCTCTCTGAGAGTGGGAGAGAGAGAGAGAGAGAGAGAAAAGCATTTATTGTGTCCAAGAATCCGGGATCCCCTAAGGACATAATACAAATACAGATACAAGGAATTGCGTAATGATATGGTATAAATCACAGAAACGTGGAAAATAAAAGAGAGAAATTACAAAAATACTATAAGTAGGAACTAAATGAGGACCTGAAATGACCCCCAAAAATTACAAAAATAAGATGAAACTAAAAATGAAGAAAAAATTTCAAAATAAATAAAAAAAAACTAGAAACTAAATGCGAAACTGAGATGACCCTCAAATTACAAAATGAGATGAACCTAAAATAACAAATAATATAACCTAGGAGCTAAGCAGAGAGAGAGAGAGAGAGAGTGAAATCGTGTTGCTATGCCTATATCCTCCCGGCGCACACCGCTAAGTATCTTGACCCGGTTATACCGTCGAGTCTTGGCAACAGCGCATCAGCCGTTAGACGAGGACACTGCCTGCTCGCTGGTCTCTCTCACTCTCACTCCCGCTCTTACTCTCACCTTCGCTCTCGTGCGCGTCGAGTCTGCAATACAAGTCCATGCTTGCCACATGGTGAAGAAAGAAAGTGATCAAGAGTTAAGTGCTTTCGACCAAATGCTGTGAATAAAACATATTGCAGTAACGGTAAATTCTGTGAACATTGTTAGTGACAAGAAGAATGCAATCCACAACATCGTAGACGCTATTGCTAATATCTGTTCAACGTACCGACCGCGTGGTTACTACAGCCATTTGCAATGCGTAACCTCCAAATTTTTTTGCTTTCACTTCGCCAAGCGTGTACGGGTCTTGCTTCAATTCGAATTAATTTCTTCAGTGCTATTCGATTTATATTGTGTAAGAGCATATTATAAATGACAAAATTGAATATAACGTGAGTAACATGAATAACAATTCAATTCTATTGATATTCTGTGCGACAAAAACTATGAAATGGAGTGGGCTCGCAGGAGCTGTTGGTATTAATCAGTGAAATACTGTTCACAAATCGCATAGAAGATGATACATTTTTTTATTTTTTATTATTGTTTCCTATCGGTTATCAGAAGCAGCGTAGTCAGAAAATTTTTTCGACCTTTTTTAGTGGCCACCATGTTCACGGATTGTTTTTTCAGAATTTCCGGCTCTCCATGGATCCCCCCGAACGTAGAAGCTATAAAAAATATCTAGAGCCTGAGTCAGATGAACCTGTGCCGAAGACTTCCTGGCTTAGATTCAAGAAACGTCGTACTCAACAGGTTAATATAGCAATTTCATGAATATCTCACGTTGCATTTCAACTGAACAATATTCTTGAGAAAGTCATTTTTCATTATAGGTGGCAGTTGATATTTCGTCTTCTAGTGAAAGCGAGGAAGAAGTGCTTATTCGAGCTGCCAATTCTGAAAACCCAGATTTAGTTCCTGCTCACCGCAGTGCCGAATGTGAGCCCTCCGGAGCATTGGCGAAGGTAATGCATTAACATTTTTATTTCTGCTGCGTATCCATATTCGCAAGTTGTGTACAGTGCTTGAACTCCGCAATAAATAATGTTATTCGTGCTTTCATTCCAGACAAACTTCCTCGCTGAAGATATGGTAGAAGAAAATCGTACCGTCTGCGACGTTGTCCGGTCGTTGGCGACGGAAATTGATGATATTGAGATCGGCTGCAGAAATAACGTGGATCACGTAATGACGATGGCAAAATATTATTTCACGTTTCTTCGAAATCAGTACTTAATCAGTTTACGGAATCGTGTCTATCGATTTTAATTGAAAGACTCCGTTACAGTAAAAAGTCATAAAAATGAGAAATAACGAAAACCTTACGCTTCAATCACTCGAAGGATTTCTTGTTGTTGCAGTAACGCAAAAATTATTTGATCACAGTCTATTCCGAAGCTCTCACCAACTTGCTAAATATAAAATATAAATATTGAATTTCACTATCTGTTACGGAAATATCTAACAAGATGTGTGAACCTTCAATAAACGTTCCTTTGGAATAACGTTCAATTTAGTGGGTATCGTTTTCTATTCCAGGAAGAAAATGAAGACGTTCCTGATTTTTTGACGTACGAAAACGACGACCAGGATAGTTTCATTGACGCTATTGACGAAGCCAATGATGTATCAAGTGAAGATACCGCTGGAGAATATTTGTTCGGCCAAGGTTACACGTCACTTCAAGCAGCTATAGACAGCGAAGTTTTTAAAAAAACAATTACTGTACCTGTAAACAAAAGTATTGGCGAAGTAGTGCTGATGATTCTCAAGTTTGTACTGGTGCACGCGCTTTCTCTTACTGAGACAACTGATTTATTCGAAATGATGAATTGTATTTTCGCAGAACCAGTCCTATCAAACACCAGGTATCTGATAGATAAATTATTTTATCCGAAAACGAACATGAATTTGTATGCAACATGTACCACGTGCGGTGCAGGCATGGGTCGGTTCGAACGTAAAGATCGTCATATGACATGTTCAATGTGCAATACAATCGTTAATATTCGGGATTATGCGTATAAAGACTTTTTTGTTACAATGGATGTTGCATTTCAGATATCTACATTAATAGAGTCGAACAGCGATTATTACAATAACGTCATGAATCACAGAGTTTATGAAGATAGTTGCATACGTGACATTTATGACGGTAAAAAATATCGCGAGTTCGTCGAGAGTTTAAATCCAAGGGACAGACATAGCTACGCTACTATCACTTTCAATACTGACGGAGCACCTTTGTTCGAAAGTTCAAGTTATTCTATTTGGCCCATTTTCATAATGGTGAATGAGCTACCATATCACGAGCGAAGTAAAGAATTGATATTAGCAGGTCTCTGGTTCGGGAAAGATAAGCCGAATATGAACGTATTTCTTGAACCATTCGTGGAATGTATGAATGACCTTTCAAACAAAGGAGTTGAGTGCATCGTAGAGGGAAGTAAATTGTGCGTAAAAATTTTCACTCTTGTTTGCTGTGTAGATGCGGTCGCTCGCGCCCCGGTTCAAGGTTTTACACAATTTAATGGATCATACGGCTGTGGCCAGTGTCTCCATCCAGGCGAATGGGTGCGAAGTAATCCAAATAATCCACGATCTGGAAGCACTAAATATCCGCTGCAGGATAATGTTACAAAAGACAGGAATATGAAAGAAACGATAGAGCACATGCAGAGAGCGGTAGAATCTAACCAACCTGTATTCGGTGTCAAATGTCCATCTCAATTGATAAACTTGTTGCACTATGATATCATTCGTGGTTGTATCGTCGATTCGATGCACTGCTGTTCCGGAATTGCAAAACAGTTTGCCACCGTGTGGTTCGGCAATAAAAATAAAGCTGGCTTACTATCTAGAGGCATGATAAAAAATATTGATGCACTCATTAAAAACATTAAAGCACCGCATCAGATTGTTAGATTCGCTCGTTCGTTTTCGGATAAAGAGTATTGGAAGGCACGCGAGTGGGAAAACTGGAGCATGTTTTATAGCATGGCAGTTCTACGAAACATACTGCCGGATAACTTACTGATGCACTGGGCTCTGTTCGTGGAAGCTTTTTACATTTTGTCCAAAGGAGAAATGACAATTCGTGAAGTAGACGTAGCTGATAAGTTATTACGCGAATTCGTCGGTAAAACTGAAATATTATACGGTAAAACAGCTATGACCTTCAATGTACATTCACTTTTACATTTGGCAAGAAGCGTTTCGGATTGGGGACCACTATGGTCCCATAATGCTTACCCCTTCGAATCCGGAAACGGAGAATTGTTGAAAGTGATACATGCAGCCAAAGGTGTACATCATCAAATATGTCGCCGAATTTGCTTGAAGTATAGTTTCATAAGCTTGAAAAACCACATTTATCCATCTTGTTCATATTCTGTGAAACGATATTGTAACACAATTGGATCTACAATGGCTAAGCGAACGATCCGAACGAATCACATTCGATATTTTGGTGCTGTATCGCGAGTAGACGAATTATGGATGAATAGATTAAGCCTTGGAGAACACAGCGTTTCCTACAAGAAGATTGTCAAAAACTCTTGTTTGTACGTATCGGCGCTGCGAAGCAATAGACGTTCTAACAATTCTTTCGCCTTAATAGTGGACAAGACATATGTCAAGATAATCAAGTTTTTAGTAGACTCGAGATCTCAGCAAGAGTACACAATCGTTCACAAAATTGGCACAACAAATGCTTACATGGACAATATGTGTGGTTCGTTGCGAAAAATTGTATCCGTCAGTGAAGAACAATCATATATACCGACTAACCATATAGAGCGAATATGCGTGCATATGACAGTCAACGAAAATGAGTACCTTTGCCCTGTTCCAAACTTGTATTATTATTGAATCAAAGAGTAATTTTCTCCCGAAAATAAATGCACAAGGAACCTTTCGGAAAAGATTCCTTATCTTGCTATGATTGGAACAAGGGTTCATACCTTACGAGGGGCATCTTTTTCTTGAACTTAGATTTTATGTTATCACGAGGCACTATTGCGATGAAGATTATAATAAGAAAATAGTACGTAATCTAAAAATAGTTTCTAGAATGGTTTGCATATCTGTGATATTCTGTTGAAGTTTGAATACGAGTATGTATGGGTAACCCACGCAGCAGTAATATGTATGTGGTGATGAATATTGAAAATTAAGAAATCTCATCGGATGTCATGAAAAATTACAAAACAATTTGACGCAGTTCTTACTCGAACTTTGATTTTATGTTATAACGAAGGACTATTGCGATGAAGATTATAATAAGAAAATAGTTCGTAATCTAAAAATAGTTTCTAGAATGGTTTGCATATCTGTGATATTCTGCAGGGTGGCTACACACCTGGAAAACCTGGAAAACCTGGAAATGTCAGGGAATTTGGAAACTGTCATGGAAAACCTGGAATTGTCAGGGAATTTCAATCTTGGTCATGAAAAAAATTTGAAATGTTGGTTTTTGAAATTAAAATTTGATATGATTCTCTGAGAGGGTTAATTAACTTCGTTTCGTACAAAGAAAAAAATCGCTTCACGTCACTCAGGGCTTATTCAGCTCAGGAATTTAGATTGAACGTAGGGGTGACAATGACGGTGTAATAATGTGAACGAATCGGGATTTAGAAGGGGAAAAATGTCAGGGAAAAACTGCATTTTAGGCACTTGAAAACCTGGAAATGTCATGGAATTTTTTCTCCCAAAAATTGTGGCCACCCTGTTCTGTTGAAGTTTGAATACGAGTATGTATGGGTAACCCACGCAGCATTAATATGTATGTGGAGATGAATATTGAAAATTAAGAAATCTCATCGGATGTCATGAAAAATTACAAAACAATTTGACGCAGTTCTTACTCGAACTTTGATTTTATGTTATAACGAAGGACGATTGCGATGAAGATTATTATAAGAAAATAGTTCGTAATCTAAAAATAGTTTCTAGAATGGTTTGCATATCTGTGATATTCTGTTGAAGTTTGAATACGAGTATGTATGGGTAACCCACGCAGCATTAATATGTATGTGGAGATGAATATTGAAAATTAAGAAATCTCATCGGATGTCATGAAAAATTACAAAACAATTTGACGCAGTTCTTACTCGAACTTTGATTTTATGTTATAACGAAGGACTATTGCGATGAAGATTATAATAAGAAAATAGTTCGTAATCTGAATATAGTTCCTAAAATGGTTCGCATATCTGTGATGTTCTGTTGAAGTTTGAATACGAGTATGTATGTGTAACCAACACAGCATCAATATGTATGTGGTGATGAATATTGAAAATTGTGAAATTTCATCGAATGTCAAAAAAATTAAAATGAAAAAGAAAGAATCATTGGCCATCCATCAATTATACTGTGTGTTTCCATTACTATCACAAGAAATATTTGAATTAATAATAATAATAATTTAGTTTCGGAGTTCATGTATACAAAGGACTATTGTGATGAAGATTAGAATAAAAAAATAGTTTTTAATTTGAAAATACTTTGTAAAAATATTAATAATAATAATTCATTTCCGGAGTTCATGTATATGAAAAAAAAAAAAATATTTAAAAAAAAATTGTCATTGTTATTATTATGATTATAATTATCATAATTATTATTATTATTATTATTATTATTATTATTATTATTATTATCATTATTATTATTATTATTTTTATTATACAAAAAGCGACGTCGCTTACGACGTCGCTTACGATTTCATTTACGACGTCGTGAACGAAGTCGCGCAGACGTCGTTTCCGGTCCCAAATTCATACGTCGTTTCCTACGTCGTTCTATACGTTATTTTTACGTCGTTTTATACGTCATTTCTGACGTCATTTACGACATGGCCGCAACGTCGGAACGACGACATGACGACGTCGACATTTTCAATAGGGTACGTAGGTCTTATGTGAATCTGTGCATATACCGGGTGATTCAGAATTCGTGACGAATCTCTTGAGGGGTTAATCCTTGTCAAAATTGGGATCGAAAGTTTCTTAGCCATTCTTCCGTAACATAATTTTTTCCCTCGGAACCATAACATATTTTTCTATCATCTTCTACCAAATAAGAAGCTTTCACTGAGAAATCTCTCTAATACTGAGAAAAAAACTTATTGGCTTCATATGGAATTCTTTAAAATTGACAAAGGATATAGAGGAAAAAAAAAATTGATGAAAAAAAACTTATTTGTCGGAAAAAAAAATTTCCAAGAAAAAAAATAACTTTTCAGAAAATTGGCTAAGGAACTTTCGATCCCAATTTTGATGAGGATTAACCCCTCAAGAGATTCGTCATGAATTCTGAATCACCTTGTATAAGTATCCCAGGTAGCACGCTAGTGCTCAAAATGTACATTTTTCACGCATTAGCGCATGCGGTATACTGCATGCAAAAATGCACATAAAATGCACAAACTTTGTCCAGTGTAAAATGCGCATTTTGAGCGCTTCAAAGAGGCGCTTCGGAAATGTGGTTAAAATGCACCCTATGGGTGGATCGGCAATAGGTGTCATTGATGAATTTCAATTTGTTCTGTGTAATAAGTAAAAACAGTAAAATTGTAATAAAACTAATTTCTTTTATTGCACATTATATTACAAATAAAAATATATATTATTAAAAAAAAGATACAAAATCATATGATGAGAAAAGGAAATTCGGGTGAAAAATTTCTCTTCGGTTTTGGTTTAATACATAATGTTTTTATATCACGTAGAGACGTCACACTATTCATAATCATCGCTATCTTCTCCATCTTTATCTTCTTTAGCGCATGACTGATTCCTCAGCCACACTCCGACAGCTGCCGTAGCATTCTTTAATTCGAATTTTTTATTTAGGGCCAACTTGCAAGCATCTGTAAATTAAAATTTGTATGTATCGACAAGAATCAAAAATATACGCAACAGTTTCGAAGATCCAGTAAAAATGCAATGGCATATATAGTAAGAAGGTTCAACTTTGAAATCTCAACTTACCCATTATCATTTTCAAAATTTTCATATTTTTTATCCCAGTTTTTTTAATGGTGCCTTTAAGGTTAATGTTGCTGGCCAGGGACCAGCTCGAGCTGATACAGCAGCAACTTTACGAATATAACTTTTCTCAAGAATATCCTTCATTGTGAAGTCTGAAAATAAGTTATTATACTTTCTACGAAAATTGAAGTATTCGCGTGTCTCAGAATTTGTGCACAAGACCTTGCGAAAGTTGAAATCGGAATTCTCCTAGCCAGTTATCTCTAGATATGGACTAATACTATATGGGGGATTTCACAAAAAAACGAGAGGTCGTAGACCTTGGTATTTGGAATTTGACTGGAATATTTTTTTTCCTGCGCATTTTTGTCAATCAAAAACATACCTCAGAGGACTTTTCGATATTCATTTTCATTCACTCAGGACAGCTCATTAAAATTTTCCATAAAATGATATTCAGTGCAAATTTTTGAGCAGAAGGATTGAAAATCCGTGAAAAACTCTAAAAACAAAAACTGCTTTTTTTCTTACCTACTTTCGATAAAAAAATACGGCAATATCGCCGAATCCCGAGGGAAGAAAATAACCATCATATTTTTACCTCCTGAAAATACGCCATTTTTGATTTTCAAAATTCAAATATACAACGATTCCTCAAACAATTACGCAACTTTTGAGCCCAATCCGAACGTGGTCCGATCTGATCTTCGATTTTTATTGCATGATTTTCGTTCAGATTTATTTTTTTTCGTTGGGTTTTTCGTATGATTTAGCTGGAAGCGAATAAAAAAGAGACTTCGACAATTGTCAAAAACAGTTTTATTTAGAATAAGTATAATGAGGGGAGGTGATAGTTTTTTCTAATCAAATATAATCGGTCGGAATCATATTTTTGAACGACTCCCCTCATTATACTTATTCTAAATAAAACTGTTTTTGACAATTGTCGAAGTCTCTTTTTTATTCGCTTCCAGCTAAATTATACGAAAAACCCAACGAAAAATAATAAATCTGAACGAAAATCATGCAATAAAAATCGAAGATCAGATCGGACCACGTTCGGATTGGGCTCAAAAGTTGCGTAATTGTTTGACGAATCGTTGTATATTTGAATCTTGAAAATCAAAAATGGCGTATTTTCAGGAGGTAAAAATATGATGGTTATTTTCTTCCCTCGGGATTCGGCGATATTGCCGTATTTTTTTATCGAAAGTAGGTAAGAAAAAAAGCAGTTTTTGTTCTTGGAGTTTTTTACGGATTTTCAATCCTTCTGCTCAAAAATTTGCACTGAATATCATTTTATGGAAAATTTTAATGAGCTGTCCTGGGTGAATGAAGATGAATATCGAAAAGTCCTCTGAGGTATGTTTTTGATTGACAAAAATGCGCAGGAAAAAAAATATTCCAGTCAAATTCCAAATACCAAGGTCTACGACCTCTCGTTTTTTTGTGAAATCCCCCATATACAACCCTGTGTTAACATAATTTATTCAACAATAATTCTTCTGTGTATTATTGATAAAATAATATAATGACTAGTTATTTGTTATTATTGATAAAAATATAATATAATGGCTACATAGTTGTTATTATTCTTCCAACAATTAAACAGTTTATATAATTTATTTGGTAAGAGTGAACGACCCCCTCCTAGAGCAGAACCAACACGAGCACATATACCGTGTAGTTGTTAGTTTTTCTCTAGAAGGGGTCGTTCTCTGACCAAATAAATACGGTATTGAGATGAGACACGTGAGAATTGTTGCCGAATAATTATTCATAGACAGTCTGAATTGTACTCACCGATGAAGTCATTTTCTCCAGGCTTATCCGAAATTACGTCTGGTCAGTCGTATATGTATGTATATATATCACCACCGATATCACTACAATAACACATGTACCACAAACACCTCGTGGACCGCACACACGTGTTCGTCTGTTGTGGACGCCAGTCAATCCCAATATGCCAACTCGATCACCTACCGGCGAATATCGAGCGCTGCGATATATATCGATTTCGAGACTCGCGCGGTCAATTTGAAACGTAGAACCACGCCCGCCACAACAAATGCGCTTGTAATGCGCTTGTTATGCGTTTTTTATTGATATCCAACAACCTCTCATAGCATCATTAAAAATGCACTTAAAAGGCGCCTTTTGAAATGCTGATTTTGACGGTGCATGCAATAATGCGTGAAAAATGTACATTTTGAGCACTAGCGTGCTACCTGGGATATGTATGGGACCACGGGGCAAAACGGACACCAAATAAATGAATAGAAAAAAAAAAAATTGGTTGTAAATGATTTTTTATGATGCGGCGACGTATTTTGGATCAAGAATAACACAAAAAATGAAAAAAAATGAACGAAAAATTGAACAAAATGAAAAAAATTCAATAACATTAAAAAAAAAATTCATTTTTTTTTTTTTGTGTCATTATTGATGCAAAATATGTCGCCGTATCATACAATATCATTTCCGACAAAATTATTATTTTTTGATTCAGTGCCTGTTTTGCCCCATGTTTCCCTATATGTGTGCGCTCCTCACGGGTGCATCATCGCTTGAACTCATTGCAATGTATAATTTGTTAAAAACGGTTTCTTGATCTTCAACCAAGAAATGAACAATGAATATCAATCACAATGTAACATTCCTAAAATGCGTAATACTTTTCTCGGAATTTTCCGACCCACAGCCCTGTGTTTATTCAAATTTTTTTGATTATATTTCCGCAGAACCTAGCAATGGACCGTCGACCTCACGGCCCACCGCAAAAATGGAGGTAGCGCAAGCCAATACTTCAAGTGAGTATTCTTGCTGAGCAAGTGTACACTATAATCACATTAGATAGTTTATTAGAATCGTTCAGATGGAATAATACAGATTGCTGGCTTGATTTCACTACACGAATTATTCACTGTTTATGCAGTCAAGCGTAGATTAAGGTGCTTCTTACGAAATTCCACCGAACCTGGAAACATTGGGAAAAAAGGTGTTATTAAACGGAATATCTCTGCCTGGGCACCGAAATCAACGAAACAAACTTCGTCGCGCAATTTTATGTACGATTTCGAACACGTACGGCCAAAAAAATGTTTTTTTACGCGAAAATAGAGAAGATATCCATGTAAAACGTTTTCAAATCCGTTCGATTAGCGATTCGTGGACCAACCTCTTTGCGGAAAAACCCAAGTTGTCCGTTGATTCTTTTGCTGAGTGCATAAGGAATAGTAAGTTAGTATGGTCGATTTTTATCGATTACCCAAACCTTACCAGAGTTAAGTGAATGATGATATAATGAAATATTGATGACCCCGGATCTGAATTATTTCTGTAACGTAATACTGCATTGAACGGAGTATAAGTTTCTGTGAAGCCAACTGAAGTATTCATTTCCGATTTTTATCGTGAGTTTAATCGCGCCCACCGCTTATAACTCCTCGTCCTATTTTTTCTAATTTTTCCCAATTTTTTTTACAAACTTCCAGCGTGGAAAGAAAAGCACCCTGTAAAAAAAAAGTGTCACACTCGACAATTACGGACGTGAGTAATTTATTTCCGCTTCGTTCGTCGGTTTTCGTCGTGAAACCGGATGTAACTTCTCGTCCTATTTTTTCTAATTTTTCCTAATTTTTTTACGAACTCCTGGCATGAAAAGAAAACCACTTCTCAAAAAAAAAGTGTCACACTCGATAATTGCGGACGTGAGTAATTTATTTCCGCTCCGTTCGTCTGTTTTCACCCCTTAACCGGATGTAACTTCTTGTCCTATTTTTTCTAATTTTTCCCAATTTTTTTACAAACTTCCGGCGTGGAAAGAAAAGCACCCTGACGATATGAAGTGTCACATTCGATTATTGTAGAGCTGCAAATATATTTTGTCTTAATGTATCGTAAGGGAGGATTTCTGTACTCATCGGGTGTATTTTCGGATTGTTTTCGGTGACCTGACGTAACGTTTTTGGATATTGTTGCTGAAAAAAATTTTTAAATGGCGAAAAAATGAATTTTCGGATTCGTTCGAAGAACGTTCCAAACTTCAACCAGCTAATTTTTTCCTATTCTTATGACTGTCAGAAATTTTACTTTTATTTTTATCATTTCTGTGATGGTGGAATTGCATCTTCTTTTTTAGATTTAGACCAGATGGCCCTGGAGACGCATGACGCTTCGATGACGAGGACAAGTTTGTTTTGTCGTGACGAAATTGTAGCTTTTTCAGATTCAGACCAGATGGCCCTGGAGATGCATGACGCTGAGATGACAAGGATAGAGAGGTTTCGTCATGATGAAATTGTATTTTCCTTTTTAGATTTGCACCAGATGGCCCTGGAGATGCATGGCGCTGAGATGACAAGGATGGAGAGGTTTTGTCATGATGAAATTGTATTTTCCTTTTTAGATTTGCACCAAATGGCCCTGGAGATGCATGGCGCTGAGATGACAAGGATGGAGAGGTTACGTCATGATGAAATTGTATTTTCCTTTTTAGATTTGCACCAGATGGCCCTGGAGATGCATGGCGCTGAGATGACAAGGATAGAGAGGTTTCGTCACGATGAAATTGTATTTTCCTTTTTAGATTTGCACCAGATGGCCCTGGAGGTGTATGGCGCTTAGATGATGAGGATAGAGTCGTTTTATCATATGACGTAGGACTTTTACTTGAAGACTGTTGACTTTTATGCATTTGCGTTCGAGGTCTAGTTTGTATAATCGGGCTGACTGGATTGAAAAACTCGTTCGATGAAGTTGGTGGTGTGACAAAAACACTTTGCTTACTTCGCACAGTGGATGTAGGTGTTGATTGTATATCTGAAACATTTTTTTCATGTATTAACAAATTTATGATGAATTTGTAAACGTAAAAACTCACCATCCAACAATACTTCACGTGCTTTGACAGAAGTTATTCTATAATATTGTGTTGAAGTTGGAGTGGCACAAAGAAGCACTCTCGAAGGTTTGTTTCGCTCTTCTTCCAGTTGTCTCCTCAATTGTTCAATTAAACGATCTTTGGCTCTTACTTCCTCTTCAATATCGGATCTAACATTTTGGTTAATATCAAAAACTAGATTGCTTTGAGCTAAAATATCTTCTTTCTCTTTCATTTGGCGCTCTGCTTCTTGGATTGGTACCATTAAAGGAGGCATAATCTGAATAAAAATACAAACATGAGAAGTTATCGAAAAAATTCCTGTGTCATCTTCGAGCTTAATCGAACACGAAGGTTGGTTGGAGTGATTTTTACTCAGTACAGGGATCACGCTAGTTTTTCAGGAATACTGAGTTATTGGAACTGCATTATGTTCATTTGAATAATATAAAAATTCATCATGTAATATGAGAAATCAGCCATGGCACATGAAAAAACTTTTGATGGATATCACTGTGGCATACAATCCATAGGGTCCTCCCATCATACGGAGGACCCTACTGAAATTTTTTTTGACAAAAAGCAGTTTTTTATTTCTCAATTGGCCGAAAAATATCCAATCTAAAAAGTAGTACTACTAATTCTAGATTATGGTACAATTTTTTCTATTTCTTTTTTTAATTCAAAAAGTGTACACGCAGGAAACCTTTTGCAGCGCTGCGTAGGATAGATCCTACAAAAGGTTCCCTGCGCATGCACTTTGATCACAGGAGACTGAAGTTTCGTTTGAAAACATATTCTGCCATATTCTAGAATTGGTAGTATTACTTTTGAGTTGATATTTGTAGGTCGATTGAAAAATAAAAAACTGCTTCTTGTCAGGATTTCTGTAGGGTCTTCCCTTAAGTTATGTAATACAACTTTACACTTGACGGCAATAAGGCAGGAGTCATTCAAAAAGCCATTTACAACCCCGGGACACATACATTTTTAGACTTAGAAGACTTCTTAGTAGTTTTCTTTGTGGCCTTTACTGGTTCATTAGATTCCGTTGCCTTTGAACGGTTTTCAGCTAGTCCTTGTATCACATCACTCAAGCGTTTCTTGGGCCTTGGCCATCTTTTGGTACGATTTTTCAGCTTTTCCTGATCACCTTCAAGATAAAAATAATTAATCGTGCAGTTACATACTCTTTGCGATATTAGAGCTTATACTAACTTGATACATCTAAAATTGCAGCAGGTTCATAGATGATTTCATTATCTTCATTGAAACCATTTTCAATGTAAGCATCGTATGGAAAATCTCTTTTTGCTGCATCAAAATTTTGAATCTTCTTGACAGAAATAATCTCAACTGTTCCTTTTCCAACGTATAGACGAGCAGCAGCATACAGAGTTTCATTATCATTAGTGCTTTCTGCATTTGCTTGCTTATTAAATTTGTCGTCTAATACTTGCTCGCCTTCAGTACTTTCACCATCGGAATATCCACTTTCTGATATATTTGTGCTTTCAACCTTCTCACTCATTGCAACTACAACAAATGAAATAAAATTTTGCCTAAAAAAATTGTCATATTATGATAGTTTAAACTAAAATGCTGATGAGGTTCAAACCAAGTAAGATCAGTTTTTTTCCCACTAAATTACTGGACAGGTATCTGCCAAAAAAAATATTTAATGTTTAGGTAATTGATAGCAAGCAATTTATAGTTAATTTTCATACTTGAACTTTTACGCCCGTATTGATAAACATTTAGTAGCCTACTAACTCTTTTTTAGTCAGCTGCTAACTTTATTTTAGTCGGCCACCAATATTAGGTTACTAATTAAGTAGATGATTTACCAGAGAAACTTAAATACCGGCAACCTCTTCGTAGTTTCAGTCGTCTAACTAGGAGTCAATCAGGCTTTCAGGTCATGGATCCTGCCCAAACTGGTAGGAGTGTTTACTTGGACCAGAATATAAAATACCTGCTGAATAGCCGTCCGGAGGGGCCTTCATTCCATCAATTCGCCTGAATGTACAATAGAAATCAGCATAACCTAGGGGTTTTGCAAATTGCCATGAAATGACCAGTTTTGCTTAGCGTTATGAGATTCTACATTGCACTGAATATCTATATATTGAAGACAGTCATTATTGTACATTAGATTGATAAAATTTGTCATCCCAGGTATAGAGGATCATTTTATTCTGCGCCTATGGGCGCCTATTGACATGTTGCTTCTCGTCGTTTATTAATCGTGAAACGTTCATTTGGTGAATTTGAAGACCTTTTCGCACTTGAAAAATGTTGAATACGTAGTCAGTCTCCATACTCCGACTGGCAGCGTATGAAATTCTGTAAATCGCCATGAAGTATCGATTTCATCGCAATATCATATTTATTATTTTAGCAGAATATGTATACAGGTATATATATTACACTTATCTCATGGAATGGCATTGTGTCACATCGGGTGAGGTGAAGTTGTCCGATTAATCGTTTACGGGCGACAGCCTGATTCAGGAACAAACTGCTGCGAAAAAACCTTTCTAAATATGAATTGGCAATGACTCCTCACTACACAATATTTTTGGAATTCTTTGATTTAATTATTTTTTGTATGGATTGACGTATTGACGTCGATCCATAGTTAGCCGTATGCGAAACTGCCGTTGTGAAAGCGTCGTCTGCTAGGAGCAAAGATATGTTAGCAAACTTGCAGACGACGCTTTCACAAAGGCAGTTTCGCATGAGGCTACACTGGAAAAAAAATTCGTGCCTGACAGCAAGAATTCTGGTTCCCCCAGCCAGAATGTATTTTGCGTCGAAACCAGCGCCACTGTCAAGCTGTGGCAACTAAACAACTCTGCCGGACATATGTCACTTGCTCGAAGAATACCGTATCGCTGTAGGAGCGAAACAAGAAGTATTTGCTGCAGAAACATTATCTCTAATAACTGGAAGTACCCTGCCTAGAGCGGGATGTATTTCTATCGTAGGAGATGTATGAATACTTGAATGATATGGCTGATGTAGCGATACCCACTGTTCATGTGACTATTTCCATTGCTACAGTAATGAACTGCGCACAGCGATAAATCGGTTCGCTGGAGAGTCGAAATTTTTTTCCCAGTGTAACGTGCGCAACGATCGACGTCAATACCTCAATCCATACAGAAAATAATTAAATCAAAGAAATCCAAAAATATTGTGTAGTGAGGAGTGATTGCCAATTCCTTTTTAGAAAGGTTTTTTCGCAGCAGTTTGTTTCTGAATCAGGCTGTCGCCCATAAACGTTTAATCGGACAACTTCACCTCACGCGTTGTGACACAATGCCATTCCATGAGATAAGTGTAATATATATACCTTAGGGTGACCCTTATTTGGGGGTCGGTGGAACTTTGACCATGACACCCCCAGCTCAGTTCCAAATAAATAAATAATAATGTGGGTGAAGTTTGAGCTCTGTAGCTCAATGGGAAAGAGTGCCTGTAAGTCCGTATTTTCGCCTATTTGATTAACATGCGATTTCTAATAAAAAAAAATCTGTTTTTTTTTCCCGTGTCTGTACTGTGCTGGAAAAATCCACTATTCCGTCACTTTAGAGTGTCATAGTTAGTGAGTATGTAGGGTAAGGTTGCCATCGATGGACCCCCTAAGCAAAATTGGTCATGAAAATGACATTTTCAGTCAGACATGCAAAAGCAATGGTGGATCTTTTTGTCGAAACCTCATCTACGAAGTACTCACATGTAAAGAAAACAATCGGTCATTGTCGATTCAGCAAAAGCGATTTTGTATTTTTTGGATTCGGTCCATTCGTGGCAACCCCTCTCCACGGATGGACCACTCGGTCTCCTTCATTGGACCACCGAAATAATGAACTTAAAACAGTTCAGTGACTTAACGCCATTGGCGTCAATAATAAATTCATGAAATATGGGTAGATTTTTTTATTCAAATAGCACATATAAAATTGCACATATATTAGTACGTTATACATATAATCTTAGGTATCAGTTCAAAAGTATTTCAGACAAAAGGAAAAATAAAATTCTTTGATTTTACACGTCTGTGTATAACAAAACAATAACTTAGGACTAGACTGATTAAAAACTAGATAAAAATCTTTTTGTAGATAACTGTTCTTTTTTTTTAAACTATTATAGACTATCTACCGTATATCAACTATTATAGACTATAAAATGAAACTTTCACAAAAGACGAAAACATCTGTTTCTCCTAAACTGAATGAAAAAAAGACTACAATCTTCTCGAATGAAATTGTGGGTAAACAACAAAAAACCCTCTCAAAAGGCATACTCTTTCACAACTTCTGAAAATAACACATGACAAAAGAAAATGAAATAAAAAAAAAAACACTGTAACAAACGAACTTTCATACAGTGCCCTGCGGTACCACACAAGTAGTGCAAACAAACCTTTTCTTTCCTTTCTTAACACCTGCACATGTTTCGTGCACCCATGTATCGCAAACTAGACATCTTATCATATCCTCTACATATGCTTGTTCGCACATAAAGCAGTCCCTGTTAAAAATTCCAACAGAAAACCATCAGAAGCTCACAGAATTTTCATATCAAACTTATGAGAATTTAACGGAATCCTATCCGCTCCATCTGCGAGAGATAATCGATGAGTGTATTTCAATGCGTGTCTATACGTCTGATATCTGCACAGCTATATATCTTTAACGTAAGCTATCTGAATTCTAATGGTCCATCTGTATTTTTCTGTCATAACGTATATAGATATTAAAGATTTTTGTTCGCTTTTCTGTGCGCACCCTAAGGTCTTCGCTTCTGCCAGGAGTTTCAGATGAAATACGTATTCGTCTCTGTACGCGTCGCTTTTGGTTATCAGATCCTATCCGTAATTCCGCGATACAATCTAACAGTTGGAGATCGCAATTCCGTGAGAATCGAACTCGTTTCATTCATTACTGCAATGCCGTATACCAGATCTATCCGTATCAATACGTACATGCGAACTCGGTTGGATCTGAACTACAATTCCAATTCTTAAAGTAACGGCTGCTGTCCGCATTGTTCGTGCAATCAAATTTCAGTGCTTTTGACTGCGACTTCGGCTACTAAATCTATGAGCATAGACACGCATCTTTGAACGTCACCGGATCGGATCTGCAATCCCTCTTCATAATATGTCAGTTCTTGTATGCATTGCTCACGTTATAAACTTCGATCGCTTCTGACTGCAACTTCGGCTACCAGATCTATCCGGATTCACACGCATCCTCGAACTTTAATGGAATTGCTCTGCAAGCCCGCTCTATAATGTAACGGTTCCTATTCGCCTTGCTCGCGCGTCGGATTCTATCGCTCCTGTCTGTGACTTCCGTGATCATATTCATCTGCATGTGTGCGCATCTTCGAACTTCATCGGATCAGATCTGTAATTCCGTAGTAAAATGTAACGCTTCTTATCTGCATTGCTCATATGCAGTCGAAATCGTCGCTTCTGACTGCGACTTCGGCAACAAGATCTATCAGCATGTATACGCATCTTTGGACGTCACCGAATCGAATCTGCAAGCCCGTTATAAATGGCACAGATTCGTGGACGCATTGCTCACACATTTGAATTTATCACTGCGAAGCTAAGTGTGTTACAGCGTTTGTGAATTAAACACATAAAGCTCAACGCGCACTATGCCGAAGCGAAGCGATCGGAAGTTTTCATTAACATGTTTTCTTAGGAGTGTCCGAGCATGAGGGAAATTTGCTTTAGGTGAAAAAAACGTAAAGAACACTAGCGCAAGACGACCATAGTTTTTATTTCGAGGAATCCACAGTTATTTTGAAATGTCCCACAAAATATGCAGATTTGATCCAAAACTGATGGAAAACAGAAAACAAATTTTTTTTTTTTAATTCTGAAGATTTGAAAGAATTTTTTTTCGTTTAAAATTAAATTTTTAACGGCCATCCTAATATGTATGCATAGCGTCGGATACAGTTGGGGCGAATAAAACGATACCGTGTTCTGTCTGGCATTGCGCATACAAACAGACAGTAGTACTTAGACAATATATCAACAGATACATTTGTATCCGGTTCTCCGGACAAATACGATTAGAGTCCTCGCGGTAAATGCGGATAGGTTTCCTGTTTGTATTTGCTCATTATTACGGCTATCTATGCCTGCGTCAAGAACCAGATAGATTCGAATGTCGTTCCTATACGTTGTTGTACGAAAATGCATGTATAATAGTTTTAATCTGCTTCTGTCAGTAAAAGCAGTGATAAAAACACATACTAGAACGAGAAGCAACGGATAGAATTCACATCCTATCCGTTTCTAATGGAATTTTTAACAGGGGTACCAGTCTTGATTTTCATTAACGCGGTTAGTGGTTCTTTTAGGTGTTGTTGAGAGTTTTATCTTCTTCGCAATTTGTTTTAGAGGCCCGAAATCGGGTAGGACAGTTGTTTTATTTCGTTTCTTAATCCTATTTTGCAAGTCATTTTTATATGGGCTGCTAGTTAGCAGAATGGATTTCTGTGTTCCTCTTGTGACACGTTTTTTCACCAGATTGTAGGCCTTTGGTATTGGGGATATCTGATCAATTGGAACAGCCAGGTCAGATGCAATGGTTTTTTTTTTTAATTGTGACGAGTCTGTCTCTTTTTGTTCATTTTTGTTCTTCTGATTGGTTCCTGATGTAGAAGGTCCCAAACTCTGTAGCCAGCGCTGATGAAGCTTGTGCCTTTGAGACTTGTGCTACAGAAGGCTGTGCTGCAGAAGGCTGTACTGCTGGACTATCTACTGGTCGAAGAATCTCACTAGCTGCGAACTCATGGGGCTCAAATACATGCCTGTTCACTGGCCAGATACCCGTTTTAGCGAAACCGTTTACAGCATTTTTTACTACCGCAGCTCTGCCATAGGCTTTGCCGAATATACCAGCAATTTGAAACTGCGTGACACAACGCCCAGGATTCGCTCTGAGCCACTTTTCTATCTCTTCGTTATAGTAGCTACTGAGTGGTTTGAAAAACGAAACGTCCAATGGCTGCAGTCTGTGGGTCGTATGCCCTGGGAGAGCCAGTAACTGAACCCCATTATCTCGTGCTTTTTCCAATGCATCTAAATTGTGCGTATGGGTTGAATGTCCATCCAAGACGAGTAGGACTGGATCATCTTTTGATGGCTTTACTTCACGGACGAAATGTTCAAGCCACGTAACGAACAATTCTTTATTAATGTATCCACTTTCAGGATTGTAGGCAAAAATAGTGTGGAGTTAGCATAGTTTAAGTTAAGTTTGACAAGATAGCGACCTTTATTATCGCTGGACAAAATGTTAGATTTTAAGTAGAGTTCACCCATCTTATATATACAATATATCATGTTAGAAGCTAGGGAGCTAGTTCTTCTCTTAACTCAATATCGAGCGCACGTCTTTGTAAAATTATGCAATAGTAATAAAGTATTTTGTTAAATTGTTAATTAAAATTGAGAAGTCTCAAATCCTGAATAAATCCTTTTCAACACTCTATCTATATATATTTAGATCCCCACAATAATTATTGGTGACCCCGACGTGATTAAAAACAATAAGTGAAAAGTGCGCGTCACGTGTTACTCCGAAACGGTCATTTTGCAAAATTCAGTCGTTAGTTTCGCGTGGAATACAGACTTTTGATTAATTTCAGACCGTTAGTGAGTTATGAACTTTTCTATCTCACGCAGACTCTTACATAAATTATTTGGGGAATTTTCGTGTTGAACTTTTACATATCGTGACTGTGTTGGGTACCGGTATTAGGCACGAGGCAACGACGCTGTTTCGGCAAATTCGTGTATATTCCGTAAATCTATGTACAATTGTTGCTTTTTATTGCGCATAGATCTTGCAAATTTTACTCCGAGTACCTAACACTTAATAGTTTTGTGATTTTATTCGTAAATTTGACTCTGGTCAGTAACCGTTTTCGAGTTGAAGCAATTCGGTCGCGATTGTGCATCCGTTAATATCTCGTTGAATCGCGTACAATCATCGCTTTTTCTTGTGCGTGGATTTTACGAACGCTTCGACGGTTACCGCTCGTTCGTTATTGTTGTGATATTTACCATATTTTTTCTATAAATATGTCTGAAAACGGTGATCACATTCAAATGTCACGGATCGCAAAGTTGCCGCCATTCTGGAAGCAAGAGCCAATTGTGTGGTTCTATCAATGCGAAGCTGCTTTCGGCATTGCAAGGGTCACAGCGGACGAAACTAAATACCAATACATTCTTGCTAATATTGATCCATCGGTCTTACCTTTTGTAACGGATTTAATTCAAAATCCGCCATCTGAAAAAAAATATGCTGCCATTAAAACTCGTATTCTTGACTCCTTCGCAGAATCTCAGGAGAGTAAAATCAGACGTTTGGTAAAAGGTCAATTATTAGGAGATCAAAAACCCTCACATTTTCTGCAAATGATGCGAAATCTTTCGGGAAATCAATGCGAAGACTCTTTGTTGAAGTCGTTATTTTTGGAGCAACTTCCACAGCAAGTTAGCGCTATTCTCTCAGCCTCAAGTGAGAGTGACTTGAGTAAACTTGCACTTTTGGCTGACAAAATAATGGATCTCCATCGCCCGACGCTTATCAATACTGTCAGTAATAACGCTCATGAAAATAGTCATCTCAATTTAATTCAACGTATTGAAGCATTGACTACTCGTTTTGACAAATTCGTAGCAGAAGGAAGGCATCAATCCAATCAAAACAATCGCAGTAGATCAAGATCTAAATCACCGTGGCCTAATAAGCGAAATTCAGGAAATACGAACAACAACAACAATAAAAATAAGAACAATACCAGTGATAGAAATAATACTAGTGTCTCAAACAGAATGTGTTTTTACCATCACCGGTTTGGTAATAATGCGCATAAGTGTAATCATCCTTGTGCGTGGTCGTCTTCCCATAACGATAATTCGGAAAACTAATAGTGTCGTCGCTTTTAGAGACGGCGAACGACGACGCTCCGAAACAGTACCGTCTCACTGTTTACGATGAAGAATCTGGACTTTATTTTCTCGTCGACACCGGAGCAGACATTTCTGTGATACCGCGCGCGTGTGTAAAAGGTGTTAGTACATTATCATCGTCTTTTAGACTATATGCCGCTAATAACTCTGCGATTGAAACTTTCGGACAAAAAGTGTTGTTATCGAATTTACGACTTCGGCGTAAACTTTCATGGAATTTCACAGTTGCTGACGTCTCTCGTTGCATTCTAGGAGCTGATTTTTTGTCACACTACGGATTGCTTGTGGATCTTAAAGGAAAGCGTCTTATTGATGAGCAAACCAAGCTTTCATCTATAGGCACCGTCTCTTGTGAGGCGTATTATTCTGTTTCCACTGTTTCAGCTAATTCACCTTTTCGAGATCTCTTGAGTGAATTTGTTGCAATTACGCGACCTCTAAAATTCACTAGATTTCCAACACATTCAGTTCAGCATCACATCGTCACGAAAGGTCCTCCAGTAGCTGAGCGTGCACGTCGTCTGTCTGGCGAAAAACTGGAAGCTGCACGGGCCGACTTTGAATATATGATGGAACAGGGAATCTGTCAGCGCTCTGATAGTCAATGGGCGAGTCCGCTTCATCTGGTCAAAAAGAAATCAGGCGAATGGAGGTCATGCGGGGATTATCGGCGACTTAATGCAGTTACCATACCAGACAGGTATCCTGTACCTCATCTTGACGATTTCTCACATCGGCTTCGTGGTTGTACTATATTTTCGACTATTGATCTGACGCGCGCGTACAATCAGATACCGGTAGCACCTGAAGATCGACCAAAAACGGCAGTTATTACACCGTTCGGTTTGTTCGAATTCAACGTTATGACATTCGGTTTGTGTAACGCGGCTCAATCTTTCCAAAGATTTATGGACATGGTGACTCGTGACTTAGATTTCGTTTCTTGTTACATTGATGATCTTCTCGTCGCGTCAAAAGATCTTGAACAACACACGTGTCATTTACGAATTATTTTTAAACGTATTCAAGATTTTGGACTTACGATTAACGTCGCGAAGTGCGTGTTCGGTGCCAAATCAGTGCGCTATTTAGGGTACAAGATCGATGAGTATGGCACTCGTCCTCTTCCCGATCGTGTCGCAGCAATAATTAATTTTAAAAAGCCTAAAAACATTTCAGAACTTCGTAGTTTTCTCGGTATAGTGAACTTTTATCGTCGTTTTATTCGTAACGCTGCTCGTCCCCAGGCTTTACTCAGTGCTTATCTCGTGGGTGCTAAGAAAAAAGACAAACGTCTCATTAACTGGACCACGGAGGCTGAAGAAGCTTTTCTGCAGTGCAAAACTCAGCTTGCCAATGCATCTTTACTTGCTTATCCGCTTAGAGACGCCCCTCTTCCTCTTCAGACGGACGCGTCTGAGTCGTCAATCGGTGCAGTTCTCGAGCAATACAGTAATGGCAGATGGGAACCTCTGGGTTTTTATTCAAAGAAGCTTTCTCCAGCACAGACTAAATACAGCACGTATGATCGTGAATTACTTGCTATATACTCTAGTCTTAAATTCTTTCAGTTCATGGCAGAAGCTCGTTTTTTGGTGATAAAGACTGATCACAAACCAATCACTTTTGCTTTCAAGCAGCGCAGCGACAAAGCTTCACCTCGTCAACTACGGTATCTGGATTTTATTGGACAATTCACAACAAAGATCGTTCATGTCAAAGGTATTGAAAACATCGTGGCCGATTCGCTCTCGAGGATCGAGGTTATCGACACGCCTGCAATTTTTTCAACGGACGATCTTACTGTGGCGCAGACTACGGATACTGAGCTTCAGGACCTCCTAAAGTCCAACACAGCTCTTGTTCTTCGTCCTTTACGAGTTGACAATTCAGATAAAATCATTTATTGTGATCTCTCCAATGGTGATGTTCGTCCATATATTCCGTTGTCACTTAGAAAACGCATTTTTGATGCAACGCATGGTTTATCACATTCCAGTGGAAGAGCAACAAAGAAATTAATTAAAAAAAAATTCGTGTGGCCGTACATGAGAAAAGACATCATCAACTGGGCGCGTACCTGTCTTCCCTGTCAACGCAGTAAATTTTCAAGATATAATAGGAGCATACCTCAACATATTCCGATTCCGGATACTCGTTTTAGTCATGTTCATATCGATATCGTTGGACCTTTACCTGTTTCAAGGAATTTCAGATACTGTCTCACTGTCATTGACAGATTTACGCGCTGGCCAGAAGCACTTCCGTTAATGGACATCACTGCGGAGACTGTGGTCTACGCATTCTTCTCCTGTTGGATTTCACGTTATGGTGCACCTGTTACCATCACCACAGACCGCGGTTCGCAATTCGAATCTGGATTTTTCAAAGCTCTTATCAAGTTGGTTGGCGGTGAACGAATTCGAACGACTTCATATCATCCAGCTTCAAACGGTATGGTTGAGCGTTGGCATCGTTCTTTAAAATCCGCTATCATGTGTCACGAGACAACTGAATGGGTTGATACTCTTCCCATTGTTCTGCTCGGTCTGAGAACGTGTATTGAAGAAGACATTAAAACCAGCGCTGCTGAGCTTGTTTTCGGAACCACTCTACGTCTACCTGGAGAATTTATCATCGACCATGAAGAGAGTCACAGCCAACAATTGTATGTTCAACGTTTACGTACATTTATGCGTAATATTCGTTCAGTACCAACTGCACATCATAACAAAAGTAAACCATTCGTGCATAAAAATCTTTACGAGTGTTCACATGTCTTCATTGAAAATGACGCAAAAAAATCACTCGAGCAACCATTCTTGGGACCTTATGAGGTTCTTAATCGAATTTCTGATATTGTTTTTGAAGTTTTAGTTAATGGTGAACGGATTACAGTTTCCACTGATAGATTGAAGCCTGCATTCTTCGAAGCAATGGACCATATCAATACATCAGTTGGACAACAACAATCGACATCTCTACCGTTACCTTCCTTGCCATCGATACCTGTAACCTTACCCTCTTTACCATTGATACCTGCAACGTTAACTTCCTTACCATCTACCTCTAATACTTATCCAATAGTTCCAAATAAGAAACCTACTTCATCAGTACCTTTGGCTCCTCCGTCATTAACGCCACGTCCTGATTTACCACCTCGGACGTATTCCGGGCCAAAAAAGAAAAAGACTGTTTGTTTCGCAACCTAATTTGGTTGCTAGGGAGGGGGTGGTGTGGAGTTAGCATAGTTTAAGTTAAGGGGGTATCTACACCTTTGAATTTTCAAAAAATCGTTTTTGTTTTTATATTTTATTTGGAATGCTAGTGACCTAATCTACCTGTAAATAAATCGGCGTCGAAAAATCTCGAGGATTCGAAAAGTTACAGCCTCGACAGTGCCGCGCTGCGACGAATCGTCGCTGCGCGGCGCGCGGACCCACATGTTGGTCTCATAAATATTGTACAAGACCGCGAACACCACTGTCTTACTTTTTTGACGTTTTTATATATTTTGATTATGAATTTGATTTTGTGATTTTCTAATTGTTTGTAATGATCATTTTTACACATATTTAATTTTCAATATTCTTTTGAATTGTGATCATTGACAGAACACATGGCTGCGATCTACATTTTTTCGAGGTTAGGTGTCCACTTGTTTGTAAATCGTCGTGCTTTCATTACGAATTCAAGCCAATAGTGATTTTCATTATTGAACAAACACAGTGTATGTATGTCTGACATGAGACTTCGGAATCGAAAGAAGATGATTCATCAAAAACTACGTTTGAAATCGATGCCAGGAGACTACACGTTTAGATTGCTAAAAAGATGAGTATTTCTATAATGTAATAATTGTGAAAGTTTAATATTATATATTATAAGAAAATAGGTATCATTGATGAAAGATGAAAGAATTTTTGGAATATTGACAGAAATTGTGCTAGCATCTTCTGAATCTCAAAAATATTGAAGATCAAGAATTCTGAAGAATTTTCATGTTTTGAAAAATTTTGATCAGATTTTTCCTAGAGCAATTCATTCTTTTTCTAGCAACCTTAGCAGACACCTACCGGACACTGTTGTTGGACAGAACAGGTCAAAACTCACTACAAACCTCCGCCTGGCACATGGGTCTAGACTCGACTCATCACACATGGATACGAGAGCAGCTGCGGATTCAGCATATTAATCATAAGCTACATCTTAAAACTTGATTTCCTGTAACTACATTTTCTTCTCTGTGAAAATTAGGAAATAAAGGAAAGAAAAAAAAAAAAAAAGTTTAAAAGTTGATTTCTGGAGAATGAATATTTTGACCGGTTGTCGTGAAGAATCAGGAGCATCGTTGGACCGATTCTGGAGTTTTTGGTCTTCAAATTTTCAGAATCGAGGCCTCTATCAGATGAACATACAACTTTTTGATATCACCATTTTTAGTTGAGATAATAGAAAAAATAGAGCAAAAAAATTTTTAAATTCAAAAAATCTTAGTAAAAACTAGA
Source organism: Tenthredo notha (assembly GCA_914767705.2). Classification (NCBI taxonomy): domain Eukaryota; kingdom Metazoa; phylum Arthropoda; class Insecta; order Hymenoptera; family Tenthredinidae; genus Tenthredo; species Tenthredo notha. Next base: position 1,058,539 of record OU611907.1, on the reverse strand, counting down.
TAGGTCAGGCAATTTTTGCGATATCAAAAAGTTGTATGTTCATCTGATAGAGGCCTCTCTTCTGAACAATTGAAGACCAAAAATTCCAGAACCGGTCCATCGGTGCTCCTCAGTCTTTACGACAACCGAGTAATTTTGTATTTTTCTATATTCAGCGTAACTACTATTAGACTCAAAGTAATATTCAATGTTGAATATGGATAATGAGGGTCAAACCCTTCTCAAAGTCCATGATTTTTTTGGATTTGATCAGACTCTCAAATTCGCTGTAAAATTGTAATCTCTTCCTCACAATTTTTACCAAATCAAAGGTGCGGATACCCCCTTAAGTTTGACAAGATAGCGACCTTTATTATCGCTGGACAAAATGTTAGATTTTAAGTAGAGTTCACCCATCTTATATATACAATATATCATGTTAGAAGCTAGGGAGCTAGTTCTTCTCTTAACTCAATATCGAGCGCACGTCTTTGTAAAATTATGCAATAGTAATAAAGTATTTTGTTAAATTGTTAATTAAAATTGAGAAGTCTCAAATCCTGAATAAATCCTTTTCAACACTCTATCTATATATATTTAGATCCCCACAATAGTACCGGGTGGTGCGCCATCTTTGAGTTCGTTTTTACCTCGTAACCTCTTGTAGATCATCATGGGAGGAATATACCTTCCAGATGCACTTATACAGCATACAGCTGTAGTATTAAGACCTCGTTCTCCACTAGCTATAGATCCAATTTGGTTCTTGCCTTTCCGCGCGATTACTTTCTGGCACTTTTTTTGAACTGTCGTGAGTCCAGTTTCATCCACGTTATATATGCGAGTTGCGTCAAACTGATGTTCGTCAATTGTTTTTTCCAGGATGTCAAAAAAATCGTTCACTCGGTCCCTATTAAAGCCAACAGCTCTTGCCATCGAGGTCGCTCGACCCACTCGCAGGCTAAGCTCTGGATGTCGTTTCATGAATCCCGAATACCACTTTTTGCCTGCTACTTTTTTTTGCTTATTGAATCTGTGGGGCATGCCATTCTTTTCTGCTACCTGATATGAGAGTCTTCGAAGGTCCATCACAGTGATTCCAAAAAAACATGCTTCCAGTTTGAGTGCATGTTCTGCTACTTCATTTTCAACCGCCAATGGAATATGACTCTGGCTACCTAGAATCTGTCTTCCCTCAACAGCTAAGTTATTTGTGCCGTCGACGTGCCTTTTTAAGGTGGCTTTAGGAATACAATACATTTTGGCTGCCGCATTTAATCCCATATCTCAATTTCTTACTGCTGCTATTGCTCGTTCCATTTCGTCCTCTTTCCATTGCCCATATTTTATTCCGCGAGGCATTCTTAAATTAAAAGTATCTTTGAATTGACCACTGTCCCATGAATGGACCACTAGTCCATTCATGGCACTGTTTCATGGTCCATCTATGGAAATTCGCAACGCAACACATAACCTGATCTACTACCCCCCAGTTGGAACATATTAATAAATGTCTGGTATCGTTTCAAATCTAGAAACCTTCAGCTATCGAAGCATGAAAGGCGATTTCACCCCAATAAATCGTATAAGGCTTGATCACATTTGCAAAATCATGAAAAATTGGATCAGAGAAGACAAATTCTTACCTTACGTGATTTCAGCGCGCCTATTGTAGCCAAGTGACTCTTTGCAACATGGCCACCGTTTCTCGAGTAGTGAACTCAATCCGCACTAAAAAGAGCTCCATCTAGCGACGCGTATTTGAGATATTCAACTGGTCCATCGGTGGCACTGGTCCATCGATAGCAACCTTACCCTACACATTTTTTCAGCCATCTACAATCATATTTTAGAGAGTAGCCGCTGCCGACAGATTCTAGTTTTGGAAAAATTACACTTTTTTCGATCCTAAAAGGCTTGTATGATTTGTTCATTGTTAATCTGCATAATTTGAACCGAATTCGATGGAAAATAATTTAAAAATTAGTAGGTAAGGAATTATTAAAATTAATAGGCGAGGAGAATGAATACGTAGGCAGGTCCGGACGTAACATCTTCATTCATAATAGGCGTTTTTTCGCGACACTCTAAAGTGAAGAAATAGTGAATTTTTCCAGCGCACTACAGGCACGGGGAAAAAAAAAGAATTTTTTCTATGAGAAATTTCATGTTAATCAAATAGGCAAAGATATGGGCTTACAGGCACCCTTTCCCATTGAGCTACAGAGCTCAAATATCACCCAGATTATTATTTATTTATTTAGAACTGATCTACGGGATGTCATCGTCAAAGTTTCACCGACCCCCAAATAAGGGTCACCCTAATATACCTATATACATATTCTGCTGAAATAATAAATATGATATCGCGATGAAATTGATACTTCATGGCCATTTACAGGATTTCATACGTTGCCAGTGGGAGTATGGTGACTGACAACGTATTCAACATTTTTCAAGTGCGAAAAGGTCTTCAAATTCATCAAATGAACGTTTCACGATTAATAAATGACGAGAAGCAATATGTCGATAGGCGCGCATAGGCGCAGAATAAAGTGATCCTCTATACCTGGGATGACAAATTTCATCATCAAGAGACTCGGTAGAGTCTCGCGCCAAGTACATTAAAAAAAAAATTTCATCAAGAAAAAAAATTTCACGCGCGAGACTCAACGAGTCTATATACCCGAAAGGCAACTACCCTAACCTATAACGCGAATTAGTATCTTCGTTTTCTTTCACCTCACAACATGCACGAATTAAAACTAATTTTATCTAGGATGTGGGCATGAAAAGCTTTCATTTGAGCCCTAGATCGATCAAATCGGTGTCCGGAGTGCTGAGATATAATTAACTTCAGATTCTGATACCTCGTTTTCACGTACAATGTTTCGTTTTCTCTTTAGTGTTCTTCAGACCAAGATTCAGCCTACTCAAACCATTCCCATAAAATCACATTTCGTCGCTAAACGCAGGACGTATGTTCTACGCTTATACACAGAACATACGTCCTTACGCATCTGGGAACAGACATAGAAAGGAAAGTCCACACAAAAATTCAGACCAAGATTCATCGCATTAAAACCATTCCCATAAAATCACATCGCGCCGCTAAACGCAGGACGTATGTCCTATGCTCATACACGGAACATACGTCCTTACGCATCTGGGAATATGGCATAGAAGGGATAAATCCACACAAGAGTTGTATAGACTGGTGTAAGTACGAGAGTCACGACGTAGTAGGCGCTAGCATCGCAGACAAAAATCGTCTGCAACACTAGCAGACGCGTGTTGTCATTTCATGTTTTCAAATCCAAATAAAGGAAATAAAAAAAAGTTCGAGCAATGATTAATACAAAATTTGAAGGTACAAAAACTAGTGAATATCCACCAAAAGCTCCTCAGGTACGAAAACCTTACGCCAAGGACATTAATGTGATAGTCACCAACAAAAATGTTTAAATCCTACGATTTTGAGCTTTTGAGGTTATTTATGAATGCAATTATCGGAGGTAACGGTTTTTTGGGTTCAATTATTTAGCAAGTTATCGCCTGAGGAAGTCTGACGATAGAAAATCAAGAAAACATGTTGAAGTTGAAAAATATTGAGGATAGCATGATTCCATATAAGGAACGGTAAGGAGCCAGACCAATAAAGCCAAGTTCAAGCGTTGGATTGCAACAAATTCCACTTCAAGCTCTATGTTAAGCTCATCTTTGAAGGCTCTTCTGCTCAGATATAAATTGTGAGTCCGTTAGGCGTAGGATTCCAACGAGTTTTATAATCTATCTCCGTATCATCCAGTCGAAACGAGACTGTCTGTCGACGTTATGTGTTGGACTCTAATAGGCTTTATTCTACACTCCAAGTCAACGTAGTGCCTTGACCTTCGGTAGAGATAATTTTTTAATCCATGTTTTACAAACAGCTTAGATCCTCCGTTCAGAACGATCTCAAAGTCTGTATAAATATCTATGATTACATGTAAATTAATAGTACAAACTATATATCGATACCCACGTTCTATATGTCGTATCCTACATTTGGAAAAATGTTCAGTAGGCGATAAAAACAGTTCACTATCACCATTGAAAAGATAAGACCTTACGGATCGGAATACTTATTTAAAAATAGTAAATCTACGATTTGACCGCTGATACTTACACATAAGCTGCGAAACATTATTAACATTCCATTTTTCAAAGAAAGTCAATTTCTCAAATTTTGTGGTTTACGACATATTAGAACGTGCGTAGCGATATTCACAATTGGATGTCAAATTTCAAATAGACTCTCGCTAACTCGCCGATCGGTAAATCGCTGCAGCGGCGGTAAGTTTTGACACAGACACAGACCTACACAACTGACTGCGCCTTGCCACCGCTACTGAACTTGATCTGCGTGGTCTGATGTGATAAAAACCTTTGTCATGGATTGTTCAATTTTGAAGTCGGTCGTCGTTTGAGACGAGAGGATAATGAGAGAAAACGCTGAAGTTGCAAGATATCGGGATAGTGTGATTTGATACAAGAAACGGGTAGAGTCAGACGAATAGAGTAGAATGCAAGTTTTTGATTTCGAAAACTTTCATTTTATGCTCTACGCTAGTCTTGCATCAATAGGCTTGATTCTATATATTTCGATACCTTCTGTTCAGACCCGAAGTTGAAGTTGACGTTATGAGTATGGGACGCGTACATGTTCTATTTGCAGAGGACCTAGCTGCATTAAAAAAAAAAAAAATACCTAAGAATTGCAACACATATATCTAATATTTATATATATTTAATCATGAGCAGCAACTATAACCCTGCGTGCAAGTAACTCCGCTATCGCCGGTTCCAAGCCCAGATGAGACAGGAGGAGGGCTACACATTGCAGGCATATAGAATTATATCGGATTCTAACAAAACAATTCGTAGAATTTAATAAAATAACACATGCAACGTCTGTCCACAGAAATTTAAGGCTCACAGAAAAGTATCAGCATACGTGTATATTATAACATTATTTCCATTCATTCAAAATCATACTACCACATTTAACATTGCTGCTTCTTGAGGGATTCGGATGATACAAAATGCATCACCGTACATGCATTGCGATGTTTATAGCAACAATTGGCAGAACGTTGACAACTGAGCAAGCCTCGCAAGCGAGGATATGGGAAAACCCAATCGAGCGAGCGTAGCGAGCGAGCACAATTATTAGGTAGTCAAGCAAAATTGTACAAAAAGTGGTGATATCAACCCCAAAAAGCACCCCTGGTGCAAAAACCTTTCGCCAAGTACATTAATATGGTCACTACCCCAAAAACATCCACCAACAAAAATTCCTCCCTAACAAAAGTGGTACTACAAAAATGTCTACTTACAAAAAGATTGAAATCAGATACAATTGCCAAGTACATGTCTTCTGTATAAAAAAAGTTTACAACAGAAGAACAGAAAACTGAATAGTCTTGTATTGTTCACTCGCTACGCTCGCTCACTCGATCGGATCTTGATAATTACAGGGAAAAAATCAGGAAAAAAAATTTAGGAAGTGGTACTTGGCGGGCCATTATAGCAATATGTATCTAACAAATGATACATAGACCTAAGTGAATACTCTTTTACTTACTCATAGCAATATGTATCGAACAAATGATACATAGACCTGAGTAAATACTCTTTTACTTACTCATAAATGGCCCGCAAGTACCACTTCCTAAATTTTTTTTCCTGATTTTTTCCCTGTAATTATCAAGATCCGATCGAGTGAGCGAGCGTAGCGAGTGAACAATACAAGACTATTCAGTTTTCTGTTCTTCTGTTGTAAACTTTTTTTATACAGAAGACATGTACTTGGCAATTGTATCTGATTTCAATCCTTTTGTAAGTAGACATTTTTGTAGTACCACTTTTGTTAGGGAGGAATTTTTGTTGGTGGATGTTTTTGGGGGTAGTGACCATATTAATGTACTTGGCGAAAGGTTTTTGCACCAGGGGTCTAATGTACACTAGAAGTGTTTGATGTTGACCGGTATGAAGTTGGCCTAACAATCTTCTGTCTCCTTCCTTCCTTGTGTAACCACGAAGGATAGAAGGAGATAGAAAATTATGGTACCAACTTCATACCGGTCAACATCAAACACGCCAAGCGTACAATAATGACTGTATTTAATATATACACTCCTCAAAAGTTCTTAAGGAACACCTACATTTTGCTTGAAAAAAAGACTAAATTCAAAACCTCGTATCTTTGTCAAAAAAGCGAGTAGAGACTTCACCTAAAAATTATTTTGAACGTCTGAATGTCTACTTTGAGATTCTTTTCGTAGAATTATTTTATCCGATGTTCTCTCTGAGTTGGATTTGTCTAAAGCGAACGGTCGAGACTCACGAACATGTTCCTTGAAGTTCGACGTCACGCACGGACCACGAAATTTTTTTTTTTTTTCAATCCAAGGTTTTCCAGATGAAACTTGAAGTTTTAGCTTTACAATGGGTACCTGTTCAGCTGTGTACGAATCTTTCTCATCGAGTCATTCAACTTCTAAGAAAAAAACTTCCTGGAAACTTTGATTGCATGCAACGGACAACCAGATCATCGTAAAGAAATGTTTAAAAAACGAAATTGGAGCATGCTCTCTAAAACGCCGTTTGATTTTTTGTTCAATGTAGAGAATGACGATTCCTCGGAAAAATCTGAAGATTCTGCCCAAAATTTTAATTTGCCAGCTTCGTTCTTTGAAAAGTTTTGGTGCGCGGGAGCTATACGATTTTCTAGTGGATGGACGCATGAATTTAATACATACTTTCAGAACAAAAATCCCATGTGCGTTCTAGCCATCAGAGACCACAAGATTTGTAATGCAACTCGGAAAAGTAAGTTCAATGTCTTCAAAGCAGTAGGAAAGTGCACTATTTCAGGGCGCTGCAAATACGAGTTCAAAATAGAAGATCGTTTAGTAGCACCACGTGAAACTGAGGTTATAGTTTCAAGAATTGGAGAATACGACCACACCTGTGGTGAAATTCGGAGGCGCAATGTTGCCGGAAATAATAGAAAAGAACTTCAGAATCGCTTAAAATATACTTCTCCTAGTAGATTAGAGCTTGAATTATTGGCAAAAGTGCCCGATGAAATATTAGACGCTAGAAATCGGAATGACGCACCCAGTAAAATGATTCTTCAAAAAATAAAGAGCAACGATCGTATGAAAAATGATCTGGATCCTGATTTCTACAAATTCATGATTGACTTGATAAAATCTCAGAAGGAAAAACCAGAGTGGAATGGAAAAATAATAAAAGGTTATGTACAAAGCTACTCTGCGTACCCATTCTATACCGTATGCTTCACACAAATGCAGATTGATTATTTAATTAAATTGTCAGAAAACACGGACGTTTTCGCATACATGGACGCAACAGGCTCTGTAATCCAAGGAGCACCTGAAAATCTAAAAAGACCGTACTATTACGCTCTGATCCTAGCAGGAGGCGTAGGTAGTCCTCTTCCACTGTTAGAAGTAGTATCTTCTGTCCACAATGTGCCTCATATAACGTTATTTCTCAGTACATTTATGCATGCCATTCGAGAGAATTGCAAACGATTGAGGCCAGTCATTGCAAAACTAGAGACAGATTTTAGTATGGCGCTGCTTCAATCAGCCTCTAGAGCTTTCAATGATATACCCTTATTGGGTTACGTAAAACGAATGTGGGATGAAATTAGGAATCCTGATAAAAACTATCGCCCTGTAACTGTGTTACATGTATGCTCTTCACATCTCATCCGCGCGGCCACAAAACGTATAAAAAAATGTACCGATGATGACGGTATGAGAAGACTATATGGGCGTATCATAGCCCTTTTAATTCACACGACGACTTTAGAGAAAGCGGATCAAATTTTCACAATTTGTTCTAAAGTATTCGGTATGGAGAGGAAATGCAGTCAGTACGTAGAGGTTGTTAGTGAATTAAAACAACTTGTTGCCGCTGAATCAAGTAAATATTATGAGAAATCTGGGGAGGAATCGGAAAATCTGTTGGGTAGCAATTGAGGTGCCGAAGAAAATGAAGAAATCATAGAAATTCCAGTTTCTCGGGACGAGTCTCCTTTTCATTTGCATTTTCACAGCATCTTTGAAAAAACTATATCATCAACGAGCGGTCAGCATAAAAATCCGTGCTACAATTCATCGTTCATGTTGTACCTTCTGAATGAGCTGCTTCCTTTTTTTCCAATATGGTCATCGATAATAATCCAACGCTTTGGTATTCATCGCGACTCGAATGCTCCAGTAGAGAACTGGTTTAAGATCGTGAAACATTTCATTTTCAACAATGAGATGAAACAAATAATTCCTCGTTTCATTGTAAAAATGGAATCTCTGCTGTTGGCACGATTCAAAGAAAAAACGTACGGGGTGAAAACTACCAAACAGAGTATCCGAAAATGTGCTGTACAGAAAATTCGCAAAGGGAAGAAAATTAGAAGTGCAAACAAATTGAAAAGATTGTCTTGTACCGACAACCAACACAAGCGTAAACTAGGAAGAGCATATTCAAAAAACTCAAGAAACCACAAACAAAATGATTCATATATTGACCTTTCGGAAGAATTTTGGCAACGCAAAGAAGACACTGTTAAAGGAAATTATTTCACCCACTTTCCAAAGTCCGTATCAAGGAAAGAAATTGTCGAGAAGCCAATTATAAGTAGTAGCGTTACGGTAATGGAAAACTACCCTGAAAGTAATCAGTTGACGAAAGTATTAGATTTGCATGAGTACGAAGAAAACCAATACAGCGACGGACAAACAGACAGAGAAGTAGAATTTGATATACAGGATAGTAGTCTTATACATTAATTAGCACCGAGCGTTTCACCGGATATTGACAATTTTCCAGTTTTTTGTGCCGAAATTTTGCCGGAAGATCATGATTTATTGCAAGTAAGCTCTACAAATTCTGTAGGTACAACTATTTCGGGGAACCATGTCCTTTCAGATGCATATTCTACAGCGGTTGTAATGTCTTCGAGTAGCATAGAAAAAGAGGCACCATGGAAGCCTTATTTAGAATACCCACCAAATTTGTTGACAAAAAAAAGTATTTGTGTTGCTGGATACGATGTCTACGATTCGGCTCTCAAGTCTCTTATGCCGAATCTATGGTTTGACGACAGCATCGTCAACGCACTTCTCCTAGTAACAGCGAAAAAATTCAATGATGAATACAATCCCCTGATTTTTGATATATTCTTCCTACAGTCAATTAGAGGATCAAGCGGGATAAGAGATAGTTTCCGCCAATGGGCATATAGCGAACAAGCATGGACTTACGACATGTGGCTACTACCTGCACACCCTCACGGTAATCACTGGACACTATATTTGATAGTTTTCCAGCAAAAATGCATCATCTATTTAGACTCGATGCACGGTCTCCCAGTCGAAGAGATAGGCTGCCGTCCCATGTAGGCCCGGATCGCCGGAATCCGGAATCACGGAACGGAATGGACGGAAAAGTCACTAGAATCCGTGTTCCGCCAATTTCATTCCGTCGTTTTCTACGGAATGGTGGGATCCGTCCGGAATCTGAAATTCTTTAACATTCTGCTTACGGCGTCCGGGTCCGCAGGAGTAGGTTAATCGCAGCGAAAAATCTTTGGTTTACATTGCGATTATTAACTCAGGAAAAAAAGTGCGATTATTAATCATGAGTAGTAACGAATTCCGTCCCGTAAGTATAGTCTTACGATTATATTTTAATAATTGCTGAATGTTTCAACTGCTTGGCTGGGTTTTTGATTCTTGTACGTTCGCAAATGTATAGTGGTTATAATACATTTGTGGTAATAATTTCATAAAATATCGTAGATATCTTGATGATGCTTGTGAATATTTAGATAAGAAGTTAGGTAAAACATCATAACTATATTAAGTGTTTAGTCTGAATTTTCAGAAGTAAAATTTTTTTAGGTCATGTCTTCAGTACTGTATATCTCAGCTGTGTACTATCATGGCTCTGAAAAATTGTGGAATTTCATATACCGTGAAGTTATGGGGAAGCCGAACGATGGCCGCACTATAGTTCGACCAACACAAGCTCGCGTTGCGTACGTGAGCTTCTGCTCACTGCTAGTGACTGCCAACTCGATGCGCCCAGCGCCTCAAGGATACTAAACTATAGTGAGGTATCCTTGAGCCTCGGTGACAGGCGCCGGGCGAATCGAGTTGGCAGTCACTGGCAGCTAGTAGAAGCTCAGGTACGCAACGTGAGCGTGTGTTGGTCGAACTATAGTGCGGCTATCGTTCGGCTTCCCCATAACTTCACGGCATATGCATATATGCTATATATTTCATGTATATATACATGCCTTCAGCAATCCAAATGTGGATATTGCGGTTGGATCATGTTTGGGACGCAATTCCAGCGGCATGAGTGCTTCGCCTCATTCAACGAGCGTGAACATGTGATAGTAGTCGATGATAATGGTATCATGACAATGAGTAAGTTTAATAATCTCAAAAAGTCATATGTTTCACGAGGTAATTTCATTAATGATACTTTATTCATGGAATACACAGATACAATGACCAACGACAGTAGTCAGAATGAGAGTCTCGAACCCATAACGGAGGATGAGATATTAATAGATGCCGTTTGCGCGAGAAAGCCACTTTGGGACCATACGGTACCGGTGAGCGAACGAACAAAGCTTAAAAAAGATGCGTTGTGGATGCAAATATCTCACATTTACGATTTATTCCTTTATCTTTAGTTTACACAACAAACGCAATATATAGAATGACAACGCTTTCTTTCTTAAAATTATAGGTCGCAAGACCCCCACAGAACTTAGGAAAAAATGGCAATACCTTCGCGACTGCTTTGGAAAAGCAAAGAAAAAAATGCAGACATATGTGCCGAGTGGTTCGGGCGGAGACGCAGGCCGTCCGACTCAAAGCACGTTCAGATATTAACTCAATAACTCAAGCGATTGAAGAAGAAGACAAAGTTATAGGATCTAATAACTGAACATTTTAATATAACGCTCCATTTTTTATTTCATTAGTATTAATAATTTATCATAATGACTTGCCTGCCTTTAAAAGTACTTATTACATTAGATTTAGATTTAAGTTAATGTATAGTGTTTATTTGATAAGTATTAATGAATTGTCATAGTGACTTCACTGCGTTTTAAGGTACTTATTACCTTAGATTTAGATTTAAGTTAATGTATATGCTATTGCATAATATAATGTATACAATAAAAGCTATAGTTAGTAATATTCAGACTTATACATGATTAGTAGGGAAGAAAGTTCAAACAGTTGTATGGAATATTCGGTATTCTATTCCCTACTTATTCTCTTGCCATAAAAAATTCACTCACTTAAAAGTCATTGTTTAGCACTTTTTCCCACTGCCACGGTAATGGGTTCACATGTTCAAAATACTCAGCATATGCATCTCTAAGCCTAACTGCTTCAACCTGACGAGATCTGCTTATGATGTTGTTGTCCCTAAGTCCTGTAATAACTAAGTTCTCCTGATCGTTAGATCTACAATATTGCCTGTCTTGTGGCGGCAACTTTTCTTCGCATTTTATTACAAAATTGTGCAACGCAGTTGCTGCTTGAATGATTTTCTTAGCTGTTGATGACGAAGCAATAATTGGCCTACGGAAAATCCTCCATCTTGCAGCAAGGATCCCAAATGCACTTTCAACAACTCTTCTTGCACGACTTAATCGGTAGTTGAAGATTTACTTCGTCATATTTAAATTGCCACTTCGAGGGTACGGTCTCATTAGGTATGTTGTCAATGGGAATGCTTCGTCTCCTACTAATGCGTACGGAAATTCTCTGTTGCTGTTTTCAAGACGTGTAGCAGGTGGCAACTTGAGAGAGTTTGTTTCAAAAAGATCGGGTAGACCACTATTTGCAAACACACCTGCATCGCTTTGCCTCCCTCCAGCTCCTATATTAACAATAGTGAAACAATAGTTTGCGTCACTGATGGCAAGAAGATTAATGCTGTGAGTTCCCTGGTAGTTATAAAATGAAGAGCCACTGTTACTTGGAGCCTTGAACAAAGAACACAACCATCGGACGTAAATACAACAATGTATACCTTTACTTATTATCTGACAAAGTCATAATACATAAAACAATGCTGTTTTTTCACCTGGATCACAACGTGCTTTCCGTCAATAGCTCCAATGCAGTTCGGGAAATTCCACTGGGTTTTAAAATCCTCAGAAACTTTCTGCCAACTCGCTTCGCTTGCCTGGAGAAAGACTCGATTCTTCAAGACATTCCATATCTCTACGCACGTTTCTGAGATTATTTTAGACACAGTATTAGGTCCAATCCGTAATGCATATGCTATGGATGCCATGCTGTCCCCTGATGCCAAATATCTCACGGTGACTTCTAATCTTGTCCGAGGTGGTATGGGATTTCTAAACGTTCGCTGTTTTGTTATTTGAGGCCCAACCAGGTTAAGTATTTCTTCGAAATTTGTTGGTGACATACGAAAGTAATTGATGAAACGGTCCATATCTGAGAATCGCATCTCCGTGATCAGGTTATCGCTTGCACCTTGCGAGTGTCTCATTTCTTCACGGAATATTGGACGGACCCAGTACTTGCGTTTTTTTCTCTCTTCCCGTTTTCTCAATAACCGGTATATGAAATACATTTTGGATACTCGGTCGTAAATAATTTCTCTATGCGAAATTGATGCATTTTTGCAATCCTTAACTAACTGAATCATCATTAACAGATACACTGTAGAATTCATGATTAAATTTGCTAAACACTCGTCTTTCTGCCATTTGCAGGGTTATGTTTGGTTATGTTCATGTAGGTGTATACACAAGTTCCGTGTTCCGTTCCGTCCATTTGCATCTCCTTGTGTCCCATGTACCCAAATTCCGGAACGGAATACCGGAGGGTCAACTTTCATTTGACGAAATATTGAATTATAGTTACAGAATTTGATCTTACATAGAAGCTGATTAGATAAATTATATATAATGATACGAAAGTTTTATCTAAACAGACAAATAAAGCCGAATAGCACAAATATAAATCTACTCCGTTCCGTCGTTCCGTGCAATTTTGGTACATGGGACGGTAGGGTCTTTCAAGACTCGGAACGGATTCGGAAATCCACTAGATTTCGTCTGCGTTCCGTTCCGTGATTCCGGATTCCGGCGATCCGGCTCTACATGGGACGGCACCCATAACCAATCATTTGCGGGAATTTATCGGAGAGATGTTTTTCAGTAAACATAATGTCAAAATTGATTGGTCGCAATGGACAATGTACTGTCCTAATGACATACCATATCAAGCCGCTGACGCAGGAACAACTGGCAATTGTGGGGCTCATGTCTGCACGTGGGCATACTCAATTTTGAGCGGAGACTATCTCAATTTTTCAGAAAGGGATATGCCGCAAATTCGAAAATGGATCGCATCAAGCCTATTTCAGTCTCGCAATCAAGGCCGATGTATTCCCTTGGAACGAAAAAAAAAAAATTAAATATGATAGGCGCCGTCGGAATCCGCATAAGAGAGGTGAAAACCTGCACGTTTCACGTGAGCCACCCTTGAGAGCATTTTCAACAATGCAGTACTGTGCGTCTCTGAAACAGTTGCTTCTAATTTTTAACGATAGATCATTGCATTTTGATTTACGGGGGAAAAAGTAAGAAGACTATTTTGTATCGAGAAGTTGAGAAGCATAATGCATGTTCATCTTTTTATCATTACTTTACAGCAACACTCGCGTAAACATTAGACCCTGTTGAGGTAACAACGATTTTTTTGTTCACCCTCGGCGTGGCCCAAAAACTTGAGAATATAGTCAGACTAGATAAATAGATCGATGTCTAGAGGTCCCAAATTTCACCATTTATCTAGTCTGACTATATTCTCAAGTTTTGGGGCACGCCGAGGGTGATCGAAAAAAATGTTACCTCAACACAGTCTAGTATACATGCATCGTACATATTTTTGCATTTTCCATGGAAAATCTAATTATTCTACAGAATCATAATATTTCCATCGATATGATTATATGATTATGTACAGCATTCTCGATACCATTATTATTATCATTATCATCATTATTATTACGATTACTATCATCAATTTATTTTATTGTTGACTTATACCTATGTTATGATTAGTATATTACACGTATACATAATTATACTGTAACGGGTTTTTCCTGGGCTCGGGTACCGAGGAATTTAAGCCGAATACAAACCTGGCCCAACTTGTAGGTAGGGGTTGTTGTTGTTGGGCCCCAGACTTCGTTGGAAGTCCTCTCTCTCTCTCTCTGGGACCCTCGGGCTAGCTACTAGTGATAGAGGGATTTCGTGGGGGCAAGAAATAACGACACCAGTTGATCTTAGTTTTACTCTGATTTATTTAAAAAAAAGAAAAAAAAGGAAAAGGTCGCGAATTTGGTTCACGCCCGCTACCTGGCGTATTACAATTCATAATAGTGACTCTAATCTATATTTTCAATATTTCGAATTAACTATTTCCAATGCTAAGGCTAAGCGACGATCGTTCTCGACGGTCGCAGCCTCTCCCTCTCTGGCTACTTGACAGTTAGCTGTCCTGTAGCGAGATTGCGTGTCTCTCTCGAGGTCTCTCGGAGGACTGATGCGGCTCGCTGTGAAGCGGTGGCGGAGAGGTGGAGGGGGGGGGGGGGGGGGGGGCTGGGGAAGCGCTGGTACTCTGACACGCAGCAGCTGAGTAGTCCAGTCATTATATACATTTGAAAATGAAAATGAACCGAGAAAGCCAAATTTTGGATATTACGTGGGGGGGTGGCTAGAAAAGCTTAAGTTCAAATTGTCGACCAAAATAACCTTGTGCAATTTCCGCCATCTTGAAAAAACCCTTAAATTCAGTTTTTCCATCATAACTCGGTTCCCCGTCGAGATACGAAAATTTTTATGGAATACTTTTTTGTTGCTCTTTTTACGATCTACAATTAAGGTCCCATACATTTTTCACGTATCGATCGTCGTTTTTGAGATATCGATCAAAAATATCAAAAATTTGGGGAGAAATTTTTTTATTTCGCTATTTACTTTTTTCTGGTGAAAGATATCGAAAAATGTTCGAAATAAAACTTGTAGAGCGTGTCCAGACCTACAAATTCGTTTTTTCATTTTTCATTTCCGACAAAAATTACGACCTCTAGCGCGCCACAAAGTCAGTAAAACTGTGCCCGGTTTTCATTTAGCCGCTCGCTCGGTTGTATCCACACGTCAAAATGGATGGAAAATGGTTCAGGGAATTGTTGCAGTACAAAAAAAATTCATAAACCAGCCAAATTATAAATCAAATACATGAAATTTATTGATGAAATAATTTTTATGCAGCAAAAATAATGATTACAGGTGGTAATTTTTTTCACACGTTTTTCGTCGTTTGGATGGTCCTGGCTGTTCAAGTTCCTCCTCGGTAGACTCTTCGAGTCGTGAAACCTCTTCAATCGCAGGAAATGATGTTGTGACGGTCGAAAAATTGTAATCATCGTCATCGTCGTGATCGTCGTTGAATAAAATCTCGACTCTGGCGACATTGTCACATGTCTGTCCACTACAGTGCAGGTAAATAGCGGAGCAATGGATTCCTGCTTTCCTGCAGCCACAAGCAGCTCCACACTTTCCTTTGCATTTGCACGAAATGAGTATTAAAAGTTCAGGTGGAGCGGGTGCGGCTGTGGTGCAAATTGGTTCGAGCCCGTAATTTGTTTGTCGCCAACCCCATTCCTGAGGATCTTTGAAAATTCCGAGCCATGTTTGTACTTGTAGATATGTCCGGAAAACGTGTTGGCGGACTGCACTTTCCGTTGGTGGGAGCAGTGAAAGATTATTCGTCTTGTTTGTCGTCATTGATTTTGCGAAGCGATGGAATCGCAAAATACGACCACCATAAAGAGCGATAAGGAACAGCTTTCCCGCGCAAGCTAGCATCTCCGGATCGACCTTTTCTTGCTTGAATAATTCTACCGATGACCGGAGGTTCGGATTCTTCTCGAGGGTGCTGATGAACTATGCGTTGGTAATTTCGATTCGTTGCAAAATATTTCTCCACAAAATAAACATCGATTTTTAAAATCAAATGTGGGAATGACCTGCAGTTCTTCTTCGGGTTCTGGTTCTTGCGATGGAGACTCACTTCGTCGAGAAGCAATCGACGCTAGCCGTTGGTTTCCAGATTTTTTGTAGCACGAACTATGAACACTCACTGAGTCAATATTTTGTAACATTTGTTGATGCTCCACACGTCATCTTTTCACGCTCGCCGCTAAGAGAGTCTGAACAGCTCTCTTTTTAGCCACATAAACATCGTCAATCAGAGGTTTTTTGCAAATGAAACAATCACCCATTTTCACACAATTTTTCAAACACGTACGCTCGCTTCAAAAGACTCGAGACAACTGACTGGAATGCTACGAATAAGGAGCAGATGTTCCGGCACGAACACGAAAAAAGGGTCTTTTATACCTGACCCACGCCCAAACTCAACGGTCGCATAGTGACGCGCTAGGGCCGACTTTGTGGCGCGCTGGAGGTCGTAATTTTTGTCGGAAATGAAAAATAAAAAAACGAATTTGTAGGTCTGGACACGCTCTACAAGTTTTACTTCGAACATTTTTCGATATCTTTCACCAGAAAAAAGTAAATAGCGAAATAAAAAAATTTCTCCCCAAATTTTTGATATTTTCGATCGATATCTCGAAAACGATGATCGCTACGTGAAAAATGTATGGGACCTTAATTGTAGATCGTGAAAAGAGCAACAAAAAAGTATTCCATAAAAATTTTCGTATCTCAACGGGGAACCGAGTTATGATGAAAAAACTGAATTTAAGGGTTTTTTCAAGATGGCGGAAATTGCACAAGGTTATTTTGGTCGACAATTTGAACTTAAGCTTTTCTAGCCATCCCCCACGTAATATCCAAAATTTGGCTTTCTCGGTTCATTTTCATTTTTAAGCCGATTTTTCCGACGTAATGACTGGACTAGAGTGCGTTGCGTGACGTCAGCAGTCCGTAGCGATATGGCGTCGGCGCGATCTCGGTGAATATCGGCGCAGCGGTTACCAATCCTGGCACGGCTCTACGCACGACAAACAACACGTGACGCTGTTCTTGTCGTTTGAATCCAACGGTTCGTTGGAACGATTGAATTCTAACACGTGAACGGCTCGAGGCTTCTAGGGTTTCTAGGGTGATCCACGGGTGCAGGACTAGTATCTAGATGGATCCTACCTTACGGTACGGCGCCCTAGCGTGGCTCGGTTACGACGGTCTCGATCACGCGACGACGGAGGTCCGAGTACAGGCACGGGTCGTAGGTTGTCCGGTAGTCCAAATGTCTAGTCGAGGTCCGGTGGATGCAGGGGTCTCACTCACTCACTTGCACTCACTTAAAAACTATGCTCACTTTCTCTCTCTCGCGAACTCGCACTCGGCTAACTTTTTACACACACGAGGTGTCTCTTTTAGTACGCGGAGTGGGAATGGCGATTTTTCCGCTAGGGGTGGTTCACCTCATTACCACCTGTCCGGCGAGCGCTGACGGTCGCCGGTCGGCTGTTAGCAGACGCGTACAGTCAATATGGCTCCGCGAGATAAGGCGGCAAGGGTTTGAACCGCGGAAATCGGTTTTTGGACACTCGGTACGCGCGTAATGCTGGAAAGGAGGAGGTCTTAACGTTTTGCCACGTTACAACACCCCTCCGCCAAACGGAACGTACGGGTTTCACTCGGACGCTTCCGCAACCTCCGACTCAACCAGCCTCGGTGGTTTCGTTGAGGGCGTTGACTAGGCCTCGCCGAGCGCGGGTAAATAGACTCTCGGCATTTACCTTCTCATTTCCTCATTTTTCAAGATAACGGAGTTTTCGATGAAAATTCTTACAGATAAATGATGTATCCGTGTCATGGCTTTGGCCGAATTTGCGATTTCACTTCAAGCTTTGCAAAAAATAATCTTGAAAGTAAGCCATCTTCGCGCTGATGTAAAACGAGTAACGATTTTTTTTTAAATATTCGGCGAAAGCCATAACACAGCTACATCCTTTACCTTCGAATCAAGATCATGATCGATACTATCGGATCAATGACTGAGGAGTAATCAGGAAAATCCTGAAGCATTGAAATGACGATTTTTGGCGCAAAAATTCGGCAATTTCTAGCGTAGCCGCGTTGGGTGGTAGCAACACGAACTACAGGCATCGTAGGGGTAAATACAGACTTCTCCTTTTGCGAATTTAAATCTTCTGACTCGCATAATTGTGGGTGCTACAGTTTTTCGATTTACTTCGTGTTTTTCAATTATAAAGTTCTAGTTTTTTAGTGCCAATATGGTTAAGGCGAGAAAGTGTCTGTCATTGTTGGCGAAGAAGAAGAAAAGACCCGGAGTTCATAATTTGGCTGAATATCGAGAAAAAATGAGGTAAATTAATCGAATTACATACGATTGGAGTAGAGTCCTCAGAGTTTAAAATCAAATAGCTTGAGTACAAAGCATCGGAGAAGTCTGATCTAAAGAGTACTTTGAAGAGCAGAGGGTTCTGTTCAGAATGACAGAATAATAAAATTTTTAGGTATCCGATGTAGGTCATAAATAATAATTAAAAGATATTGTGACGTCTATTACGCGGCCAGCTTGCATAGATCGTCGATAAAGTTAATAAAGATAATCGAAATCCCCATTTGCCTACTTAGAGGAGCTTTCAATAAATTATATATTTACATATTATTTTTTTTGCGTAGATATTATTGTGTTTGTTCATTCAACCGTCAAATACAAAGGCATAATTGATCAAATAGAGTGTATCTGCTACTCTTACAGCTGCTAGAGATATTTCATCGGAATAAGGACCACCCTAATATACAGGGTGATTCAGAATTCGTGACGAATCTCTTGCGGGGTTGATCCTTGTCAAAATTGGGATCGAAAGTTCCTCACCCATTTTTCCGAAAAATGATTTTTTTCTTTGGAACCTTCGACACATTTTTGCAACATCTTCCACTGAATAAAAAACTTTCACCAAGAAATCTCCCTGATATCGAA
Organism: Tenthredo notha; assembly: GCA_914767705.2. Classification (NCBI taxonomy): domain Eukaryota; kingdom Metazoa; phylum Arthropoda; class Insecta; order Hymenoptera; family Tenthredinidae; genus Tenthredo; species Tenthredo notha. Next base: position 1,039,430 of record OU611907.1, on the reverse strand, counting down.
TAAAAAAAACTAATTCGCATTATTAAAATTAACAAATGCTGTAAAAAAAAAATAGAGAAAAAAAGTTGTCGGTCGGAAAAAAATTTTCAGAGGAAAAAAATCATTTTCGAAAAAATGGCTCAGGAACTTTTGATCCCAATTTTGACAAGGATTAACCCCTCAAGAGATTTGTTACGAATTCTGAATCACCCTGTATATATTCGTATGATTTTGAACTGGGCATGAATATACAGCTACTTGCTAGCTGCCGAGGAGTAGGGAGCCTAGCGTCCTCAGCCTACCCCCACCACAGTAGCAGCTATGATGCTCTGTCTTTCTTGTTCGTTTGCTGTCTCGCTCGACACAGTTCACGCGGGAAGCGGAGTAGCCCGCGCTTTTCAGCTAGTCAACGCCCTTAACCACCCTGTCTCGTCTTTGCGGACGGTTTCTTGGCGGGGAGGCGGGTGCAGGGTCTCGAGGTGTCGGCGGGGAACTGGTTGCAGTGTTTCGGTGCGCGGGGCAAGTACTCGTCGAGTACCCGCGCCAGCCGCATTCTGAACAGTGCTCGTGAAGGGGTCTGGGGCATTCGGGGTGTCTGTGACCGGGTTGGTCGCAGGACCAGCACCGGGTGCTGTTGAGGCGCGGTGGCCTCGTAGCGCGGATCACGGGGGTAGGAACTGGGGACTCTCTCTCGGCGCGCTCTTTCCAGAATCATATACAGGGTGTCCCAGAATTAACTATACAAAATGATAGGAGTAATAGAGGGGGTCGAGCTGAGTAAATTAACCCAAGGAACATGTGGTCTGCGGAGTCGCGTTCGCGAGATACGGCCGGTTAAAAAATCCCGCTAAGCGCTGACATGTAGGCAACCGAGTACACAGGAATCATCGGTTAGGAGTCTTGTTGAAAAGCGCGCGCGAACGCTGATGCGGAACATAACACTCTCAAATCTACGAATTTCAAATAAAAACACTCTTGGCATTGAATTTTCGCCATTTCATTTCGAGGTTTGGCCACAAGACTCCTAACCGATGATTCCTGTGTACACGGTTGCCTACATGCCGGCGCTTGGCGGGATTTTTTAACCTCGCGAACGTGACTCTGCAGACCACATGTTCCTTGGGTTAACTTACTCAGCTCGACCCCCTCTATTACTCCTATCATTTTGTATAGTTAATTCTGGGACACCCTGTAGAGTTCAGTGCGTATGAAGCTCAGCTCTTATGTCGACACTGTTTTCTTATTATAGGGGAGAGTGGGGCTACTTTGATCAATTTTTTCTTTGATATGATTTTCATGGAGAAAGTGGACGAATGTTTTTACTTTTTTGTATTGAAATCAAAGAGCAAACATCTACCTACACCGTACATGATTTATAGAGTCTTTCATAATAGCCTTCATTACTAATACCAATATTTACTCTGAAGTTTCATCAGCCACCAGTGGGGCTACTTCGATCAACCTGTGGGGCTACTTCGATCAATAGGTATAAAAAATGTAGTTACCTACCTATCAACTATGGGAATACTCGAACCAGTGCCTCAATCAGTCGAAAATGTTACCCGTAGTGTTGTGGTAATGACCGGTTTTTTTTTACAGATAATTGAACATATTTTTATTCTTTCAAAGAAATTCTTTCATTACATTATAATAAGATAAAATGTTATTCACACTTCTTCAACTATTTGTTCGGTTTATTTCGTTACCTCGACGCGGGCTGTTTATTTAAAGGTTTATTTTTGCGGTTTATCTATGCGGATTAAATGAAGTCGCTCGGGACAGACTACAATTTTCTGCTTTTCGAAGACTGACTCGAGGATTCCTCTTCATAAATGCTTGGAACCAATCCTTCCCTGCCGTTTTATTTATCGTCCAAGTCTTTGGCATCTTCAAATCGTTCTGTGAGGCGAGCTCATAAGCCAGTTTTCGGCACTCCACGCTGCTTACGCCAAAACACATTTTCGAGTAGCGAACCAGATAATTAAATATCTGTTTCTCTCGTTCATCAGAAAAAACCCTAAGTTGTATGTATTCTCTTTACAATGCAGTCTCCTGCCCTTTTTGAATTTTCTTAGCGTAAGCATGAAAAGTTGCGTAAGGGATACCATTGACTGTACTAGCTTGTCTAATGCTGTAACCCTCTTCGAAATGTAGACGCAATGCTATTTTCATGGTTTCAGCGCTCCATGAACCATGATTTGTTTTTCTTTTGTAAGTCCACACCATACTGATAGTCTGTTGATCAAGAGACTCGGTAGAGTCTCGCGCCAAGTACATTAAAAAAAAAAATTTAGGAAGTGGTACTTGGCGGGCCATTATAGCAATAAGTATCGAACAAATGATACACAGACCTAAGTGAATACTCTCTTACTTACTCATAAATGGCCCGCAAGTACTACGTACTAAATTTTTTTTCCTGATTTTTTACGTTTAATTATCAAGATCCGATCGAGTGAACGAGCGTAGCTAGTGAACGGTACAAGACTATTCCGTTTTCTGTTCTTCTGTTGTGAACTTTTTTTATACAGAAGACATGTACTTGGCAATTGTATCTGATTTCAATCCTTTTGTAAGTAGACATTTTTATAGTACCACTTTTGTTAGGGAGGAATTTTTGTTGGTGGATTTTTTTGGGGGTAGTGACCACATTAATGTGCTTGGCGAAAGGTTTTTGCACCAGGGGTGCTTTTTGGGGTTTAGAATTAAACAGCTGTTGAAAGGAGCTCAACTTCTTTCAAAGAACTAAATGAAAGAAATTAAATTTTAATTTCACACATACTTATGAAACTTCTGGCTATTAAATACATATTTAATTAATTTTATTAAAAAACCATAAATTGACATCCTGAGAATGAACAAATTAAAAATTGTCCAATAAGAATCCCTGTAAATTGAAAATAGAATAAAATGAAAATTACAAATTACGCTCAAATTTGATTCAAATTGAATAAACAATAAATTAAATTACACATTCCCAGCGTAACCCAATTACGTAACGGTTATATATCTGGTACGTTCTAATGTCCGCACCAAACATGTAACAGTGAACATACACATACCTGTGCCATCTCAGCGATATGCTTGTCAGCGTTACATTTTTGTTGCGGACATTGGGACGTACCAGATATGTAACCGTTACGTAATTGATCATTAGTTAGTTAAGGTATTTTATTTATGCTTGTTTTGTTCACACTTGCCACTTGGTGGGCTTGTTATGTTCTTAACATTAGATGAATAAAGATATTACAATTAGTTTGCTTCTATACGTTGTGGATATTTTGCTTTGGCTGTTCGTTTGATGGGGTCCTTGATCTAATTACGTGCTAAGGGGGTGGTTATTATAGGATGGATATAATGTTGTGTATTTTCTGGTAGTTAACGAATTGTTTGTATTGTAATTTAATTTCCCTAAGATATGTGTCCTTATGGTTGTCGAGTTTGTGGACGCCAGAATTGTACAGGGTAACGAGGCGGGATGGGAGGGGATCGACTTGCAGCATTTCGTACAGGTCAGATGTAGGTGTTGATACAGGGAGCTGTGCCGCTCTTTCGAGTATTTTTTTGAAACATATTTCTATTTTGGTGATGTTTGTCTTGCTTATGAGTGGTAGTAGCGTTGTTATTCCGTATTCTAGGATTGGTAGTATGCAGCCATTAATGATTTTGAGTTTAACTCCTATGTCCACATTGGAATTGTATCCTATGATGCCTCCGAGCATGTTGCTGACTTTGTTAGTCTTGCTGAGGTTGTGGAGTATATGTTGGTTCAGGTTGAGGTTTTTATCTAGGACTATGCCGAGATATTTGATCGATTTACTTATTGGGATAGGGAGATTGTCGACGCTGACGTGTGAGGGGACTTTTGTTCTTTTAGTGAATAGTGCCGCCTGCGTTTTGGAGGCGTTACATTTTAGTCCCCACGTTCCATAGTAACTGAGGAGCTCTTGGGCTTCTCGATTGCTTGAGGCGGACTCAGGCCGTTCATGAATTTTTCGGTCACTGAGCGGCCCGTCAGGTATGATTCCATCATTTTAATGATGCCTATGTCTATTTCTGCTTTGGTCAGTTTGTATATTAGGCCACTATGGTCGATGCTATCGAATGCCTTCGTTAGATCAAATGAGAGCATGCATGCGGTTTGTTTGTTATTCACTATGTCCAAGAGTTTATGTATGGTCCGTTGTATTTGTGATTGTGTCCCAGGATGGTTGGTGAATCCATGTTGGCTTTCTGGTATGAGTTCTTTTACTTGAGTCATTCTGTTTAAGATAATTTTTTCAAAGGTTTTTGCCAGGATGTTGAGTAGCGTTATGGGTCTATAGGATTGTGGTAAGTGCGTGGGTTTACCGTGTTTGTGTATGAAAATGCATATGCCATGTTTCCATGTATCTGGGAAGTGGTTGTGCGTTAACCAGTAATCGAGGAGAATTTTAAGTTGGATGTAGCATGTGTTGTGCATGTGTTTTAGGGGTTTCGCTGTGATGCCGTCGGGGCCAGGTGCTTTGTAATTTTTAAAACCCTTGATAACTTTTTGTATTTCGTAGTGTGTTGTGGGTGGGAGCGGGTTGGATGGGGTTGATATGGTTGAGTCTGTTAAGTTGACCGGTGGTTTTGTTATGAGAGAGTTTACGACTAGAGAGGTGGCTATTTCTGTCTATGTGGTTGCGTTATTGAGGATTGGTTGAGCGGGGTTCGGTCTTTTCAAGGATTTTTGGATTTGCCATACTTTTTTCCATTTGTTGTCGGGATTTTTCGTGATTTTAATCCATTGTGCTTCGGCGTGTTTTTTCATCAGTTTTGAGAGGCTTGTTTCAGCCATTGTCCATGCTAGTTCATTGGCGTCTGAGTTATTCGCTCTCAGTTTTCGTCTAACTTTGCGCGAGTTCGTTATTTCTTTTTTTATGTTATCCGGTAACAGTGCTTTAGCGGATTGAGTTTTCAGGGGTGCTAGTTTATCTAGCGCTGCCGTTATCGAGCTAGTTATGTAGTGTATAAAATTTCGGATTCTGCTAGTGAGTTGGGGTGTGTTGGGACTATTTCAGTGAGTTTTTCGAATTTAATCCAGTCCACTTTAGATAGGTTTCTAGTTCGTTTTTCGTGTATTGTGACGGGGATTTCAAAGGCCAGTCGGATGGGCAAGTGGTCCGAGTTTATGGCTGCTAGTGTGTGGCAGGTGCTTCGTGGGCCTGATATGTCGGATATCGCGTAGTCTAGTATTCCGTCACTGTAGTCTGGTCTGCTTGGGGTGGTCGGTCCAATAAAATGATAATTCGAGTTGACCGCTTGCATTACAATGTTGCCTCTGGCTGTGTTGTGTTTGTGCCCTAGCGCTGTGTGTGGGGCGTTCCAGTCTCCTGCTATAATCAGGTTGCCTGTGTCAATTAGGTTTTCGATGTCTCCATTTATGAGGGGTTGGTTTTTGTGTTCTGCGTATATTCCGGCTATCGTTACGTACCCTGTGACTGTTTTTATTTTTATTATGCATGATTCTAGATGTGGGCAGGACTTGAGTTGAACCCATTCAAGTGAGGTGTGTATGTACATTGATGTGCCTAATCTGCGATTGGTTGTGTGTCTGATTTGTGTATATCCCGGGATATTCCCTTTGTAATTTTCTCTGCAGTTTAGCTCATTCACTATTATTATGTGAGGAGAGTGTCGACTAGCTATGTCTCTTAGGCAGCTGATCTTTTTGGTGATACCACTAATATTAATTTGAATAATGACTCGTTTGCTATAGTCCATTTTCGATAGCGTCTATTATGTCCTCCATCATTACTATTGGGTTTTTGTAGTTGTACATGTTTCCTAGTATTTCAAAGATTTTTCTGGTTAGTTCATGTGTGAATGAAAAGGATATGTCCAGATCATCCAGGCATTTACTTATGCTGTTAATGGTTAGTTTGAATTTAGTCAGATTATTGTTTATGTTTCTCTTATCTGTGTTTCTGGTCGCTGATGCGTATGATTGTGAGGTGGCATCTCCCTGTTGTCTTGCTCCTTCCTATCTTGATCCGGTGGCAGCGGCTTTGGCTGGAGGTTTTGCCTTCGGGGTAGCTCTTTTTGGTGGGTTTTAGGGTTTGGGGTTTGAGGGATTTGCAACATCTTGAGTTGAGTGCATTCCTGTTGCTTTAGCTATTGCGTCGGCGAATTTTAGGCAGGAGCTTGATGTTGCAGGGTGACCTGTTGAGAAGCAGTTTGAGCAGGTTGTTATGTTCAGAACTATGTGTTCGCTTGGTTTGGTTGGCATTCCGCAGTTCGGTGATATACGGCCGAAGTTCATGCAATTTTTGTATTGGATGATTCTGCCGGCTTCAGGTTTATATTTTTCGCAGGTGACTATGTGGTTAAAAAGCTTAGGTATAGTGAGAGCTTTTTTGAGATTTGTACTCGGGTGCAGTATGAGCAGGCAGGTGATATTTGATTTGAACTTGATTACTTTATCGACTGTGATTTTGTACATGATTTTGATTTCTTCGACTATTTCATTGTCCGTGACGTCTCGTGTGTCGAGGCCTTTCACGATGATTTTTTTCGATTTGTCCTCGTTCAGGCCGTGGGTATAGAAGTGTATGAGGTTTTTTCTGCAGTAGTCTTGTATCATTAAGTGACATCTTAGGTTTGGTGCTCTTAGGTACCATGATGATTCACCATCAGATTTCATTGATGTGTTCAGTTTTTTGCACTGTTCGTTGAAGTTAGTGCGTTCATTTTGGTTGTGATGCAGATATTCACTTTTGATTATTATCGGTGGGGGTTTTCTGTCACTTGGTGTAGTGTTGGTATTGGCACCGTGCACACCTATACACATTCACCAAAGTAAGAATGTGTAGTCGTGTACATGCATACTAGTGGCGACGCCTATAGTAGGGATCGGCATTTTATTTGGAAAAATTGAATGTATGTACACGAATACACATTCTCAGTTTGGTGAGAGTGTATAGGTGTGCACGGAGCTAATAGGGTATATATGATTGTTTATTTCCGGAGAGTTCCTGCTCTGGTGTTGGGTTGTCCTGTGCGGGGCTGCTTGTTGTTGTTTCGTCGACCCCAGGCATGTTTGTATCTGAGTCGTGTATGATATTAGCTTCGGTGTTCGAGGAATCGTGTTCATCGTCCATGGTTTGCTGTCGTTGCAGTTGGCAGCCTTTCCTTTTTTTTGATTGTTTCTCCATAGGTTTCACTCCGGAGTGCACTGTCCCTGGGTCGCAGGGTCAAGCACTCCCGGAAGTTTTATTTCAAACTGTGCTTTGGGCACGGGGCTGTAGCAGCCTTGAGTGGTTTAGTTTAATTCTGTAAGTTTACTGATCCTTAGGTTTACTATACGCGGAGACTTAGGTACAAAGCGACCGTCTTGGTTGATTGTCTGTTTAAGACTCCTGTTTTTTTTTTTTTACGTAATTGATCTTTGTGTTTGCTGGGTTAGATTAGGAAATAAAAAAAAAAAAAACCGTTCAAAGAATCGAACAACTTCAATTTACAAGTTGATCGAAGTAGCCCCACAAAAAGTGATTGAAGTAGCCCCACAGGTTAGTAACAATTGCAAACGCGCTCATAAATTGAAAAAAAAAAATTTTGCGAAATTGTTGGTGTAGGATTATCAGGGTGTATATGTACTTACGGCACAACTGAAAATTCTATATCCGAGAAACACTCGTTGCATCTGACAAACTTGTTCCTAAAATTTTACATGTCACGATTTTGACAGCTTTCCCGACAATTTAAGTTATGTGGCGAACCTATACCGTAACAAACACCCGCGCGCCACTGCTTGTATGTGCGAAGTTGGGTGACTTGTAGAATTTACTTTTGGCGGCAATTCGCATTTAAAATATAAATTCAATAGCGAAAAATTGCCAGTGATCCAAGTAGCCCCGTGATCGAAGTAGGCCCACTATCCTCTACCTATAGTAACTGTGGTGAATACCGTGTTGATCGCTTCAAGTGAAAAGTAGACATCTAAAATCGGCATGGCATATGCTTTGATAGAAATACCATCGAAAAACGAAACATTTATAACAGAAACAGACTGTATACAAGACTTCAAAAAGTACAACTCTGTAACAAAGGGCAGAGTTTATCATTATCATAAAGAAGGTCAAGTTTTCAAGTGCGTGATATTAAACGTTGCAGGTAAGAATTTATGACACACTTATTAAGTTAATTTTGAATGTTTTATTGAACTAAATTGATGAATCAATTATTTTATTCTTACGATAAATTTATAGAAAATTAATTTTTTTATTCAAAAAAATGTGTACTGAACAATAATAATTTTTTTACGGCATTGGTATGAAAGTCACTTTTCAATTCCGTAAACTAACACTTTATATGGCTGACTTCAAAACTGGTATAAAAGACTGTTTTGCGTGGTTATGATATTAGCCGTACAAATGTCATTTCACGAAGTGAAACAGTCGTTAGAGCGACTTCTTCATACCGATTTCGTGAATAGTAGTTTCTGTGGCATGCTTGTAAACAAGCTGTTTTTAAGGCAAGGATGATATTTTCAGTACGAGCCAGAGGCGTGCCGACGGCGAGTACTGCAAAAACATTCAAGCCGAAACACAGTTTACAAGCTTGGCGCATACATTATTTTTTTCGGTATTTGTATAAAAAAGCACAAAAATCATAAGTATGTTGGTTTTACTGGTTAGGATTACTGCGCATACGTCGTCTGAAACTGCCGTAAAAAGTCTTTATACGGCAGTTCTGGGATGAGCTCTATATAGTGCCACCTTACCGCCCGAAGTCAGGCGTCAAAAAACCACTTTTTTTCATCCCTGTATGTAAACGACGACTTTACGGCCGCTGAACAGGCTGTGAACCGATATTTCACAGCCTAGGACGTGAAAGTAAGTTCCGGGGCCTACTTTTACGTCCTAGGACGTTACGGTGTGACGTACAGTACGCCCATTGGTTAACAGAGAGCTACATGTCAAACTGGGAGAATTTACGGCCGGCTAGGCTTTCGCGGCGCCACCCAACAGTAGTGCTAATCGGCAGAACTACAGTCAGCTGAGTGAATCTCGTCAACAACGTATTTTTCGGTACAGAGAGATTTGCCACAGTTGGTGTTTTTTATTTTTATGAAGTGAAAATGAGTCATTCGATCCCTGATAGTGAATCAGATGACACTCCTCAGTTCATCATCGATGCAGCCAATAATATTTCAGCCGATTTATTACCAAAAAAGTCGGGAAGAATTTACAAAAGTGCCTACCAGAAATTTATAGACTGGAAGACGGAAAAAAAAATTAGGTTGACGACTGAATCTGCGATGTAAGTGTATTTTAGTTAATTGGCTACGACAGTGGTACCACCGAGTTTGTGGTCAATTTGGTCCATGTTGAAAACCACTATCATGAATAACGAGAAGATTAGCATACATTCCTATGCACAATTGAAGGCTTTCATAACGAAGGAAAACAAAGGATATAATGCCAAAAAAGCTAAAATTTTCAAAGACACTGAAATTGGGAGATTTCTGACTGAATTTTCTGATGATGAATATTTATTGAAAAAAGTAAGTATAAAAAATTAATCATTTGTTGTTTTTGTTTTATAAAAATCTAACATGATACACAAAACTATACTTCCAAAATTATTGACCGGTTGTGATGGTCATTGGAATCAGTGGAGCATGCAGGAGAGACGAACTTCACAAGATAACCACGAAGGACGTTGAGGACCATAATACCTTTTTCAAAATTAAACTTCCAAAAACAAAAACTGATAAACCACGTTCCTTTATTGTTGGAAACGAATTTTATAGTTATACAGGGCGACCCAGGTTGGACGCACCAAATTAGGTGAGTGTACTCCTCCCGAAAATCTAAGACTAAAGTTCCTTTACCAAAACTTCCAGGTACTAATATCTTAGGAGCTACAGGGGATCTTAGACGACCAATCAGAGGGCTTATAAGGGACCAAGACAGGGCCGGTTCAAAAGTGTAAGTCGAGCAGTGCCCGCGTCGGATCGATTTTTATCGTCCGACGTTTCAGTCCTATTCCTGGATGATTATGATGGCGTCATCTCCTGGAGATGTCTTTGTACGGCATACGCATCCGTTCTCGTAGTCCAGGTCGTTTGCTGAGTATTTCTCGTAGGCCAGGTCCTCTGCCTCGTATTTCTCGTAGTCCAGGTCCTTCGCTACGTATTTCTCGTAGTCCAGGTCTTTCGCTACGTATTTCTCGCAGTCCAGGTCCTCGGCTTCGTAGTTCTCATAGTCCAGGTCCTTCACTACGTATTTCTCGTAGTCCAGGTCCTCGGCTTCGTAGTTGTCGTAGTCCAGGTCGTTCGCTAAGTATTTCTCGTAGTCCAGGTCCTTCACTACGTATTTCTCGTAGTCCAGGTCCTTCGCTACGTATTTCTCGTAGTCCAGGTCCTTCGCTTCGTATTTCTCGTAGTCCAGGTCTTTCGCTACGTATTTTTCGTAGTCCAGGTCCTTCGCTACGTATTTCTCGTAGTCCAGGTCCTTCACTACGTATTTCTCGTAGTCCAGGTCCTTCGCTACGTATTTCTCGTAGCCAGGTCCTCGGCTTCGTAGTTCTCGTAGTCCAGGTCTTTCGCTACGTCTTTCTCGTAGTCCAGGTCCTCGGCTTCGTAGTTCTCGTAGTCCAGGTCCTCAGCTTCGTAGTTCTCGTAGTCCAGGTCGTTCGCTACGTATTTCTCGTAGTCCAGGTCCTCGGCTTCGTAGTTCTCATAGTCCAGGTCGTTCGCTGAGTATTTCTCGTAGGCCAGGTTCTCTGCCTCGTATTTCTCGTAGTCCAGAACCTTCGCTACGTATTTCTCGTAGTAATGAATAAATTTAAACAAATTCGATTCATCTATCCGCCAAACCGAGTTGTTATTTTGCCGAACCGATGCAACTTATTATACCTAGAGCTGTTACGAAAAATCGGGCGTGATCGAAAAATAATAAAACATCCTTAATGAAAGTATCGGTAAGCTGTTAATGCTGTTAATGTGCCTGCGTGCCATTCGAACAGTACGCAGAGAGAACGCGAGCACCTGGATTAGTGATTTTTTTTCAAATCTAATAATAAGAATTATTGCGTATTGCGTATAATAAATGTAATTGCAATATCATACAAGTCGCTATTGAAAATTACTTGTCAGTTAATGCCAGATGAGAATAAATGAGTCTACATTCGAACGTTAATTCAACAGCTGTTACAGTGATCATCGGATTAATTTGTTGAAAGTATTATAAAGGCTAATAAATGTACAACATCAATGAGAACAACAACATAATGACCGTACCAATAACCAATAATTATTTATTAATGATGATGGAAATAATTATGGTAACATTATATTTTTTTTTTTTTCCAACGCAGGAGGGGAAAAATGCATTATGCACCGTCAGCGGGATACCCTGGTGTGTGGGACTCAGACCCACTAAAAAACCGCCTCCTCGGTAGCCATGGACTGCTAAACTGCATTCGGTTGACGCTGCAACATTTCAAACAGAATCCTATTTATAATGTGAGTCACAACCATCGCAGAAATAATAAATTACGAAGACCAATGATAATTAATAGACAATAAATTAGGAATTGTATGACTCGCCAGCTTGAGCAAGTGTTCAAAATGGCCTCCTTGCATTTGAATACACAAGTTCGCGCGTTTGATCAAGTTTGACTGTGCCCTGTCGAGCATTTCCGGCGTCAACGTCGCAAGGGCCTCGTTGATTGCATCGCGCAGATCATCTATGTTATGAATCTCGCTCCGATAAACATGCTCTTTTATATGGCCCCATAAGAAGAAATCCAGAATTGTCAGGTCTGGAGATCTTGGCGGCCAGGCAATTGGTCCACCACGGCCAATCCACGCGTTCGGGAATTCTCTGTCCAGCACATTACGCGCGCGTGCCGAAAAATGTGCAGGCGCGCCGTCGTGCTGGAAGAAGGTGTTTGGATCTAGGATGATTTCCGCGTCCAAGAGTAATTCCGGTAGGTCGTTTTCTAGGAAATCGGAGTAATTTACTCCGTTCAGGCGTCTTGGTAGTTCAATTGGGCCGATCTGAAAGTAATTAATGACCTGTTATCTTTTCACTCGAGGTGCATGATGCAGCCAAACTGATTATTTTTACTGATATGGTGTAATCTAATAACGTTCATCATTTATGTTTAAATGTATTCTTCGTAAAAAATTATAAGACTAATGAACTTACTAAAACGTTGCCTCTTATGCCTGCCCATAAATTAACCCCGAATCTATTTTGGAATCCTCGTGGCATCGTGGCGTGCGGATTTTCTGAATCCCATAAGTGATAGTTATGGGCATTAAATGTGCCTTCTCGTCCAAAGGCGGATTCGTCGGTAAAAATAATTTTTTTCGCGAACGTCGGGTCCTCAAGATTCCTCGCCACCAGCCATCTACAAAAATTGAGACGCTGTTCGTGATCGCCCGGGTTGAGGCTCTGCACTCGCGTATAATGAAATGCGTGCAATTTGTTTTCGCTAAGGATTCTTTGCGCCGTGGAGTAACTGGTCTCGCACATCCTTGCGACTGCTCGGATTCCCAGTGTAGCATCGTTATCTATTGCATCAAGGACCATTTGTGCAATAGCAAACGTGCGTTTACACGGCCTCCTATGGCATTTCCGTCATTCCTATTAACGAGGAGAGATCCTGTCTCCCTGGATCGATGGACTAGTCGGGTGATGACGTTTTTATCCGGATGGCGACGATTTGGGTACCTCACAGAGTATTCCCTCGAAGTAGCCAGCGCACTTTGCCCGCACTCGCCATATAAAATTAGCATGTCATAATATTCTGCAGCAGTATAATCCATTTTTTTTTTCGAATATTCTTTACGATAAGATTCAATAGCTACAAGACGAAGAATGCCATATGTAACTATTTATTAAAAAAAACACAATCGCAGATTGCATTGTAATTCAGCGCGCTCGGTCAAAAGAAAATCGCAATCCGCGATTGTGTTTTTTTTTAATAAATATGCATTGTAATTCAGCGCGCTCGGTCCAAAAAACAATCGCAATCCGCCGGCATAAAGCTGTAATATTATGGGATTAAGCAACATATCGAATCATTAAAAAGCTACTAAAAGGCAAATCTTTTGTAAATCTAAATATCATCTCGATCTGATAAGATAGAAAAAAGTTATAAATATTATCCCAAATTATTCGAACTCACATCGTTGTATAATACAGTAAAAAGGAAGAAGAGTTTCGAATATAGTTTTTTTTTTTTTACAAAAATTCTATTAGGATGTATATTTTGATGATTAAATAATTAATGGATCGCGTGATGTTATGAGTGGAATGAAAATCTACTTTTATACAATATCTTTTTTCGGCATAGGCATTGAAAAGTCACTTTTTGACGCCTGTTTTCGATCCGTAAAGTAGCACTTTATACGGCTCATTTCAGAACTGCCATATAAAGTCTTTTTATGGCAGTTTTCATGTGCAGTTCGAAGTGCGCAATCCAAAGCTGCCGTATAAAGTCTTTATATGGCAGTTTTGGTGCGCAGCCGAAGTGCGCGACAGATCGCGCCAGCCATAACCTCACTCTTCGTTGTATCAAGTGCGAATCTCAACAGGCGTCAAAGTGACTTTTCATGCCTATTTCCAAAAAAATATCGTATGGGGCGTGCCCGTAAACCGTTTTTTGTTTTGAGAACAGGGCTAGCCTGCCTCAAGTCTACCCCAATCAACCTATTACATCACCTCAGCGGGTGTATGACCCTGAGGGACAGACTTGAGGAGCTTACCAAGAGATTTTTAGCTAAACAACATAGTCTTCTAAATAGTACAATTTCAACCAAGCTTAAACAATTGCTGGTTCTCAAAAATAATCCAAGATTAAGGGAAAATCATAGGACTGAATCATTATTGTTTCGGGTATGGAAAGAGATAAAACCAACCTTAAAGGATATTAGAGTCCATCATTCCCTACCTACCTTTCACACGAAATACCTAGCCCTATTTAGGACAAAAAATTATGAGGCAGAATTAGGATACTTAGCCAAACCCCCCAAAGGCCATCCCGAAAAATTCCTCCAAGCCATAGGGCGGAAGTATCCCAATGCTCGAAAAATCTACACGGATGGTTCACTTAATAATCAAAACAAGCAATGCGGATTCTCCGTGATTAGTGAAGATTACCCTCATCTATCCATACAAACATCTGTGAATCCCAAGAGCTCAATTTTCAGTGCGGAGATCCAAGCAATTGCAGCGGCAATAAAAATGATTATATCTAACGACTTACAGGGTGATGTTCTGATATGTACTGATTCTAAAAGTTCTGTCCTAAACCTGGCTCATAGGGGCCTAAACTCTTATATGAATACTTACGCGGCGTACATAAAAAATACCATACACACGGAAAAAATAGACAACCGTAGGAATATAACTATCATATGGGTACCGGCGCACACAGGCATTTTAGGCAACGAGTTGGCAGATCAGGCGGCGAAACTAGCTAGCCAAAAGCCTCAAGTTGATATATCAGCTCTAACCACCCAAGACCTCAAACCCACCTTTAAAATTCAGGCTATCCAGGGAACAGCCAACTTCATTAATAGATATGCGGCACCGCCTATATTGAAAGGAGTCAGATATGTCCAACTTTCAGAGGAGTTTAAGATACACCCCTGGTTTATCAACCATTCTGTCGATAGAAAAAGAATCGGAATTATAAATCGTCTTAAAACAGGTCATCACAGACTTAAGGCTCATTTGTTTCGCATACATACTGTTCCTCAGAGCTCATGCGAATGTGGGCTCGAGATCGAAACCCCGGAGCATGTGATCTGGAGATGTCCTAAATATGATGCAACTAGAGTGCCCTTATCTCTATTTCTAAGGTTGCAAGGAATTGAAATAGGAGCCAATATTGATGAAATAGTCATTAAAGGAGGATCTGAAATAGCGAGTAGAATCGCGGCTTTCTTTAGTGATAACAAGATCGTAGTCTAGGTCAGAAAAAAAAAAAAAAAAAAAAAAAAAGAAGCGGACAGAATTAGATAGGTTAAATAATTTAGTATAGTAAATAAGAATAAGCGGAAATAGGAAGTATATATACATGAATAAGCAACTTCATCCTCCCATTAAGAAATGGTAAAATGTTTAGAAAATAAATGAAGATTAGATAGATCTAGACAGTTAAAAAAAAAAATATTTTTTCGGCATAGGCATTGAAAAGTCACTTTTTGACGCCTGTTTTCGATCCGTAAAGTAGCACTTTATACGGCTCATTTCAGAACTGCCATATAAAGTCTTTTTATGGCAGTTTTGATGCGCAGTTCGAAGTGCGCAATCCAAAGCTGCCGTATAAAGTCTTTATATGGCAGTTTTGGTGCGCAGCCGAAGTGCGCGACAGATCGCGCCAGCCATAACCTCACTCTTCGTTGTATCAAGTGCGAATCTCAACAGGCGTCAAAGTGACTTTTCATGCCTATTTCGAAAAAAATATCGTATGGGGCGCGCCCGTAAACCGTTTTTGAAACCCCCACGAGTTCTTCTGTGACATAGCACACTCAGAGGCGAATTTTGGAAATTACCCATACCGGATTTGACACTTCTCGGACTTGATACATACAATATTTTATGCGATCAGTTGTTTGAAGGTTCACTTTTTAGAGAATCGCACGTTTAAAGTGTTATACTTACTTTATTATCCAAAATTACTGGTATTATTGCGTTTTTTTTTAATAATATAGTCAAAGATGAACAAAAAATAAAATAATGTACATAGATATATGTACATTATACAATCTTTATTAAATATAAAGAACATCTGTATTGAATAATTAAATTCAATATGAATCATGAATTTTGATGAAAATGAAGTGACACATTTGCACAGTTATTAATTGTAAGGTTGAAATTTTTTTGCGGAATGTTAATTTCGGAGGATAAATCTAAATTTTGCTCAGTGACGCTTTGGGATACAGATTCACATGAGATATTTATCGCTTTCTCTGATTTATTAAGTTTCTTAGGCGGTTCTTCAACAATATTTTCTTGAAAATTTTGATTTTCCTTGCTAGTCGATGATGTTTCGGTGTGTTCTGTTTTTTCAAATTTATTGACTGCCCAATTTGTTCACAAATTTGTTTTTTATTATTCAAAGATTGTTCTACGTATCCTTCTGCTATTGAATTAGACTTCCAGCCACCGTGACGTTTTAGTGTACTATATCAGCACCAGATTCTGCAAGTAATGTCGCTGATGTCCTGCGAAAACTATGGCCTGTATATTGATTGGGATTTGGCAACTGTAAATATTGTGCAATCTGTTTGGGCATGTTACCAAATTTGTGGATACCGATAGGCTGTCGTGTACATTTTCCGTTGGCATAATTCAAAAAAAATCGCTCACATTTACAATTCGGTGGACGCAATACTTGATAATTTTTTACGATAGTATAAAATTTGTCTGTCATAGTAAATGTACGTGTTATGTGCGTTTTGGTGTGCGGAAGTTTCACTACAAATACTGAAGACTCCAAATCTTGTATATTATTCACTGTAATTTGACTTAATTCCTCTCTGCGAAGTAGATAGGGGCAGCTATGGGGAGACACAACAAACCCCCCTTTCCCCCCCGTCTCCTGATAAGGGGGTGATAAGGGGAATGTGGGTCAGTGTGTTATCTTATCAGTCTGGCCCACATCCGGTCTGGTGTGTACGCGGACCTCCTTATCAGCTCCCCCCTCCCCCCACCCCCGTCTGCGGTCACTGACCCTGACCATGATACCCCTTATCCCACCTCCCCCCGGGGTCCGTTATGGGGTGAGTGCATCGCTCTGTCTCTTTCTAGTCTGGGTCTATCTCTCTCTAGTCTGGGGCAGCTATGGGGCGATGACGCGTTTGCCCGGACACACACACACACACGCTCGCCTTACCGTGTCCGTGTGTTCTAGAATCTTCCAGAATGTTCTAGAAGCTTTCTGTCTCTTTCTAGCCTGGCCCCGTCTCTCTCTCTCTCTAGTCTGGGCCAGCCAAGGGGTGATGACGCGTTTACCCGCACACACACACACGCTTGCCTTACCGTGTCCGTGTGTTCTAGAATGTTCCAGAATGTTCTAGAAGCTTCTGGAAAGCGATGACGCGTTATCCCTACTCCAAAATTTTTGTACTTAGAAATATTTCAGCGACGCTGCTTCCCTGTTCACTATATCTATGCTTAAAACTACGGGAGGCTGGTGAAGGAAAGAGATTTGATGACGCAACAAATATATACATATCAGACGTTTATTCAATAAATCTTAAATCTACATACAATTATGCTCAAATGAGCGATACCAAATGAAGGGCAATATAGAAAAAATGACATAAAATCAAAACTATCACTACGATTAGATTAAGAGTAATCAAATGAGAAGAAAAAGAAAAATTTAAAAATATTGTGTAATATGATATTAAAAGCGAAGAACAATTACGATCAATTAAAGCTAAGTATACAATCAAAATACTATTACTATGTTAATATTGAGTGAAATTAAATGAAAAAAAACTCAAAAACTAACCATGTATACCGCTATGCCAGATTACATTTGTTTCTAGAAGTACAACACTGGTGACAATCAATCAAATCCAGGCTTTCGCAAGACTTATGACTTGAGAACGAGGTGAGTTGTTTGTAAAATGAAGCAGCGATAGAGTCATTTTTATCATAATTATCGGTGAACATATCGAGAAACTGATGCAAATCAAACCCGGCAGCCATAAACCACACAAACATAACACAGTATTGCCCGCACACGTTTGACGAAAAACTTTGCAGCCGTACGATGTTCCATGTGTAGCGTTCGGAATTTCTGCGTAAAGTCCTATTATGATGGGGCACGAGCGGTGGTATACCAAAACTGTCGAAATATATTCCGTGTCCGGCTGCGTTGATGTAAAACGCCACCCAGTGTATACCTGGTTGTGTGTGATCGTCGGTGTTAGCAACAAAAGCCATCGGTCGTGTCCATACCAACGGTATACGATCTGCTGGGTAAACCTGTATCTTCTTCTGGTTCAGAAATGTCCGCAATGCTTTCCGGATCTGGAGACTGTCCATTTTTCTCGTCAACAATCTCCACAGACGCTGGTGTGATGGATAATTCCGTCGTGGCTGTGGAGAGACTCGAGTCCGAGACTTCGATTTCTTGGGCCTCTACATTCACTATCGTTTCTGCGGAACCGAACATTGACTGGTCAGGTTGATGCGAGGAACTGTCACACGTGTGGGCAGTATGATATCCACTGGAGCTGTTGCTGTTAACACTGCTATTGCCTGATCTCTCCCCCAGATTCGAACGACGACTGCCAATTATCGTATTCGCATGAGATTTATAATCATACTTATCGAGGATTTTCTTCTCGTTGACCCAATGTTTTAGCTTGAGGGCATTGTTT
Organism: Tenthredo notha; assembly: GCA_914767705.2. Classification (NCBI taxonomy): domain Eukaryota; kingdom Metazoa; phylum Arthropoda; class Insecta; order Hymenoptera; family Tenthredinidae; genus Tenthredo; species Tenthredo notha. Next base: position 1,021,066 of record OU611907.1, on the reverse strand, counting down.
AACGCACAGGCGTAAAATTCTTCTTTCCTGACTCCGTGATGAAAACAATAATCGGACATTGGATTCAGTTCGGGAAGTTCGGGACAGTCATACTCCTCGAGATTCACAACTTGGCGCGACGTAATTTCCTGCAGATACTTGGTTTCGTATTTACCTCGGGTTACAATGCGGTATGCGTTTCGAGCTATTTCCCGTAAATTGAGTTCCAGCTTTTTCACCGAAGTATCCCCCTCGAACCACTCGATACCGTGCTGGTAACACGTGCTATAATTGTTGGCGATGCGTTCTCTCTGAGTCAGGCTGACAAACGGATAAGGTGGCTCGATAATCCAGTGGGCGTGGTACGAATGATCCAGGGTGACTACGGCCACCTCTTTCGGTAGCAAATTTCCAAACACATCACTAAATCCTTGAATATCCACAACGTAGTCCATATTTGTGAACGGTGGGAACGGTTAACACTTATTAGACCCGAACGCGGTGAGGTTTGTAGAACAACTGACCCTATCGTCGAATGTATAATCACCTTTTTTCCCCCAACCTTACAATCATCCGATTTTTTTGTCTTCCTTCTTCTACAGTTTTTCCGAGGGTTGCTGTTTCCGGCGATAAAGTTGTCGGTTGGACCACACGATGATAACGGAGCCCTGTTACTGACGAAAAAACAGGAAACTTTGCCTCCCGCCCACTTTCTAGCCGCCAAAGTCTGTGATAACCTGCCTCGCTGCATTTATTTCTATGAGATTGTCGAACTCTGCGTAAACTATGCAATTTATTGTTTCTTCCAGCGCCTTGTCGAATCGCATTTCTATCCTGAGAGTACCGTGTTTAATTAGCGACCAATGCGAGGGACAGTTGGCCGAGAGGTCGGGTGTGAGATCGAACGCCATCAAACAGTTCCCTTTTTTGTACTGTGAACGATTAATTCCGTTGCCTTCGTTGAGAAAATGAATACCGGTGCCAGAGAAGAGGGTGTGATACGCGTCGACGTATAGATTATCTTTACCAAAGTTTGTTTGCAGAGGTTTTGAGGGGACTTGCACACCGTCCACGTACAGCGACAAGTAATTCAGCAAGAAGCTTTGGAAATTGAACGGGTTGCGTAGTCTGTCTCCGTTGAATGCCTTGTTGCTGACGAATCCAAGAATCACACGTTTCGGCAGTTGTCCGAGTACCACGTTGTCCAGCGTCTCCGCTTGTACCCCAGCGTGAATGGTGAAAGCTTTCACCTCTACTCTTGTTACGGGATACTTGGCCGTTCCCTGGGCAAGGGTACGTGCATGGGCCAGTAGGATACCTGGGCTGATCTTTACGCGGCGAATCATCAGAGAAGTGTCGACAATGTGCAGCGTGTGAAGGGGATTTGTTTCCATTAGGCAAAAACTGTCCCTCGATCTTACGAGACGTAGTCGTAACTCCACTCCGTTGAGTAAAAACTTTTCTTGATTGAAGACGTCGCAGTGGAGATGTCCAATTAGATCGACTATACGGGAGTCTTGCATCATACGTTTTCGCGTAGTGAATCCCTCGTCGGCATCTTCACTGTCTACATCGCAGACGTCCGATACGGTTTCCTCGCTGTCATACCACATGCCGCACGAGAGATGCGAACGTTTCGCGGATGGGGCGTAATTTAATAGAGTCTCAACGTAGGCACGGTAAGCGTAGGAGTTGTTGGCTGGTGAAACAAGTTTTTGATTGAAGAATATATCCACTTGGTTGAACATCGAGTGTAGAAGGTTGTTCACAGGTGTAGCGTACCGGGCAGGTGCAGCACCCGCCGCCGCTGCTGGGGGGTTATTCTCAGGTTTAATCAACTGCACCTGCACGCGTACGCTTAACATGGTGTGTGCCAAATCAATGTACTCGTCACCTTGGCCCGGTACCGAGAATTCGATCGGCGAATCATCGGTTAGCGATGAGACGGGCTTGTAGTGCACCCACTGTCCACCCTCAATCGAAGTTTGTGTAGGAGGAAGAGTAAACAAATCTAGCTCAGACTTCATACACTCGCCAGAGTGCGCGTGTAGGAATGCCATTATCCGTGTGTGTGAGGGTGAGAGATAAACTTATCGGGGTCCAAATATGTCGGTCAAAGCTCGTTTTTTAGAGGTGTTCTTTTTATTTCCTTTTTTTCTGGATACGGTTTGTTTCTTCTTGCCCTTGCTCTTCTTCTTCTTGGCTGATTTCTTCGGTCGTCTTCTGTTGATTCTTCCCTTTTTGACGGAAGCTCGAGCGTCGACTAGCCTGTTTACGCGTGCGAGCATCGACTGATGTCTCGGTCCACCCACGCCGCTCATATACCCCGATCCCTTCATCGATGACTCAAGTTTTTCCTCAGCTTTTCGTTTCAGATTCCGACTCGATTCGTTGATGCGTGACTGTAGAGACTTTTTGAGCGGCGTATCGTTCTGCATATCCGTCCTAACGTTCTTCCCCGTGCGTAGAATCTCTTTTCCGACAGCCCTAGCCCCACTTCTGAACAATGGTAATATCCTACGGAATAATCCTCCCAAGAAGCTACCGATACCGTGACCCCGCTGGTGCGGGTGGCCTCGGTAAAAAATTTCCATACCGCCCCCCAACTGACTCTCGTAGTGTTTGGTGTAATGGTCCATGGTCTTTTACGTTCTTCTTCTTCTTCTTCTTCGTTGTGTCGATGCCCTCGAACTTTCCTTCCCCTGCGATATAACGATGATGATGAAAGAATTCTCACATCAGCAAACGCGTTTGAAGTGAAGCGTGACGGTCAACGTCCCACCTTCGAATGGCACAGGTCTGCCAAGATGATCCCTTATATTGATTTCGACTGTACGGAAACTTGTAAGCATCAGTGACAAGTAGTACGGCGGTGATAGGGTCTTTATTTCCGATTCTCCGCGAATCGAATGCGAGTTCCCACAGGCATGAATAACGCGTAACAAAGGTGCGTAAACATCACCGACGATGCGAGGCTCCACAAGATCACAGTAGACACACATTTGACACGACGGGATTACCGGAACGGGGTTCTCAGGACCATCGGATACCGGCCCATGGACAGTTCCCCGTGATTTAGGTCTTGCGGTGATAGTCTCGGCTCGTTGCGACGACGGCGATGAAAACGTGAGCGGATAATGGATCTCGGCTAGACCCACCTCCCACTCACCGTCCAATTCGATGGCACGCGGTAACTGTGTCATGTAGCAGCAGGTACGGTTATCGGGAAAAAACTGCATTGAGCTGTTGCTCGGTAGAGTGATGTAAAATTGATTACTCCTCATAATGAGTTCAGAACGTACGCGGGTGTGTATAATTCAATCAACGCGCACACGAGTACTGACCCGTCTCCTCCTCGTCAGTTCTGAGTAACTGTCTCCAAATTTCCCCCCTCCGCTACTCGTTGAAGCTCGGGCTCGTAGAACGCGCCGTCGATTTCCTCTCCCTCTAAATCCACCAAGACGTAGACTACCGGTGAACGCGCGAGCACGCGGTGAATCTTGAACAATTCTTCGCTCCAGTTTGCCACGTATCCCTTCTCGAATGTGCCCTTGGTTCTGCTGATTCGTACAGTGTCACCTTCGCGAAATCTTGGTTTACCCTTCGATCGCTGTGGATATCGTCTTTGCATGAAGGCACGTGCCTCGGCCGCGTTGCGTAACGTCACCGACGACGGTGCCATTCCGATACTCGAGTGTACGGTATCATTGTACGCCTGTACGATCTGTGGAAGGATATCCACGTAGCGACGGGTCTTCTTGTGTGTAAAGTATCGCCATAGACGTTCCTTGAGCGTACGATTGAATCTTTCTACGATAGCCGCTTTTATGTCGGGGTTTCGAGTGACCCGATAACGTATCTCGTTAGCGTTTAGCAGGTTCTGAAAAACAGAGCCGACAAACTCCTTACCCTTGTCTGTCTGTAGTAATACGGGCCTGCGTCTGGTTGTGTTCAACACATGTTCGAATCCCTCGGCAACGGCTGTTGCTGTCTTACGCTTCAATGGAACTACCCACGCATACTTGCTCAGAACGTCAATGACCACTAGCAGATAGCGATACCCGTTGTTATGTTTCTTTTCAGAGTTCAAATCGGCCAGGTCAGCCTCCCACACGTCATCGATGTTGGAAACGTTGTATCTTGCCCGCGGAAATCTTCTTCTCACCGATTTGTGTAACGTATAGGCATCTTGACCGGATAGCCAGTTTCTGACCGTTTCCCGCGACGTGTCCCCCCGCGAGACACGTTCCAGGTTCCGTGCTCCCGTGTAGGCAGCCGGATGCGAGGGGTCGTAATATATATCTTCAAGTCTCGGCATCGTTATTTCTTCAAGCGAAGTTCCATCCACCCACTGCGTCTCTTTTTCTTACCGCTGTTGCTGTTGCTGCTACCCTCGCGTAGAATGTTTCGCTGGCTTTTACGTTTGGTCGCTACAGGTGTTTCGGTTATATTACCGTCCTCTGTTCCACTGCTGCCGATACTTTCACTGCGATTACCCTCGCCAGCCCTACTGCGTGAAAAACCCCGAGCACTTGCGAACGATCCCTGACTACCGTCACCCGTGCCTCGAATCACGGACGATGACGAGGGATGTGCTATAGCCGAGGAAGCGGCGTCCGCCAACTTATCGTTGTCGAAAAGGCGTATGTCTCTCCAAAAAGTCTCGTTACCCACGTAATCTCGCGGTACGTTGACGGCGTGAAGAAAACGAGCGAACTGAGACCTTCCCACAGGATCGAAACTTTTTCTCGATCGCGTGGCAAGGTTCGTCAGATCGACAATATTTGCACCAGGTACCGTTACTCCGTCGATCGCAACTGCCCCGTCATTATTCCACGTGAAACGAGTCGGCATGTCGCTCAACATTTTTAACAAAAGTTTGCCTTTTGCTAAAAACTTTTTCGGAACGCCTCCCAGTATTCTCCCCGGATCCATTTTTCCCTCATTCGAAGACGCGGCTCCGATCTCCTGTTTCAGCGGTACCCCGCCAACATTTTTACCCGTGCCCTCCTCCTCGCGAATGAGCAGCTCCAACGGTTTTCTAGATTCCTTGGTAAAATACAGATATCGCTGCAGCACTTGTTGATACAGTTTCCATTTTTCAGCATCATCCGTTGTTTCTGACTTCAGAATGCTTCTCATATCGTTATCTAGATTGGTGATGGGATCACCGCGGCCGGAATTAGGAGTCTCCTCGGCAGCGGCGGACGATATACCGGCTGCTGCACCGTCCGTGACGCGACGTTGGAATCTCTCCATACTTTTCATTGCAATTAAAATCATCTTCTTTGCCCGTTCCATCTTACTAACACCACCACCGCTTACGCCCACTCACACACACACACACAGTTATTTAGAAAACAGTCTAGACACCAGAGTTCCGAGTATAGGGGCTAACAGCAGGGCAAAGAATCCACTTCCCTGTTGAACGAGAATTTTTTTCTTGCTTTTCCAGCTACCTCGATTACGGGCCAATCGACGAAGCGTCTGTCTGTGACGGCGAAGTCGCGTCTTCTGCGACGGGGAAAGCACGACGTTTCCCTCCAAGGTGTTGAGCGCGCACTCGCAGATGTTCTTAATCAAAGTGTTATCGGCTGTACGTAGCAGAGCCAATCGTTGACCTGGTTTTAATTTCTGCAGTGCGTGCAGCAGGAGAGTGTTTATTTTACTAAAGTTGGCCAGGCACTCCTGCTCACACGTGCGACGAGGTGTTTTCGGCATTATATCCGTGCGACTGGTACTGTGTGAGCACTGCTCTTCTTTATATCCCTCCGTGGAACGTAGACGTAATGATGTACGTCCGTGGGAAAGATACTGGTACGAAACCGACAATTTTCAGGCGTCGATTGCTTCAGATCCAGCAAGAGATAACCGTGCGGCGCAGAGGTAGCCTCGTGATAGGCCTCTTGAAGAAATCGTGAATCTTCGGGGTAGACTTGTCGCGCGAGGTGTTGAATCTGACCGCGATCGCGCGGATTTTTGAAGAAAACGATATAATTGGCGTTCAGAGAGATGTCTCGTTGACCGTGTCCTTGGTGAAACAAATTCTGCGTGATGTAAAAAACACTGAGATTCTTGTGGTAACAGACTTTGGTGAACAGATCGACGACCACATTGTTTGACGCCTCGCGCATCAGATCGTCGATCACCAATAGTTTGGGCTTCGTGTCACCGTCGTAGTCTGCGTGCTGCGGTAATCCCTCGCGGTATTCTATTCCGTTCCCCGACTCGTACAGCGGCTGCCACTCGTCGTAGTACCAGATTACGCGACTGAATTCCGCATCGCACATACTCCTGCTGTGTCTCAAGAAATTCTTTACAAAATTCGATTTTCCGCAACCCGAAGGACCGGCCACGATCGCAGAGAACGGATGCTTCCATCGCGTGTCCATCGTCCTCGATAATGTTTCTCTCTCTGTACAGATGTGTGGAAAAATCAGAATCAAAACATTCGGGTAACTGTATATTCCGCGGGAATCAGCCTTTCACGGGGGCGGCGGCGGCGGTCGCGGAGCGCGCTGAGCTATGAGCTCATATCAGCGCGCGTGTACGCGTCGAGGGTATCAACCAGTACCCTCGCGCGCCCGCGGTACCAGCCTCATGCGGCGGGATAGATCTATCGCGGCTGACGAGCTTGCCGGCGCACGCACCCCTTGATCTAGCTTATTGCATCCCCGCGTCATAATTGTTTCTGTATAGTGTTTCTTCGGAAACGCAGATAACGTGAATATACTGACCTTACTGTGAACGTATAACCGTTATCTTCTATATTTATCTTCTGCGGCAGCGGCGTGTGCGTGTGTGTGTGTGTGTGTGTGTGTGTGTGTGTGTGTGTGTGTGTGTGTGTGTGTGTGTGTGAACAAGAGGCTTGAGTCGGAGAGTGAGAGAGAGCGAGAGACAGAGTGTGCGATAAAGTTGGAAAATAGAGAGAGTTTTGTCGAGAGACTGTAAAAGATTATGTACAGATACTAGTTTACCCCGGTACAGGCTGCGTTAGGGGATAATCCCAAATACACGTGTTACTTTTGGAGGCGTTCAATGTTCGATGGAAATTCCCTGTAGCCGTAGGGCAAGGTCTGAAAGTTATCGGGGCAACGACGCCTCTTGACAATTACCGGTCTGCAGGTCGTGGACTCTGTACGCGTGACCACCTGGTGCAACACTGTCCGACGGATGGCGCGATACTGTAGTTGTATTGGCTCGGTGTTATCTACCACCATGCGCCGTATCGAGTCAAAGTTGACTTTAAGACGATTCGAGTAATTCAATGTAACACCTTTGACTTTGCATACCTCGGTGTCCTCACCGCTCGCATGACGAACGATGTACGCGTAAAACTTTGCTCCCCCTGAAACGAACGATCGTATGTAGCTGCCCTTTCCGTAAGCCTCTAACTCGTCTGTGAGATCACCCAAAAAGTTTCCCGTCTCTGGCTCGTATTCGTCAGTATGGTTCGCATCGCGTGTATAGATAACCGAATCGGTATCATAGTACAGTACCCTCCGATCGAGCTTTTCCAGATACGAGTATAACTTTAGACGTGCTTGGGCTGTAGCGTGATTCCCTTTGCGCGCACCACCTGGTAAGGGCGGATTCCTTGTGAAATTCTAAGACTGATTTTCCTTTACCAAAAAGTCCTGGGACTAATGGTTCTCGGGCTACAGAAGGTCTTAGTTGACCAATCACAGAGCCTACAGCTGCTCAAGTTAGGGCCGGGTCAAAAGTAATAAAACTAGCAGTGCCCGTGGCGTGTGGATTTTCAGTGAAATAAAAATAAATGATTAAATCTAGTGACAAATTCTTTCACCATATGGCATTTAAGTTACAGGTAACAGTGAGTATTAACGACGTCGTCGCCGGGAGTTGTCTTCGCACAACATACGCTTTCGGTATCATTGACCAGGACCACCACTACGTGGTATTGTCCTCTAGGTCCACCACCACGTAGTTTCCGTCCCCCAGGTCGACCGCTACGTAGTTTTCGTCATCTAGGTCCACCGCACCGTAGTTTCCGTCCTCCAGGACCACCACACCGTAGTTTCCGTTCCCCAGGTCGACCGCTACGTAGTTTTCGTCCTCTAGGTCCACCGCACCGTAGTTTCCGTCCTCCAGGACCACCGCACCGTAGTTTTCGTTCCCCAGGTCGACCGCTACGTAGTTTTCGTCCTCTAGGTCCACCGCACCGTAGTTTCCGTCCTCCAGGACCACCGCTACGTAGTTTGAGTCCCCCAGATCGACCGCTACGTAGTTTTCGTCCTCTAGGTCCACCGCACCGTAGTTTCCGTCCTCCAGGACCACCGCACCGTAGTTTTCGTTCCCCAGGTCGACCGCTACGTAGTTTTCGTCCTCTAGGTCCACCGCACCGTAGTTTCCGTCCTCCAGGACCACCGCTACGTAGTTTGAGTCCCCCAGATCGACCGCTACGTAGTTTGAGTCCTCCAGGTCGACCACTATGTAGTTTGAGTCCTCCAGGACCACCGCTACGTAGTTTTCGTCTTCTAGGTCGACCGCTAGGTAGTTTCCGTCCCGGAGGAGCGGTGAACTGCAGGACGAAAAATACGTAGCGCTGGACCTGGGGGACAGAAACTACGGTGTGGTGGTCCTGGTCAATGATACCGAAAGCGTATGTTGTGCGAAGACAACTCCCGGCGACGACGTCGTTAATACTCACTATTACCTGTAACTTAAATGCCATATGGTGAAAGAATTTGTCACTAGATTTAATCATTTATTTTTATTTCACTGAAAATCCACACGCCACGGGCACTGCTAGTTTTATTACTTTTGACCCGGCCCTAACTTGAGCAGCTGTAGGCTCTGTGATTGGTCAACTAAGACCTTCTGTAGCCCGAGAACCATTAGTCCCAGGACTTTTTGGTAAAGGAAAATCAGTCTTAGAATTTCACAAGGAATCCGCCCTTACCAGGTGGTGCGCGCAAAGGGAATCACGCTGTATGCGGCTATAGCAACATTTGCCAGGGGTGTCGGTTTAACGCTCGCCTCGGAGTGAACCCATCGTATGTATAACAGTTTCTCATTGACGGGTAGGAGATCTGTAACTTCGATCTCCGGGTCGGTTAATATTTTTAACAATTGTCTACGGGAATTTACAACCTCGGTCTTTGACATATTCTCACGCTGACCGAACTTTCCCCAAAACGAGTTGAGACAGAGTTTTGAGACAGAACGTAGGCCGGGATTCTTTGAAATCTTATCGCGGTCCAGTCGTATGCCCTCAATTCTCTCATATTCGGACAAGTAACGTTCTCGCGATTCCTCGTCTACACACTCGGCCGGCCATCCGCTAGCCTGCTGTTTAATTTTCAAGAAGGTATCTATATAGCCCGCAAAGTGACCACCCTTCCGAGTATTAGGGTCAAACTGTGTCATTGCATACTGCCAGATTTCACGTACGCTCACCACCATGTAACCCTTTTCCACGGCCTTCTTCAATTCATCGGACACCCAAGTACCCTCGAACCAACGCTCGGAAGCGTTCTCGTGCGGACAGTCTATTTGCAGCATTTCCTCGCAACAAGTACGACACAGAGCAAACATTAGTTTACCGTGCATGCGTATCGGTAATACGGGATGAAAGAGATCTCGCGGCGGTAGAACGCAACACTTGACCAATCCGTCGAGTCGTTGGATATCGGTACCGTTCGCTCCTGTTAAGAATTTACAGTCGTCGCCGACATAAACTGTCGGGTGCCCCATGGGAAACCGACCGTTCTTGCATATGTAGGGGTACAGAGAGCATACGTCCACGTAGCGTATTTCCTCGCGTACACCCTCATCCACGCCTGTGTTTACTTCGCGATAGCACGACGTGTTACCCGTACGACCACCATAGAACGCGTCACGTGGATTCAACGCCTTGTACGAACCCTTGTTTGCAATTAATAACTGATTCGAAATATATTCACGCAATTCGTCGCTCTCATTTCTGAGTAGATCCCATTCACATTCCCAGATCTCTGTAACGATGTATCCTAACTCGGTCATTTTAGCAGTCTTTGAGCGTGTTTCTTCGAGCCGCCTATCCATCGTGTCACCGGCTGTCAGTCTATTATCTCTGTTTATCTTGTAGCACAGCGGGCAGCCGTGCCAATAACACCCGTGAAACTCAAACACTTGACGTACGCCCGTTTGTTTATTTTCATAGTAACCGTCAACAGGACGACCCGTTTCAGGTATACGAAACTCGCGTGCCCGTGCAGCATGGGTGATTAGTATACCCATTTCATGCTCCTTCCAGACAAGCCATTTGAGAGCCTTCTGCGATTGATTACACAGGTCAACAATTTTTTTTTTTTTTTCTGCCTTCTGTTTTAATGCTTAAATTTTGATTCTAGACATCAAAAAACACTCAAATTTCCATTTTTAGCTTTTAAAGTTTGCTTTTTTTTTTTCATTTTTGAACTTGAATTTTTGTTATTTTATATTTATTTGCTATTATTTATCACAAATCTTGAATAATGAAGACTCGAGTGTTCAGCAAAAACTTTTTTAATCGTAATTTAAAAAAAAATAATGGAAAAAATATATAAATCTATCATTTTTCATTTTTCTTAAAAGTACAAAAAATCGCTCTAGTTTCTTCAAAACCAAACTTTGATCGAAAAAATTATTTTTCCCCTTCTTATTAACGTAGGAGCAACCAAAATTTCATATGCAGAAGACAGACCCAAAAATCGTGTTGACCAGTGTTATCGGCACGCCTATAACCCCCGCTGGGGATAATACCGATTTGCGACGGTTGTAAGAAATTTTTCCTAAACACCGTCATGCAGGCCGACGCTATGGTCGTACTCTCTGTGAACGGACACACACGCCCACACTCGAGAAAGATGTCCCTAAACGCGATACACGCACGTCGAAGAATATCTACATCTGCCTTGCAATAAGTCACCAGCTCGACATCAAAGTCAAATTGGCGATCTTGTGCAACCTCGCTATTATACCAGTTGTAAAAATCATCTCGAGCACTCACACTCATACCGTCCGGTATGTAAAATTTAGCTTCAGGAAGTGGCCCCACGAAACCACTATTATCGGGTGTGTTGAAAAGATGAGGAAAGAAACCCTTGACAGTGCTCGGAGGCAGACCGAAAGCTTTGGGAAGAGCAGATAACGCCATGAGCATATAGGCTAGCGAGTCAAGGAAGCGAGTGTGTCCCGTCTCTAGCATAATAATTTTACTTCCGTTCAAGATTACTTGCGGCGGTTCGTTGCCTCGCTCTACCAAAAATCGCAATATGAACTGAGCGTCGAATCCCTTTGCGTTGTGAGCTAAACAAATAGTTTTTGTGAAATCTCGGATCGGTCGCGTGACAAAGTCAACAAATTGTCTGATAGGATCGATCTTGAAGACATACTCACGCGTGAGACCGCAAGAGTCGCAACCGTTTTTTATATCCAAATCGTGAATACACTCGCTGCAAACCTGATGCGCTACGCACAGATTCGGCAGATGTATGTTCGTTCTTTCATCACCCTCAACCGTCTCGCTCTGCTGCGTCTCAAGATCGTAAAACACGAAGATATACCGGGGTTGCTTCTTATCGCGTTCGATGGTGGGCATGTAACAGTTATGATAATACAACTGCTGAGAACAACAGGTGGCACAGTACCGTGTCTCGCACGAGTGTACACCTTTCGTACGATCCGTGAAACGCGTACAGTTACCACAGATCTGAAGAGTTTCGCACACGCTACGACGCGGACTGAACGACCCCGTTTTTCGATGCCTCGCCAGACATTCGTTTCCGCGAAGAAAACGTCCGCAGAAGCGGCAGTCTAGACTCGCGCCGATTGAATCGCAGGCGGGAACCGAAAGACATTGAGGACATTTGCGCGAACATCGGTGCTCGTTACCGGTCCTGTACCCTTTGTTACAGGGTTCGCAGAAATATCTCGCAGCCGCTGCAGCCGTCAGGTTCAGAATAGGATTGTAATGCCGTTTAGCGGGAAAGTAGAGGATATTGTTTATACGTAACGCCGTGTTGTCCGCTCGCCGTAACCACATCCGTACCGTCGTAGATAGTCTCTTCGCCGTTCCCCAGTTTCCCACTTTCATAAACTACGATTGCTATACCTTCACGGGCCAGATAAGATTGAAACAGATTGATCTCGGGTACGCCGCAACCGTCCGCAGGAATTTCGACACCCGCGTCTTTTATCAACTTATAGGCGGCGATGCGCTGAGACGGTGATATTTTATGTCTAATCAATTCCCACCGCGTGTGTAACGCCCCGCTACGGATGGATCCCCTCTCAGCGTGAGCTCTGGCCACAACAAGAGCACGTGGAAGACACATGTTGTCAGAGTTCCCGATTTCCAAAATAGAGCGTTTCCCCACCCCGTCATGCGTCAATCTCATCGCCTTACCCCGCCCCGATGGAACTCTAACGGTATTCACGGTGACGGTGATCGTCTGATCTACGGTGAACTCGGACGCGCTTTGTGTCACACCGTACACAATTTTCCAAAAATCTTCGTAACGGAAATCTTTAACAGGTCGAAACGAAAGACCAGCGGCTCCAAGATTGAAGCCCCCGGCATTGAAACTGATTCCAATGTAGTCTGATTCGCGACACGAACCGACGGCATAGGCATGAATATTCCTGAACGCCCCCTCTAACCATTTAATGGGATTTGCACCTTCTGCAACCGGTTCTATCCTGATAACCATCTGACGACCGGTAATTTCGAATCGTTTGTAATATTTACTAAGCTCGCTTATCACTTGGAAACGATCTTCCGTCAGAGAAGACCTATTCTCGAAACTTGCCACCCCGTCTCCCCCAGGATGTTCTACCGATGCAGGGTTTTCCCCAGCTATTCTCTCTGAACTCTCCCCGCTATCATCCTCAACAATACTTCCGTCCTCGGCAGAGTTATCTGTGACAGGTCTGTTCACGTGTCCGCCGTGTTGAAGCCCCGAGGTACTGGCTCCTTCGTTAACATGGAATTTACGAAACCCCAATGCTGTGGTCTGCCCATCTGTTTGTATTTAAGATAGAGTTGGTCAAGAATGAAAGTAAATAAAGGATGTTATATTCTACGTATTTATAAGTCATTTAAATTTTATTTGAGAAATTGTTCATCGAACTGGTACAAGGCTTACAGGTAGAGTTAGAATAGTGCTCGTTTGGTAAATTTTCGGCTACAGGGACCTGATGATGTTGATGATGAAGCTGATCATCAGGTTCTTCGTCCGATTCGTCACGGCGTTGGTTGTTTGGGCCGCGTGCGTCACTCCCTGTGGCCGCGTAGTCGGAAGAATCACTTGAAGAACCCGCATTGCTGCCCCAAGTTGGCATAGGTCGAACGACCCAATTTTTATTCGGGATTTTCAAAACAGTCGATAACCAGGGATGACGAGATTCTTCGGTGTCGATAGACGATGGTATAATTTCATACATTTTCGTATCACTGTCGGCGCTCATTATCGTCTGTTTACCAGCCATCCGGGCCTCGTATCGTTCCACTGCTGCACACAGCATCTCATCGGTGATACTGTTATCTTCGAGCATATCCGTGTCATTTGAAACTGGCATGGGATTCTGCAGAGTTTTCGGAAGTTGACCTCCGCGTTCTTGCACCCCGTTATCGTCGTCGTCTGCAGTGGTAGTCATCCTAGTCGGTCTCTCGATCCTCCCAAGTCTTGACACCTGACGTCGCCGCGGGGTTTCATGAATGTTATTCCGGCTACGTGCACGGATCACATTCAGACACTCGTAATACTCCGTCATCAGTCCCCGCAATATCCAGAAGGTAGAGGTACCACGCGAAATCACCGTTTCGGCAGCGATTCGTAAACATTCCCACGACTCCGCGAAAACGTCGTGATTGTACAGACGAGAAATAGACCTCTCATCACACATAGCAATCATTCGTCGCACCTGCCGCAGCAAATTTTTCCGAGTCATTCGGGCAAGCGATCGTCTCCATCGTATACCACAGGACCTATCGAAAGCGATACTCCTACGTCTGGCATAAGATGCAACCTTTAGCACTATAGCGCGATTCTTTCTGTTCTGCGTATCAGGCATGATTTAAATTGAACGTGGTTTTTTCTTGAAAGATCACACAAAACGATGCCAACACCGACAACATCAGCCGTACACTCACTCACTTACGCACACATACAGGCATTATACAGAGTGTAAGATTGGAGCTTGCATACAAAAAATTTCCTACTGAAAAAAATATCCCTCGTGTCAAGCTATATATCAGTTTCCGAAGGGACCACGTGGTTTGAATGACCAATGAACTATACTTCGGAACATAACATTAGCGGATGCCACGCTGACTGATATGCTGGAAAATTCTGGAAATATCCTCTCTCGTTCTCTTTTTGAATTTCATCTTTCCACCTCTAACTCTACCCTGTTTCTCGTCGCTGAAAAACGTTAATTTCACGCAATTTGACCGTAAGATCTGACCAGCGAACTTTACCGCGAATCCTTATGTTTATATATTGTAACGTTCCGGCTGTGCTGGCTCGCCAGTGCAGCCGGACCGCGTCCATCACGCATCCCGCGGCGCGCATCACGCGATTCCGCGGATCACGCGATTCCGCGGATCACCTGATTCCACGGATCACTTCGATTCCGCTATAAAAAGGGTCCACCGCGCCGTGCGGTACCGATTGTGTGGCAGAGCGCCCGTCGAGTCACTTCTGTTTATTTCTCTATTAGGCACGTGGCTAAAATAGTGCGTGACCTTTCTTGCTCTTAATTCGTATTTCTTCACTTGCTAAAATTGAAGTAGATAGAATCGCGAATTTTGATATTGAAATAATAAGTCTAATAAACTCACAATCTCACTCTTTAAAGTTTTACTAATTTTGAATTTACTTAAAAAATTAGACTGCAAGCGTAAAAGACGTCTTAATTAATTTAAGGGGGGAGGTCCATTTTACCGAGTTTTTAAAAATTGTTTTTCATGAATTTTTTGTGTCGAAACGGTAAGACCTATTAAGAAGACTTTTTGCGTGAATATTTATTGATATTTTTTATGCTTATAAAATTTTTTATAAGACATTCCGTTGAGTCGTACTCGCTTGGCGTGCTGGACCGCAAGAGGCTGTATTTCATCGGTTCCCACGATTGCGCCCGTTTGACTGATCGGAAACGAAAAATTCGAATATATTTTGGTTTGTCAGATGACCCTCTATAGCCCGTAGCTCGATCACACTGATAAAATCCAAAATCACAAAATGGCGCCACAATAACGATTTTTTTTCAATTTGGCAGCTTTTTTCAGTCTTCTTCAGGTTGTACATGTCGTAATTTTTTATGTACACTATTATCCGCGGTAGGGGCTGTAGGTAGATGTATTCTGAACAAGCTCGCGAAAAATTTGGGTGAATCGATTCAGTGGTTCCTGAGATATCGTGGGCACAAGGTTGAAAAAGGTAGTTTCGAGAAAAACGCGTCTAAAGTTTCGGTATGAATCGTTAGAAATAATCATTGATCTCAGTCACTTACGCTCAATCGGCTATTCCGGCACCATATTGGGGTCCTTCTTCCTCCAAGTGAAAATCGTACTGAAGACTACTAGCCTCTCTTTCATGATTCCGTGATGCTTGGACCGCGAAGGACGATCTTCTGTCAGCACGGTCGATGCGCTCGTTATCCCGCGTAGCTGCAAGATCATGTGCCTCGTCGCCAATACGCAGACCCATAGCACACATGATTTGCAGGATTGAGGTAAATCCCTCGTTACAATGGCAGCATGCTATATATGTAGCAATTTCAAGCGAAGAAAGACCACAATGCAGATGTTTAGGGGCCCCGTGCCAGAGCGTAGAATTGAAAGACTCATTGCTGTTCTGTGTGTAGGCACCCAGACATCTCTCCAGCAATTCTTCTCTGGCCAGATCTTCGTATATTGGTCGGAGGACTGTTAAAACTTGTGCGTTGAACGGTTTATCATGTTTGAAACTTGCCAGTTCGCCTTGAGCCTCAGCTTTTTTATATTTACACCAGCTCGAAGGCCCTTCAGGACAATATTCATGCTGGGGTTCGGCGTCGGTTGAACTCCGGTGGTAAAATGTAGCCCACACGGCCTTGCGCATATCTTCCATGGAATTGGGATGCCTCCGGATTGCCAAGCCATAATACTTCGTAAGAGAAATTATGGCTTTGTTGGTGAGTTTTCCGGCTCCATTTCCTCCGATACCTTTATTAGTAGACTTCGCATTGCGGAGTCTCGTTCCCATTCTCTTCTCCACGTGACCAACGCATTCTTTTTTTTGCACCAACAATCCATCGCCATATGGTTTTGCGTTTTTGATAGCGGTATAAGTTTTCGAATCACCATCGCCTATGTAAGTGCCGTACCTCACGCCATACTTCTCCTCGGACCGTTCGAACATCTTCACTACGGAGTCAGGTTCCATCTTTCCGGCGCTTCCAGAGTGATTGTTCTCGCACTTTTCAGCATGTGTTTCGATCCAGTCTTCGAATTCTGGAGTATCTCGCCGATTTTCCCATGTTTTGCATCCCAGACAAAAACTCGATTTGACTACTACGTCGATGACTTTTTTAGAGTAACAGCCGATCAGAGTTGTGACACCGTACTTTGAAGAAAACCCTCTCTTCTTCCAGGTGCCGTCTCCTGATACTGTCAGCACTGTATCCACTTGTCCGCGAGCGATGTTCTCCTGCTTTTCTTCTTGAACAGCTTTTTCCAGTACAGACTCAAAAACTGTTTTGCTGGCGATATGTATGTCCTCGAGACAGGTGGTATACAGTCTCTTTGTGAAACCTTTGCTGATATCCATGAGGCCACAAAACAAATTCATACCAGCTCTTGTCAGTGGTAGAAGCCTCGAAACAAAAGCAAACCGACGATTTATTTCAGACGCTCGGCCGATCTTTGGAGACGAATCCACGAATTTGACTCCACAGGCACATTCCAATTGAATTTGGAAACTGAGCCCAGTTAGCTTTTTTTGGTCAAATTTCACTTCCTCGTGACATTCTTTGCACTCCATATATGCACTCAGTGCCGTGAACACCGTGTAGAAATTGAAAATCACGTAGCTGCTATCCCTGTCTCGCGGAACTTGATCATCCTGGACATTCCGTAATTTTTTCGCCGAAGTCGATTTGAAAATCGAATCAGTCTCTGCTGTTGTCTGATTCCCTCGAAACGTCCTCTTCTTCTGACGATCTGCTCGTACACGACCAACTCGGCTGCCTTTTTCATCCATCTTTCAACCCAACAACTACTGCACTCTCACTCGTGAATGAAATAGGTACTCTCACTTCGAAAGTCTGAGCAATACGAACTTACGAAACGTCAGCTGCTTGTTGCAGAAATAACAAAAGATAAACGGTGGAATAGCACGTGCAGGTCCGAGCAGGCCTCGGCCCCTAGCGGGCTACGAGACATCGTCTGGCGGTTCGGTTTATACATGCGGCGCACCTATCCATTTAAATCGCTATAACTCCGCCAATTTTGCGAAATTCTTAATAATATTTGAAGGGACTATTCTCAAGACTATAAGCTAAATGAAAATGCAAAAAACCGAAAATCCATTTTTTGATCGGAAAAAACGGACCTCCCCCCTTAACGGCGCAATTTAATCGAATCGCGGCGGAAAACCGCGATTCATCAAATATAACTAATACCCGGATAAAACAAATTCTCTAATCGGAAACATTGATTAAACTTTAAGAAATTTAGATTTAAAACTTTACTCTATCTTATCTTTTCTTATATTCTTTAATTTCATTTTCTATTCTTTAATGTAATTTTCTATTCTTTATAATTTTCTATTACGATATCTCGTAGCTCAATGAGCAATATTTTCTTTCTTTTCTTTGTTAAATTCTACCTAATTTAACCAGTTTTGATTAAACCTAATCTATTGTAAAACTATATCTTTTTCTCCCAATTTCCTTTTCTTTTAATTATCTTTCTAAAATCTTTCAGCTTTCAAAATTCATCGTCGTTAGTTATTGACAGCTACGGTGCGGGTTATTAATCCAATCCCTAGTCTGACAGACAGGCTCGGTGCGCTTTGCGATCCCTAGCTCTGCAAAGACAGCTTCGGTTGATTCACAGATTTGCAGCACTGGCTAAACACCCGTGTCTGAAAATTCTTTGTCTGTGAACTTGATCCAAGTCTGTCGCGCAGGCTCGGCTAGCGAGGCATATCCCAGCTCTGTAGGGAGGCAGCTCTGGTCGGCTAACACCCGATCCGAGTCTGTATTAGGGTTTTCGTGGTTTTTCACTTTTTCCACAAGAGGAGCTCCAAAATTATCACACCCGTGACAAAGATACTCACGCGGACTAGCACCGTATCTCCAGCCTTCAGCTGAGATATTGGTGCAGTAAGTTACATTTGGCGCCCAACGTGGGGCTCCTCTTAAATAAAATTAAATTCATTAGATTCAAAAATTAACTAGACTTCATTTATAAAACATTTTTATTTAGCTTCAATTTCTATTCAACTTAAAATCATTTCGAAATAGCTTCAACCTTTTTTTCTTTTTCGGACGTTGCGAAAAAACAGGAAAATGGACGGAAAAGATGCGGTTACCGATAAAGATAAGGGTAAGGAGGGAGGTCGGTCAAATCGAGACACCGGTTTTCACGAAAGAGATGTATCACCGTCAACCGATACTAGTCTGATAAGCCCAGAGAGTAGTCCCAGGACTGCCGATCCTGATCCCCTTGCCGCGATCGCTGCTTCCTTAAAAGCAATAGAAAAGAATAATGAAAGGGTTGAAAGAAAATGGGATGAACGGTTCGCGGAGCTGGAACGGCGAGTAGAAAGTACAAGTCGCATACATGTCGAAAAACAAGTCACATTCGAATTGCAAGTCAATAAAGAAATTAAAGAACAGGCGGCGTTAAATAAAAACCGGGTCGATCGTATGGAAACAACCGTTCAGGCCATAGTCGAGAAATGGGATAACGATTTAGCCGGCTGTCAAGATAAAATTAAAGAAACAGAAAAAACGTTGCGAGATGAGGCAATCGGGAACTATGAAGCTCTTAAAAGTAGAATCAAGGAAGGGGATCGAGTCAGCTACGAAAAGATCCAGGACCTTGAGCATAGGCATGAGAGTTTAAGAATCGGTCTCGATGCCGAAATTAAGAAGCTCAAGAGACGACCGGTTAGCCAAACGGAAAATAATGACCAACTAAATCTAGTTACGAGACAATTAAAACTTCCGACTTTTTCGGGAAAAAGTTGGGAGAAACCGGTAAATTATATCCGAGAATTAGAAGAGTACCTTACCTTCTTAGGGTCAGATGACGAACTTAGTTTGCGACTTATCGGTCAGAGTTTAGGAAACGATGCAAAAGACTGGTGGATCGCTCGCCGGGACGTCATTGACACCTGGGAAACTTTTAAATCGAAATTTCTCACTAGATTCTGGGGCGAGGGAGTCCAAAGAGATATCCGAAAAGATATCGAATGGGGTTTCTTTTCGTCAGACTCGAAACTAACCTGGTCCGAATACGCCAACAGAAAATTCGCGGCTGCAGTCGGTCTCCGTCCTAAAATTGCGGAGGAAGAAATAGTTAAAAGCTTGATAAAACATTTCGATGAGCAAATAGTAGTTGCAGCTACTTGCCGTAATATTCAGGATATCGACACCTTACTGAATTTCTTAGATGAGATGCAATCGGGAGGGAGATCGAATGCACCCAAGAGTTTCCGCGCATCGGCCAATGCAAGCCGACAACAGCAATTTCACAATAAAATCTCAGAAAATAAAGACAAACAGGTGTCATGGCGTACCGGCAGCGATGAGGTAAACACACCGCGACCTTCCGTAACGCGAGACACTTACAATCGGTCGGATTTACATGAAAGCAAGCGCGACGCTGGACAACCAGCGTACGCTAATCATAAACCGAATAGCTGGACAAATCTGAGAGTTAGCGCGATTTCTGAGATCGAGCCAATAGAGCCAGAGGTTGAGGATGAACACAAAACCCAGCATGCGGAAAACTAGAGCGCGCTGTGGTATGTGAGCCGCAAAATTCGGTTACACAGCGCGAAATCGTTATCAACGCGGCAAAAATAAAATCACTGGTAATGAAAAATAACATCTTTGAAGATCCTGCTGAGTACTTGATTAAGGAAAGCGATAATTGCGAGTCACAATGCAAGCAGTGCCCGGAAGCATATTTTAACATCGAAGGCATTGAAGTCAAAGGGCTTATCGATACCGGAAGTCAAGTAACGTGTGTATCAAAGGACTGGTTTGATCGAAATCAAGAAAAACTAAAAAATTGCGAAAGGCTGCCAGTTGTTAATTTTCAAGTAGTGGGAGCGACAGGGGGCAAGCCGGTAAAAGTAAAAGAACAATTTTTCGCGGAAATAACCATTGGAAGATCAACCGATCAAATTTGCTTTTTGGTAATTCCACGGCTCGATCACGAAGTAATTCTCGGGATTGATACATTGCACCGGTGGAAAGCCGATTTAGACCTTAGAACGAACAAGCTTTTCTTTCAGACCGCTTCCGCAAACGTAAATGTCGAGCTATTCAAAGCAAATCATATTAAAGACTATCTAAGAGAATCGATACAAATCAGTAGAATCAATCGAGAAAAAATGACCGCCGATAGGATCGATAACGAGATTAATGAGTATGCACTGACCCGTGATGAAGTTAATGAGAAATTGTCTGAGTGTCAGGTACTTAATCAAATCGAACTAGAGTCATTTTCCAACCTACTGATAGAATATCAAGATGTTTTCTATAAATTGCCTGGTAGAGTTTCAGTTTATGAACATCGAATCCAAGTTTATGAAGATAGACCATTTGTAAGGAGATCATACCCAATACCAATGATCCACAGAGAAAAAGTTAAGATTGAAATTCAAAAAATGCTTGATATAGGAGTAATTGAAAGATCACATAGCGAGTACATCAATCCTATAGTAGTTGTTGCAAAGAAAACTGGAGACATCAGATTAGTTTTAGATGCAAGATACATCAATAAACTGATAGTACCTGACCATGACTGCGCTCAGTCGACTGAGGTCTTATTCCAGAAGTGTGGAAACGCATCTTACATGTCGAGTTTAGATCTGACGGCGAGTTTTTGGCAAGTTCCTTTGCATCCCAACTCAAGGAAATATACTGCGTTTATGCATGAAGGAAAAACTTATCAATTTACAGTTACCCCTTATGGGCTTAATACAAGTTTGGCTAGTTTAATTAGAGCCTTGGACTTAATCTTAAAGGAAACAGATCAGTTCACCGTCAATTTTGTTGACGATATCCTGTGTATTTCTGACTCCGTTTCGTCCCATTTGGCCCACCTGAAATTATTATTTGAGGTTTTCCGGAAACACAACATGACGCTTAATTTCAAGAAATCAAAGTTCTTTAGAGAAGAGATCGATTTTCTCGGGCATCGGATCACTAAAGATGGGATTCACCCACAGCCGGAAAAGATCGAGGCGATAAAGAAATTTCCAGACCCGAGAAACGCGAAACAGCTTAAAGGATTTTTGGGTTTAACGAATTATTACAGTAAATTTACCAACGCATATGCCGATGCAACGTTTCCGTTACTCTCTTTAATAAGGAAAGGTGCCAAGTGGGACTGGACGGAGGAAATGAAATCACATTTCATGAAAATAAAAGAATTATTTTGCGAGACGATGGTTATCAATCATCCAGATCCTAAAAAAAGGTATTACCTGCAGTGTGATGCGAGCAATTATGCAGTCGGTGCTGTTCTCTATCAATTATCAGATAACAACGAGGAACGGATCGTGGGGTTCGCGAGCAGAACAATGAAAGGAGCCGAACTTAATTATTTTACATCTGAAAAAGAATTATTAGCAATCGTATTCGCCCTGGAAAAATTCAGAACTTTCATTGTCGGTGCGAAGCTTACGATCCGGACCGATCATAAAGCGTTAACTTTCATTTTTTCGTGTAAACTTGTGAGTTCTCGTCTAGCACGCTGGGTTTTGTTCATACAAACATACGATTTCGACATCGAATACATCAAGGATACGGATAATATAGTCGCGGACGTGTTGAGCCGGTTCCCACCAGAACGCAAACAGAAAATAGATTCAGTAGCGCAACTAGGCATCACCACCTGTCTGGCTAAAGAAATAGATAAGCAGCTAAGCAGGGATTTAGAAAATTATGCAGTATTTCAAAAAGCAGATAAAAGAATCAGCGAACTACTCGATTCAGAGAAACTGAAACTGAATAATAGTTTAGAGCTTATAAATCAAATATTATACCATCGTGAGCCAGGGGGCAGACTGCGAGCCTACGTCCCTGAAGCGCTAGTAAAGAAACTTGTCGTTGAATGTCACGAATTGTATGGTCATATAGGAGCAAACAAATGTTATCAAATACTTAAAGAAGGATTCTATTATCCCAAGTTCGCAAAAAGAATAAGACAAATGTTAGCTAGCTGTGATAGATGTCAGAGGTGTAAGGTACCAAACAGATATAGCTACGCAAATATGCAAAACATTGTACCAGACGGAGTCGGAGAATTATTATCCATCGATTACTTAGGCCCACTGCCAGCAAGCAAAGGCAATTATAAATGGTTATTAGTCACTATTGATGCTTTCAGCAAATACGTAAAATTATACCCGTTAAAAGCAGCAAATGCACCGTCAACAATAAAATGCATATTTGAGCAGTACATACCGGAGTTAGGCAAGCCTAAAAGAATCCAGTGTGATCATGGCACGCAGTTCACATCAGCAGCTTGGCAAAATAAATTATCGGAAGAAGATATTAAATTAATCTATTCTTCAATTCGGCATCCGCAAGGAAATATAGTAGAACGCGTAAACCGCGAATTAGGCCGATTTTTCCGAACATTTTTAACTGATAAACACACGTCGTGGATAAATTGGTTAAGGATAATAGAGAGCTGTGTGAACGAATGATTCCACTGGATTCACACCTTGCGAGATTCATCTTAAGCAAAGACCCTCTAGATTCTGGGAAACCTGGCTTATTACAAATAAATCAGATATACCACACGATACGAAATTAACGTTGGTCAAAAAGAACATAAAAAGACACGGAAAACGCCGTGCAGACAGATTTAACTCAACACACAAGATGGCTAAATTTAAAATAGGTGATTTAGTTTTAATAAAAGCACTCAATGTTTCCGATTCAAAAGAGAAAAAGATGGCAAAATTCTTCGATTTATACGAAGGACCATATAAAATCAGTCAGCAAGTCGGTGAGGCCACATATGTCTTGGAGAACCCTCACACAGGAGCGGAACGGGGGAAGTTCCACGTCAACATGTTTAAAGCCTACATACAATGCGAAGAAGAGGCGGAGACAAAAATCGTATGACACCTGCGAAGAAGAGGATAGGGAGGAGAACATATGGTGTGACATCTCACCTGAGGCCAACTACAATAGAAGGATTAAGGGATTATCCCCAAAAATCGAATGATATTGCCTTATATGGAAGTAAATCCCGAAAAGAAGGGATAACCGCGAACTATATAAGGACCGCGGAATTAGCATACTGATTACTGAGAATTGACTCCAGAACAAAATCACCAACGTCACGAAAAAAAAAAGAAAAAAAATGAGCAGACCAAGATACAACTACAGAACAGTGATGGATGCTGCAACCCAAACAGGGGAAGAAAATCCAGAGGGGACCGCAGACCACGTAATGATTCCGAAAAAGTTCCGACGAGGCCGGGGATGGTACAAGCCGGGAAAGGCAACGCAAACAAAAAGCGAAAAAGAAAAGGAACAGCCAGGACCAGCGGAACCGGTACCATCTACGAGCGGAACGCACGCGCCGAACATCAGCACCAAGAGGCCTGCAGAACCCGAACCATCAACCAACGGGAAACGGATCCCAAGACCTGGACACCCGGTCGAATATTTTCCGTGGACGCTCACGCCGTTCGAGGTCTATGAGCCAACGGAGGAAGAGAGGGAGGAGAAAATAAAAAAAATGGGAATTACTGAAAATCTTTGGGACCCTCGACCTACCGGAAGAAGACGTGAACGAGGCCGTGGAATGCCTTGATCAGATACAAACGCCAGAACGGTATCAAGGTCTGTCAACGCCAGAATATGAACAATACTTCGACCTGGAAGACCCTTTGGGCTTGATTAGATCAGACCCAGAGGACTGAAGGGAGAGAAAACCAAGAAGGAATATCATCTACCAACTCCTGCCGTCTGGGAAAACTGCCAACCGAACATCCGTTGGTAGAAGGGGGCAGATGTAACGTTCCGGCTGTGCTGGCTCGCCAGTGCAGCCGGACCGCGTCCATCACGCATCCCGCGGCGCGCATCACGCGATTCCGCGGATCACGCGATTCCGCGGATCACCTGATTCCACGGATCACTTCGATTCCGCTATAAAAAGGGTCCACCGCGCCGTGCGGTACCGATTGTGTGGCAGAGCGCCCGTCGAGTCACTTCTGTTTATTTCTCTATTAGGCACGTAGCTAAAATAGTGCGTGACCTTTCTTGCTCTTAATTCGTATTTCTTCACTTGCTAAAATTGAAGTAGATAGAATCGCGAATTTTGATATTGAAATAATAAGTCTAATAAACTCACAATCTCACTCTTTAAAGTTTTACTAATTTTGAATTTACTTAAAAAATTAGACTGCAAGCGTAAAAGACGTCTTAATTAATTTAACGGCGCAATTTAATCGAATCGCGGCGGAAAACCGCGATTCATCAAATATAACTAATACCCGGATAAAACAAATTCTCTAATCGGAAACATTGATTAAACTTTAAGAAATTTAGATTTAAAACTTTACTCTATCTTATCTTTTCTTATATTCTTTAATTTCATTTTCTATTCTTTAATGTAATTTTCTATTCTTTATAATTTTCTATTACGATATCTCGTAGCTCAATGAGCAATATTTTCTTTCTTTTCTTTGTTAAATTCTACCTAATTTAACCAGTTTTGATTAAACCTAATCTATTGTAAAACTATATCTTTTTCTCCCAATTTCCTTTTCTTTTAATTATCTTTCTAAAATCTTTCAGCTTTCAAAATTCATCGTCGTTAGTTATTGACAGCTACGGTGCGGGTTATTAATCCAATCCCTAGTCTGACAGACAGGCTCGGTGCGCTTTGCGATCCCTAGCTCTGCAAAGACAGCTTCGGTTGATTCACAGATTTGCAGCACTGGCTAAACACCCGTGTCTGAAAATTCTTTGTCTGTGAACTTGATCCAAGTCTGTCGCGCAGGCTCGGCTAGCGAGGCATATCCCAGCTCTGTAGGGAGGCAGCTCTGGTCGGCTAACACCCGATCCGAGTCTGTATTAGGGCTTTCGTGGTTTTTCACTTTTTCCACAAGAGGAGCTCCAAAATTATCACACCCGTGACAAAGATACTCACGCGGACTAGCACCGTATCTCCAGCCTTCAGCTGAGATATTGGTGCAGTAAGTTACAATATATATATAGTATTCCTGAGTTCCTTATTCTTGAGCTCATCGTGGCGAACGCCTCTAAGACATTGCTATCCGTAGTTTACAGGCCTCCCAAGGTTGGCTACTTATCTGAATTCGAGAATGTTTTCCTGCAGCTCTTACCCGACTATATCAACCTTCTGATCACCGGGGACTTTAACTCGGACTTGCTCACTGATACCTTTGACTCTAGGCATCTTCGCGATTTCCTGGTGTCTTGCAGTCTTCACCTGATTCGTTTTGAGCCTACACACCACACTGCTACCTCTCATACCTGGCTTGATCTCTTTGCTGTTGACGATGCGGACAAGTTAGTCGCGCATGGCCAATCAGGTGTGCCGTTTCTCTCAGGTCACGAGCTTATTTTCCTTTCTTATCGGCTTAAGGTCTTGCTTCCTCCACCGTCGCCTGTCCTGTACCGTAACCTGTCCAGCGTCAACCATGATGCTTTCCTTGATGACCTGCAGTCTCTGGACTGGTCCGGGCTCGGCTCTGTCGATGAGCAGGTCGAGCGGCTTAATTCGCACATCCTTGCTACGGTTGATTCGCATGCACCTGTCAGATCCCGGGTCTTCAAGCGTCCGCCGGCTCCCTGGCTGACTGGGGACATTCGCATGCTCATGCGCCGGCGTAACCGTTGCTTCAAGGCGTTTCGCAGGGCCCCGTGTTCTGCGCTGTATGAAGACTACAAGATCCTCAGGAATCTGGCGCATGATGCTATTAAGGCCTCTAAGGTCAGCTACTACGAGCTACGGTTTCAATCCCTACGCGATGCGGGTTCTATCTGGCGGGAATTTCGCTTGTTGGGCCTCGCGAAGCAGCGGCGTAATGACATTCCTGCCCATATCTCGGTCCGGGAGTTAAGTGATCACTTTGCGTCTATTGTTCGGTTGCCTCAGCCGCCTGTTGTCCCCGTCACTCCCTCGGAGCCTGTGCTGCACCCCGTCTTCGATGATGCGCGCTTCTACTTTGCGCCGATTAGTCCTGAGTGTCTCGTCACTCATCTTTACGTGTCTAAGTCTAATGCTCGGGGGGTTGATCAGATACCGGTATCGTTCCTGCGGCTGGCTATGCCTGTTATCTTCCCTGTGCTCCTTCAGCTCTTTGGTAACTCTTTGTCCTCCTCCGTCTTCCCTGCTTCCTGGAAAAGAGCGATCGTCCAGCCAGTTCCTAAGGTTTCTCGCCCTGCTACTGCTGCTGATTTTAGGCCTATCTCGCTGCTCTGCACGGTCTCTAAGATTCTTGAGAGGATTGTTCACCGCCAACTCACTGACTTCCTGGATCGTAATAACGTCTTAGATAACTTTCAAACGGGCTTTCGTAAGGGCTTCAGTACACAGTCTGCCCTTCTTAAACTCACTCATGATGTTCATCTGGCCATGGACAAGCGCATGGTCACCGTGGCTGTGCTTTTTGACTTTTCTCGGGCTTTTGATATGGTTAGGCATGACCTCTTATTGGCCAAGCTTGTGGCTGTGGGCTGTTCCGCGTCGGTGGTGAACTGGTTCAATTCATATCTCTCTGGTCGGCAGCAAGCGGTGCGTGGACCCGATGGCTCCCTTTCCTCCTGGGTCGGTCTCGCGTCTGGGGTGCCTCAGGGGTCTGTACTGGGGCCACTCCTCTTCACCATTTTTATTAACGACCTGCCGGGGGTCTTGCGGAATTCGCGTCACCTGGTCTATGCGGATGATTTACAGATCTACCTGTCCTGCTCTCCTGCCTCCATTGACGACGGGATTGCGCGCATCAACGATGATGTCAGGGCCATCTTCAACTGGGCTCTGCATAACTCACTGTCGCTGAACGCGTCTAAGACCAAGGCCATCATCTTTGGTAGTGCCCATTTCATCAACCGTCTCCGCCTTCGCCCATTGCCTGACATCATGGTTGGTGATGCCGTTGTTCCCTTCGTTGAGGGTGTACGCGACCTTGGTCTTCGCCTGGACTATAAGCTAACTTGGGGGGAGCACGTGACGGCCATTTCTAGTCGGGTCAATAGAATCCTCTACCAGCTGAAGCTCAACAAGTCACTGCTTTCTTTCTCTCTTCGGAAGTGGCTTGTTACCGCCCTTATTTTTCCGCATTTGGACTACTGTTCTGCCGTTTTTAACGATCTCCCAGGCATCCTAGATCTTAGGCTCCAGCGACTTGCCAACGCCTGCGTTAGATTCGTTTCTGGGGTGGGGCGGGATGAACATATTACCCGGCATCGGCTGGCGTTGAACTGGCTTTCCTTAAGGAACCGGCGACTCTACCTCATTGGCTGTCTAATCTATACCGTGCTTGCCACCCGGCGGCCTGAGTTTCTGGCAGAGCTCTTTGTGCCTTCGCGTCCTGCCACCGCTCGCGCTAGAGCCTCCTGCAGGGCTAATAGTTTCGCTATTCCCTCCTGCCGGACTGCTGCATACCAGAGGTCCTTCGCGGTCGCGTCCTGCTATTTCTGGAACTCACTACCGTCCTCGGTCATCGAAGCCTCCTCCCTCCCTGTCTTTAGGTCGCGGCTTCATTCGCACTTGCTGTCGCTGGAGCGTCGTGAGGTTTTGGCTCTGCTTTAGCCGTTCTTTTTGCTCGGGTTGGCCCTCATGTAGCGCCGGGTGCTCGGCCGTTTATGTTTATTTTTATTATTATTATCATATTATGTTTTATTTCACTGCACCTGTTCACTCTATGCCATGGTATTCTTTTTCTTTTTTTGTTGTATTCCTTCTTTGGTAAAGGCAGCCTTGGGCTGTGCCCGTGGTCTCTTTCACTGTTTTACTACCTTGTTCCCTCATTTTTCTGCTATGCTTATTTTTCGCCATGCTCATGGTGCTCCTAAGCCTGCCTCTGCCATACCATGCTTCGGTTACTCTACTTTGTGATACCTAGCCTTACGTTACTTTAAGTTACTTTACGCTGCGCTACTCTTATTTCTATTTTTGTACCTTCTGCTATGTTTGATTTTCTTTTTATGCGCTATCTTTCTCTTTACCTTGATTTTCTGTTATTGTACTAATGAATTGTGTTTGTCTATTCTACTGTTGGCACTCACCTGTATTACCCCCACACCCTAGGGGATTTGTCCCATGGGAATAAAGATCTATTCTATTCTATTCTATATATACAGGGTGAGTCTTTTCAAATGTCCAAAAAAAAAAAACAATTATCCAGTGGGGATAGGGTAGAAATGCTTAATCACGAATCACGGCGTGCCTTTGCCGCAAATAAGTCCCAACCATCTTGGACCTTTGAAAGGACTCACCCTGTATAGTGAGTACGTTAGATCGTAACGGTTCACCGTAATCTCTTAAATCCGTCCACTCATCACCCAAAAGTCAAGAACTTTGAAATTATGGTATTTCCCATCCCCTAAGTCTGTTGTTTCTGTTCCCGGACACGTCGGTTCAGCAATAATGCACCATTGACAGCACAATCTCTTACATGTGTTCTCTAGTCCAGAACCGACTTATAAGCACAGTGGCCTTTACCGAATCGTGATTGTTAGATATAGCGGGTATGTGGGTGTGTAACGCTTCACCGTAATCTCTTAAACGCATTCACTAATCAGCCAAAAGTCAACTCATCAGCGTGTTTCAAAATTTTGGTATTACCCATCCCTAAGCCTGTTATTTTTGTTCCCGGACACGTCGCCCCAACAATACTGTACCAAGGGTTTGGCACAATCTCTTACATGTGTCCGCTCGTCCAAAACTGAGTTATTAACGGTGTTGGAAAATTTTTGAGGGGGGGTGCTGGTCCGACTTTTCGTATATGTGTTTCAAAATTTTGGAGAGGGGTACGGGTCTGACTTTTCGTATATAAAGACGAGCAGTTTTCATCAGACTACTCACAACTCACAAAAACCAACTACCACCAAGTGTTAAATAGAAATATATAAACTAACTTCTACAATGGCGACCGAATCCGGACTTTATTGCACGTCGAGTGGAAACACTCACGAGATGGGTAAGTTACACTAAATTTCATCAGTTTACTTGTAATACTATCACGTAGCATTATAACTTTGAACTACATTTCCGATACTGTCATTCTTATTTTTTCTCGAAACAACACGTCATACGCAATCGACGCTTTCCGGAATATTATACAAATAACTGATTCAATCTCGTAATTTGCAGATGCTCTGGAGTGGGAGACGAAGGTGGCGGAGGTGATGCGGGCCATGGACCCGCACGAAGCCAGGAGATTCTCCGTGGACGAGGTAGAGTTCGCGGTGGACATCTTCCGCCAGTGGGCCGTCATCCGGCGTATACAGGGGATGACGATGTTGCGTCGAAGATGGGTGGCGGAACCATGCGACACCTGTCGCGCCATGGTCGGGGAGGCAATAGCCCGGCTTTTGGGGGCGAAGGAGTTTCGCCCCTTCCCAGAAAATTTCCCGGCGCGTGGCTGATTTTAATTTATTAGAAACTACTAGTTGACTACATCCTCGTAAGAGGGATAAGTCATTTAAAGTAAGTGTGTGTGTGTGTGTGTGTGTGTGTGTGTGTGTGTGACTATTATTAAATATTACTTTTACTCTATTATTTTAATATTTTTACTTTTTTACTCATACATATTTTACTCATATATATTATGATGTAATTTCAAATTCAAATTTATTTTATTTTCAAATAAATGTGTAGCTTCAATTGTGTAATTGTTGCGTAATCAAATCTCTAACCTTCCCCAATATTCTAGTGTAAATTTAAATATAAGATTAGTTAGAAGAATAATATCGATGGTTTAATGCCAAACGGGCGTAAGCCCCAAAAAAACAAAAATCGTCTCTTTAGTGGCAAAATCTTTTTCATGCAATGGAGAATCTTGTGGGCATATCCGCCAAAAAATAAGTTTTTTGTCCCTTACACCCGTATGGCATTAGTCCATCGATATTATTAAAATAGTATTCGTTGCTCAGTTTCCGTTAGTGATATCAGACTGTCGTTCAAATATTCAAAATAAGCTTATCGTCTTGACCGGAAATATCTCTACAACCAACACAGGGAAATGGTGAAACAAAAAGGAGGTGGAGGGGGAAATCGGAGGGTCTAGAGGACCGTGTCGTCTAGATTTAAATCAGTAATATTGCAGCCTCGATCAAACCGAGTTGTAGTACAATGTCGACACCTAAATCAAAAGTAGTCATGGGAAACACGAGTAGAATTTTTAAGAGCTTTACGAAACCAATGAAAAAATCTCAAAGAAATCTGGTTCTCGCGACTACGTACGGATTGAACAATTCAATAACTAAAAAGATTGTTGTCGGTCTCGGACTTGGTGCAGACGAGTCATTTGTGCCAGTGATTAAACTCGAGAGCAATTCCTCATGCTGTATATATTTCAACGCATCGGAGTGGTCGCTACTGGCAGACGAGTTGGACACCATCACAGAGTATCTGGATTCGAGCGGCTATTCGGGTGCGGATTGGTATTTCGAACATATTACGCTAGGCGGTTGTACCATAACTTTTACCACCTCTCACGGTTCAAAAAGTATCAGTTTCGAAGCAAATAATATCGCCGAGGAGACGGATGGTGCTGATGCTGAAGAAGAAGAAGAAGAAAACCTCGATACGACCAATGGGGGTGTCAAGCGGAAACTGTCTTATCGTCCCACGATAGTGATGCAGAAGACCACGTTTGACGGGTTGAAGACAGTGTTCGTGTGTGTAGAAGAACAGTTGCACCGCCTTCAACGGCTTGCCAACAGTGTCAATCGGTGTAAGAAACTGTACATCGAGTATATAGCGGAGAAGGTGAAGATACAGGGTCCTCGAGAACCATCACTTCATCGAATAACCCTGCTCTCTGCAAGGGAGTATGATTCTGCAAGGGCACACGTCAAGACACAACTGGAGGCAGAATTTGTGAATAATTATTGCGACATCGTTCTCCTGGAATTGACAAAATTATTCCCGCATTATCTCGCAGTAGGAATCAAACTGAAGGTGGAAGAGGAATCGAACTGATCATTGTTTGCAAATTATCGCCTACGCAATGTCGATTTTCGTTCCTATACCTGCTGGCTCTCGCTCAGCAGAAGAATCTCGCGACGCAACGGCATTATCGGATTTTGATAGTCGGCATCCGTGTATGATCTCACACCATGCCGGTGAAAAAACATCCGGTGTAAATTACAGTGTAACAAACATCGACTCTGAACTTTTAGAGACCTACGGCTTGTTGTTTGTGTCAATAATGATTTTAATGCTGGGTTCTTTCACATTGCCCTTCATTTTGTTTAGTTCATTTAATTGCCATGAATAACCGCATAGTTGTATATGTGGAATTAAGATTTATTGAATAAACGTCTGATATGTATATATTTGTTGCGTCATCAAATCTCTATCCTTCACCAGCCTCCCGTAGTTTTAAGCATAAATATAGTAAACAAGGATGCCGCATTGCTGAAATATTTCTAAGTACAAAAATTTTGGAGTAGGGATAACGCGTCATCGCTTTCCGGAAGCTTCTAGAACATTCTGGAACATTCTAGAACACACGGACACGGTGAGGCAAGCGTGTGTGTGTGTGCGGGTAAACGCGTCATCACCCCTTGGCTGGCCCAGACTAGAGAGAGAGAGAGACGGGGCCAGGCTAGAAAGAGACAGAAAGCTTCTAGAACATTCTGGAAGATTCTAGAACACACGGACACGGTAAGGCGAGCGTGTGTGTGTGTGTGTCCGGGCAAACGCGTCATCGCCCCATAGCTGCCCCAGACTAGAGAGAGATAGACCCAGACGAGAAAGAGACAGAGCGATGCACTCACCCCATAACGGACCCCGGGGGGGAGGTGGGGTAAGGGGTATCATGGTCAGGGCCAGTGACCGCAGACGGGGGTGGGGGGAGGGAGGAGCTGATAAGGAGGTCCGCGTACACACCAGACCGGATGTGGGCCAGACTGATAAGATAACACACTGACCCACATTCCCCTTATCACCCCCTTATCAGGAGACGGGGGGGAAAGGGGGGTTTGTTGTGTCTCCCCATAGCTGCCCCTATCTACTCTGCGACACGCGCCCGTGATTCCAAAAATTAAAGCAACCTGTAATTGTAATAAACATGACTAGTAAAATTTCAAGTAATGAGATTTTAGTTAACGAATAGATTAATTTTCAGTTACTTTTGTTGCTAAATGAATTTGATCAGGGGCTTCATTCAGATATTTTTCAACCTCATCTGATGTCAAGACCTTTGACTTTTTAGCTTCGTAACCAACAGCTTGTTTTTTCAGCAAAGCAGTAAGTTTTGAATAAGATTTTATGTCGATATTATGATGTGGAATTATCGTGCTCCTTAGCATTGAATACTGTGACCATAATGTTGAGGATTTATATGTCTTAGACAGTTCAGTAAAATAAGCCATCAAGACGTTTTCCGAAAACGATGTTGTCTGGTTTTCCATTTGCCACTGAATAAATTTATTATAAACTGCAATATATTTATCTTTGGATTTATCTGGCAAAAGATTCAGTGATGCAATGTTTGCTGCTTCAACCAGATGCGGCGGAGTCAGCGGCCTGGTCAACTCACTCATATTTTAACAGCTACTATTTTATATTAATAATATTATTAATTAATTAATATTGATTAATGAAAACTGATCGATTGACTGCGTCTTCTGATGTAACAAATGACAATTTGTTTTGTAATGTGTGAACGTATTCAAAACTAACATGACTATGTTTACTTCAATGAAACATATTCATACTGTCCGATAATGTTGTTAAGGTGGTTCTTCCCCTACAGTCCCACCAAACGTGGGTTTCAGACAAGATTTTGAATACTTCTCGATGGGGAAAAAATCTGAAAAAAATCAAGCATGTAGGAAATCCTCGGGAGATTGATTTTGCATAATAATAATTCAAAAAAGTTATTAACAAATCGATGGAAAAAAAAAACTGTTTAAGAAATTAGCCGGTGACCCAACTTTTTTTTCAGGTGAAAATGATTTGTCAATTTTACTGAATGCGTATGAATTTTTTGAGAATTTTGGTAACTTTTTGAAAATTGAGGTTTATCAGGTATGAAAAAACGCAATTTTCAAAAAGTTACCAAAATTCTCAAAAAATTCATACGTATTCAGTAAAATTGACAAATCATTTTCACCCGAAAAAAAAGTTGGGTCACCGGCTAATTTCTTGAACAGTTTTTTTTTCCATCGATTTGTTAATAACTTTTTTGAATTATTATTATGCAAAATCAATCTCCCGAGGATCTCCTACATGCTTGATTTTTTTCAGATTTTTTCCCCATCGAGAAGTATTCAAAATCTTGTCTAAAACCCACGTTTGGTGGGACTGTAGGGGAAGAACCACCTTAAGGTGCTTCCCTACGAAATTCCACCAGACCTGAAAACATTGGGAAAAAAGATGTTATTAAACGGAATATCTCTGCCTGGGCACCGAAATCAATGAAACAAACTTCGTCGCGCAATTCTATGTACGATTTCGAACACGTACGGCCAAAAAAATGTTTTTTTTACGCGAAAATAGAGAAGATATCCATGTAAAACGGATTTAAAAACGTTTTACATGGATATCTTCTTTATTTTCGAAAAAAAAAAAACATTTTTTTGGCCGTACGTGTTCGAAATCGTATATAGAATTGCGCGACGAAGCTTGTTTCATTGATTTCGATGCCCAGGCAGAGATATTCCGTTTAATAACACCTTTTTTCCCAAATTTTCAGGTCTGTTGGAATTGGGTAGGGAAGCACCTTAAGAATAAAAAGCGTTCTAGCGCTGTGGCAGCGTATGAATCTACAAAACAAGAGATCCCGTGTTCGATTCCTCAAGCGTAGATTTTTTTTTTTTCTATCACGATTCATCAATTGATGATAAATTGCGTGATAATTTACACAATAAGTTATATTGAAAATTGCAAGTGGAATCCGGTCATAAATTTTCAAAATTTATTGTGTAATTTATGGAGCAGGGGATTCAATTCAAATCAACGGGGACGCGGCGGCCGAGGTTGGCACCAACAACAGCAACAACGAGATGAGCAAAGCGTCGGGGCATACTACGGCAACAGCAGTGACAGCAACGTATTTTGCACTGAGATTAATCATCAGTCAGATGATCACAAATCTGAGGTAAACAACTGCAGTAATGAAATAGAATGGATCTTAGATAGTGGGTGTTCGGACCATATTATAAATAATGAAAATTATTATACTGACAAGGAGAGTATCGCACCTCCGGGTCATCGATCTTGACCAAACTTATAGGGGTGATTCCTTGAGCCAAAATATTAATTACCAGCTGAATAACTCTCTTGAATGGGCCTTCACTCTGTCAATTCACCTAAATGTACAACAGAAATCAGCGAAACCCAGGTTTTGCAAATCGCCATGAAATAACCAGTTTTTGTGCTGCGTTATGAGATTCTACATTGCACTGAATATTTAAACATTGAATACAGTCATTATTTTACATTAGATTGTTGAAATTTAACATCCCAGCTATGGAAAATCACTTTATTCTGCGCCTATTGACACATTACTACTAGTAGTTTATCGCTCGTTCAACATTCATTTGGTGAATCCGAAGACCTCTTCTGACTTGAAAAATGTTGCATATATGTCGATTCAATACTCCCACTGACAGCATACGAAATCCTGTAAACTACCACATAATAACGATTTCATCGCAATATTACATTTATTATTTCAGAAGAATATGTATATACTATATTATATTCATTCAATGAGACGACGTTAGGTCAGGATAAGTGAGGTCAGGTTGTAAGGTTAGACATTTGTAGGCTACTGCCTCATGAAGAATCAAACCCCTGCAAAACTAGCCTTCCATAATAAGACTTGGTAAATACTTTTCATTACATATTACCGTCTGGGTTTTCTTGGTCTCAATCCGTTTCGATGTATTGGATCGGACGACTCTCTACATAGATTGACGTATTGACATCGATCGTCGCGTATATTCGACATCTCTTCAGAAATGCGTCGTTTGCCCGTTCGAAAACCGAGAACACGACGAGCAGACGACGCATTTCTGAAGAGATGTCGAATATACGCGACGATCGACGTCAATACGTCAATCTATGCAGAGTCAATATCCAATCCAATATACCGAAAATGATTGATACCAAGAAAACCCAGACGGTAATATATAAGGAAAAGTATTTACCAAGTCTTATTATGGAAAGCTATTTTCGCAGCGGTTTGATTCTCCATGAGGCAGTAGCCTACAAATGTCTCACCTTAAAACCGACCTCACTTATCCTGACCTAACGTCGTCCCATTGAATGAATATAATATAGTATATACAATATACATATTCTTCTGAAATAATAAATGTAATATGGCGATGAAATCGTTATTATGTGGTAGTTTACAGGATTTCGTATGCTGTCAGTGGGAGTATTGAATCTACATACCGCGAGGACCAGGTGAAAGAGAATGGTCGGTCCGCCCAGACACCTTATATTTCGTATTTTCATGGGGATAGCCACTCGTTGCGCTGAAAAATATATCCTGGGGTCGAAGCTATCGACCACGCGCCAAAATCACCCTAAGGATTTTCTGCGCAACGAGTGGCTATCCCCATGAAAATACAAAATATTAGGTGTCTAGGCGGACGGACCATTCTCTTTTACCTGGTCCTCGCGGTATATGCAACATTTTTCAAGTCAGAAGAGGTCTTCGGATTCACCAAATGAATGTTGAACGAGCGATAAACTACTAGTAGTAATGTGTCAATAGGCGCAGAATAAAGTGATTTTCCATAGCTGGGATGTTAAATTTCAACAATCTAATGTAAAATAATGACTGTATTCAATGTTTAAATATTCAGTGCAATGTAGAATCTCATAACGCAGCACAAAAACTGGTTATTTCATGGCGATTTGCAAAACTTGGGTTTCGCTGATTTCTGTTGTACATTTAGGTAAATTGACAGAGTGAAGGCCCATTCAAGAGAGTTATTCAGCTGGTAATTAATATTTTGGCTCAAGGAATCACCCCTATAAGTTTGGTCAAGATCGATGACCCGGAGGTGCGATACTCTCCTTGTAAGTATGAGATTAGAAAAGGATTAATGAGAGGATTAGGATTAACAAGCTAATCCACAGTATTGAGAGATTACTATTTAAAGAGCGATATAAGGTGCAGATATTAGGAAATGCTTTAAATATAAGTGTAGCGGCTGCGAGGTTGCATACATGGAAGGGCGGTTATGCACCGGGGAGAGACACCATGATACCGAGTTTGAAGAAACTATGCAAATTAACCGATCCAATACCTAAGAGGAAAGAAATAGATGTTAATAACAATGAAATAATTAAAACCGGACATAACAAAACGATTAATACTGACTTAACGGACGAAGACATAAAGGATATTCAGGAGTTGATTGAAGAAGGCCTGAAAGAAACCTTGAAGACACCTGAGCCGGAACTTGAAATAGAAACTGTAATTAAACCTATAATATTAGAAGATATAATTCTCACAAAACCATTTACCCTGCAACCGATCGGGAAACGAACGGAGACTATAGATGACATACTACTGGACAATCAGAAGAGTGTAAATACCAACTTACCTTGGATACTGGAACCGCTGTGCATCACCGAACGATCCGATGCACAGAAAAACCAATATAAGAAGAAGATGTGGGCGTTCGTTGACAAACATAGACCCTACGTACCAAGTGAACGCCGACGAATACCGTCAACAAAAGGTGGAGTTCCGATGGCAACAGTCGAGAGGGAGTGTATACCCGAGATGCCTGCTGCGTTAAGGGAGAAAAGGTTAAAATGGGAAGATGCACCTAGACCAGAATTAACTCCGTTTGAAGCACCTGCAGTACCTGACTACGTAAAACACTACGACTACACGGATCCACTAGGGTTGAAGAAATTGTAGAACAACATCAGGAGCCACGTAATAAGAAGCCAAATATCAAAGAACTGGTCCATCAATGCGAATTTTCCAAACGCGTCGACACTTTATAAGGAAAATTCAATTGATGGAAGGGGGCAATGTAACGTGTCCAGCCGGTAAGAGAGGGTTTGGCTGGGCGTGTTACAAGCAAGTTAAGCGAAACTGGACAAATTCGCATTGTCCAGCATTCCTCGCCTGTGACGTCAGAGGCGAGGAATCTACCGTATATAAACCCGCGCAAGCAAGCACAGCTAGCGCAATCGTGGTATAGCACCCGGGCGACTCACAACAACACTAAATAGAGCGTATTCCAGGTAGAGCACCGGTGCGACTCACATCTAGCTAAAATTCGAGCGCTTCTAGGTAAAGCACCAGAGCGACTCATAATTTCACATAGATCTTGTAATCACAGTTACATAATTCGATATTCCTCTAGTATTGCTGATCAGAATATAGAGTCACGATTAACATAAAATAGGAACATTAGCTAAAGCAGCATTGTTGCCCAAATTCATTTAATAAAATTTAAGATACATTCGCTTAAGGTCAAGGACCTAAAATAACAATAATTTAAGTTAGATATAATTCTTTTCTTTGTACATTTTTTGTTACGACATATCTATTTGGGAGTTTAATAGAAGCTTTACTATCTCTCACAATTTGCCTGGTATTTTCTCATCACACCGTTTGACAAGTTCAATACCTAAGCAAAGCCGAGTAGTTACAGCTTTGGCGACCAACGAAAGAAGCGAACGACATTGGTGTAAAAACCTGTGTTCGAGGGCCAACCGTTGGAAACCCGAGTCTGATAGGCAGTCTTGGTGTAAAACTCCGGATCTGCAGTTATCTGATTAAATTCTCAATAGCAGGTAATACAGGCTTGGCGTAAAAACCCGGCTCTGTAAGAGTTGGTTCTGAACCTTCTGTTCAGAACGAAAGACGACTTTGATAATTAAAACCTATCCGAGTCCGTAGTTAGCGTAGGGAAATAAAAATCTGTATGAGGTGGCTTTTGCATGGTAGACCCATGCTTTTCCTCACCACACAGTTTGAGGAGTCCATAAATTTAATTAATTCAGTAAATCATCTTTCAAATATCTGAAAGAACCCGTAGCTTTCGACTTTCGCTATAACCTAGAGGTTCGCGAAAGCCAGAAACGTTACAACGTGGGGCTCCTCAATATTAAATTCATTTAGAAAATAAATTCAATAATTTAAACTTAACTTCAGTAAATTAATATTCAACTTACAATCAAAAACTTAGCTTCATTTGCAACATAGAGTCATTGCTTAAGGGTTCCTAGAAAAAATAGACCGTAAAGCATTGCCTATCAAACTCGGGTTTGAGTAAATAAATCAGTCCGGAATTGATAAGAAAATGCCAGGTAAAAGTGGAGATTGTCGTCGATTAAGTTCCATAGTCGAAGAAGTAGGGACTCCAGAGCGAGATTCAGGTGTTGCAGGAGCTAATTTGTCTTCGGTTTCCGCCGATATGAGTCCAATCAGCGATTCAGGTCGAGGTCCTTCCGACCAGATGAACCGAGTATTAGAGTCCATAGAGAGGCTGGAAAGAAAATTTAATGAAAAATTTGATAATTTAGAAAGAGTTATGCGCGGAGATAAATTAGAAAACGAAGACAAAAGAGCAAAGTTAGGGGATACATTAAACAAAAGACTGAATGACCATATAATCGAGAACCAAAACCAATTAGATCATGTAAATAAATCTTTGAGAGACACATCTGTTAAACTTACCTTAAATATATCAGATTGCGAAAGCAAAATTGAATCATGTGAAAACATCTTGCGAAGCGAACAAATCGCAACATATGAAGTATTAAAAGGTAAAATTAATGAAAATCAAAGAACTAGTCTCGAAATGATAAATGAGTTAACTTTAAAACAAGACAGTTATAAAATCGGTATCGATGCCGACATAAGACGATTACGTCAACAAAGATCAGGTCAGTCGAGTCAAGTAGTTCATAATAATACATTAACACGACAACTTAAACTTCCAACGTATTCAGGCAAGGCGTGGGAAAAACCCGTCAATTATATTAGAGAGTTGGAGGAATATTTTGAAGTATTAGACGTAGGACACGACATGGGACTTAAATTGTTAGGGCAAAGCTTAACGAACGACGCGAAAGATTGGTGGATTGCGCGGCGTGACGTTATTCATGACTGGGATGATTTTAAAACACGGTTTTTAGCACGATATTAGGGCGAAGAGACACAACGGGAGGTAAAAAGAGATCTAACATTTGGTTATTACTTACCGGATTCTAGGGTTAGTTGGTCCGAGTATGCTAGTAGAAAATATGCAGCGGCGCGTGGGCTGATTCCTCCGTTGCCAGAAACAGAGATAATCAACAATTTAATCCGTCACTTTGATGACACAGTCGTAGACGCAGCTAGGTGCCGATCTATCGATAACATAGACCAGTTAATTAACTTCCTTGATCGGACGCAATCCGGCGGTCGTTCCAATGCACCCAGAGTATCTTTTACACAATCGAGCGCAGGTCGATTTGCCAACAATGCACGTCAAACAGGTGATCGACAAAAACCAGTATCGTGGCGAGACAACTCAAATGGCGGAGCCATATGAAACAAAAATATCCCGTCACGTGATGATCGTAGTGTGACCGATACACATGAAAATAGATTCAAGGCTAATCCTCAGGATTCAAATAGGCGTCCAAATTGGACAACTAACCGACAGGTAAACGCGTTATCTGAGGAAATTGAGGATACCGATCAAACAGAAATAGATGACCAAGTAGCGGAAAACGAGTCCGCGCTGTACCTGGAAAGCCGTTAGAAAACGAAGTACAGCGCACAGTCGAAATTAATACGGCTAAGTTATTACAGGAGAAGGAAACATTGTTTGACGACGTAACGGAATTTTTGCTAACGGAAGGAAAGACATTATTAGATAAAGGAGCTAAGTGCCCGACTATTGATTTAACTTTAGAAGGGATTAAAGTCACGGCACTAATTGATACAGGGAGTGAGGTAACTTGCGTGTCAGAAGAATGGTATAATGCAAATCTAACAAAACTTTCCGCGTGCGAGAAGTTGCCGGTGGTAAACTTGCAAGTATTGGGGGTAACCGAATGCAAGGGAACTAAAGTTAAAATCCAATTGTTCACACAAATACAAGTCGGTAAATTTAAAGATAATATAACGGTTTTGGTAGTGCCGAAACTTAGGCAAGACGCCATCATTGGGATAGATACCATGACAAAGTGGAAAGTAGATTTGGATTTGGAGAATGATATCATGACAGTCCATTCGGGAAAAGAGCCGATAGAAATCAAATTAACGAAGTTAAACAATGTCGCCAACTCACGACATCACATAGAATTAGCTAGCTTCTGTGAAGGAGATGAGGCAGGACAAGAAATAAGCGAAGACATGACATATGAGGTCACCGATGACGAGATTATGGGAAAGCTCGCGGAGTGCGAATTGTTGGGAATCGAGCATCGACGACAGTTCGAGAAATTACTGTTTAAGTATCGTAAGATTTTCAGCAAGCTTCCGGGAAAAATCTCAGTTTATGAGCATAAATTACTCATTTATGAAGATCGTCCGTTTGTCCGTAGGTTATATCCAATTCCGATCATGCACAGAGCTGAGGTAGACAAAGAAATAGAGAAAATGCTAAAATACGGGATTATAGAAAGATCCAACAGTGAATACGTTAACCGGGTCGTAGTAGTAGCTAAAAAGACAGGAGACATTCGATTGGTCCTTGATGCTCGATTCATTAACAAATTGATTATTCCGGATCGAGACTGCGTCCAATCAACTGAGGTGTTATTCCAAAGGTGTGGAAATACCAAAGTCATGTCTAGTCTCGACTTGACCGCAAGTTTTTGGCAGATACCTTTAGCATTAGAATCAAGAAAATACACTGCATTTATGCATAATGGGAAAACATACCAGTTTAAAGTTACTCCATATGGATTGAATACTAGTCTTGCGAGCTTAGTAAGGGGTTTAGATTTAGTCCTGAGTAAAGTCAGCGATTTCACGATAAATTTCGTCGATGATATTTTGTGTAATTCAGGGTCGGTCGATGAACATTTAATACATTTAGAAAGATTATTTAGGGTTTTCAAAGAACACAACATGACGTTGAACTTCCAGAAGTCCAGTTTCTTCAGAACCGAAATTGAATTTCTGGGACACCGTATCACGGCCGAAGGTATACGACCTCAGCCAAGTAAAATTCGAGCGATACACGATTTTCCACACTGAGAGAAAAGTTCAGTAGCCACCACTCGCCACCATTTGAGACTCGAGTAGCTACTACCTGCCTCTGGCGAGTAGGTACAGGTTCAGTTGTGGCTGCTTCGGTAGGCAAGTAGCTACTACTTGCCAATACAAAGTAAGCTTGTTGCTACACATGCGGCAAGTTGTAGCAACCGAAAACTCCGGTAGCTACTACTTGCCTCTACAGCTGGCGTCACTTACCACATGGGAAGTAACCATTACCCTGCTGACATTGGTAGTCTTTACTGAACTTTTCTCTCAGTGCAGTACCGCGAAACGCAAAGCAATTAAAAGGTTTTCTCGGACTAACGAATTATTATAATAAGTTCTCTAAGCAGTATTCAGACGTAACGTACCCACTACTACAATTATTAAAAAAGGATCGGAAATGGGAATGGACGAGAGAATTAGAGGACAGTTTTATTCGATTAAAACGTTTATTTTGTAACGAAATGGTGATACATCATCCTGATCCGAGAAAATGCTATTACTTGCAAAGCGATGCCAGCGACCATGCTATTGGAAGTGTCCTGTATCAAGTAGACCGCGATGGTGAACATAGGATAGTCGATTTTGCGAGTAGAACGCTCAAGGGGACGGAAATGAACTATTTCACCACGGAGAAGGAACTGTTGGCGATTGTTTACTCACTGGAAAAATTCAGAACTTTCATTATTGGAGCGCAATCGTGGTATAGCACCCGGGCGACTCACAACACTAAATAGAGCGTATTCCAGGTAGAGCACCGGTGCGACTCACATCTAGCTAAAATTCGAGCGCTTCTAGGTAAAGCACCAGAGCGACTCATAATTTCACATAGATCTTGTAATCACAGTTACATAATTCGATATTCCTCTAGTATTGCTGATCAGAATATAGAGTCACGATTAACATAAATAGGGACATTAGCTAAAGCAGTATTGTTGCCCAAATTCATTTAATAAAATATAACGATACAATCGCTTAAGGTCAAGAACCTAAAATAATAGTTATTTAAGTTAGATATAATTCTTTTTCTGTACATATTCTTTTGTTACGACATATCTTTTGGGAGTATAATAGAAGCCTTACTATCTCACACAAATTGCCTGGTATTTTCTTATCACACCGTTTGACAAGTTCAATACCAAAGCAAAGCCGAGTAGTTACAGCTTTGGCGACCAACGGAAGAAGCGAACGACATTGGTGTAAAAACCTGTGTTCGAGGGCCAACCGTTGGAAACCCGAGTCTGATAGGCAGTCTTGGTGTAAAACCCCGGATCTGCAGTTATCTGATTAAATTCTCAATAGCAGGCAATACAGGCTTGGCGTAAAAACCCAGCTCTGTAAGAGTTGGTTCTGAACCTTCTGTTCAGAACGTAAGACGGCTTTAATAATTAAAATCTATCCGAGTCCGTAGTTAGCATAGGGAGATAAAAATCTGTATGAGGTGGCTTTTGCATGGTAGACCCATCCTTTTCCTCGGGAGCAGGACGATTCGGCGCGACCGTTTCGGCGCGAGTCCTTTCGGCGCTGGGACGTTTCGGCGCGAGCCGTTTTGGCGCGAGCCGTTTCGGCGCGAGTCCTTTCGGCGCTGGGACGCTTCGGCGCGAGCCGTTTGAGAGCACGTCTTCTGGCATGAAGACGCTTTGGCGCGTCTTCTTTTGCACAGGGAAGTTTCTAATCAAGTTTTCTGATCGATTATTCCTGCATCGACTTGCGAGCTAATATTCTGTCATTTCTTCATTATTTCGGTTTATATTTGAACTAGTCGGTTAATTTTTTTTCTTTTGTGGCTGAATAAATAACCTCAGAATTATTTGTCCGGTCGCCGGTCGAATATCCTAAAAATCGTTCATTCGTTAAAAAAAATGTAAATCCATGCCCAGTATGAAACGCGCAGTCGGTGGTTACCGCACCCCTGAAGGTTGAAATGGGTTAGGAGACTAGTTTCAAACCCCCAAAAGTTAAAATAGGTTAGGACACTAGAATTGCACCCTTGAAGGTTAAAATAGGTTAGGACTCCATTGATCTGTCGCTTATGTGAAACCACAACACCATTACAAAACCAACACATTAGTGGGCCACCCCACCAATCCTACATACACACACACACATGCAAAATACTCAGAAGGTGGCTGTGGCTCCTGGAAGGTTAAAATAGGTTAGAACAGGTTAGAATAGGTTAGGCCACCCCACTGATCCTACACACACACACACACATGCGAAATACTCAGAGGGTGGCTGTGGCTCCTGGAAGGTTAGAATAGGTTAGGCCACCCCACTGATCCTACACACACACACACACACATGCGAAATACTCAGAAGGTGGCTGTGGCTCCTGGAAGGTTAGAATAGGTTAGAACAGGTTAGAATAGGTTAGGCCACCCCACTAATCCTACACACACACACACACATGCGAAATACTCAGAAGGTGGCTGTGGCTCCTGGAAGGTTAGAATAGGTTAGGCCGCCCCACTGATCCTACACACACACACACACACATGCGAAATACTCAGAAGGTGGCTGTGGCTCCTGGAAGGTTAGAATAGGTTAGGCCACCCCACTAATCCTACACACACACACACACACATGCGAAATACTCAGAAGGTGGCTGTGGCTCCTGGAAGGTTAGAATAGGTTAGAACAGGTTAGAATAGGTTAGGTCACCCCACTGATCCTACACACACACACACACACATGCGAAATACTCAGAAGGTGGCTGTGGCTCCTGGAAGGTTAGAATAGGTTAGAACAGGTTAGAATAGGTTAGGCCACCCCACTAATCCTACACACACACACACACACATGCGAAATACTCAGAAGGTGGCTGTGGCTACGAATACACAGAGTGTCTTTTAAATAGGTATACAAGCTTACATGGGGCGATTCGTGTTCGAAATAGAAAACGATTTATCGCAAAAAAAAAAAAAAAAATGATAAAAAATCGACCAACAAAATTTCAAAACTTATTACCTTTCATCTGAATAATTTCCTGTTGGCTTTCTCTATTTATTCTGCGAAAACCCGTACTCTATTCTAGAG
This sequence comes from Tenthredo notha, assembly GCA_914767705.2. Lineage (NCBI taxonomy): Eukaryota > Metazoa > Arthropoda > Insecta > Hymenoptera > Tenthredinidae > Tenthredo > Tenthredo notha. The sequence continues at coordinate 976,433 of OU611907.1, read as the reverse complement.
AGGAATAGCCGCTTGTAGGTTCGTATGACTAATTGAAAGACACCCTGTATATGTTCACCGCGTGTTGCGGCGACTCTATCCGATCCGAGTACAGAAGTCCGTGCGAACTCAGATCAGGGTGATGTTTATTTTTTGAGTGTAGCTACTATAGCTTCATACGAAAGTCATTACAGACAAAACGACCTGTTTTGATGTTTTATTTTGAAGAGCAGGTAGGTATTGTGCTCCCATACGGCCTTTGTCTTTAAATTCAGAGTTGAGTATCAGTCGCTTATCAGTGTTCGTTATAGACGAATCTTGCGTGTCTGTCAGAGTGAAAGATATCATGGAAGGTGATTTACTTTCTACGCGAGGCAATCCAAAATACGTCCACGAAGGGTTTTCGTATATCTTTGATAAATTGAGTGGCTGTAGAATGAAAAAGTTCTGGAGGTGCTCCAGAAAATCGGATGGATGCAAGGCTCGTCTACATACATGTAGTCGCACGAACGGGGTATGTTTCCATGATCATTATTTTTAATATTATCGTAGGTATATTCTCGAAATCTTATACGATCTGGCATACTTCGGTCTTCGCTTTTCTTTGATTAGTCATCGTTTGGAGAGTTTTCACGTATTCTGAGATACGTCTCTGAATGCATTTATCAATCTTTTCACATGACCTGTGCATTATTTTATGACACTTTGCTTTCGGTTAGTCAAAATTTTCGCTAGTAAACAGACGGTCTAGTTATATCTTAGCTCTTGTTACATAATTAACATTCAAGGTACTGACGATGGTGAATGTGCTGTAACGCTGTTTTCAATCAGGCGAGGAAACCCGAAGATTCTGCTCACAATTCGGCACCTTTCCGTGTTACTTACTGAATTACCAAAATGTTGGGCGCCAGACGCTGATGCGTCGTTTCCATACGATACCAGAACAAATTACATAAAACCAAAAACTAACGGAAATGCGACGAGCTATAACTCGACTTGCTCAGATAACAAAGCCTTAGATAGAGGGGCAGGGTACACCATATAAAACAAGCTTACTTCTTTGAGAATGTTTGAGATCACATCAATCAATTATTTATTTACGAAATTAGATAACGTACTGAGATCGATACAGAATTTATTATCTTACTTAACGGGTTATTACCAACGATCTTCTAATTGATCGAACAGAATCTATGCAATTACGATACAGTTGAATCTAAGACGTGTGTCAGAGGTGACTCGATATAAAACAATTTAGCTAGACTCCAGACTCGGTATCACAGAGCGATACATCGTACCCAAATGCAAAATATAATTCGTGACACACACTCAGAACAACGTATGAAGCTCAAGATTTTACTTAGGAAAATTGGTAACAAACTACGAAAGATTAGCCACGCTTGGCCATACGATTCACAATAATTCGAGATCTACTGTTAGATAGAGACCACGCGGTCATTCGAAAGACGCGAATCACAGGTTCAACGATAACAGACTAAACTATAACATTATTTGATCTTGAACTAAATTCTGACGATATTGTAACGATAGTCGTGATATTAAATTATCCAAAACGATATTAAACATTACTGAACCATACTAGATTTTACATACGGTGATAAATTATACGAAAGTGACCATATTTGACTCAATTAACAAATTATTAACAAACTTAACGATAAAAACTAAACTGTAACGCGAGGCCTAAGCCTTCGCGGCTATCTTCGCTCAGGGTACTCCAGGAAAGGTAATTTTCTACAGTATTTCATGCACAAGATAAATATAACATACTAAATCAGCAACAAAGCCATAAGCAAATAAATTATAGCCAAAAAGCACTCAAGATCTACGTAACTCAGCCAGACTCGAGGTTGTTCGATAAATTAATAGATCAAAGACCAAAAGACGAGCTTCTTAGCTCAATAGAAAAAAACGAGCCTCGTGACTCAATAACCAGAATAATTAACAGACTTTTATCCGAACTACCTCGTGCCTTCACAGGGCGATTCCGCAGGAGACGATTTTTGACATAAATTTTTAAATCACAGTATTTCTTACTTTTTTTATACCAATCCAAAGAGAAAGATATAAATTTAATAATAAAAAAAACTTTTAAGAACTCAAGTTATTATTTGAATTTTTTGACGCGCTCAGAAATGGTGGCGCCTGAAGACTTGATGCAAATCATTCATCGATACTTGACAATTTCTCCACGAAATCTCTATTACCGGTGGTTTGAGGTTATATTTCACTGATGAATATTGAGGTTATAACATTTGTTTATTGCCTTATATAAAAAAATTTAATATTTATTATTATTTTTCTAACAATATTGATTAAATAAGAAACCATTGTTAGTCAGTTGCACCCGCGATATAAAAGAAATGAAAGTTTGGTTTTCTTGAAGAAATAAATTGGTAATTTTTTGAAACTTTGTAGAAGTAAGAAGAATTAAAAGGAAAACTTGATTCAGTCGCAATAGAAGGTATGTTGTCATTTTAATTAAAATTAACGTTGACTAAAATGAGTTGCACCCGCGATCAAAATATTAGAATCGCGGGTGCAACAGTTATGACTCTTACGATTACATTGTATTTGTCATATATTTTTCATTTATTGAGTTTTTGATAACTTCATATCTTATTTATAATTACTGATTCCTATTTAATAAGAGTTTATTGTTAATTTTTTCCTTTTTTTTGTGTAAATAGATCAAATGAAATGGCAGAACAACAGCAAAAGGAGACTGCTTCTCAAAAATATAGGCGAAAACTAAAGGAAAATCCTCAACTTCTTGCAAACCATCTCCGTCGAGAAAAGGCTCGTGATTCGAAACGTAGAGAAGTTATGAAAAAAAATATGGAAGAAAATGAAGAGTTAAAAATGCTGGCTAGAATGCGTTCAAAAGAAAGAATGCGGGCGACAAGAGAACGTCGTAAAGAAGCAAAAATTGGAAGAACAAGTGTTTCATATAAAAATTCTCGTACGTTGGGAAAAGCAGTAGCAAAAGTGAAGCGTAATTTACCCGCTTGCCCTACTAAAGCAGTTGAAGTTGTAAAAAAAATTGCTGCGGAATTTCAAGTTGCTGTCATCGATCCTCCTAAAACGATGCCTTCTAAATCGATAGATGAAGTCAAACAAAAAATTCGTAACTTTTACGAAAGGGATGATATTAGCAGACAAATGCCTGGAATAAAAGATGCTAAATCAATAAAAACAAGTACGGGAGAAAAATTAAGAATTCAGAAGAGAACGATGATTATGAGCGTCCGTGAAGCTTTCGAGCTATTTCAAATAAGTTTCCCCGAAATATCAATCGGCAAGACTCTTTTTTATAATGAAAGACCTGCTTACGTTTTGCCAGTCAACGAAACTCCTCATAATGTTTGTGTATGTACAATACACTCAAATTATATTAATCTTCTTACTGCTATTTCAAAACATGTGACAGATTTTCCCAAAACACACCGAGAGCTACTAAATCAGGTATCGTGTAATATCGATAATGAAAATTGTATGTCAAATGATTGCGATGTATGCAAAAATTCCAATATTTGGAATACTACCCTAGATTCTAATCCAAATGTTGAATGGAAGACCTGGATTTTGGAGAATCAGAGACCAAAACAGATCGTAGTGAACAAACCGTTTAGGGAAGCGTTAAATGAACTACGTGAGATCACTACGAAATTTAAGCTGCATTTTTTAGTTAAAAATGTCCAGTCCGAGTACTTTCAAAGTGCAAAAGAAAACTTGACCAGCGGGGAAGCCATTGTACAAATTGACTTTGCTGAAAACTATGGATTAGTTAGTCAAGACGAAATACAATCAGCTCATTGGTGTCATGGGCATGTGACGCTTTTTACGTGCTGTATTTGGACAACTGACAAACTTCACTCAGTGGTCATAGTAAGCGATGAACTAAGCCACAGTAAATATACAGTTTATGTTTTCCTGCAGAAAATTTTTCAGTACATTCAGTCAATAAATAATAATATAAAATCTATACGTATCTTCAGCGACAATTGTGCCGCTCAGTTCAAGAACCGATATGTAATTGAGAGTATGAAGACTCTTAAAGCAGAACACGGATTTACTCACCTTGAATGGAATTTCTTTGCTGCTTCACATGGCAAAGGTGCCGTCGATGGACTCGGAGGAAGTGTGAAAAGATCAGTGTGGACTGCTGTTAAAGCTCGGAAAGCAATTGTTAACAACGCTGAAGAATTTTATGATCTGGCTCGTCGCCTTTCTCCAAAAATTTCTTTTATATTTGTATCCCAAAAACAAATTGAAGAAGGAAAAACCATGTTAGATGATAGGTGGAAAGGACTAAAAAATATACCAGCCATTCAATCAAAACATTTTTTTCAATTTGAGGAGGGTAATAGCATTTGTCTTGCACGAACGTCGAAGTCTAATTTGAAAAGCAAATTAGTTTTGACAACTGCTACTAAAAAAAAACGTGGAAAAGTTACAAAAAAAGTTACGCAAAAGTTACGCGTTTCTGATGTTTACAGCGATTCTGAAGATGAACCTTAAGGCTGATAAATCGCCGACTATTCCAAAAAAAGAATTCATTTAAGTTACATAGGAAAGTGGTAATTAGTGATACAGTATCTATGATCTCATATCTTTAATTTAAAGTCACATGGAAATGTTTATATTCGCTACAGTGAGACGTGTTGCACCCGCGATAATTTCACGTTGCACCCGCGACTGGATAAAAAGTGAATAATTTATAATATTTATTTCTTTTAATAATTTTATTCAAGTTAATAATTAGTTTGTTTTGTATTCTTTTAAAGAATGTAAAAATAATTTAATAAATATTCCATAATTAACAGACTTTTTTCATTCTAGCTTCATGACCTTTAATGGTGGGCCGATTTCGTTGCACCCGCGATAGCACTTTGAACCTCTCCTCTGTCTATTTATACATTTTATTAAATGTTTTTTATATTAATTTTTCTAAAACAGATTACAATGTAATCCTGCGACCAGTCATTTCTTTAAAAAGAGTTTTTATTTTCTTAGTAAGAAGCCTTGAGTGAGTCTAAATGTTGCACCCGCGAGTACGGAATCGCCCCACAGAAAGAATTAAGACCTTACCTTAAGATGCTTCAGAATTAAACACAACACTATTTAAATAAAACTCGATATACGATAGTTGGTGACGATAGGTGATACGATAGGTGATACGATAGGTGATACGATAGGTGAACGATAGATGAACGATAGATGTGGCGTAGACTGGAGCGAAGAGTAGGCCGAATAGCGCGTGTATCGACCTTATATAGTCGGTATTTTCTTCCCTCAATCCATCCTTCGGGTTTAGCGTAATCACGTGACATATCGGTCCGCTAATTGGTCCGCGTAACGATAGTTGTACCGACGTAAAATAGGAGAAATCTATCTCACCCCTGCCGCTGCTAATACCGCTCCTATTCCCGCCTTCCTTTTGAATCCCCAGATTATGAAGCTACTGTGGAGCCTCATTCGTCCGGTTACCCGGTATTTCTCCTAGGTCCTGGCCGCATTCGCCGATCCACAAGGAGATTGGTGGTAGTTTCGTGTTTCGGCATACGAGAGCTTCACCCACGAAAGAATTCTCTAGGTTGGAACGCTGATCCGGGGGTCGACTGGACCAACCACGGCCGCGATAACAGTTTTGGAGACAGCGTCGATAGTATTTGCACTGACTGCTTGCTCAATAGGTGGGAGGTTGTGCGGGTGCACCTGCAATTAACCCTATACGCCACCCTCACATCAGCAGTGCACTTTCCTGTAGGCGGTAGCTTCTCCGGATGACGGGAGGATTTCTTCGTGCTTCTCGCACATCCCTGTACGCCGTCGATCCGATAGTTTGGAGGTAGTAGATCCTCCACTTGAGCGGAGGCGCTGACCTTCGAGTCGACTAGACCAACCAGGTTTGCGCGCCGACAGAGTCGTCCTTGACGATAGTGGAAGCTTCTTCACGTTCGATATAGTCGTTTTTCCATCCATAGTTCCCACGACGACAGACGTCTCGTGGAAGATCGAGCTCGAGATAACATAGTTTACAAAAAATAAAATAGTGTTAGTTAATCCTAATCATTTTCCCTAATTTTTCCTTTTCCTGGAGTCCCTGTCTACGCCACGCATCGTCGCATCACCGATAGTATCGCCTTGTGACGAGGAATTGAAAATACCACGTCACAGTGCATAGCCATGGGAGTGATCCCGGATTGATCGGCGCAGATCTAGTGAAAAACGCTATCAAGCGGAGAGCTAATGAGACAGTAGAAACGCCTGCTCAGATAATTTCGAATGCAATGGCAGGTACGTCATCCGCATTGCAAGGGCAATTATCGAACAAAGGAGCCCTCCAAAAAATTATACAGCGTAAACGTCGCGTAGTTCATGCTGTGCCACCGTCGCCAATTAATTTGACGCAACTTGTATTGCCTGAAGCGTACAAAAATTATGTCGTGTCATCAGACCAGACGATTCGCTTTCTGTTGGGCGATACAGGAAACAGCGAAGATCGCATCCTTCTATTTGGGCAAGACGATGCTCAAGAGTGGAGCTCCCACATGAAAAATTTATATATGGATGGCACATTCAAATTGGCCCCACCATTGTTTACACAAGTTTTTGCCATTCTTGTCGAGCGTGAAGGTTTTGTCTTTCCGATTCTATATGCCCTACTGCCAGACAAACGACAGGCAACTTATTCACGACTTTTTGGTTTAATAAAATCAGTGTGGCCGAACTTGGAGCCTGATAGTATTTCTACGGACTATGAAACAACCATTTTAAACAGCATTGCTGAACAATTTCCGGCCACTGCAATCCGAGGCTGCTTGTTCCACCTGGCACAGAATATAAAAAAACAGCTTGGCAGAAGAAATATGCTGGCTCAATATAGAAATGATGCCGAATTCGCTCTTAAAGCACGCACGATTGTGAGCTTAGCGTTTGTACCTCCTCACAAACTTGATGAGGTTCTGGCGGAGCTCTACCATCATCTTCCCGCAAGTCTACAAGAGGTTCTTTAATGGTTCGAGGTGAATAGTGTAGACTGTTTCGATGACTAGAACGAAAAAAAAAATCTGCTAAAATATTTGCTTCAATTAACTGAACGTTGGCTTCCTCAAATATTTCATTACGATTCGTGATTTGTGCTGTTTTATTTATTTATTCATTAAATTTGTATTTCCTTGTTATCGGGATTTCTTCTGCTGCGGCCATTACTAGAGTATTTTTTTTTTTTTTATCAATATAATATTGTCATTCTTATAACTACTTTTTGTTTTTTTAAATAATATTCCGTTACGCCTCAACGTTTTCAAATAAAATTCAATATGTTAAGCATGCTAATTGCGAATTTTGTTTGATTTAATTATTATTTCTCGTTGATGTAGACTGTACAATGCGCAATTTTTATGTCAGGAGAATTATGTTGGATATTTAAATCGAAATGGATCGCGATCAAAGCCGATGTTCGCACCTAATATTTGGTCCGTTTATGAACGGGTTTTATCTGGCCAAAATCGAACTAACAACTTTGCCGAAGCATCACATCGAGCTCTTCAGCGAGAACTTGACGTCGAGCATCCTTCTATATGGAAATTCATAGATGGATTGAGAGCAGTTCAAAAAACTAGAGACGCCCACTATGCGGGATTTCTAAGGGGAGATCAACCACCATATAAACGGCGAAAATATCAACTGGTAGATGCCAGAATTGCAGAATGCGTACGTAAATTCGCTTCGAAGTCGATCATAGAGTATCTCACAGGCATTGCACACAATTTGTTGCTTAACTAAACTCTCTGTTGCTATGTAGATACGATATGGTACGACTGGTATTGCTTTATGTACACTGTTGGAAAAAATGTGTTAATTTCAACATTTTTCCAAAGTCCCAGGAGGTCCACTCTAGGATTTATGTCATTTTTACACAAGCAGCTAATGTTCAGAGTCAACAAAGGAATCATGTTAAAGATTCAACACAAATACAACACACAATAATTTATATCGTAACGACATTTTCAAAGAGTTGTTTCAACATCACTATAAAGTAATTAAGAACATATTTGAATACTCAAATTAATAAAATTAGATGTTAATTCAACGGTCGAAGAAAGAGAAGTATACACATCTCAAATGTTGAGGCTAACTTATGATGAATGTACTCATAACTCAAAACGTATAATGAACTGTCATTCATCAACCTTAATTTAATGTTGATTTGAAACTAAAAAATGTGTTACTTCGACTTATCAAATCAGTTATTACTACATAATATTGAAAGTCACTCAATGACTTTACACATCTCAAATGTTGAGGCTAACTTATGATGAATGTACTAATAACTCAAAACGTATAATAAACAGTAATTTATCAACCTTAATTTAATGTTGATTTGAAACTAAAAAATGTGTTACTTCGACTTATCAAATCAGTTATTACTACATAATATTGAAAGTCACTCAATGACTTTCAATTTGAGTTAAAGTTTCGCACAATATACCAGGAATTGGATGTGGCGGTATGCGATGCACATTAATTGAAATTTTTGTTTTGAAATATTTTATTAAAAAATAGTAAAGTTAACATCAATTAAATTAGCGTTTTCAACTTCAACACTCTTTATGGAAAAAAAAAATAGTTGCATCAATCTTTCTTAAAATTATGTTTTCAATTAAGTGTTACACTCTAAATAGGTAAAATAGTGAAATTAATATTCGTTATTTTGAACTTTTCGACTTTTACATTCTAAATAAAAAGGAACTTTGAGTATTTGTATCACAGCATACTATATACGAACTAACTTATGCTTATATGAAATACTCGGTACTCCGGTTACTTGTATCACAGCGTACTGTACGGACTAACTTATACTTATATAAAATACTCTGTAACAATCAATTCAGTATCAGCAACAATATGAGATCGCAGCGACTTGGCATATAGCAAGCTAGAAATTTCCACTATAATAACATCATCATCTACTTCTTTCACGGAATATCCCAAATATTTATCAGATATACCCAAGGTGTCATAAGACTGACATATCACATACACCAGAGAATTTACATAAAAAAACGTTAAAATTTTTCCGAATACTGGTAAATTATTTAAATGACGCATGCATACAAATGTATTCAAAATCAAATTCGCACCACGGAATGAAACTCGTTTACCAAAAGTTACATGTGAGTCTGGTGAAATGTTCAGGGTACTTTCAATCAAAGAGCAATGAATACTGTTTCGCAATAAGATTTTTCGAAAATGTTTTAGTTTTGGAATCGGTTGTAAAATTTCTGAATTTCCCCACTGATACAGGGCATTTTGTTGATTACGGAAAGCTAAAGTATTACAGATATCCTTGAAATTTTTTAACTTATTAGCTAAATCTTTAAAATAGCGATGCCTGCCTTCGAATCGTAGTGTCCAATATGATTTTGGTGGCCCCATTTTTTTAATTATCATTGGATAGTGTGTGATAAAATGATGTTTGGGGGTTAATGTAGTATCAAATGCATTCATATATTCATCATGATGTGTTTTGATTAAAAACTCAAGTTCTATTAACATGGCGTGGGTAATTTTAGTAGAAAAAGTTATTTTCACGATTTTTATGAGCATTAATAGAACATTCCATTTCACAATCTGCACGCTGTCAAGTTTTTCTGTAATATCTCTTAGGATTAATGGTAAGAATACGAGGAGGCAGTGTGTTTGTGCTGCTCTTTGACCTATCAAGGATCCAGGTTTATAAATATTTATTGGACTTGGTTTGTTACTATTATTTTCCAAACCGTAATCAAATGCAAGAACCCGTTTATTTATATCGTCAAGGCAGGATATTTTGCTTTCGACTACAAACATTAAAAAAATTTTATTTCAAGTTGACATATCCCTTCCAAAAAGTCGTGTGCAATATCTACAGTGTAGTTTTGTCCTGTATTAAAGTAAGTGAGATCATTGAGGACGGTTTTGTTCTTAATTCCGAATACATTATTTAAACTACTGTCAGCAAGTATCATGTTGGAATGTTCTTCGAAATGCTTACTAGTTCTCAGCAATTCATCGATTTGAATGGAAGTTTTTTTAGAGTCAGATTTTTGCATGAGACATATTCTGCAAAAATTGTTTGCCTGGAAAGATTCTACCATGCCTAACAAGGTAGCGCCACCTAAATTATCATGGCTCAATGAAACCAAAGAACCCCTGACAACAATATTTGAACCTTCAATAAAAATGCCTTCAGTTTCTAATAACTTGAGATCACGTACTATCACATCTAAAACAGGATTTATGCCAAATTGTTTGACATCGACATTATGACACAACGCCAGCAAGTGAATATTTTCCAAATAAGAATTCCAATGTATAGGAAAGTTGTTGATTACGAAATAGAATGCTCCTATTTTATGATTTCCTGCCTTGCTACCCAACGGGTTACAAACTTCGAATTCGTCATAGTAAATTTGAATTTGAATAGCATTTGGGTTGTCGCTAAAGAAACAAGATCCTTGATAAAGCTTGCCATCAACAAAATGTGTATAGGCTTCACGATTGATATTGAAGTTCTGTAATAAGTATTGTCGAACGAACTCATTTCGTAAGAGGAATTGAAGTGTTTCTAAAAGAGGTATATATGAAAATGTACAAGTCACAGGTGTTTGTACATATTTATCAAGAGTAGCATCGTAAACTTGATCGATTCTGATCCCATGAGCCTTTTTAACTGGATGTACCATTTGATCTCTTAATGCCTTCTTTCTTTTATATCTTGTCATTTTATTCTCCATCAAACTTTTCAAATGGTGTAACATGAATTCATTATCATCTATTCATCACGGTTGTTTTCCTCTAACAAAGTCTCAAAAAGTGGTAATACTAATTCTGAAGTCCATTTCATAATCGTATCTATGGTCGTGTCAGGCAGACCTAGTGAATACAATTTTAAAATATATTTTTCTACAAGATCATCGCTATAATTTTCAGTCGTTTCAGCAGAAGTATTTGAATGAGGGTTGATTTGACAATCTTCAGAGGTTGCTACATAGTCTTCTGCATCGTCATAGTCATTCTCTGTATCGTTAACCTTTTTCATAAAATTTTGGTCTTTTAATTTTTCAACAAAACAAGCTGAAGGATCAGAATCTCTTGTATTACACTGGCATTTTAGGAGGTGTTTCCGAAATCCTGAATAAGTTTTAAAACTAGCTGGGCAATCAAGAAGGCCACATTGTAGATCCAATTTTGAACCTTCAAATAACAAATGTTTGCCTCGCAAGTGTTTACATAAAATTGAAATATCTGACGTCATGAAGTTGCATTTGAAACACGAGTAATCCATCTTCGATAAGATTAAGAATTTCAATTTGAAAATTTACCGGAAATATTAGAATATCGAGAAAAAAAGCCTCAAGGCATGAAAATATTGTTGTAAAAATATATTAAGATTCGTCAACATGATAATAATCCATAGGTATATGTATTTTTTTTCAAGTCTTATGCCTCTTTACTACACCTCACACGTAGATTCAGATCAATTGGGAATCTGGAGCCTCTTCTTCATTCTCTTTGATTGCATGGATTTTTGTGTAAACGTCAATAATTTTTGGTGTAATGGCACCTCCCATTCCATAGAAGTAAAATTGGATAAACGTCCAAAAACTAGATAAGTTCGAGTCGAATCGAGTATCGAAAGCGAAACTTGCCTTAAATAAGTAATCAGTGGCAGAAACGATTTCTTTGGTTGGGAGCAAAATAAAATGATCATCAACTGCGATGAAGTACTGGTCAATTGCGGTTTTTTTCGGCCCAACCGCAATCAGTTTAGGCTGCTTAGTTTTCTCTTCGCCTCGAAATTCTACTGGTGTTCCACACTGTAAAATATTATTTCATATATTGATTGGTACTATTAGATCAGTTAGTTCGACATTATATTTTAACATGTAAATTGAACCATAATTGAAACGTACCTCTTTGTCCGCTACACGCTGTATTTTTTTGTGTCTCTAGTCAATTTGTTTTCTACTGGTCTACCACATTAAATATTATTTTAAGTTAAATTATTTCAACTTCTCATAATGAATACTCATTATTATAATTTATTTAATTAATCAAATTAATTAAACTATTTAATAATCATTTAATAAATAATTAGCCTCTTTAGAGTAGTCGAGCAGTATATCAATTGATAGATAGATTTTTGTTGTGTTTTTTATAATATTTGGTGACAGATTGACTGTGTAAAATATGTGTTGCGTAAAGTAGCAGAGTACGTGAAATGGATAAATGTATTAAAATAGATAATAACGATATTACATTAATGTAGTATTATTATTATTTTGATCGATCAATATATACGAGTATTAGATGTTGTACTGTCAGTAAAGACGTCCTACTGAACTTGCTCTTCCCTATACTGTAATTATACTGTTTATCGCTATTACAACTATGAATTTGTCCCAAAATTGTGTCGATTCTGTTTTGTTATCAGCTGTTACGTTAATTTCCAATCCCTGCTTTTTGCTCTGAATAATAAATATGCTTCTATCAGATCTATGTACCAATTGTTTGTTATTTAATTTGCTTTTTGTTATGTTCTTTGAATTATTTCCATCTTCCGCTGCAAGTAGAACTGGTGATGTTCTCAGTATTGCAACCAAGTTTTTTACTCGAAATTTTGTGCTTGAACATCTTCTATATCTTTCAGTTACTGTTGGGCTACTTAGCCTCTTGTAAAGGTGAGTACTTAAGGCCCATCCCTAGTTGCTCACCTCCGTCGTGTATTCAATTATACATTTTAGAAAAAATAAAGCGACCTAAATTATTTCATAGTGGCCATCGCGCCGAAACGGCCGGCGCCGAAATGTCCTACCCTATTGAAAATTCCGCCGTCGGGACTGCGTCTGGTATTACGCCGCGAACTACGTCGCAAGCTACCTCAAAAACTATGTGGTAAACTACGTATGAAACTACGTTGTAAACGACGTCGGAAATGATGTCGTAATTTGGGATCGTATGCGACGTAGTTTCTGGCGTAGATTTCGCCGTGGTTTCCGACGTAGATTTCGCCGTGGTTTCCGACGTAATTTTCGCCGTGGTTTCCGACGTAATTTACGACGTGGTTTCCGACGTAATTTCCGACGTAGTTAACGGCATAGTTTACGGAGTGGTATCCCGAAATTAAGGAAATTATTACTCGAATGTAGAAGAAGTGAGTATAAACTTCATTCACTGGTTGTCGCTTGAAATTAATTCATACAAGACGATATTTTGCTGAAACATATACTTCATTTCGACGAGTTGATGATACATCAATATTTCAAATATCGTCCACCATATAATATAACAAACGCATGATAAATAATGCATGCTGGGTACACGTTATGTTCGTGCATATGAATAGTTATTATCAATGACTTAAATATTTAAAAAAATAAAAAGAAAATTTTTATTTTGTAAAAACGGCAACCCAATAATGTTTCATGACCTAATAAGCCGAACACTTGTTTTATTTTAATTTTTTTCATCAAGTTTAACATACTTAAAATCCTAAAAAAAACATGAATATGAAAAGGTCAACGTACGGATCACGAACGTTAATGCAGAAATATAATATTGTGAAAACGTAAGCCTAAAGATGACTAAACCTAATCTCAGAATGAACATCAAGCTTATAAATATATTGCATCATTCATGTTTTTCGTAGTTTCTGCGTGGTACTTTAGTAACTTACAAGGAAGCGAGCAGGTTTCCGGATCACAAATTCTGCTCAAACTTGCCGAGGTGCTTCCTTGGCCCCATAATATGAAGCCCCTGGTGTTCAGTTCCATCTCATGGGCCCTCATTCTCTGGGCGAGCCCCACCGAATAGCAATCCAGCAGTAGATGAATATTCGGCAGGGATGATGATATCTGCTTCTCCTTCATCGGATTGAGTTTGCTTTACTAGAATATAGTATGACACTATAGTAATGTGAGCTAGCATGCTGAAAAACATATATTACACAGGTACAGACAGCTGAAATGACATTATTTTTGGGTACGCGCTAAAGCAAAATTAATTAACTTGTATGAGAATAATAAAGAAGCAAATCGGAGCAGTCCTAATGCAGCCTGGATAGAATCTTACAATCATATGAAGATCGTTATACTAGTTTGAGGTAGTTCAAATATCTGTTAGGCCTGACGAGCCTAGAAATGGTCCCCCGCTAGAGTCAAACTCACACTGACACTCGTTGGGCTTCGGTACCCATGACGTTGGCTTTGAAAGAATGCCTACATTGACCATAGGTCTTCAAACTGGCAGAGCTAATTCAAAGTTGGGCAAGAAGAGTATTGAGTAAGTGAAATTTGAAGATTCATGCTCTGATTTGTTTCTGAATATATCTTCTTCCATCATTGAAGAGCAGAAGATTAAACAAAACACAAAATAAAAATAAAACAGTTTCTCAAGTTAAGAGCTGTTCTACAAATTTCACCTCTTCACTATACTTTTGTCACCTAATTTGGAATAAGCTCTGCGGTTTAAAGATCTATGGTCAACGTGGGGATCCTTTCAAAGCCAATGTCATGGGTACCGAAGGTGATTTCACTGTGACGGAGGACCACCATTTTCAGGCTTGTCAGAGGCTTAACAGCTATTTGGACTACCTCGAACTAGTATAACAATCTTCATTTGATTGTAAGATTCTATCCAGGCTGCATTTGGACTGCGCCGATTTGCTTCTTTATCATTTCCGTATAATTTAATCCATTTTTTTAGCACGTACCCAAAAATAATGTATTTTGAGCTGTCTTTACCTGTGTGATATATGTTTTTCACCATGATTACTCAAATTTCTGTAGTGTTATACCATATTCTAGCAAAGCAAATTCAATCCAATAAAGAAGAACAAAATATTGTCACCCACGTGAAATATTCCTCTATTGCTGGATATTACTATCAGGTGGGGCTTGCCAAGAGAACAAGGGCCTATGACATTGAATGAAGCATCGTGGGCCTCATATTCTAGACCAAAGAAACACTTCTGCAAGCTTGAGCGGAATCCATGATCCGGAAACTTGATCATCACATTATTAGTAATAATAATGACTAGTTCTTATCTCATAAGGAATATCAATTCTATAAATATATTGCCTCTTTTGTAGTTTTTCGTACTTCAGTGACTTAATACTAACAATAACTAGTATCTTTGAAAGAATACGAGCTTGATATCTGAAGAATATCTATATTTTTGGCAACTTTCTTCGAACGTCAAAAAGTTTTCTCGACATATGCATCCAAACTCTCTTCATTCTTATGGCTCTTTGTTGTTCGGTTGCACCGGATTCGGTAATTTTCGTGTACAGACAATCTATAAAGAAATCAGTAAATATTATTGAGTCACATTTGAATGAGGAAATAGGGACAAAGGACCCGCTGTAGTGTTCGACTGAGTTTCACTGGAAAATAATGATGAGTCAATTTTGATTGGTTCTTTTTAGAACATTGTTTAGACAATACGTAGTCGAGACCTGAGTGATAATTCGCCAACAGTCAGTTTTCGAATAACTTGCTTTGAATAACTATAAAAAGTCAGATCCTTGATCCCGAATTTTATTATGAATCAAAACAATTGATGGCCAACATTCTGCGAGGGGCGTAATGTTGCATTGTGAAGTGGATAAAGTTTCCCAAAATATTTGACATTTATCACAGAAAGAAAGAACAAAGGAAGAAAAAATGTCTAAAAACAGTAGTCATACTTTTGACCGTTTGATATTTTGTGGGGGTTAGTGGCTTCCTCAAATCTTTTTCTGGGGCATTTTCTTTGCCCTTATTAGCCCGCTGTGGGTTCATACACCTGCGTTGAAGGGCCTCCGTTCCCCACAACACCTGAGCAATGTCTCTTACGAATTTGGAGTCCGACTTCATCTTCATTAGTTCCCAAGTATCTATATCTACTGACGTATTTCTGTCAAGGTAGATCTGTTATAAATAATGAACGTCGGTGAATGTTTGCATTAATATTAATATCAGTGAATCGAAGAGCCATGTTTAGGGTTGTAAACGATGCTCGATGAAATAATATGCATACCAAATCCTGGGGTTGATTACCACGCTCTTCAATATAGCGAGCGCCTGCATGACGTTCTTCTGGTCGATTTAGGCGTACAGGATCTCTTACAAATTGTTGAGGCTGTGACGGTGCTCTGTCTGGGCGAGGATGTAATACAGCATCGTATACTGACCGTTGAGGCGGTGATCGTGCTCGGTTTGGGCGAGGATGTACATGTTCAGATTGTTGTCTTTCAATTTGTTGTCTCGGTGAAAGTCCAGATCGTGATTCTGATCGTCAGGATGACAATTACGAATTTAATGTTCATATGATGGAGTGGTAAATTTTTTTCAAATTAACTATTAAATATGCTGACATAACGGGAGAATAGAAGTGGGTCTGCTCGGACAATTGGTTGATTTTTTCTAACAATATACATGCAGCTGTATTCTTCAAAAATATGAAATTTCTACTGATGTTTTACCCCTGCATACTTGTGATGTGAAGAATTACTTATAATTTAGTTATCTAACTCAAGTCATATAGTTATTTTCCCGTAATTTATTTCTTTTCTGCAATTGGTGGTGATGCTTACCATTTTCGGTTGTCAGAGACTCAAGCCGGCTTTCGTTAGCTAAATCGAGTGATACAGTGTCATCTGACATAGATCTTTCCAGGTCACCTTGTTCTATGTGATACAAAAAAATAGGTAACGCACTTTTTATAAATTATTAAAAGCTCTAAAAGCAAAATGTTTCAAGTATCAATATATTACGTTGGAATCTTAGCAAGAATACGTAAAGCTCATGCATTTCAAACATTATCAGAATTGTCATTTGTATTATACTCACTATCGACATTTTCCTTACATATCGGCTTGTCAATGTGGGAATCAAAAGGCTCATCTAGATTTGAGCTATCTGTTTCTGTGTATGAATTATCTTCTGTTTGTCTCTCAGATCTACTGCCCTCAGAGAATGAATCATCAAGTACCTCACGAGTTTTCATCAGCTTTGAATATTTATTCAAAATGTTCTCATTTTGCTGATGTTTTGCCACTTCCCGATCAAAGTCTAGTTTCCTTTTGGCCTTCTAGAAAAATTTAAGAATATTCGAAACATTATTCTTTTCAATGAAAATACTTCTATTGTTTATTTATGTTCAAAGTATCATTTTGGAATACTCGTCAAGAACCGGACAACAATGCAAAATGCCTTATTTTTACTCGACAGCAATACCAAAAATCCTACTTGTGATAAGATGCAGCTTTTGAACATTTTTCTCTTTCTCACCATTGTTGGCTTGGGGGCACTTGTTTTTTTTTTCTTAACTTGTAACCCAGAAGGTCCAGCTTCTATAGATGAGAAACTTGAATTCCGTTTATTGGGAAATTTCAAACGTGTTGCATTTCGTTTAGCTTGTACATCAGACTCACTGGCTGGAATTACAGAAGTTTTGAATAATGTTAGGATTTATATACATGTAGGTGTCTTTATAAATCTTTGGGCAATGCATATATACACAAAGGGTGGTAATCGAACAATAAATTTTCTCAGGTGCCCCCTAAAAAGATTCCTTTTCGTGTAAAAATGGAAGGGCGATTTTTTTTTTTGAAGAACACGTGCCGCAAGACGATCGAAGTTTCTTTTTCCATGAATCTGCGGTTTTTTTGGAAGCATCTCTCTAAATATGCAGATTTTACAAAAAAAAAACGAAAAAAAGATTCAAATTTCGAAAAATTAATTTTTATTTTCCATCGGTTTTTGTCAAATCTGCATACTTTGAGACATTTCTAAAAAACTGCAGATTCATAAAGAAAAAACTTTGATCGTCTTGCGGCGGCACGTGTTCTTTGCGTTAAAAAAAAAATTGCCCTCATGTTTTCACGCGAAAAGGAAACATTTTATGGGGCGCCTGAAAAAATTCAATTTTTAACGACCACCCTAATACACATTATTGACTAATGACCATGTACTTACTACCCAATAATAGGATGTGGGCGTTCAATAGGAGATTGTCTTGTGCTTTTTCACCTTTCAACCACACTTTATACTTCTTGTTCCTGACGAAGTCTTTCTCATTCTCGGGGACGAAATGCGGAATTGATGACACTGGCACAATTTTGTGCATCCCGTTCGTATAGCAAACATAAACGTGCGAAATAGATTTATTCGACATGTTCACAGACGTTTTCTTCGTACGTTTTTCGCGATAAATCACTTTGGCCTAGCTCACACTTCCCCGTGTTTGTTTACATTTTAGAATCAAGCATGGCTGCGCATGCGCCCTCGTGAGACGGTTGGATCTCGTTCGATGAAAAAGATGCGTTCACATCAGTAATTTATATCAACAGACTTGCAACTCAAAAACGTAGTTCCAAATATATCAATATAATTCGCTCAATTGTTGAGTACGAATGATAAAATGACTTACATATGCTCAAAGTTCGCCATTATGTCTGTAACAAGTGAGAATGATTGCCTCGTTTATGACAAATAATTAATAGTGTGAATGCTCCTTGCACTGTTGCCACGTGCTAGAAGCTAGCAGAGTAGCAGACGCGAAAGTCCGCTCCCGATTCTTGGGGTTTCCCCGTCCAACGAGAGAACGACCAGCTTTTGACGAGTGCGACAGCGACAGCGCCTATCGCGATCGAGGCGAAGTGAGAGAAACGACGGAGGTCGTCTTCTCGTTGGACAGGGTATAGAGATATTCCCATAAAGGAAGTGAGGCAGCCGATCTTCCGTCTCATTCTATTCCGATCCCGCTTTCACTCACTTCCTTTTCTATTCTATTCTATTCTATTCTATTCCTCTATGCCTATGGTAATATCTCTATACTTTTTTGTTTCGTAAACATCGAATAAACTTGTATTGTTTGTGTGTTAACTGACCAGCTTAAATCTTTAACATCGATACTGGTTACGATCAAGTGAAAACGTAAGTACACATTTATGCAATATATTCAAGGGATAGTAGCTATATTTTTCGTAGAATTGTATGCACACACACACCACTCAAAGATAATTACTGGCGCGATTTTGAGATGTATTTCTCAACGATATCGAAGATCACTTTGCAGCGAGAAATTTCTTTACGTGAAGTCTTTAGAAATGAATAAAATTATTTCTTCATAAAATAGTATGTTTTACTATTTCCAAATTTATTCAGATTTCAAATAAACCCACTATAATATAAAATTTTTAAAGACGTAAACTTGCAATTATCGAAATCAAATTCATGCTAATCAATGTATTCAAACGTAGTTTCCAACTGTTTTATAAAAAACGAATTATTTATTTGCACGGGAAAGTCGGGTCACTCTCACAGAGCCACGGAAGTTACACAAACTCCGGTGATTCATCACACCCCCGAAACCACACACACAACCTGTGATAACTACGCACCTGGTGATTTTCAATATGACTAATAAGAGTCACTCTGTGCAAATATGAACAGCGTTTCAAAAATGTTATCCATGTAAAGTTTTTTTTTTAAATCCATCATCAACTCTCAGGTTCTGATATCATTTCACAAACTATTTCACAGCTTACCATGACTTCTCATAGACCAAAGAGATATAAAACGTATTTAGAACCTGACTCAGCTGATCCCATACCATCATCATCGTGGTACAGAAATAAAAAGAAACTACGTGCAGAAGAGGTGAATATTGCGATCCAATAATCATGTTAACCCCAGCAATTTTTTTAAATCTTGATGTAGTCTCGCTAAGGTCCCAGTGGCTGCTTAAGTCTCGCCAAGTAAGACTGAATTCCACATTCCAGGTCTTTAGAGACTGGTTCTTATCAAGTGTCATTGAGAGAGAAACTGAATTTAAACTTCAACGAGACTCAATCAAGACTTGAATCTAGACATGAATATGAACCACTGTGGAACTCGAAATTTGTAATTAGTGAATTTCATTCAATAATATGAACATGATTGATAATTTTCACTTTATTCTAGAAGGTAGTCGATCCCCCGCGTGATATTGAACACAACGAAGAGTATACGACGAAAACCAATGAGAATTTAGAAAATGCAGAATCTTTTCATAGTACACACACTACTGAAGAGACGTCAACTAAAAGATCTGAGGTAAGGCTATTTTCATGAAAGATGTGATTTGGACTTTATGATGATTTGATTTGTAAAGATAAAACTAATTAAAATTTATTTTTACAATTTTCGCAGACATTTGTACGCGATGACAACATCACTGGGGATAAAAACACTGTTCTAAATGTTATCCAGTCCTTAGCAGAAGATATTGATATTACTGGTAGTGAGATAATGCACTCTGATTTGGTAATTATAATGTTTATGTAATTTTTTTTCAACTTTACTTGAATCGAGCTCGGTTACTATATTGAATCAGACTGGTGCAAAAAATGTACATTCAACGAGAAGTGACTTTTTTTGTCCCGTGAAGTTGATTTGAACAAACATCTTGCGCTTGGATAATTTAATAATTATTGACACATCTTAGACCTGAGGAATTAGAAATATTATACAAAAAATAATCTTGTGAGAAGAAAATTATGTTACTTGGTTACACTTGTCCACTCAAAAGTTGGAAAATGTGAAACCATTGGATAAATTTATAATGAATGATACGTAGAAAATATAAAAAATATCGAACTTATCAGTCAAACAGAAATATTTCTATGCCTGAAAAAACTTCGACTATTTGGTAAATATAAGTTCAATTGTTTCTATGTGAGTGATTATTGCAGGGAGAAAATGGAGAGGCTGATGACTATTTTATGGACATAGACAAGGATCACGATCGTTTCATGGATGCAATTGACAATAATGATCCAATAACTGAAGGAGAAGGCGAAGAATATGTGTTGCAAAAAGGTTTCACTTCTCTTGAAGATGCAATAGAAAGCGAAACTTTCAATAAACCTATT
The DNA here is from genome assembly GCA_914767705.2 of Tenthredo notha. Taxonomy (NCBI): domain Eukaryota; kingdom Metazoa; phylum Arthropoda; class Insecta; order Hymenoptera; family Tenthredinidae; genus Tenthredo; species Tenthredo notha. The sequence goes on along the minus strand of OU611907.1, from coordinate 955,485 downwards.
ACTGCACCTGTCAACAAAACTGTGGGAGAAGTAATATTCATGATCTTGAAGTTCGTTCTTGTACACACACTTTCATTAACTGAAACTACTGACTTATTTGTGATGATAAATTGCATTTTCGGTGAATCAGTTCTACCAAATACCAGATACCTCATAGACAAATTATTCTATCCAAAAAATTGCATGAAGCTTTACGCAACATGTTCCAAGTGTGGTGCAGGCATAGGAAGATTCGATCGAAAGGATTCTTCTCTAGAATGTAAAATTTGTAAAGCAAAAATGAATGTTAAGGATTACGCGTATAAGGACTTCTTCGTTATGTTAGATGTTGGCTCTCCGATCTCAAAATTGATCGAAACAAATTCCGAATATTACAATCACATCGTGAATCAGAGAGTTCATGAAAAAGGTTACGTACGCGATATTTATGACGGTAAAAGATATCGGGAATTTGTAAAAAATTTGAACGGGGCTGATAGACATCGCTATGCCACATTGATATTCAACACTGATGGTGCACCTTTGTTTGAAAGTTCAACTTATTCTATTTGGCCTATTTTTTTGATGGTGAATGAAGTCCCATTCCATGTAAGAAGTAAAGAACTGGTTCTAGCAGGTCTCTGGTTCGGGAAAGATAAGCCTGCTACACAGAAAAATCGATTAAATTGGTCCAAGGAATTTTCGCTTATCCCAAGAAAAATTTCTGCAATTCGCATTGTAAACCGAAATTTTCTTACGTCAAGAAAGAAATTTGCTTGAGCCAAGAGAATTCTCTTGGTTCGAAAAATTTTGACTTGGCTCGGGAGATTTCTTGGTCTTCAATATAATTTTCTTGGGCGAAGTCAATCGGTTTTTCTGTGTATGAATGTATTTCTCGAGCCATTTGTTGAACAAATGAATGAGCTTTCAAGCAACGGAGTTGAGTGCATCCTAAGCGGAACCAAAACTTGTATAAAGATTTTCACTTTGATTTGCTGCGTAGATTCAGTCGCTCGCGCACCAGTGCAAGGATTTACACAGTTTAATGGCTCATACGGTTGTAGTCAATGCCTACACCCTGGTGAATGGGTTAGGAATAATCCTGATAATCCACGATCAGGCAATATCAAATATCCCCTAATGAATGATGTTCCGAAACAAAGAAATGTAAGGGACACTGTAGAGCACATGAAACAGGCTGCTAATTCGAAAAAAACAACTTTCGGAATCAAATGTCCGTCTCAGCTGATAAACTTATTGCATTATAACATTATTTATGGTTGTGTGGTAGATTCTATGCACTGCGGCTCCGGCATTGCCAAACAATTTGCCACTATGTGGTTTGGCAATAAGAAAAAAGCCGGATTGTTGCCCAGAACGGTTATTTCGAAAATTGATTCACTCATGAGCAATATCAAGGCTCCTCATCAGGTTGTCAGATTAACGCGATCGTTTTCAGAGAAAGAGTTTTGGAAAGCTCGTGAGTGGGAAAACTGGACGGTTTTTTATAGTATGCTGGTTCTTCAAAACATATTGCCAGACTCCTTTTTGATGCATTGGGCGTTGTTCGTAGAGGCTTTCTACTTATTAACAAAAGGAGAAATTCAAACTTTTGAAGTGGATCGGGCTGATAAGCTGCTACATGAATTCGTTGGGCGTTCAGAAATGTTGTATTCTAAGGTATCAATGACATTTAATATGCATTTGCTTACACACTTAGCGAGAAGTGTTTTGGATTGGGGGCCTCTATGGTCTCATAACACTTATGCTTTCGAATCTGGGAATGGAGATTTATTGAAAGTCATACATGCAGCTAAGGGTGTACACCACCAAACATGCCGCAGAATTAGTTTAAAATACAGTTTTCTAACTCTGAAAGAGCACGTTTATCCTTCTTCTTCGTTCGCTGTCAAGACTTTCTGCAATACGATTGGAACAACAATAGCTAAAACAACCCGCCAAATCAATAGCAGTAGATACTTTGGTTGCACATCCAGAGTAAATGCATTATGGTTGGAAAAATTGAACCTGCCAGAACAAACAATGTCGTATAAAAAAATGGTGAAAAACGGTTGCTTGTACATGTCTTCAGTAAGAAGTAACCATCGATCTGACAACTCTTTCGCTCAACTGAAAAACAATTCATACGTAAAGATTGCTTATTTTATAGTCGACTGTGAAACCCAACTAGAATATACTATAGTTCAAAAAGTTTCAACAACAAATGCTTTCAACGATGTATGTGGTATGTTGCAAAAAATTATACAAATATCCGACGAACAATCAGCTATATTAACCAACGATATTGCCAAAGTCTGTGTGCATATGACATTGGATGCTGAAGCGTATCTTTGTGTTGTGCCCAACTTAAATTATTATTAACCATACATATTTAGAACAGGAGTAACTACAACCAGCAATCCCAACAGATCTTGTCAAACGTTCATATATCGCAGCCTGTGCAAGTATTGCTTTGTTATTGAGTTGATTTCTTCACGAGGAGACTCAAAATTGAGGTCCTATACATATCAGAAGTCAAGAATAGTACATTGTGAACATACTTTTTTCTTCAACAGCGGTGCGAAAGCGAGTTTCCATCCTCATTTGCGGATAGAAACTCGCTGGTTTCGCTCAGCTGTTGTAGAAAAATTATTTCATATCAATACAGTTTACCGAAAATATTAGTCCACTACTCCTATATCCAACCATTATGGGCACTCCCAGTAAATCTAACGATTCATATGAACGAACATATCGTGTACCCAGCATGCATTATTTATCATGCGTTTGTTATATTATATGGTGGACGATATTTGAAATATTGATGTATCATCAACTCGTCGAAATGAAGTATATGTTTCAGCAAAATATCGTCTTGTATGAATTAATTTCAAGCGACAACCAGTGAATGAAGTTTATACTCACTTCTTCTACATTCGAGTAATAATTTCCTTAATTTCGGGATACCACTCCGTAAACTATGCCGTTAACTACGTCGGAAATTACGTCGGAAACCACGTCGTAAATTACGTCGGAAACCACGGCGAAAATTACGTCGGAAACCACGGCGAAATCTACGTCGGAAACCACGGCGAAATCTACGCCAGAAACTACGTCGCATACGATCCCAAATTACGACATCATTTCCGACGTCGTTTACAACGTAGTTTCATACGTAGTTTACCACATAGTTTTTGAGGTAGCTTGCGACGTAGTTCGCGGCGTAATACCAGACGCAGTCCCGACGGCGGAATTTTCAATAGGGTAGCGCCGAAACGGCTCGCGCCGAAACGGCTCGCGCCGAAACGGCTCGCGCCGAAACGTCTCAGCGCCGAAAGGACTTGCGCCGAAACGGTCGCGCCGAAACGGCGGCGCCGAAACGTACTGTACCCCTTTTCCTCACCTCACAGTTTGAGGAGTCCATAAATTTAATTAATTCAGTAAATCATCTTTCAAATATCTATAAGAACCCGCAGCTTTCGACTTTCGCTATAACCTAGAGGTTCGCGAAAGCCGGGAACGTTACATTTGGCCAAATTTTTTGCCAAATTTGGCATATATTATAGTAGACTAAAACATAGAATATAACACGCAAATTGAGAGAATAGTTAAATGAAAGAATGTCGAAGTCAAGATTTCAATAATTCCACGAATTTAGCTACACCTATAATTAGGTCACTAGGCTAAGTATGAGATTATAAAGGAATTAATGAGAGGATTAGGATTAACAAGCTAATCCACAGTATTGAGGGATTACTATTTAAAGAGCGATATAAGGTGCAGATATTAGGAAATGCTTTAAATATAAGTGTAGCGGCTGCGAGGTTGCATCCATGGAAGGGCGGTTATGCACCGGGAAGAGACACCATGACACCGAGTTTGAAGAAACTATGCAAATTAACCGATCCAATACCTAAGAGGAAAGAAATAGATGTTAATAACAATGAAATAATTAAAACCGGATATAACAAAACGATTAGTACTGACTTAACGGACGAAGACATAAAGGATATTCAGGAGTTGATTGAAGAAGGCCTAAAAGAAACCTTGAAGACACCTGAGCCGGAACCTGAAATAGAACCCGTAGCTTTCGACTTTCGCTATAACCTAGAGGTTCGCGAAAGCCGGAAACGTTACATTTGGTATAGCACCCGGGCGACTCACATCTATTAAAATAAGAGCGTATTCCAGGTAGAGCACCGGTGCGACTCACATCTAGCTAAAATTCGATCGCTTCTAGGTAAAGCACCAGAGCGACTCATAATTTCACATAGATCTTGTAATCACAGTTATATAATTCGATATTCCTCTAGTATTGCTGATCAGAATATAGAGTCACGATTAACATAAAATAGGAACATTAGCTAAAGCAGCATTGTTGCCCAAATTCATTTATTAAAATTATGATACATTTGCTTAAGGTCAAGGACCTAAAAACCAAAAAATGTTACGAGAAAGATAGATAAGAGAGGTTCGTTTGATGTGGGTGAACACAATTAGTGAGAGAGGCCTAGGATGAGTGACTTACGGGTGAATGTTTAAGAAAAGCTTACACGTTTAAATTTCCTTTTACTTAAAACTCGTGTCTTTATTTTAAACTCTACGATAGAATATACAGATATTAGATAGATAGATAAATTGACCACGAGGCCGAGAAACGATTTACAATCGATGATTCCCACAGGGAGATTTGAGACATACTGATACATAGACTTCGATTTAGTCCATAGGGATATACACAAAAAATGTTACGAGAAAGATAGATAAGAGAGGTTCGTTTGATGTGGGTGAACACAATTAGTGAGAGAGGCCTAGGATGAGTGACTTACGGGTGAATGTTTGAGAAAAGCTTACACGGGGTTTAATTTCTTTACCTCAAACTCGTGTATTTATTTTAAACTCTACGATAGAATATACAGATATGTGATGAATAGATAAAGTGACCACGAGGCCGAGAAAAGATTTACAATGATGATTCCCACAGGGAGATTTGAGACATACTGATACATAGACTTCGATTTAGTCCATAGGAATATACACATACATACATTGAATAGTTCATACGCTCGGTGCGCAATACATTGAGAGTTTGAGTCCACCCGGGTAAACACTGCACGGTGGTGTGTGTGCGTGTGATAGGCGCTGGCCGTCCAGCTGATTTGAGCTCATAATTCTACTTCGCCCGAACATACCGCCCGCCTCGCTATCGTTTGACGATTGCGAAATCAGGATACGCCGCCCGCCGTGAGGGGGTCATTTTCGAGTGTTAACCGGTAGCACGCACAATTTTACTATCGGCCGTTTTAACACTGACGATTTCGTTTTCACTGTCACCACGCGAACTAATCCATCCGATCCTGGGTGGACGTCGATTACCCTCGCGAGTGGCCAGACCGATGGAGGTAAGTTTTCATCCCTGATGAGAACGATGGCTCCGATGTCGATGTTCCCGTTGAGTGATTGCCACTTCGGTAGATTCTGAAACGTCTGGAGGTATTCTGTGCTCCAGCGTTTCCAAAAATGTTCGAGCATTTGGCGTGATAGTTGCCAATGCGAGAGGCGTTGAACGGGTACGTCCGCGAGCGAGGGTTCTGGTACGGTATTTAGAGCTGTACCGATGAGAAAGTGCCCTGGAGTTACGGCACCCGAGTCTGTTGGATCGTCCGAGAGTGCACACAGTGGTCGCGAGTTGAGGGTAGCTTCCACTTGCGCGAGGAACGTTTCAAACTGCTCGAACGTGAGTTTGGATTCGCCGATGACCCTCTTGAGGTGGAACTTCACTGATTTCACCCCGGCTTCCCACTTACCCCCGAAGTGAGGTGCTGACGGAGGGTTGAAGCGCCACTGGGTTCCATGCGACGCGAGGATATTAGCGATTTGCGCGGATTCCTTCGATGATGCCGCGAGTAAGCGACGAAGTTCAGCATCAGCTCCGACGAGATTCTTTCCGCAATCGCTTGAGATGGTCGCACAGATTCCACGTCGCGAGGTGAAGCGCTTATATGCTGCGATAAAGGCTTCCGTTGTGCAGTCTGAAACTAATTCGAGGTGAACAGCTAATGTGGAGAAGCACACAAAAACAGCGATGTAGCCTTTGTACGTTTTTGGGTTTCTCCCGCGAGAGGCTCGAATTGCGAAAGGCCCTGCGTAGTCGACCCCAGAGTGCAAGAAGGGTCTTGCCTGCGATACGCGAGACTGAGGGAGCTGGCCCATCTGCTGGACGCTGAGAGTAGCGCGTTGACGTGCACACGAAACGCAGCGATGAATGTACGAGCGTACCGGTACCCTTCCACCGATGATCCAGAATCGTTGTCGGATGGTGGCAAGGGTGAGCTGTGGTCCCCCGTGGAGAGTCGCTCGATGATAATGATTAATCACCAGCGTGGTGAATGAAGATGCTCGCGGAAGAATGAGAGGGTGCTTCTCGTCGTAAGGTAGAGATGATTGCTGCAACCGACCGCCGACTCTTAGAAGTCCGTTTCGGTCCACGAATGGAGCGAGCCGAAAGAGTGAGTAGCGCCGAGTGAGCCGCGAGCCTTGTGTGAGCAGTTTAATCTCGGCTCCGAAGTAAGCGTTTTGAGTTGTTGCAACCCAAAAGATGCGAGCGCCTTCCAGTTCGGACGTCATGATCGGCCCGTGCGAGATATTTTTCTTATGAGATTTCGCGACCGATTTAGATAAGAATATGTCCGCAGCACGTTTGCAAAGAGCGGTGATTCTCAGCAATTTCGTTAGTGATGAGTAACGATCGATGAGATCCCAGATTGGTGGCGGATCCAATACCGCGAGGTGATGAGTTGCTACCTGCGTTCTTTCTTCCAGAGGTTCGTCTCCCTTCAACGTGGGAGATGAGGACGGCCAACTAACCGAAGGTTTGGCAAGCCACGATGGACCGCGAGTCCAGAGTTGTGAGGCGTGAACTTGCTCTGGAGTTGCACCGCGAGACGCGAGATCCGCTGGATTTTCCGAACCCGATACGTGATGCCAACGAGCACGCGCGAAATCTTGTATTTCGGTGACACGATTGCGGACAAAGTCTTTCCAGCGAGAGGGGTGACTTTTTATCCACGCGAGCGCGACTGTAGAGTCCGACCACAGATGAACCGGAGCTTTCGCGAGATTGAGAGTGCTTTCCACGTGGCGCACGAGTCTTACGAGGAGGAGCGCGGCACACAGTTCGAGACGCGGAATTGTCACTTTTTTGAGGGGCGCGACTTTTGTTTTCGAACACATAAGCGAGACGCGCACTTCGTGAGTGTCGATGTACGTTCGCAAATATATTACCGCCGCGATAGCCTCTTGAGAAGCATCCGCGAACCCATGAATCTCCACCGCTGGAGACTCTGAGTTGAGACCGATCCACCGAGGGATTGTGATCAGAGAGACGTCTTGTAGCTCTTGTCGGAAGGTGTTCCAGCGCGACGCCAGTGCGTCGGGGAGTGGCTGATCCCAGCCGAGGCCCATTGCCCACAGCAGTTGCATGAAAATCTTCGCTCGGATCGTGATTGGCGAGAGCCAACCAAGAGGATCGAACAACTGAGCGGTTTCCGAGAGGATCTTTCGTTTCGTAAGGATGTGCTCATCCTCGATAGCTTGAGGCGCGAATGCGAACGAGTCGATCTCGGGTCTCCACATGAGACCGAGTGCACGAAAGAATGGACTTTGATCGAGATTCTGCTGTTTTGCGATTTCCCGATCACCTGGCGAAATGTCCACGAGAGTTTCAGGGTGGCTCGACGTCCACTTTTTGAGTTCGAAGCCGCCCGCCCTGAGCAGCTGATTGAGTTCTTCGATCTTTTCGCGGGCTTGAGGTAGATTGTCTGCCCCCGAGAGTACGTCGTCGACGTACGTGTTGTCGATGATGACTCGATTTGCTAGGGGGTAACGTTGCCCTTCGTCTTGAACGAGCTGATGAAGGACACGTATCGCGAGATATGGAGCGCATGCGAGACCATACGTTACCGTACAGAGTTGATACTCCTCGATTGGGAGCTGTGAGTTTCCTCTCCAAAGGATCCGCTGAAGATCCCAGTCGTCTTGGTGAACCAGAATCTGTCGGTACATCTTGGCGATGTCCGATGAGAAAGCGACAGGATACTGCCGCCACCGCATGAGAACGTCGGCGAGGTCGGTCTGCACTTTTGGCCCGACGTAGAGATTGTCATTCAGAGAGATTCCTCGCTCCGTTTTCTGTGATCCGTTGAACACGACACGTAACTTCGTCGTTGAACTGCACTCGCGCGCGACACCATGGTGTGGAAGATAAAACACGCGAGAGTCACTGTTTGATCCACTGGGAGCGCGACACATGTGCCCGAGGTCGAGATATTCGCGGAGGAAGTTCGAGTAAGCTTCCTTTTGTTTAGAATCACTCACGAACCGTTTCTCCATCCTTAGGAGCATTTGATGCGCGGGGGAACGCGAGTTACCGAGATCAACCGAACTGTCTTTGATTGGCAACCGAACGATATAGCGACCGGTCGCATCGCGAGAAACTGTTTCGCGAAAATGCTTCTCACAGTTTTCTTCGTCATTCGTGAGTGCGACTGGAGTTGACACTTCTTCTTGCACCCAGAAACGCCGAACGAGATCAATCAGTTCGGTGTCCAGAGAGCATTGCAGCCCTTGAACTGCGATATGAGATGTGTGCGCTGCTGCTGACGAAACAGGACCCGATAATACCCATCCGAACTGGGTTTCTTGAGCGATTGGTGTGCCAGGAGCTCCCTTCCGTATTCCTTGGATGAGCACGTGGCCATAGACATCGGCGCCGAGGATGACGTCAATTTGACCAGGTTCCGCGAAGCTTGGGTCTGCGAGAGTGAGACCTTGTAGATGAGGCCAGTCTTCCACGTGAACTCGGAACGATGGCAGGAACGATGTCACGCGAGGGAGTATAAAGGCGTCCACGAGACACGAGAACTCGGTGTTCACGCGGGATTTTATCTGGAGTGTCGCGACCCCGCGGGTTACTCCGGATTGTTGAGCTCCAACTCCGATGACTGGGATTGAGGCGTGGCGCCGCGTTGATCGCAATCGCTGCGTGAGCGACTCCGAGATGAATGAGCTTTCAGAGCCTTGATCCAATAAGGCTCGAACGGTGATGTATTCTCCTGTTTCGTGGTTCGAAACGAGAACTTGTGCTGTCGCAAGGAGGACTGGTGAACACTGCGCGTTCTTCGGCTGAGCTGCATGGCTGCTGACCTGTGCTGAGGTACTCGATGTCAGCTGAGATGCTTGGCCTGCGGTAGCCTGTCCTTGCGGAGCATCGTTGCCAGATGCTGATGCAGATGTTGAAGATCTGCGATGAAGTAGAGTGTGATGTCGACCTTCGCAAGTACGACATCTCTTGTCTGATCGACAGTCTTTTACTGGATGTGGACCGAGACAGTTGTAGCAAAGACTGTGAGATGTAACGAAGTCCTTTCTTCGTTCGAGCGGTTTCCCTTGAAACGATTTGCACGCCGCGATGTAATGATTTTCCTTGCAATAGGAACACGATGATTCTTTTGATTGCACCACGTGAGATTTTGTGGTGGAACCGCTAAGCTTCCCTGGTGAGGCCTGCGTCTTGTTGGATGCACTCTGACCTTGGGCTTGTTCCACAGCCTCGAGGGTGTGGATGCGTCCTAGAAGGAATGACTCGAGCTCTGAGAAGGCTGGAGGATCACGAGTCTCGCTGACGCGCTTTTCCCACTCTTCGAGAGATCCAGAGTCGAGTTTGCTTGTTGTCATGTGCACGATAATGTCATCCCACTGTTTGACAGGGCGACCGAGGGTTTCCAGAGCCCCGATGGCTTCGCAGGTATCGCTGAGCAGACGTTTGATTTCTGCCGATGATTTCTTCCCGATTCGCGGAATCGCGAAGAGTTTTCCGAGATGAGAGCTCGTGAGTAATCGCTTGTTTTCGTAGCGTGTTACGAGAGTGTTCCACGCACGAGAGAAATTATCACCAGTGACAGCGATATTTCTGATTAGTTGAGAAGGCTCCCCGGTCAAGCTGGTTTTTAGATAATGGAGTTTTTCAACATCCGAGAGCTGTTCATTTTTGCGAACGATTGAGTCAAAGAGATCGTAGAAAGGTTGCCATTCAGAGAAGCTACCCGAGAACGATGGCAAGGCGATAGGAGGTAGCCGTCGGAACGTAGGCTTAGCCGCTGAGGCTAGAGATGCATCCACTTGAGGTGTGGTTGCCGGTTTGAGTGCCTCCAGGAGATCGAGCATATGTCCCCGCGAGTCTAGGTATTTTTCTTCACACTGCCCGAAGTAGTCTTTTGAAAAATACGATCGTTGCTCGATCAATGGAAGCTGCTTTTCATCGGCCGCGGATTTTTGTTTGACCATCTTGTCGTGATTCGCTTGGAACTTTGTCCAGTTTGACTCCAGAGCGTTGAGTCGTGATTGCACTTGACCGTAGGTGATCTTTGCCTCCCCGAGCTTTTGCAGATTTTCCACTGTGCGCGCGATGCGCCATAAAAGTTCGTTCTGACGATCGATTAGCTCGCTGAGAGACATGATAGCGAGATATATCAACAAACGATTCTACGGGAATCTATCTTGAGTATTTAAACTGCGAGAGAGACGGACGCGCACGACACACTTACTTGCACGCACACGACACTCGAGTTGTTGATACACACTGACTACGAGTCTCGACAAGGTGATCCGCGACTTTGATGCGAGTTTGAAATTAACCGTTTTCAGTTATATTCCACCGAGAGATTCCACTTTTAGCGTTTTCCGTAACGCTATCGATAAACTTTTCACAACACTACCGTGTCACTCACCCACTAATTCGTTCCCCGAGATTCGCGACGATTTCGAGATAGTTCAAATCAATTCGCGACTGATCCGGCTCGAAGGACCAAAAAATGTTACGAGAAAGATAGATAAGAGAGGTTCGTTTGATGTGGGTGAACACAATTAGTGAGAGAGGCCTAGGATGAGTGACTTACGGGTGAATGTTTAAGAAAAGCTTACACGTTTACTTTCTTTTTACTTAAAACTCGTGTCTTTATTTTAAACTCTACGATAGAATATACAGATATTAGATAGATAGATAAATTGACCACGAGGCCGAGAAACGATTTACAATCGATGATTCCCACAGGGAGATTTGAGACATACTGATACATAATATAGACTTCGATTTAGTCCGCAGGGATATACATACAGGTATTGAATAGTTCGTACGCTCGGTGCGCAATACATTGAGAGTTTGAGTCTACCCGGGTAAACACTGCACGGTTGTGTGTGTGCGTGTGATAGGCGCTGGCCGTCCAGCTGATTTGAGCTCATAATTCTACTTCGCCCGAACACTCTAGTATTGCTGATCAGAATATAGAGTCACGATTAACATAAAATAGGAACATTAGCTAAAGCAGCATTGTTGCCCAAATTCATTTATTAAAATTATGATACATTTGCTTAAGGTCAAGGACCTAAAATAACAATAATTTAAGTTAGATATAATTCTTTTTCTGTACATATTCTTTTGTTACGACATATCTTTTGGGAGTATAATAGAAGCCTTACTATCTCACACAAATTGCCTGGTATTTTCTTATCACACCGTTTGACAAGTTCAATACCAAAGCAAAGCCGAGTAGTTACAGCTTTGGCGACCAACGGAAGAAGCGAACGACATTGGTGTAAAAACCTGTGTTCGAGGGCCAACCGTTGGAAACCCGAGTCTGATAGGCAGTCTTGGTGTAAAACCCCGGATCTGCAGTTATCATATTAAATTCTCAATAGCAGGCAAGACAGGCTTGGCGTAAAAACCCGGCTCTGTAAGAGTTGGTTCTGAACTTTCTGTTCAGAACGAAAGACGGCTTTGATAATTAAAACCTATCCGAGTCCGTAGTTAGCATAGGGAGATAAAAATCTGTATGAGGTGGCTTTTGCATGGTAGACCCATCCTTTTCCTCACCTCACAGTTTGAGGAGGCCATAAATTTAATTAATTCAGTAAAATCATCTTTCAAATATCTATAAGAACCCGTAGCTTTCGACTTTCGCTATAACCTAGAGGTTCGCGAAAGCCGGAAACGTTACGTATGTATATTGAGTAAAGATTGGCGATAATCATTTTTTGACGAACATTTTCGTTCACTATTACTGATTATTTTAGGGATAAATCATTTGTTACGCAATTTCTGATTGTTATAATAATAAACAATTACATGAAAATTAATTTTTTGCTAATAATAATCAGTCACAAATTTTAATTTTCGCAAAAATTATAGTAATTCAATTCTGCTTGATTTTTTATTTTTCAAAAAATTAGTAATCGATCATCGAATAATTCTCATCCAATTTTCAGAAAAAATAGGTCGATAATTTTGCTTGATTGTTTATTTCTCAAAAAATTAGTAATTCATTGTCGATCTATTGAGAGATATTGGTATTTGGCAGATAATTATGACTCATTGCGAATTGTTTTAGAAATTAGTAATTGATCATTTTTGATTGATTATTATTAGCAAACAATTGAAAATTAATTCCAAAAATTAATTAAATCAAAGTTTATCATCATGACAATCAGAAATTGTGTAACAAATAATTCATCCTTAAAATAATCAGTAATAGTTATCAAAAATATTCATGAAAAAATGATTATCATTATTCTTTGCTCAATATACATATACGTCCAATATCTTCAATGGCTCAAGAAGCTCTCTAGCGCTGTGACAGCTCAGGAGTTTACAAAACGAGAGTTCCAGTATTCGATTCCCCAAGCGAAGTTTTTTTTTTTTCTATCAAGATTCATCAATTGATGATAAATTACGTGATAATTTACCCAATAAGTTATATTATAAATTGCAAGCGGAATCCGGTCATAACTTTTCAGAAATTATTGTGTGATTTATCAGGTACTTTTTCACGTAATATTTTACAAAATCTTTTTCAGTAGGGTTACGAAATTGTCAAAAATGACAGGTTATTTTTGAAGAATACATCAATTGAAATCTTTGCTTTATATTAAAAAAAAAAAAAAAACAATGAACAATAAACTATGATTTTGTATATCCACAGAGTCTCGATTACTTTTCATCTTAGGCCAACTGCGAGTCGCTGCTAATATACTCTCGCTGTAACCTACGCGCGCGGCGGCCAGGCGGTGATGAAATAAAACATTGACAATTTTTCAACCATTCGTTCGATCGAAGTGAAACTTTCCAGAAAACTTATTTGTACCTTGACGAACAATTTTCCCACTGGAAGTTTTCGGTCGCTCGAAATTCGTTCGACTTCCGAAACGCTTGAAGATATACACAACTGATTTCTGCAATGTCTCGGAAACTAATCAATAACTTTCTTGTAAAAAACAATATTAAATTTTTCCTTTCTTAGTCAATCGTGACACACTATCATATACGATTGCTGCAAATTTTGTTCAAAAATTCAAATATTGGGTAATACAGAGCGAGTTGAAGTGACAAGCCCCTGCGGAACGAAATAAAAATATATCCCCTTCTCGAATCCGATACCTCAATCTCGCGTAAAATCATTATGTTACAAGTATTTATGTTGTTATATAAAATCGTGTGAAACCACTTACTTTTCATTCGTGTTTTCAATAACGAATAACTTGATGACGATTAGGCTGAAAATTTAATAGTAAAAATGCATTTCAACGTGAAAACTGTATGCTCGAAAATCGTCACCGTCAGCATTTTCTGCGTTTCTTTTTTCACACCACGGACAACCCCTGAATATAATTCGATACGATTGGATAATCTTCTCTATCCATTATTATTATCGACAGAACATGCGTGTTCGAGCATTCTGTTGGGATAACAATTTTCGTATTCACGTGGATTTTCGACAGTCGCAGGCGACAAATCGCCGGGCTAGTGTTTTCTGCTGGCGGATGCCCTCGGCGCCGCGGCGACAAGATGTTGTTTTCTGTGCAATTGACATGCATCAGATTCTTCTATCACCGCTTCAGTCGTTCCGAGACCTACGTTGCGGTAAGTAGCAAAATTGGTGGGCTCCGGCTCGCTTCTTATTCTATTCCAATTCACCTTTACTCTTATTCTGAGTTCGATTATGCATCTATCACGTCTCTTCCGTTGTATTTATTTACCCATTTATGTTTTGGTCGATAGCAAAATCATTCGCTGTATTATTTGTGTCTCAAATAGATAATGTCAGCAGAAGACATCCGCGAAGAGTTAGCCGCGATGAAGAAGGCCCGGCAGGAGGCGGAGGAATCGCTGGCCGCGATTCTGCGTGTCAGGGAGGAGGTGAAAAGGGAGCGAGAGGAACTGAGGAGAGAGAGAAAAATTCGAAGTGGAGAAGGAAAAAGACAAAGAGAAGCGGGACCTGAAGACTTTGGAGAAAGAAATGCAGAATATGGAGAGATCGGAAGAAGAGGAGCAGGAGAGAGTGAGGCGAGAGGGATGGGCGAAACAAATTGACGCAATGATAGAGAAAGACAGGCGGGATAAAGAAGAGCTGGAGAGTAGGAAGAGGAGAAATGAAGAGCGAGGGACAGAAGGCAAGAAGAGCAGCAGCACAAGTATTCAGGTACTTAGATAATGTTGTACCGAATTTTTCAGGCCCTAGTATGCGCAAAAAATGATCATCCACATAACATTTTTCGTTCATATCAATGGTTTCAAAACTTATCTTATTGTCAACGCATGCATGTGATTGAGTAATGGGATAATAGAGATTCGTAACAATATTACGTAACAGAAAGATATTATTACTAACAATCCATATTTTTTCTGTACGCAGTTTTTTGTATCAAATATTCTCAAATTTTTATGCTATTATCCTTAGCCATTGTCGATTTTATTCAACTATATGACTTAGATTATCAATATATTATTGGAGTAGTTGTAAGTACCGGTTTTCCGTCGCTAGTGATTACTTTCGTGTTGGTAATTTCAGTTTATCCGCGAATAAAGCCCTCTTCACGATCAAAGTAGTAGGGAAAAGCCTGGTAAAAAGGGCAGCGGGGCGAAGGGATTCCGCAAAATGTTCGATTTTTGTTTTTTTCAATCAAAATTGGGTTGTCCAGAAAAAAAATTTGTTTCACTTTTTGGGGCGCATCAAGTAGAAAATAACTCAAAATAGTGGGATCATTTTTTTTTTTTTTTTTCCGATGAAAATTGCGAATGTTATAAGCAATTGAAGTTCACTGATTTTGATATATATAGATATACCTTAACATGGGTGACGTCATAATGTTGTAGTTTTCAATCTGTTATATCAACGGCAATTTTTGTTTAAACGAAAAAAGAAAAAATACGTCCTAATCATTTTTCCCCATACTACTGGAATATGAAATAAAAAAAAATTCGTGGAAGACCCAATTGTTTCCCGAAGGAATTTTTTTTTAAATTTCATTTCGATAATTTGGCCGAAGTGCCTATACTATGTCCCGCTGACCTCTTAGCCGCGCTCTCCCTTCCATTGATATTGTAAACGTTTACAAAGTGTTACGAATTTTGAGATTTCATCCTTACATTGTCTACACTGGAATTCACCAAAGAGCCGGAGCGGGGAGCGGACACTATCTCTCAAGCGCCAGGATCGCGAAAAGATGTGAGTTTAAATTACTTTGCGACCGAATTTATTATCACATACATGGCAGTGGATCAATCTGACAGAATTTTTGAAGGGCACATTTTCACGGCCAGAATCAGAGTCCGATCGAATTCTTCTTGATACGATATTGAAGTCTGCGCAAGAACAATAATTCGATCGGGCTCGTATTTTTACCATCAAATGAGCCATGCTCAAATTGTTGGATTGATGCATCGCATAAACTTCGGCCCCTTTTTTTATATTTTTCGATAGAGATTTTATTCTTCCTATAGTACTGTACACTCTAAAGAACCATTATTCCCAACAATTACATTTCGCAAAAACAGCATATCATTTGCAAACTTTCATATAGGTGTAGCGTCTGCTAGACATTTCACTGTCGATGCAAAGATTTCAATTTTTTATTGTAAAATCATCATCTTGCATATGACAGTTCGAAAATATTTCCAAATAATCGCGCTCTATCCCAAGAAATAGGTTTCTCGTTAAAAAAAGGGTTTGTCGAGAGGTATTTCAGTGCTTTTGTTTTTCAAAAATTGCTAAACTATTGTTGTTGAAAACTACATCTGTTTGAGATACAAGTGGTCGAATCGGCGGCGCTGGTCGGACCTGCTCGACGGCAGGAGAAGCCGTCAGCAGAAGACGGGCGGCGGTACAGAAGGTGGCTGGACGGACGGTGGCTGGACGGACGGTTGGACAGATGGTGGCGGCAAGGAGGGCGGAGACAAGGGGGGTGGCAGCAAGGAAGGTGGCAGCACGGAGGGAGGTGACGGGAAGAGCGGCGGCGGCGGGAAGGGCGGGAAGGGCGGCGGCGGGAAGGGGGGAGCCAAATATATTTTAACTTTCTACTGAAATGAAAAATAATACACTGCGAAAATTTTATTGGAGAGATTCCCATACTCGTACAGCAATTTCGTGATATACTTACTTCCAACATGCCGATCGTTCCTATACTTTATACCAAATGTCACTATGAATATAGGAATGTCTTTCTTATATTCATGGAAAATTATGTATGTTCATGGTGACATTTGGTATAAAGTATAGGAGTGATCGGCATATTGGAAGTATATCACAAAATTACTGTATAAGTATGGGAATCTCTCCAATAAAATTTTCGCAGTGTAATATATAAAAATAATAATATACAAGTAAAAATTTAAAATATAAATACGAATAAATATGAATAAAATAAACAAATAAATAAAATAAAATGCTTGTAGTTCCGTCGACTTTTTATCTCATTTTATTTTATTTTGTTGTACTCCTTTACCTGAAAAATAAATGACTCTTCTACCCAAGCAATGAAAATGCACAGAGCTATATTGCTGGTAGTGTATTACCAATTTTTCGTTACATCACAACCTCCATTAGAAAAATCACTCGTAATACATAGCGGTGTAGATATTATCTTATAAGATCTGGGTGTAATTAAGTAATTCTTCTTGTTATACTTGTGTTTATTTCTTTCATTTTATTACATTCATTCCTTTTTTCTTTGTCTCAGAAAACTTTTCTTATATCTCTACTTAACTCTATATCTTCGCAGCAGCGTGAACGAGGCTACTGCAGCGCTCTCTTAGATTATTCTTAAAAACTAACTTACGAACTACAGAGAAATTGTCTCCTCAACACCCCTCCTCAATTTCTCTTTCTTTGGATATCTGACACATCCCTAGGCTATTTCTATGTTTGCAAAATATTTCAGATGCTAGCCCCTTAGTCATTACATCAGCCTTTTGTTCACTAGTTGGTACATATTGCACTGAAATTGTTTTTGTTTGACATAGATCTTTAACAAAATTATATTTTATATCAATGGCTGGTATGCATAAAACGAAGTACATGCTAATTGCTTCAAGGAGTAGCATCTACTACCAAGCATTTGGGGTTAATACTAGGTGTGTAGTATATACTGTGACGTGGATTTTTATTACTTCTCGGATCTGGACCGGATAGCCAGCATCCGAGATTAATCCAGTCGACAATTAGCTACAACCTGGAAATTAAACAAGATGTTGGGCGCCTGGCGGCTAACCGCCTATTTCAAAAATCTAAACCAAATCTAAACAGACTGTACTGAAGCGTCGGCTAGCAACAGTACCGCGGAGAGGGGTCGGGATTGAATGAAGGATTAGCTGGGCGTTAAGTAACGACTCGAAGTTTTGAATTTAATAACGAAAAATAGAATTTATTCAATAGACGAAATATGAAAAATATAAATAACAAATCGTGTACCCGGGGGTACTTCCCCGCGGGTATAAAACGGCTACAGGTCGTGTAAAGGCGACCTGGCCGCGATTTGCGAGTTTTACAATACTAAATAAACTACTAGCTTCCACGTAGGAGAGCAATAACAAGGAAAAATAATTCAAAAAGAAAGAACTCGACAAATCAAGTCCTCGCGGGACAATAAATTAGCTAAAACACTAATTACTTCCACGAGGAAAATAAATTTACAAATAATTAACAACAATCTTACAACTAACGAAAGTACAGTCTCTGACTCAACACAATAAATAGAATAACAAACTTCGGGAGGCTCGCGGCCTATCTCAACAATACAATGTAATAATGAAAAGCGTAGCCTATGACGTCACCAGCCGTTGAAGACGGCTGGTTCGCCTCCGTGAGACGAAACCTCCCGTGTAATAAATTATTATTTACAATTTTTACTAAAACTAACTTAACCTAACTCTGCGCCTAACGCGATTAATAAATTAAATAATTGCCCGAAAAATAAATATGAAAGATTACTCGAACCCGAAATAAATAGAGGCTCTCGGCTAAGCCTCGAGCTACGTCTCTCCCCGCAGGAGGAAGAGAGAGCGACAGTGACTGACTACCTATCTTTGTCGCACTCAGGTACGACGAGTATCGAACCGGCTTACTCTAGATCACAAAATACTTTACTATAAAATATTGACTCGAACTCTAACTCAGATGCAGTGGGACACTGGTGACGGCCTACCCTTCGGAGATCGGCTTAATTCGAATCCCAAAAATACTAAATAGCCTCGTGGCTGAACCAAGGCAAGATGGCAGACGGCCGTTGCCGAATTCGAACTAGTATGGACAGAATGGTTAACGCTTACCGTTTTCCAGCCACCTGACGAAGAGGACCTTTTCCCTCCCGTAATTCATACTTGCTCCCTCACACCAATCACTCGACCAACAAAAACAATTGACTCTACCAAAGGCCCTCGGGGCTTACGCACAAAAATAGTCCAGATTTATCAAGTAGAGTACAGAAAAAAATAGAGACACTCGTGTGCTTAAGATGCTAGTCTAACGCAGAGTGACTAGACCGCATGGCGCCGGTGCCCAGCGCCCTCCTTCCTCGGTCGAATATTGATTTTTCGTATCGAGCGCAGGATCCTTTAATATGGCGACCCATTGTCGCAACGCGCGAAATTTCGAAATTCGCTAAGGTGATCATAATTCGGAGGAACACGGGTTGCAGGCTCTTCTTGGTGGTGGGAATCTCTTCCACCACCGATATCCCGCGTTGTAGAGTGCCCTCGGCACTCCCCCGTGCTCTCTCTCTCGTTGGTGTTCGTTGAAAGGATCCAAACGCTAGGGGTGCAGTCTCCTATGTCTGTCGAGTGGCGTATTGGTCTCAGTTTTGGCCGTCGGATAGGTCTCGGCTCCCCACATGTTAGAGAAAAGTCGTAAAACAAAACAAAAGAATAAATAATATGCTCTATAGTTTTTAGTCGGTCACGGTCGCCTCTCGGAAGTATGGTCAGACCTCGGGGTCACTCTACTCATTTATTCATAATCATACATCCCGCTAAGGTCGTTTAAGGGGTAAGGAGTCTGCTGTAACATGCAATGTTACAACTCCCCCCCCCTTAGACGGACCACTGGGGCGGAAAGCGCTAGCAAAACTGACCCATGGACCGAACTCCGAGTGGCGGCCGCACACCGCGTCTTACGTCTACAGATCCGTTCGAATCTGATGGCTTAAACGTAATCCTTTATCAAGCTAAACTTTCCCCCGGGGAGGAAAAAAAAAACAAAAAAAAATTATTTTCAGAAAACCCCCGGTTCAATTTTTAAGTCGTCACCCGCTACTTTCCTCCTGCAGAAGGCAGAACGACAAAGAAAAACAAAATTTTAGGGAGGGTTCGACTCCCTGTAATAAAAGAAAACAAAATAACGCAAATAAAGAACTGATGGTTGGGCTCAAGACCCAAAAGAACACACAAAAAAAAATAAAATAAGAGACTACGAACCAACAAAACAAAACGAAACTAAATACAGAGCGTCTATACTCGTCTGATCAATCGGATCAGAACAATGAAGAAAAACAAATCATACCCACGGGGTTCAATAATGGAGGGGGTCCAATCTGGTTCCCTCTCCTAAACGGGTTCACCCCTTCCAATCACCACACACAAAAAAAAACATCTCTTACATCTATCATAAACTCATTAGTATCTATCATTTTGTTACTAATGGTAACGCGAGGAAACCTCCACAAGGGACACGAATGGGATCCCCCGACGAATAAAACAAAACAAAAAAATGGCTCAAGAGAAAAAGAAAATGTCGCTACAAAACGAAAACTTGGACCGAATACCCCGAAACAATTTAACGGGCAAAAAAAAAATGACTAAGGAGACGGTTTTCCCCGTCGTCCTCCCCCCTGGGCACCTGAGTCCCCTCCCGAATAGTAGCCCCGCCGAGCTCTCTCGTTCTCCCTTTGCTCCTCCAAAGTAAGATGCCATATGTGGTTGCGGTACGGGCATGTCTCTGTTACGGGCCCTGGCATTGAACAGAGGGTGCAAAAGGCCCGCTTGGGCCGATCACAATCACGAGACTTGTGCCCGGGTCGACCGCAATTCCAACAATTGGACTGACTTCGCCGGTATGCAAGTCGGGCAGCCTCGCGTTCTTCCTCATCCCGGCGCTCTTGGCGGATGGCCTCTCGATCGCGTCTAGCACGTCGGTCTGCCTCCAAGGCCTGGTGGGCGCGCAATGCGGCTGCGTGAGCCTCGTGAGCTCGCTGAGCGGCTTCGCGAGCAGCGTGGTGTGCTTCCTGGGCTCGCTGGTGAGCTCCCCAAGCTTCCCTCTCGAGACGCTCGGCCTCGGGGTCGTGACGTGGTCTCGCCCGTGGTTGTACCACGGGTATGTAACGCGGGTCTCTTGGTACTGGCTCCAGGGGTGCTCTCGGTTGCGGAGCTACTGCCGGAGCTGCCGGTACTGGTGGACTTGGGCCTTGCTGAGGTGGCATCTAAAATTCGGAGGGGGTAGCGAACAGAGCGCGGAGGATTTTTTGAGATAAATAATTATAGATAGCCCCCGGCAAGGGATGCAGCCCGAACATTTCCCGCATCTCCGGGCTAAGTAAGGGCCTCCGTCCTGGGATTTCCCACGGGGGAATGCGATTTCTCTCGGCCTCCTCGACCTCGCGTTCGTGGAGGGCCAGTAGGTCCCGGCAGGCGGCTCGGATGTCCTCATCGCGGGTCGCTCCTTCGTGGACTGTGGGGAACCTCTTCTTATTAGCTCTCTGTCCAAGAGGACAAATGATCACTACGAAAGCGTGGGTATAGTTGACTCAAAAGAAAATATCAAAAAAAAAACTAATTCGTCGAACTGCCCCCTTATTTTCGTGACGTTACCTAAACCCTAATTCCCTACTCTAATATCTGATTTGATTTCTTATACGCAACGAACAATCACGAAAACTCAAATATTTCCAACAGAAACAAAAAGGACAAAAAGAACGGACGCGAAAAAAGTTGATCTCACGCCTCGTCGGAAGATAAGTCTTCCTCCTCAGATTCGCTGAGGTTAACGTCTACCTCAGGAGCGACGTACGGCTTGAAATCTTTAATGTGGTGTCGGCCGAGGGTCCTACCTGTATCGTCTTCTAGTTCGTACACGACGGGCGATACGACTCGCGTTACGATATAAGGCCCCTCGAACTTTGGAGCTAATTTCGCAGCGACGAAATTCGCAGCTGACGATAATATTCGCTTGCGCTTCCAGACCCGATCTCCTACTTTATAATGACCGTCTCGGTGACGTCTGTTATAATACTGTGCCTGCCTAGTGCGCGCATTCTGTAAATGATGAGTCGCGAGATCTCTTAACTCCTGCAGGCGCATCATTCGCTCGGCCCACTTTTCGGGACGTGGTTCAGGAATTGTGGCTGGACCTTCCTCCGCGCGTCGGAATTGCACTCGAGGCCGCGGTTCACGACCCAAGTTCAAGAACGCCGGACTTACTTTGAGCGAACTATGCACTGCGGAATTGTACGCGAAGCGGAATTCGTGTAGGTGAACGTCCCACTCGCGATGATCTTTCTCGATATAGGCCGTTATCATAGTTTTCAGGACCCGATTTACCCTCTCTACAGGATTCGCCTGCGCATGATAAGGGGGTACGTGAGCGTGTACGATGTTGTACTCGGCGCACATGTCATCTACGGCTTTGTTCGCGAATTCGGTTCCGTTGTCGGTGAGGAATACCTCCGGGGTACCCCACCTTGACAAAATTAAATCCTCAAACGCCGCGATAATATTTTTCCCATTAGCTTTACGCAACGGAATGCACTCTACCCACTTGGTAAATAAGTCCTCGAAGACTAGTAAATATTCGAAGCCTGATCGACTACGAGGAAACGGACCCATTACGTCAGCTGCGACAACTGCCCACGGTTGATCGACTACGCGATCTCCCATTAAACCAGCTGGCGGAGCTTGGTCGACTTTGCACTGTTGGCACTGTTGGCATTTACGCACTGCGACTACAATATCCCTAAACATTCCCGGCCAATAATATTCCTCGCGGATTCTAGCATACGTTTTCTCGATGCCGAGATGTCCGGCCTGAGGGTCCTCGTGTGCCTCAGTAAACGCTCGAGCTCGGTGCTCTGCTGGTAATACTAATTTCCACGGATTAAGTTCGTCGATTATTGGCTCGGTCACCGGATTCGGTCGAAAATAATATAGTCGGCCCTCGAAGACCGACCACCCTCTATATTTCTTTGGTGCTTCAAGCACCTCTCGTACTCTACGGGTGTACCACGGATCTTGTGCCTCATTAATCGCAGCTAAATGTACGGCTGAGAGATTTTCGACCTCGTCTTCGTACATTCGCGACAATGCATCGGGGACATGATGCATAGCTCCCTTCCGGTGTACGACCTCGAAGTCATACTCCAGGAGCTCTAATGCCCACCTAGCAAGACGACCGGTCGGATTATGCAAGTTATGCAACCATCGGAGGCTGCTATGATCCGTTATTACCGTAAAATGGTACCCCTCGAGATAAGCGCGAAATTTTTTTATAGCCCAAATTACCGCCAAACATTCTTTTTCCGTAACTGAGTATTTTCTCTCGGCTTCCGAGAGAGTACGGCTCGCATATGCTATGACTCGTTCGACCTCGTCGATCGTCTGAGTCAAGACGGTGCCTATTCCGAAGTCGCTGGCATCCGTCTGCACTACAAAAGGTACGCTAAAATCAGGACACGATAATACTGGGGCGGTTGTTAACGCGGACTTTAATTCGTTAAAAGCTTGATCTTGTTCTTCACCCCATTCCCACCGTCTATCTTTGCGTAAAAGCCGCGTTAATGGCTCCGAGGAGCCCGCGAACGCTGGAATAAATCGGCGGTACCACGAGGCCATCCCTAAAAACCGTCGCAATTGTTTCAAGTTCCGGGGTGCCGGATAACTAACAATTGGTTCGATCTTGTCGGGGTCGATTTGTAGTCCCTCGCTGTTAACTCTAAACCCCAGATATCTTACTTCGTCCCTACAAAATTCACACTTATCTGGATTTAACGTTAACCCAGCTCTAGCTATTTGATCAAAAACGCGTTTGAGCCAGTCCATATGCTTCACAAAATTATCCGTCACTACAATAATATCGTCCAAATACGCGAAAACATGCGGTTCCATATCCGGTGTAATTAATTTGTCAACTAATCTCTGAAACGTCGCGGGGGCTCCGGTGAGTCCGTATGGCATTCTCGTAAAATGAAATAGGCCTCTGCCCGGTGCAGTGAACGCAGTGACTTCCCGACTGTCTGGGTGCAAGGGAATCTGATGATATGCTTGACTCAGATCAATCGTTGAAATATACCTCGCGGCACGTAATTTATCTAAAATCCCGTTAATATACGGAATCGGATAGGCGTCTTTCTTCGTGACGCTATTCACTTTACGAAAATCTAAACAAAAACGATAACTTCCATTCGGCTTTTTGACCATTACAATAGGGCTCGACCACGCGCTTTGTGAAGGCTCGATTACACCTTCGGCTAACATACGATCGACTTCAGCATGAATCGCGGCTTGAACTACTGGCGATACTAAGTAGTATCTTTGTTTAACCGGAGAATTTCCCTGCGTATCTAAGGTGTGCTCGGCTAGGCTTGTTAGTCCTAGTGGGCCCGTGACCGCAGGTAGTTCTTCCTCAAGAAACTTCTCCAGCACCGTTTTTTCTGCTGATGTTAGCTCGGCTATTCCATAACACGCGTCAGCTGACCCCGTGGTCGTTGCGGTTGATTCGCAAAACGATTTTGTGCCGTCTGGTCCATCTTTTAATCGCCACGCGTCGTCTCCGCCAAACATTTCTAACCCGAACAATCTAATAAAATCCATACCGAGGATGCACTCCCACGCTAATGACGGAAGAATTCGAATCGCGAGATTATGGGTTCTTCCTGCCAGCTCTATAGGTACGATAAATTCACCTACTACGGCTTCGGTTTCGCCGTTGGCCAGTATGACTCTTCCAAAGGCTGGTTGACTTAGTGACCGACCATTTTCCTCGGCGATTTTCCTACCTGAAGCTCCTAAGAAACTTCTGGAAGACCCGGTGTCTACTAGTGCGCGAATTTCCGACTCTCCGATTTTTACGGTTAAAAACCAGCGTGGTTGTAACTCGAGAGTCTGCATTGGTAAGCATTCTGCATCTGGCTCGGTTAGATTATTGGGACTCGGGTTTTTTATCGTGGGTGACTCGTTGTCCCTGTTCGAGACTCCCCCTGTTCGTTTCCCGGATTACATCGGGAACACGTCGTCGCGATTTCCCCTCTTCTACCGCAGTGGTAGCAGAACCGGGTTCTAGGTGCCGGGCACTCTCTCCATATATGACCTCGGCGCTCACAATTAAAACAAACAATTGTCGGTCCACCATCCCTCGTTGGCGTGGTATACGACGTTGTCTGTGCCTGTGAGTTAGCCGCTGTTGTGGCTATACTCACGTTATTTGGTCGCCTCGGAGCGCTTGGCCTAGTCTGACGCTGCTGCGTGTTCGCGACGACTGAATCTATTTTCTTGTCTAATTTTTGCTCGATCGCCGCTAATTGTTCTGTTATGGACTTCTCAAAGGACATCCTCCCCCCCCCTTGACCTTTGCCACCCTTCTTCCGCGAGTTCGGGGTAGTTTCAGCCCTCGGGGCTTCGGTCGTCACTGGTACATCTTTGATTGCCGCAAGTGCAGGAGATTTTTTTGTTTGTTTTAGTTCCTTCCTGCAGGCTAACTCGGCCATGTACGAATCCTCGGGGGATGGGGGTGGTCTATACGAACGCGAAAGCCTTAAATTTGTCTCCCTCGCGGTTGCGGCTCGGGCTAACTCCTGAAAATTCCTAATAAGAGATCTGTCTAAAGTCTCGCGAATATTCGGACGGAGGTTTTCGAAGGCTAAATCGAGCTGGTCTTCCAACGCGTACGGTCGTGTCATACGGCTTAATAACCCGCGAATGCAGGTGATATATTCCACCGCTGACTCGTTTTCACCCTGTGTACGCGTCGCGGCTTGCTGACGGAAACGTTTGTTCACGGTTGAGTCGCCGAACCATCCTCTAAATGCCCGTTGAAAGTCCTCGTAACTGGACCAGTTGTCTCGCTCTAGTCTAAGCCATTCTGAGGCGAATCCCGTAAAAATTATTGGTAGCGATTGTATTACCTCCTCACCGGTTAACGGGGTAAATTTCCTACAGTCGTCTAAGCGACTCAAAAAATCCTCCGCGCTCTGTTCGCTACCCCCTCCGAATTTTAGATTCCACCGACGCAACGCCTCAACTACCTCTTTAGCCCTATCCCTGAATTGTGACCGCACGGGTACGATTCCGCCATCTCCACTATGTTGTGTTTGCTGGGAGGGTGGGTGGGTATTCGTTAGTTGCAGCCTTGGCTGCTGATTGAACGGCGGATAATTCATCGGCGGGTGATTACGCTGCGCGAAGTTACTAGGCGATAGACTACGCTCTCGTGCGGCGTCCGCGTCTTGGCGTATGCGGCCTAACGTCTGTCCCGTTCCTACGCGTGGTGCAGGTTGTTCCGGTCTACTATTAATCTCTACTACTTCCGGGATTCCCATGGCCCGTCTCGAGGCTAATACTCCAAGTCTGAAGTA
Source organism: Tenthredo notha (assembly GCA_914767705.2). Lineage (NCBI taxonomy): Eukaryota > Metazoa > Arthropoda > Insecta > Hymenoptera > Tenthredinidae > Tenthredo > Tenthredo notha. The sequence continues at coordinate 929,565 of OU611907.1, read as the reverse complement.
GTGGTCCTCTATTTCGCGCACCGACTCTGGTATCGCTTGCTGTATGGCCTCGTTCTGCGGCGCTCGCTGTAAGGCCTCGTTTTGAGAGGCTCGCTGGTACTCTCGACCGTATTCTTCTAATACGCGAGGGTAAGCCGTCGATCGGCGAGGCATCTCCGCGGGTGCACCTTCGCCTAAGATTTCCCGGAGCGCCACATAATCTCTATAAAAATCTCCATACGCGTCGTTCGCGTCGGGGATTTCGCGAATTTGAGCTGGCCTTACTGGTGAGCTCGGTACGCTAGCCACGGGCCTTGTTTCGGCCATGGTTGACATGACTGACTGAGCCACGGAGTATACGATGCTTGCAGTCGTCGTAGTCGTCGGGTGCGATCCGAAATTAGTCGCGAACGAGACTCGAGGTGGCGAGGGGTTCGGCTGATAGGGTTGGCTACAACCCGGTCGCGAGCTGTCGCCCGATGCGACCGCTGGTTCGTCTTCGGCCTCCCATGGGATCGTCACTTCCCCCTGACTTCGTCGCCAATATCGCACGTACCGATCTCGCAGCTCTGCGATTGAGCCTGTGTCGCTAACGTGTAGTGAGCGCAGCAAGCGTGATAACTCCCCGTGATTTAAGTCCCAAAGACCGCCTCCGTAGGGGGTATCCATCGACGCCATGACTCGATACGAAAGCTAGGACTCAGTCGACACCACAAAAAAAAACTGTACTAAAACACGAACGCGCGAATAAAATTCCCGAAGAAATCCGAAACGCTATCGCGACACTTTTTCCTTCGGCTGGTTTTTACCGGAAGGGTGTAAAAGTCACGCGCTCGCTCGTAAGAAAGCACAATTCAACCCGAAACTCGAACTCACGTAGTCACGTATGACCACGCAGCCATGAACAAAAAAAATAATTTTAATCACTCGAGTGTTTTCAATCCGTATTCAGACGTGCACGCAGAAAGTTCTCACTTCAAGTGCAACCCGAACGTAAAGGTGAACGCAAACTTGAACTTTAACACGAACTCGAACTCGAATTCTAACCCGAACCCGAACCCGAAAAAATACACGTAAAGCTCAAAACATACTACCGAAGTAGTACTCTATCTTCTCGACGAGTCTATCTCGTCGAGATCGCCTTGAATTGAGAACCACTGTTGGATCTCGTGCGATACTCAGAACCCACGCCTGAGCACCACTGACAAATACGAAATTCACAACCCGAATGTACGCGACATATATTAGTTTCGAATTGACGGTTGCGAACGAAACATAAATATTCCCCTCGGTGCGGGGGTAGGCTAAAAGTCCGTCGTAATATGGACTATGTTTTTCCCACCGACTAGAGGATATCTTCGCGAAACTCGAAATAGAATAGTATTTAGCCGTTGAACTCTGGATAATAACCTCGCTAGCTAGCTATTATTGTTTATTCGCGAATTAAATGTTGTCCACCTGGCAAGTGTCGTGGTAGGACTCCGCTGGTACTCGGTACGAATGTTTACAGCGGTATGTCGCTATCCGATCACCTATAGCACAATATATCCTCCACCACAATTCATGCACAGGGAAATATTACACAAAAAAAAAACAACAAAAAAAAAAAACAATTCAATAGCAGGCATATGATATTCAATAGTAATTATATCTTATAACTAAGATTGGTGAACCGTGTCCAGTGTCCCGGCGCATGCCACGTGCGTTAGCACGGCTATAGCTGAGTTTTTTACTCTAGCGGGGAAAACCACGGCTAAAAAAAAATACTAAAATCTAAATGCACCGAAGTAAAATACTCGGTATTCCTTCGATAAGGACCCGAACACAAAAAGAAAGACTTCGAAAGCCGCGCGACAAAAGAATTCAAACTCGAAATAAACAAAAGAGTCGGCGCCGCACGGCTACGATACAAAGTAGCTTCGAGCGTACGCACTGCTAATCCTTCTCCGGTTGATGGAGAAAATATACAACTGACCTCTCTTTCTCTTAGCAACAGTGAAGCCGTTACTAAGCACGAACGATAATTTATTTAACTGAAATACAATTTAATTTTCTCAGGGCCCCACGTTGGGCGCCAATTTGTGACGTGGATTTTTATTACTTCTCGGATCTGGACCGGATAGCCAGCATCCGAGATTAATCCAGTCGACAATTAGCTACAACCTGGAAATTAAACAAGATGTTGGGCGCCTGGCGGCTAACCGCCTATTTCAAAAATCTAAACCAAATCTAAACAGACTGTACTGAAGCGTCGGCTAGCAACAGTACCGCGGAGAGGGGTCGGGATTGAATGAAGGATTAGCTGGGCGTTAAGTAACGACTCGAAGTTTTGAATTTAATAACGAAAAATAGAATTTATTCAATAGACGAAATATGAAAAATATAAATAACAAATCGTGTACCCGGGGGTACTTCCCCGCGGGTATAAAACGGCTACAGGTCGTGTAAAGGCGACCTGGCCGCGATTTGCGAGTTTTACAATACTAAATAAACTACTAGCTTCCACGTAGGAGAGCAATAACAAGGAAAAATAATTCAAAAAGAAAGAACTCGACAAATCAAGTCCTCGCGGGACAATAAATTAGCTAAAACACTAATTACTTCCACGAGGAAAATAAATTTACAAATAATTAACAACAATCTTACAACTAACGAAAGTACAGTCTCTGACTCAACACAATAAATAGAATAACAAACTTCGGGAGGCTCGCGGCCTATCTCAACAATACAATGTAATAATGAAAAGCGTAGCCTATGACGTCACCAGCCGTTGAAGACGGCTGGTTCGCCTCCGTGAGACGAAACCTCCCGTGTAATAAATTATTATTTACAATTTTTACTAAAACTAACTTAACCTAACTCTGCGCCTAACGCGATTAATAAATTAAATAATTGCCCGAAAAATAAATATGAAAGATTACTCGAACCCGAAATAAATAGAGGCTCTCGGCTAAGCCTCGAGCTACGTCTCTCCCCGCAGGAGGAAGAGAGAGCGACAGTGACTGACTACCTATCTTTGTCGCACTCAGGTACGACGAGTATCGAACCGGCTTACTCTAGATCACAAAATACTTTACTATAAAATATTGACTCGAACTCTAACTCAGATGCAGTGGGACACTGGTGACGGCCTACCCTTCGGAGATCGGCTTAATTCGAATCCCAAAAATACTAAATAGCCTCGTGGCTGAACCAAGGCAAGATGGCAGACGGCCGTTGCCGAATTCGAACTAGTATGGACAGAATGGTTAACGCTTACCGTTTTCCAGCCACCTGACGAAGAGGACCTTTTCCCTCCCGTAATTCATACTTGCTCCCTCACACCAATCACTCGACCAACAAAAACAATTGACTCTACCAAAGGCCCTCGGGGCTTACGCACAAAAATAGTCCAGATTTATCAAGTAGAGTACAGAAAAAAATAGAGACACTCGTGTGCTTAAGATGCTAGTCTAACGCAGAGTGACTAGACCGCATGGCGCCGGTGCCCAGCGCCCTCCTTCCTCGGTCGAATATTGATTTTTCGTATCGAGCGCAGGATCCTTTAATATGGCGACCCATTGTCGCAACGCGCGAAATTTCGAAATTCGCTAAGGTGACCATAATTCGGAGGAACACGGGTTGCAGGCTCTTCTTGGTGGTGGGAATCTCTTCCACCACCGATATCCCGCGTTGTAGAGTGCCCTCGGCACTCCCCCGTGCTCTCTCTCTCGTTGGTGTTCGTTGAAAGGATCCAAACGCTAGGGGTGCAGTCTCCTATGTCTGTCGAGTGGCGTATTGGTCTCAGTTTTGGCCGTCGGATAGGTCTCGGCTCCCCACATGTTAGAGAAAAGTCGTAAAACAAAACAAAAGAATAAATAATATGCTCTATAGTTTTTAGTCGGTCACGGTCGCCTCTCGGAAGTATGGTCAGACCTCGGGGTCACTCTACTCATTTATTCATAATCATACATCCCGCTAAGGTCGTTTAAGGGGTAAGGAGTCTGCTGTAACATGCAATGTTACAATACTTCACTCGCGTAGTAAATGCTACATGGTGGAGTATCTACTATGGCTACCGATTGCTGCTTCATTTTTCCCTAAAATGCTCCCTTCATTCTTCAAACTAAATATATTTTTTGGAAATGCTGTGAAAACCATGATACTCGCCTGGAAGGGGAATCTTTACGAATTCAAACGTCGTTTGAATTTTTGAAAAATCTCGAAAAACAAAGAAAATTTCGAAAAAAAGGAAGTGGTCGACTAGTCAGCTCCTATCAGCTCCTAGTCAGCTCCTAGTCAGCTCCTATCTCGATGCTGCTTCCAGCTAAGCCAGCGTTAGCTGCACCTGAATCAAGTTGAGTCAAACAGATATATAAAAAAAAGTTATGAAAAAAATAAATTAATCATGTAGCTGGCTTTGCCATAGACTTACCTGGTATTCGTTGGAGTACGGGATTTTCCCCTGCGTTCCATATTTCGTAAAACGTTTTTTGCCACGGTTTCAAGACAATTCTCTTATTTCCGGTTCTGTTCACGTCGGTCAACTTTTTCACTTTCATTTTCATATTATTAAATTTTTTTAAAACTTGTTTAGCATCCAAATGCTGATTCGTGTTAATATTAAGCTTAGAGATGGGCCTTAACGCTATTCATACCGCCGGTCACTATAGCGACCCGGTTGCTATTCAACAACGATGAAATAACAAGCGTACACAGAAACAGATCGAAAATCGGTACCATCTATATAAGCTAATTATTGAAGTCGTATAGCTTAGTTAGTCATTTCCAATTTCGTCTGACTATGAGTGACTCTGAATCCGATCGCGAAGAGGTCCAAGACTCACAGTTTGGGTTCGTCGAATTATTAAAAAAGTTTGATATTTTATTTGATAAAAAGATGACACCAGCCATTAAGGCACGTAAAGAAAAAGCATTGGAATCACTTACCGCAGAATTTAATATCAACACGAATCAGCATTTGGATGCTAAACAAGTTTTAAAAAAATTTAATAATATGAAAATGAAAGTGAAAAAGTTGACCGACGTGAACAGAACCGGAAATAAGAGAATTGTCTTGAAACCGTGGCAAAAAACGTTTTACGAAATATGGAACGCAGGGGAAAATCCCGTACTCCAACGAATACCAGGTAAGTCTATGGCAAAGCCAGCTACATGATTAATTTATTTTTTTCCTAACTTTTTTTATATATCTGTTTGACTCAACTTGATTCAGGTGCAGCTAACGCTGGTTTAGCTGGAAGCAGCATCGAGATAGGACCTGATGTGCCCACTCCGCCAAGCAAACGGCGTTTGGGTTCTAGCCAAAATTCGGAGACACTACCAGACCTGCAAAAAAGGTGCCTTTTGCAACAAATCGAAGCGGCAGAGGCTCAACAACGTGCGGCCCGTGCTCAAGAACACGCTGCGAAAGCTATCGAGCAATTTATCGAGACGTGGTTCCGCGAGAATTCTACAAACTAATAATTAAACAATTAAACGAACTTACCTGTAAGTGAAGTTCTATTGTAATTGTATGAGCGCCTCTTCCGAAATGATCAACATGTAGTACCTCCGTTCTACACCGACGTCGCCACAAGTTTTATAGCAGTTAAGTTGAAAACTGCGCCACCCCGTCCCGTGTGCAATTCCCTACCTTTGTCATTATTTTAAAGCTTTGGTATGTTGTTCGGGGGTTTGCGTGTCACGTAAACTGGGATTTTTGGGTGGGAGTGATCATTTCGGAAGAGGCGCTCATACAATTACAATAGAACTTCACTTACAGGTAAGTTCGTTTAATTGTTTAATTGTATTTCGCGCCTCTTCCTCCATGATCAACATGTAGTTGTTGAAAGGCTGTAACAGCAGTAACATTCCAGGCTGATAACCATTCGCTTTGTGAAGCTCGAACATTTTTATTATAGTAACCTATCTTTGGCTGATAATCAAACTTATACATAATAGTAACCTTGCGTGTTATTTGCACTTCAAAACTGCCGTTGCAAACGAGCTTTTGTGCGTAACAACATTCAAGTTATAAAACTTAGCGAATGTGAGTGATCCAGCCGTCCATCCAGCCGTTTTTCTTATTGTCTCTATGTCCACGCCATTTCTTTTTGCCGCCGAAGTTGAGGCATGGCGCGTACTGTGTGCCGTAAACGTCTCTGTATCTACACCGCTTTTCCCTAGAATATTTTTGACCCAGCGACTTAAAGTTTGACTAGAGACTGCGCGAAAGGGTTTCTTAAATGATAAAAATAATGATTTTTCTCTGTTTCGTATACTCTCGGTTCTCTTTAAATACGTCTCCAACACTGAGGCTGCACATAATTTTCTATTATCCCTGTAAACTGGTAGGATCAGTATTGGCTGCTTCCGATTCGGGCCCGATGTTTTGATCGGGTCCGGGATCCTTATTTCTGTCGCCTCATCGCTTCTGTGTATGTTGTCTATGTTAATGAGTGCAAATGTTTGCATTCGATGTCCCGTTATCATGGCTAGCAGCGTGATTAATTTCATGCTTAGATCGTTTAACGTGAGTTCCTCGTTCTCCGCCATGTTTGACAAAAACTCCAAAACTATTCCCGGGTTCCATGTAGAGTCATATTTCGGCGCTGACGGTCTCAATTTGAACACCCCCTTAAAGAATCTTTTTATTTGTCTGTCTTGTCCAACGTCCTGTCCCACGATTAAGGCAATTGCGGATCGTAATGTATTTAGCGTCCCGTACGAGGCGCCCGCCCCAAATTGTTCCGTGAGACACTTCAAAATATCCGAAATCGAGGCCGAGAAGGGTGATACCGAATTTTCGCTACAGTAGGACCACCATCGTCTTAGTGCTGACTCATATTGTTTGATTGACGAGCCGCACAATGAGGCTATCATTACGTCCGTTGTTGCGGCTGACGTGCCCTTCCTTTCGAATGCCCGCCTGATAAGTTCACCGCCACCAGGGAAATGTGTCGCCAGATCGGATGAGGTTCCCTGTTGTTAGAAAGTATCAGCTTAGTATTGGGCTGGAACAAGAGTGGCTTTGAAACCGCGAGTGTTTGAATCATCGGGTACCAAGGCTGGCTGGGCCAGTCTGGTACAACTATAATGCCGTGGGATCCTTCTTGTTTGATTTTTTGCAATGTTCGCGAGATTATAGAGAATGGCGGAAATGCGTAAAAAAAATATGGCTTCCATGGGATGGTAAATGCATCGACGGCAAACGAGCTCGGGTCTCGGCGCCATGACACATATTTCTCGCATTTTGCATTATTTCTTGTTGCGAACAAGTCTATGTCCGGTTCTCCGTAAATATTTACGATTTTCGCGAACGCTGTGTCTGACAATTCGAATTCGGTTTCTGGCTCGAGTGCGCGAGACTCTTCGTCTGCTTCAACATTCATTTTTGAGCTCACATAGGATGCAAAGACCCAAATATTTTTTGACTCGCACCATTGCCATATTTGTCTCGCGATACTATTTAGATGTTTGAACCGAATACTTCCCATTTTATTTATGTATGAGATGGCAGTTGTATTATCTATCCGTAATAATATCTGACAATTCGACATATTTCCCGCGAAACATTTCAGTCCGAAGAGTGCTGCGAGTAATTCTAGGTAATTAATGTGCGAGCGTCGCTCATTTTCGGTCCAATGTCCCCGAGTTCGCTCGCCCCCGCAAAACACTCCCCAGCCCGTTAAAGACGCGTCCGAAAATATTTCCATGGCGAAAGTTGAATCTTTTATGGGGTTACATGCGTCTCGAATTGCATTCTTCCACCAGGCAAAATCGTCTGTTAAATTATTAGGAAGCTTCATATGATCCTCGTAATTTCCCCCGTTTTCAGCTAAAGCCAAGAATTTTTCCCTTTCGAAAGCTTTCGTGTAGCCCCAGGCATAATTGATCGCGAAACAACTAGAAGTCAATTTCCCTAAGAATTCCGCGAAATCTCTGATTTTACATCTGCTTTTTACACTCATTCGCTTGATCTGATCTTCGAGGCTACCTTTTTTCGAATCCGGGAGCTCCACGGTCCATTTCGCTGAATCAAATACAAACCCGAGATATTTTACCCTTTGAGATGGAGCAAGTACACTTTTCTCCTTGTTAACAATGAATCCCGTTTCGTCAAGTGTTTTTAGGGTTTCTAAGACGTTGCGCGAACACTCTTCATGAGAGTCTCCCAAAAGTAAAAAATCGTCTATGTATAATACCGACAAAAATCCTTGTTGTCTCAAGTAGGTAATAATTGGTTTCATCAATTTCGTGAATACATAAGGAGCCGTACAAAGACCGAAAGGGAGGCACGTAAATTCAAATAATTTGTTCTCGAATATGAACCTGACGAATTTCCTATCAGCTTCATCGAGCGGGATTAGATAATACGCGTCTGTGAGATCTATGGTTGCCATGAAGGCGCCCGGGCTCATTAGTTGAATCACCGTTTTGCGGTCCTCTATTTTAAAATGTTCGCATTGAATGAATTCATTGAGTCCCTTTAAATTTACGATTAATCTCGTAGACCCGTTCGGCTTCGGCCGAAGAAAAATGTTGGACACAAATTGATTTTTGACCGGAAAGCACTGTACTATTGCTCCTTTTGCGAGCAGTTCGTGAATATGTAGACATATTTGGGATCTCTCTTCTGCCGGCCACGCCGTTTCTCGTGGAATTTTTTCCTGCTGGGGCCTATTTTTAAATGGTATTTTGTAGCCATTGACCCACGAAAGAATTTTCGAATCAGAGGTAAACCTCCGCCATTTATATTTAAATAAACGTAGTCGCCCGGCCCTAATACCTACTGAATTTAGCGACGACGTCTCGCGTAGTTGTCCTTCTGCTGATACGACTTCCGGTAAGGTTGGTTTGACTGCATCCTCTGGGACGAGTGCGCCTTCGGCGGGTCCTGTCCTTTCTGCAGTCGCGACGTGTATTTTTGTCCGCCCATCGTCGCTGTCTGTGGTTTTGGGTTGTACAGACCAAGCGGAGCTCTGAAGTTTTTTGGATTTCTTGCAGGTTGGTTTTTGGGCGGTGGCTTGAGGTCTTTAAGTGATCGTTCCACCGACTTCACGCTCTTCAGTTGTTCTTCCAGATTCTTACCACACAGCCACTCATCTACGTCCGAGTTTTGTATCATCTCCTTAATCGGTCCATTTACCCCTGTCAGGATGAGGCTTTTTCGAACTGACGACTCTTCTCGTTGGAGATCCGTCAGCAGCTTTCCTGTGTCGCAAAGATATTCGATAGTCAGGAGATTTTCGGCGTCCCCATTACCGTTCAGCGCTGTTGAGAGCGCTTTTCCGATAGCGGTGAGGCAACCTGCGATTCGCTCCTGCTTTGATGCTATTCGAATATCCCTTGTTATTGCAGCTTCGGTAGCTGCCGCTTTAAGCTCCGGATTTAATTTAGGAGCGTCGATCAGAGTGCAATTCTCAGGAATGGGATATTTTTTCAGAATTTCTGATCGATCGTTTGACGTTAGTCCCTTTTTTAAAACCTCGAGCCAGCGCTCGGGGATGTCTTTATGTAGTGCCGGACCTGCGATTTTGTCTGGTGTGATACGCTTTCCCATAGCCTTCAAGACTCCTTCTGATAGAGCCCCTGGCTCGTTTTTTCCCTCCGTTGTGCTATGATCGCCAGCTTCGATAGAGATTCGATTCTCTGGCAGCAGAATGACGTCATTCGTGATCACCGGTACACCAGTGTTTGTCGTGTCACGCAACGGCGGGATAGCGCTTGTCGTTCCTTCTGCTTGTTCGGGACCTTGTGGTTGATCGGGGTTTCCTACAACCAGAACGTCGCAGCATAATTCACTGAGACTATACATCGTCCAGTGGCAGGCTACAGCCTGAATATGTGTTACGATCATATTGCTATAGCTACAGCTATTTTCAGAAACGTTTCTTGGCTGAGCTACAGCTCTTCTGACAGCTCTACAGAGACTGAAAGAATGCCCGTTTCAGTCGTCTTCGATTGTATCGTATTTGATCCCAGCATTAACCTAAAACAAAAATCAAGCTTCGGAATACTTACTGTAATCATTTGGGATATATTCTCGCGAGCATGACATTTGGAGGTTATGTCCGTATCCATCTTTTTCGTCTATACGTCCGCCATTGCTGTGCGGTGAGCCACAGCCCGAAGATGCCGAGCTGTATTTTCTGTGACGCCTCTTCTTTTTAGCCTTTTTTGTGCTGAGTTTTCTTTCCAGGCGTCTGAGCCGATCTTCAAGACGTTTTTCACGGTTTTCCGTGTCTGAATTTCTATGTGTTTTTCCCATTTTTCGTTCTTTCCAAGAACACGTTGTGGCTTGTCGGCACAAAGATGAAGAATGACAAAGGTAGGGAATTGCACACGGGACGGGGTGGCGCAGTTTTCAACTTAACTGCTATAAAACTTGTGGCGACGTCGGTGTAGAACGGAGGTACTACATGTTGATCATGGAGGAAGAGGCGCGAAATACAATTAATAATTGTAAATCTTTTTATACAGTTCCTGTGCCATTCACACGTTACCTATACATATATATGTATTTGACAATGATTAAATGTTTAATTTTTGAGTACACACAGCTTGTCCTCTGACGCACATGAAATGAAAATCATTATTCTTAAATCATTAATATTATTATTAAAGCGTCACTTTCAATTGATATTTATATTAAAAAATGTTGAACAGTCTTGAACAGTCTTCACTAACATAAATGAGAGGTAAAGAATTCGTCATAAAATCAAAATTGCAAAACTTATTAATTCAGAGATCCTAAAATTTATTTTGTGAATTTTACTAATTTATACTCCGTAATGGAGTCATGATATACTCTACGCCATAAAATATATCTATCGGTTGAGAAACGAGACTTTTCCGGAAATTCAGTAAAATAATCATTATTCAAGTAATTGAAAAATGCCTAATTTCGACGTAAAATAATCTCGGCAATTTCAGCACGGCGTTCGATACCTCGACGCCGAATTTCAGCGCGGTTGTGATCGTGCACTTCTGGTATTGCTTCTAATCCTTGTTCACGTTCAAGATCTTCGAAATCGTCTTCAGGATCATTCAGGTATTTGGCAATGTTGTGAAGTACAAATGCGCAAACAATGTAGCGGCATACTCGGTCAATTTTGAGACGGATGATGTAACCAAGCATCGGAAATCGTCTTTTCAATTGTCCGAAACAACGCTCTATTACTACACGATCTTTAACGTGGGCTGTATTGAATGCCCTTTCTGCGTTCGTGACAGGGTTCCTGAATGGTGTAAGCATCCATGGAGTAATACCATAACCTTCATCGCCTAACAAAGCTGCTCCTTGATTATTATTACACATAATTCGGTATATGTCAGAGTTATGCCAGATTCTGCTGTCATGCACGGAGCCAGGCCAAGATGCATCCACACTCGTGAAGACTTCTCTAGCATTACAGGTTGCTTGAACATTGATGGAGCAGACACCTTTTCTGTTCACATATTCATCTCCATGTTCGTTTGGCTTTGTAATTTTCACATGTGTGCAATCGATAGCTCCAATTACATACGGCACACGTTTATTCCCCGTCCATTCGGCTATAGAAGCATCGAGTTGCTCATTTGTGTTTGGAAATCGAATCCACCGATTTCGGTTCAGATAAATTTGTTCTGAAACGTCTTTAACGACTCTTGACACCGTAGTTTGGTAAACCCCCATGTCCACAGCAACTCCTTGTTGAAATCCAGGGTCACCTAACATCAGCCAGTTACTAATAACTTCGGTTCAATTATAATCTTATACAGGTTAAGTCTAGGGTGGGCAGAGCGGGGTACTTTTTAACGACCACCCTGGTATTCATATCTTTATTTTCTTACCGAGAGTCCTTAAAAAAATTTCCATTTTTTTGATGTGCGAAAGAGCTCCTCCTCTGGTTTCTCCAGTGTCGTGTAAAAATTGGTCCGCTATCCACTCAACGTTTTGTATATTAAAACTGCATGATAAGAGTCAATCAATAATATGATTTTGGAAAGGAAATTCACTGAAATAATTACCGAAATAATTTCCGGTATATGTCGTTGTCATGATTTCGTCTATCACGATAATTTTTTCGTCGCACGTTGATATATGCTGCCATTTTTGACGAGTTGGGGACGATGACTGGCGAAAGAAGTTGCCCCAACAGCAACTTCGCAAAAACCGTAGTATATGCTACGTCGAATCCAAAACAAAAGCATATACTACAATCTATGAGTAGATGCTTCAAAAAAATAGTATTAACCCCTATGTACAAAGTATCTACTATGAACAGAAGAGTATCTATCAAGTACATAGGAGTAGATGCTACGAAAGCATAGTATGTACTACGACAGTAAAGTTTCTGCTTCAAATTTGGAATAAGTACTTGAAGCATTAGCGTGTACTTCGTTTTATGCATACCAGCCAATATGTTTCATACGTTTTTGATCCCAGTTTCCCAATGAGTGAATGCATGACTGATTGTCTTCTAGTATAGTAATTGGGCTATCTATCTCAACTCCCATCTCTAATAATACCTGCTTCAACCAAATTACTTCTGTAGTCGCTATTGCGAGCGCTACAAACTCTGCCTCGGTTGAAGATAATGCCACTGACTTTTGTTTACGAGTTCCCCAAGAGACTAGGTCCCCATAGGAATAAATCAAGAAGCCAGAAATAGATTTCCTATCAGAATCATTGGCAAAATCTGCGTCAGCATAGACTTCTAATGATGTTTCAGCGATCCCTTTGTACCAGAGTCCCCAATCTATGGTTCCCTGTATGTATCTCAAAATCCTTTTTAAGCCTTTCCATTGAGCTTGAGTCGCGTTACTTTGAAATTGGCTATAGAAATTGACTGCCGCGCAAATATCTGGTCTAGTTGCCATACACGCAAACATTAGACTGCCTATTAATTCTCTATAAGGTTTAACTTCTATTACACTTTTATCTGTGTTTACATCACGAATAGGTTGCACCTCAAGAGGAGTTCTCACTGGACTACATGATTCCATTTTGAACCTGGATAGTACTTTCTCTAGATAACTTCTTTGACTTAGGAACATACTTTTGTTGTTTCGTATTATCTTAATCCCTAGAAAGTAACTTGCTTCTCCCAAGTCTCTTATTTTAAATTCACGCATTAACTCAAGTTTTGTTCTACTCATGATATTTCTATCATCAGATGCAATCAAGAAGTCGTCTACATATAATAGTAAATAAGTTTCACATCCATTCCTGCTCAGAACATATAAACATTTATCTGAGTTGCACTGCTCATATCCCAAACTTTCAACAAATACATCAAATCTCTTATTCCATTCCATTGGAGCTTGCTCTTCAGCCCGTATAAGGTTTTCTTGAGCTTACACACTAACCCGTCGTTTACATTTAAGCCTTCTGGAGGTAACATATAGATTTCCTCTCTTAAGATACCATGTAAAAACGCATTTTTAACATCTAACTGCTCTAAGAACATACCTTGTTTATTTACTAGGCATAATAAAGCACGCAGGGTCGTCAAGCGGGCCACGGGCGCATACGTTTCACTAAAATCTCTCCCCTGTTTTTGAGAACACCCCTTTATCACTAATCTGGCCTTAAATCTTTCTATATTCCCATCTCCATCTTGCTTTACTGTGAAGACCCATTTGCTTTTGATAGGTACTTTGCCATTTGGTAATTTCACAAGTTCCCATGTTTCATTCTCCTTTAAAGAATGAATCTCTTCTTCTACTGTTTTCAACCATAGATCTTTATCATCCCTCTCATTTAATTCTTCAAACGTCTGAGGAACATTATTACAATAATTTATAGCGCTTAAGGCCATTGAACCATCATCTTCGGGTTCTACTGTTTTAGCTGCCAAAGTTAAGATCGCAAGGTTAAGGCCAGAACAGGCTTTCCGAAATAAGGTACGCCATCACACTTCCCGATCAGGCCCCAGATAAACACAAGGCAACCCTTGTTGAATTACTACTCGGGCAACTGAACTAGACTGTCGAACGCACATGTGTAAAGTAGACATATGTTCATGTCTCCAATCTTAATTGAACGCAGCTGCATTGAAGTGCCATTTTTCAATATTGGGAGTGGGCTATCCTGAGAAAAGGTGAGAAGGTCCTGGATTGCGTGGGCATTGTTTCTCAAGTATCGAGGCTTCCGTTTCTTTGCCACTGGTTCTCTGAGTCCTCGCCAATCTTCTACCTCGCGTGTAGCGAGGATTTGCGGGACACTTCGTGCATCATTACATGCAAAGCATAGTCTCCGCTGTCCATAACCCTCTTCTTCACCATCAAAAGGCACGGAGCACAAATCCAGTGCATGCACGGATCTCTTGCAAACTATGCATGAATGTGCTCCAGAGGGTTCATCGTTATTTGCATATGCCGGGCAGGAACTATTCACCATACTTACTGGCTCGTCAATTGACACCTCGTCAATTTTTTTATTGTTTGTAAACGCAGGTTCCAATATGTCATCACTGACTGAAGTCTCAGCGTTCAAATTTGAGCTTGTTCCGGGAGTATTTTTTAACGATTTCACATCTGAACCTCCATTCACCGCCAAGGAGTTATCACTCATCGCTTTGGCGTCCACTATCTTGATACATCCATTAATATAATTGATATGGGTTTGGAGATCTACATCTGCCATCATCGGTGTTGTCATGTGTTTGAGGAGGTGCGTTTTAATTTTGTTGAATTCTCCCTCTACAGCAGCACTAGATGCGGGGACACGACCATATCCGAATCTATGACCCGAAACATTAGCCAACAACGGAAATGTTTTTAAATCTTTTAGTGAGCGCACTGCTAACGCAGGTAAATATTGCGTATTTTCACGATCCCCAACTTCTTCCAAATCAGCTGTTACTTCTTCGTCAATGATCGCCCCCCATATAGACCAATCATTGTCCGTATTGTTTCCATTCGCAGCATCATTTACGATCGTTTCCATATTTTCGGAGTTCACGTCGTTTCCCGTATGGTTTATGACGTGGTATTTTAAATTCCTCGTCACAAGGCGATACTATCGGTGATACAACGATGCGTGGCGTAGACAGGGTCTCCAGGAAAAGGAAAAATTAGGGAAAATGATTAGGATTAACTGACACTATTTTATTTTTTGTAAACTATGTAATCTCGAGCTCGATACTCCACGAGACGTCTGTCGTCGTGGGAACTATGGATGGAAAAACGACTATATCGAACGTGAAGAAGCCTCCACTATCGTCAAGGACGACTCTGTCGGCGCGCAAACCTGGTTGGTCCAGTCGACTCGAAGGTCAGCGCCTCCGCTCAAGTGGAGGATCTACTACCTCCAAACTATCGGATCGACGGCGTACAGGGATGTGCGAGGAGCACGACAAAATCCTCCCGTCATCCGAAGTAGCTACCGCCTACAGGAAAGTGCACTGCTGATGCGAGGGTGGCGTATAGGGTTAAGTGCAGGCGCACCAACAAAAACCTCCCACCTAATGAGCAGTCAGTCAGTGCAAATACCATTTACACTGTCTCCGAATCTGTTATCGCGGCCGTGGTTGGTCCAGTCGACTCCCGGATCAGCGTTCCAACCTAGCGAATTTCTTCGTGGGTAAAGCTCTAGTGTGGCGAGACACGAAGCTACCACCAAGCTCCTTGTGGATCGACGAATGAGGTCAGGACCTAGGAGAAATATCGGGTAGCCGGGCGAATGAGGTTCCATGGCAGCCTCCTAGCCTGGGGATTTAAAGGGAAGGCGGTAATAGGAGCGGTATTAGCAGCGGCAGGGGTGAGACAAATTTCTCCTATTTTACGTTCGACAAAACTGTCGTTACACGAACCAATTAGCGTACCGATATGTCACGTGATCGCGCTAAATCTGAAGGATGGACTGAGGGAAGAAAATACCGACTATATAAGGACGATACACGCGCTATTCGGCCTACTCTTCGCTCCAGTCTACGCCACAGCTATCGCATCTATCGTTCATCTATCGTTCATCTATCGTTCATCTATCGTATCACCTATCGTATCACCTATCGTATCACCAATCGTATCATCTATCGTACTCATCTAGTGTATCGAGTTTTATTTAAATAGTGTTGTGTTTAATTCTGAAGCATCTTAAGGTAAGGTCTTAATTCTTTCTGTGAAGGCACGAGGTAGTTCGGATAAAAGTCTTGTTAATAATTTGGTTATTGAGCTATGAAGCTCGTTTTTGTCTATTGAGCTATGAGGCTCGTATTTGGTCTAATAATTTATCGAAAAACCTCGAGTCTGGCTGAGTTACGTAGATCTTGAGTGCTTTTTGGCTATAATTTATTGCTTATGGCTTTGTTGCTGATTTAGTATGTTATATTTATCTTGTGCATGAAAAACTGTAGAAAATTGCCTTTCCTGGAGTACCCTGAGCGAAGATAGCCGCGAAGGCTTAGGCCTCGCGTGACAGTTTAGTTTGTTATAATTAAGTTTGTTAATAATTTGTTGATTGAGTTAAATATGGTCACTTTCGTATAGTTTATCACCGTATGTAAAATCTAGTATGGTCTAGTAAAGTTCAATATCGTCTTTGGATAATTTAGTATCGCGACTATCGTTATCATATCGTCAGAATTTAGTAAAAGATCAAGTAATATTATAATTTAGTCTGTTATCGTTGAACCTGTGATTCGCGTCTTTCGAATGCCCATGTGGTCTCTATTTTTTGATAGATCTCGAATCATCGTAAATCATGTGGCCAAGCGTGGCTAGTCTTATCGAGTTCGTTACCAATTTTCCTAAGTAAAATCTTGAGCTTCATACGTTGTTCTGAGTGTGTGTCACGAATTATATTTTGCATTCGGGTACGATGTATCGCTCTGTGATACCGAGTCTGGAGTCTAGCTAAATTGTTTTATATCGAGTCACCTCTGACACACGTCTTAGATTCAACTGTATCGTAATTGCATAGATTCTGTTCGATCAATTAAAAGATCGTTGGTAATAACCCGTTAAGTAAAATAATAAATTCTGTATCGATCTCAGTGCGTTATCTAATTTCGTAAATAAATAAATAATTGATTGATGTGATCTCAAACATTCTCAAAGGAATAACTTGTTTTATATGGTGTACCCTGCCCCTCTATCTAAGGCTTTGTTATCTGAGCAAGTCGAGTTATAGCTCGTCGCATTTCCGTTAGTTTTTGGTTTTATGTAATTTGTTCTGGTATCGTATGGAAACGACGCATCAGCGTCTGGCGCCCAACATTTTGGTAATTCAGTAAGTAACACGGAAAGGTGCCGAATTGTGAGCAGAATCTTCGAGTTTCCTCGCCTGATTGAAAACTGCGTTACAGGTTATTATCATCAGCTGATCTCTCTGCATATTCGTCAATGTGACACTATTGAAACAGTGAAATCAGCAGCATGAAGAAGATTAAATAGTACACGGAGAGACATTTATAGTAAATTTTTTCATATTGGGTATAAGTAGATAGGGAGCAGTATGAATCCTATTTTATTGCCCCCCATAAAATGGCCCCCCGCGGAGAGGGGGGAGGGGGGGTCCACGCCATTTTTTTTTTCTCAAACCTAGGTAAATCTGTGGATTCTAACCTAGTTGAGGTTCAATGATTGTAACCTAGGTGAATTCTAACGATTTCAACCTAAGTTTTAATTCTATATCAGCTCTCTTCGCTTCGGCAGTATGGGTCTGATTCATTGACCTGGGGTGCGATTCTGTAACTTTTGCGCTAACTTAGCGCTCGTGCTAACTTTTTTCCCCGATTCTACGCCAATGTGCTTCCCCGCTAACACCCGTTCACCCCCGATAGCGTCCATGTGCTCGGTTTTTCGGGTGTCAACAAGCGGAGGTCGCCATGCAACTGCCCGAGAATCAACAATTGAACCCAAGGAAAACCCGGCTCTGTGATAAAGCTCTCGCGATCGAGTGCTATCTTTACGGATTTTTATCACTTGCCGTAACGACACTCACACGGCCCGTGCTATCGTGGGCTATCTAAACGAATTTTCAGCGCCTGCCGTTAATGAGACTCTATAATATATCCCTTATTTTTCATCGAATATGTATACTCTGAAAATGTTATAATTTCTTATTAAATTAATGTTTCAACTACTTTTCCCAGAATTTTTGACCCGGCGATGTAGATGAAAATTGAAATTACAAATAACGAATAAATAATCAAATGGATGCTATCGAAAATAGTAGAAGACAAATGTTTATCGAGATTACGTGTATCCTGTAACTCCCCACGTGGATAACGTACTTTCTAAATTAATGTTCGTGTAAGTTATGAGCATACGTATGGGGCATTCTACGCTGAATCTTTCATGGTGGTAGATATTCTATCTCTGATACAACCTCATGATTTTGATGGAGTGGTTTTTTGAATAATTTTTGCGTTATACATATTTTTTCATTCGAATATCATTTTGGTACGTGCGTCGCGCAACTAGACACGAATTGTCATTCTCTATGCTGAGTGTTTTGCTCTTTGAATAATTTGGGCGCATCGCTTTTGAAGATATATATTGCTGACAAGTAATGACCAAACCTTTTGAGGTAAGTGTCGATTCTTTATTACCCACAAATGTTTAAATAGGTATTTAGTAAATAAACGTAGATTCTACGTAGAGGGAAAAACCGGCTACAATGACTTATCTCTTATCGCTCTGTCGGGCATGTAGTCGAAATGCCTACAATGCTCTCTCTCTCTCTTTCCTCTAACGACTTATCGCCTTTTCAGGCATGTAGTCGAAATTGTCTACAATGCTTCTTCTTCTTCTTCCTTTGTAAACACGTAAACAGGTAAACACATTCTTCTTCTCTTTTGACTTAGGCTTTTACCCCAGAGGGTAAGTAGAGCGACACACGTATCAGCGCTTTCTTAGCGCCCATCTAATATGCAAACTATCTACGGACGTGTCATCTTACAATTAATAGGCGTAACTCTAGACACTTCCTAACGTCGGGGTCCCCGCCAAAAAGCCGAGAGCGTCGCTTTCTTTGCATAGCTCTCGATACGATTGCACGTTTGGAAAGTACTCGCTGCCAATAAAAATCAGTCAAAAATCGTTTTGAGTTGAAATCTAATACTTTTATTATACCAAGATGATTCCTTGAAAGTTCACAGTCAGTCACAGCCAATTCGACACTACCCGAGTTTTTCGTCTGTTTTTCGCAGGCTGGCCATCCCCTTTTTAATTTGAATTGTGAAAGGCCGTCAAATGATTTAAAATGAAAAAATAAATAAATAATCAAATAAATGTATGAGTAAATGAATGGATGGTTGGATGGATGGATGGGTGGGTGGATAGATGGATGGGTGGATAGATGGATGGGTGGATGGATGGATGGTTGGATGAATAGATGGCTGGATGGATAACAGAATGAATGAATGAATGAAAGGATGGCCAGCCTGCGAAAAACAGACGAAAAACTCGGGTAGTGTCGAATTGGCTGTGACTGACTGTTAACTTTCAAGGAATCATCGCGGTATATATTCTTCATCCGAGTTCGGCTTTAACTATATAATTATATAATTCGACATTGTAATAGTTGTGATTATAATATATAATTATTTAATTTCAGAGTTTGTACGTATTATAAGGTTAGTCGATTTTTTTTTTTTTTTTTTTTACGGCTTTAACTATAATTTTATAAATTGGCATTGTAATAGTTGTGAGAATAACATATAATTATTCAATTTTAGAGTTTGTACGTATTATAAGCTTAGTTGATATATTTTTTTTTTTTTATTTATTTTAAGTTTAGGGTATAAGTTAGCATTCAAATATATCGTGTCCTTCTACGTGTGTGGGTCAATTGTCAGCAGTGTTGCCACCGAATTCGAATTATCAAGGTAAGTCTCGTTACGCATTTCTACGTACTAAGTATACATAATGTGTTGTTTCGTAGTAATTTCTGTCATGCGCTTTTGGTGGAAATGGAATACAATAAGTCTTGAAAATAATATTTAATAATATTTTTTATTTTTTTACTTTTTTATTTTTAAAATTTTAGAAATTAATACTTGAACGGTCCCATATCTTACAAAAAACACCTTTTTTGTCTTCAACCATAATGAGACTTGCTTGCCCCTTGCGTATGTAAATTGTAAGGATTCAATCCATGATTGAAATGTATTACTTGTACTGCTTTACGCGGATCGATTAACTTTCAGATGGCTATGGGGTGGTTCGGCGAAGTCGCGTTGGATGCTGAGGAGGAAGCAAACGCGTTGGCTGAGCTCCGGGTGAACCGAAGGCGTCTTCGCGACGAGCAGGACCCGTTTGATTTACCCGAGGTGCAGTTCCGCGATTTGTTTCGTGTCTCAAGGGAACTGGCCAGGGATCTTGCGAACGAGCTTCGCTTGATACTAGAGCGTGACAGAGCCAGTGGGTTATCCGTCGAGTGCCAAGTGAGCATGATTTGTAGACAATCAATTGACATCGCCATATAATGAGTATAAATAATATTTGTGGCAAAGGGATCGAACACTTCTATTGGAAGTATAGAAGTATATTATTGGCAGATATTACAAAATTGTGTTCCCTAGGTTTTATGTGCAATAAGATGTTATGCCGTCGGCTCCTATCAGCGGGCCGTCGGGCAAGATTTTATGGTGGCGATTAGCCAGACTTCGGTGAGTCGGTGCCTGAAATCTGTAACCGACGCGATCAACGATCACTTGTTCCCGGACTGGGTCAAGTTTCCTGCAACGCCGGATGAGCGAGAGGCAGTTCGCAGGAAATTCGAACGCGCGCCTCAGCCTTTTGCTGGAGCGATTGGTGCCATCGACTGCACACACGTGGCAATCGTTGCCCCAACGGTCTACGAAGAAGTGTATGTCAATCATCATGGCTTCCATTCTTTGAATGTCCAGATGGTTAGTCAAAATTCAGCTATCCTCCGACAAACTAAATACTTTCAACGCTTTAATTCTTCATCACCACCATATTTTTAGGCATGTGATACCGATCTACGTATCTTGAACGTAGACGCCAGATTCCCTGGATCACGACACGACGCTGCTATATGGATGTTGTCACCTGTAAGAGCTCTTATGGAGGAGTGGTACCGTGTTGGGGAACGTGGAACGTGGCTGCTGGGTAAATATAGATACAGACAGACAGCTAGAAATACATTATTTTTTGGTACGCGCTAGCGGATCCAATGAAATTGTAGGAGAATGATAAAAAAGCAAATTCGAGCCATCCTGATTGAGCCTTTGGATAGAATCAAATCTAGTGGCAAATCAAGATATTTAAACTAGTTTGAGGTAGTTACACGATTAGATTCAATCTTTTATCATTCAATAATGACTATATATCAGAGACAAATTGTACCAAAGTTTTGAATAAACTCTCCCAGTTTGAAGATCCATGGTCAACATAGGGATTCTTTTGAAACCAACGACATGAGTACCGAAGGCTATTTCAATGTGGCGGAGCACCATTTTCAGGCTTGTCAAAACTGGTTAAACTATATCGAACTGGCATAACGAACTTGATTTGATAGTGACATTCTAACGAAAGGCTCCATTAGGACGGCTCCAATTTGTTTTTTCAATCATTCTCATACAATTCAATTAATTTTGCTAGTGCGTACACACATTTCTGTAATGTTACACAATATTCTAATAAAGCAAAGTTAATCCACATTCCTCAACTATTGTCTCGTTCTCACATAAACAGGAGACTCTGGCTATCCACTAGAGCCGTGGATCATGACGCCGATCCTCAATGCTCCTGTTGGAACTCCGGAGTATGCCTTCACCACAGCACACTGCAAAGCACGTTCTGTAATTGAACGGTGTTACGCAGTATTAAAGTCAGTCTGGAGATGCCTGCTCCAGGTCGGTTCCATGTTTGTTTGTTTGTTTCATAACGATTTGTAGCAAGTTTTGTATTTGTTGGTTTATCAATAGATTCACAACAGAACGATTAGCAATTGATATTGCCACTTTGCCTAATGTAAGTCTTCTTTTGTCATAAAATAGCAACGTGTGCTTATGTATGAACCCGAATCTGCTGCTAAGATCGTCAACGCATGTGTCACGCTACACAATATGCGTTTGCACTATCGTGTAGTAGATGAAGTTGAGGTTGATGTGGTAGAACCCGGGCAATTACACGAGCCTGCAGAGCCATTGGAAGCAAGAGAACGTCTAGCAGAAGCCCGGCGTATCCGTGATGGAATTGTCCGCAACCAGTTTGCAGGATAATTTTTGTATCGGATTGGATAACATTCATTCATTCATTCATTCATTCATTCATTTTTTAATTTAATTTTTAATTTTTTTTTTTTTTTAATTTTTGTATCGGATTGGATAACATTCATTCATTCATCCATTCATTCATTCCAAACTCATCATCATACACACCTCTCCTGAAGGATAAACAGGTTGACCTAAAATTTCATGGTGGATTAGGCCTACAGGGGATACCACGTTAAAAAAAACGCGCCGTGATATTTATCTCGTTAGATGGTGTGGAAACAATATCGCTTTATTAAGGCACTACACCACGGTTCGAATTAAAAGAAAGGATCAGCTAGGATTTCGATTGAAATAGATTTTTAATGTACAATCGACTGCCAACAAAACCCCGCTTTCTTTAAAACCCCTGTTTATCCTTCAGACGAGGTGTGCATGATTTTCCATAAGGCAGAAGAAAATATTCTAAACATAAGATAAGTAATAAGTGGTTAAGTGATTGATTTTTTTTTTTTATCTTTAATAGGTTATGTTCTCTTTTTGTCACTTATAATTTTTTGTTTGCCAAATAATTCAAAAGATCTCCCAGCCTTTCGCTTAATTTCTCTTCTACGGCTAATTTTCTCTTCTTTACTTCTAAAACCTCCCTAGCAATTTCAATCTTCTCCTTCTCATTAGCAGTTGCAAGCTGTATGGTTTTTGACATGGTCTGTGAAGAAACAAATTTTAATTCAAAACATATGGAAACACGCAAGTAGAGTAAAGGTTGGTTCCCACTAGAGCACAGCGAAGCAGGGCAAAGCACCGAAAACAGTGGTGCATCGTCTTTTTCCTGTGGTTTCTTATAAAAGTGTGCATGATTTTCTTTATAAAATACAATGCACCACTGTTTTCGGTGGGCTCCAACCTTAATAAAAGTATTATAAGATTTTTATGATTGTTACATCGAGAATTTCATTTTGTTTTTCTCGTAGACTCATAAAAGTAGCCGCCCTCTCATCTGCAATGCTGCGTTTCGATGCTCTGCGCTTCGTTAAGTTTTGTCCGGAGTGATGGGGGAGTGAATATGAATCGCGTGTGATTATGAGTGGTTTGTCGTTTAATGGCGTGTCTGTTGGGGGTGTGCGTCTGGACTGTGTGTGAGTGACGGATTCGGGTGAGGAGTGGGTTTGAGATTGAGGACTGGGAGTGCGGGGTGCATGTGCGAGAGGCGATAGTGTGGCATGTGTGTTGATGAGTGCTTTGTTTGTCGAGGGAGTCTGAGTTAGGGATGTGCGAGGTGCATGTGTGAGGGGTGATAGTATGGCTTGTGTGTTGTAGGTTGAGGAAGTGTGACTTGATGGTGTGCCTATGGGGTGAGTATGAGTTGGGTGATGGTGGGTTGTGTCATCTTCTGTTGTAAAGAACATAAATTTTATTTTCAGGTAACATCAACAGAGTCTAGAGTTCGTGTGATACAGATCAATGGAATTACGTTCGGAATTAATTTGAAGGCTGAGATGAGTATAGTGATATTGATGGACTTTGATGGAAATTCAAGTCCAACGTACATGGTCATGTAACAGGATCAAATGTTCAGCTTGCTTACCAATCGCAGGTGATGTCGCCGTGATCCCATATATGTCAAAAACGCGGATACTTTTGGATGGACTTTTTAGTGGTCTGTTATCGCCAGCCATTAGTTGACGCAGCTCATGCTTACAGAGAAAACCATAAATATTATTATTTTCATATTCTTGTTAGTCGAAATTACTATTGAAAGGAATCCAACCACAAAAAAGGTAAAAATAATAATAATATATGTAATATCAGTTAATTCGAAAACAATTACTATCGATTCCGGCAAATTCGTTTTAACGCCCTTTATTCCCTCGACTGCATCGGAGCCGATGACGGAAAGGACTTGCTTGTCCATTTCTGTCAACGGCTCCGCATCGTTGGGTAAATTCCCTGTTCGCCTGTGCTGCATTTTTATCGCATTAACTTTCAATTTTGATCTGTTTTTTAAATCTTGCCAAACCTGCAAATATATTATATAAAAACTGAATAATTGTTAATAAAAACTGAATTCATGATTGAATTCTTCATGAAATGCAGTAACTGAGATTGTAAGTCAATCAATACTAACTTTTTGCCATTGGGCCGTAGTTTTATGTGGGCCTTTTTTATTCAGGTCCTCGGTGAGCGACTCCCACCTCTTCTTGGCGCTCGCAGCCCCCATGAGGCCATCGAATTTTCCCGCCGCAAAATTTGCATGGGCCAACATGTAACTTGCCAAGTCGGCCTTTTGCTCGGCGTTGACTCGCGGCCCTCGCGGTCCTCGCTTCTTATCGCCAGAAACGCTACATCGATTATAAAACATTTTTAGACGAACATATATAAATGTTTTATGAAGTGTATATCCGACTGTGTATTAGGGATGGGCGATCTCAAGCAAAAGATCGATTCTCAGAATCGATTCGAATTGATTCTGGAAGAATCGATCCATCCAAAAAATCGGGTACAAAAGATCGATCTTCAGAAGATCGATCGTTATTTTGACTTCTCATATTCAAATGGAAACGGGTAGCTATACTGAAGATAAAAATCGTGTCACACAAATTTATCATTTATTAAACAGTTTCTGTAAAATATAGTTAGTCATCGGACGGTATTTTTACTTCTTTGTAATACATATACATGTAATAATACATAATAGTTCGCAATTTTCTTACATAAAGGTACTTATCACAGTAACATGAACTCGATATTAGACTATACTTCACAGTTTCTTTATATCTATTTTCGTTATATTTAATGATCACAGTGATACCGACTCGATATTATAATCAGATAATAGTAGTTTCCTTATGCTTAAGGTCCATCCCTAGTCGCCCACCTTCTTTTGATACAACGTGACACATTTCGATTACTATCCGAGCCCAGGGGTCAAAAACGTAAAAAAAGCCAACGCTGCGCGAATTCAAATTCAATACCGAACACATACGTCCAAAAAAATGTTCGTTTCATGCGAAAATAAAGACTAGAGATGGTTTTTACATGGTTACGAAAAAGAAGGAGGTATGTATCTGTATCAGAAGAAGGTAGGCGACTAGGGATGGGCCTTAATTATCAGAAAGGTAGTTTTGTTGATTTCCTAACTTAAGCAATGTGCCACTTCTCGGCAGACAAGGACTTTAAAAATAACAGATGTTGTAAGTGTTCCCCCGTCAACCGATTTCTAGCCTCACACATAACGTTACCAGCTTCGGAGAAAAGTCTTTCTGATGGCACAGACGTAGCAACAATTGGTAAATATTGTTGAGCCAAGCTACTCAAAGCAGTACCTCTAGCTTGGATCCAATATTTTATTGGACTTTCATCGATACCCAAGACAGTCCGATTTAAATAAATCTTAAACTCATCAGGCATTTCGTCCTGTCTATCGAGTTGTCTCGATTTTTCTAATTCGATGAGCCTTTGGCGGTCAGACCAAAAGTTTTCTGACTTGTCGTTCGTTTTATTCACGCTTGTCGAAACTCGTGGCAATTCAGAGTTCGGCATGTCATTTAATTTTTTGGTTATCTTATTAACAGCATGTGCACAAGCTATTCTATTTGAAAAATGCAGTCGCTTGAACCTAGGGTCCAATATAGTTGAAATTGACAACAGAGAGACACTTTCAATGTTCTCGAACCTTTTATTAAATTGCGTTAACAGGATATTTTTCATGTGTCTGCCTGTTTCGGTTATCGGATTGCATTTTTCAAATTGTTTTTTAACAATATCAACAATGGGTATTACGTTACTTCCTGTAATATAATCTTGCCCGCATGCTATTTTCGTGGCCTGCTCTAAAGGTTGCAATAGTTCAACAAACTCTTTAGCAGTTTGCAGTTCAGCTGCTGTTAACATTGCAGGTGCTGTTGGGAATTGCAATAAGATTGCACCAATTTTCTCCGATAGATGAATAAATCTTTCCAACATATAATACGTTGAGTTCCATCTAGTCGGGACGCTTTGGATTAATTTCAGATTATGGTCACTTTGCTCCCTCAATCTATCGGACGCAACTACAGAGTGTTTAAAATATGTAACAATAGCTTTAACTGCGCTGCATAAAGATTTTACATTTTCTTCCCCCTCGATTATTCTTGATGCAACAAGATTTAGCGTGTGTGCAAAACACGGTAATTGTTTTTCTGACCCAAAAGCATCGTTGATGGCTTTCGTTATGTTGGAAGCGTTATCAGTTACTATAGCAACGATACTCTCGCTTTTGATGTTCCAGTCGCTAGTTATCTTCAATAGCCACCAACCTAAATTTTCTGCAGTATGTCGGTCTTTTAATTCAGTTACACCTATCACAATGGAAACTAACTTTTCCTCGCTCACAAAGTGAGCTGTTATTCCGAGAAAACTTTTTGTGTTTAATGTGTCGGTCCACACGTCTGTCGTCAGTGTAAGGTGATTAATACCTGATAACTGTATTTTAACTAGGCTTGATAGTACCTGATACTTTTGTTCAATTAGCTTTGTGATCGTTTTTCTGCTTGGTATGTGGTATAATGGAGCGACTTTTTTCATCAAGGCTTGGAACCCTTCCTTTTCAACAGTATTGAGAGATAAATTATCTTTCACTATCATGAAAACGACTGAATTGGTTATTTCACCAGCTCTTGAACCGCCATCCTCAAATGATTTTTGTCGAGCAATTAAGCTATCGATTCGGCCTTGTCCGAAACCTATTGGACTTTTACAAGAAGACGTCCTTCGCGAAGATATTGCCAGTGTTGAAGAGCTGGGCAATGGTATCGCGACATCGTCAGAATCTTCGTCACGGATTTCATCTTCGCTGGTCTGCAAGTGATTCAATCATCGTTATAACAGAGCTCAATCAAATTTCAAAATGCTAAAAAATGTGACCATTTTGTATTGAAAAAGTAGACGTCACCTCTGAATCTATTTGTTTACGCTTGCGACTATCAGCAGAATTATCTTGTGAACTTCCCATGACTTCCTTGTGCTTGCGTTGGAGATGGTTTTTCAAATTGGTCGTATTGCCACTCGATTTAACGTTGACTTGACACAGTTTACACTTGCCTCCGTCGCTAGTACGGACAAAATACGTCCATACAATGCTCTTTTGATGTGGCACTATAAATCATAAATTTCACAAGTTATAGATGTTGGTATAGATATTCACATTTTTACAACCTGCTGCACGGAGATTTAGAATCATGAAAATAAATTAATCAGTGATAAAACAGGAATGTCAGGTAGGATTACAACTGCATAAGCACAGTGTTTTATCTGTAGAGTTTCGCTTGTAGTTAAATATGAAAATGTAAAAAGGGCTGATTGGAAATCTTACTTTTCCATCTATATGTGAATTCTGGAACCTTAGGAACTGATGGATCGTGAAATCGCTTTTAGGTTAGACGTACATGCATACAAGGTCTGGTGGAATGAAAAATACAATTAGCTTCACGTACAGTTAAATAATTCCCTGTAGATACTTGATATAAAACCCAAAACAAATCAATAACGATTGGTTTCTTGTGGTAGATTGATGAGACACGTCGAATTTTATCTCATTTGAGTTCGTAAATACAAGCCTTCGACAAGTTTACTTTGCACTCAGATATGGTATCATTGATGAAGATTTTCTGAACTTATTGATTGAAACTAAATTATAGTCCTTACCTTCCGTATTAGTCACGATATTCACTCGTTGTCCGTTGGACGTTGATTAGACCGATAACCACACCACCATACTTTCGTAAAGACGTAAACAAACCCGGCTGAATAGGCGGGAAGCTTTTTTATTGGTTGTGATGACAGATTCATTCCACATTAGCAATTGGTTGATTCTTTTGTACTCTCAAACCTAATTGGCCATAAAATACAGAACGCCAAAATAGACTTTCAAAACCGTTTTTGATTGAAATTTGAAGATTTAAAGATCGGATCCGATTCTTACAGTCTTGGAATCGATTCTAGGAAGAATCGATGGGTAAAGTATCGATACAAAAGATCGATTTTCTCGACCCAAAAGATCGATTCTTGACTAGATCGATCTAGAATCGCCCATCCCTACTGTGTATCATTAATGCATGCGATTTATGTTAAACATTTACTTTTATTATTAATTTTGTAATTTATTATCTATCATATTTATTTGAGACGGCCCGAGTCGAAATTTAGACCCTACATTGAACCTCCACTCTTAGGTTCAAATCAGGATGTGGAGCGTCATAGGAGGGTTAACTTGCAGTGTAATTAGCGCCTACTTTGAACCTCAAATGGGCCGTTATTGGACGATCTTCCATGTTTAGGTTCAAAATAGGGTCTCGCGAGCACCTCCGGAAACCCTCGACCTCCTCCCATTTAAAACCAAAATAGTAGCTGCAAATCAGATTCATACTTTCTCATACACTTGTTGGTTACATGATAAATGTAACAATCACTGCATGATAATTGTTGAAATCTAATAGCATTTTCGACTGGGGGCTACACCGAGCTACACTGGTGTAGTGTAGCCATTATTGTCTCTTTCTTCCTCATAGAAAAGAAAGAGGATGAAGATAGCTACACAACACCAGTGTAGCTCGGTGTAGCCCAGTCTAAAATGCTATAAGGTATGTTTAGGTTATATACAAAAATTGATGCAGTAGATACATTTTTCAGGTAGCCAAAAGTCTATGAAAAAGTCCAAATAGGGTTGGGCTGTCGATGGAAGATAGAACATTTTTTAATTTCTTTATTAAAAGGAAAAGTGTGAGATATTTTTATCATAAAAATAAATATAATTTCTCCAAAACAGATATTAAAAACTAGAAAACGATTATACATATTCTATACTTATAATATAGAACATCACATAACAGAAACATCAAAATAAAGTCGAAAATGAACGATTTATTTAATTTTTTTCAAAAATATTACATTTTTTTTGATAGTAGTCAAAGTAAAGAGAATGAGAAAAAAAATGTACTCTCTAAGGGGGACTGTCCCACTTGGCTACAGCATCTCACTTTACCCCGGTCTCTTCTATATTTCCATTATACTACCTATACCTATGTAAAAGGTAGAGGAAAAAGATTATGGACGAATAAAAGTAACATCAAACAAAAACATTAAAAAACTTAAAAGTAAAACATAGCTGTAGTAAATTTTGTACGTAACGTACAATAAACACATATAAATAATCTCAAAACTAATTGATAAGTACCACGTCCTCACAATTCTGCTACAGTCCATCCCGAGGACAATGTGGTAAGTTGACTTGCTCATCGTTATTCACATTGGCCTTATGGTGGTTGCCAAATGATGTTATCACTGAGGAGTTACATAATAAATCAATTATTTTAAGACAAATAAACCCCTCACTATGTACTTGTCAATTTTATTATGAATATTCAATACCTGGGTCTCGATTTTCATTTTGGGTACATTTTATCTTACAATTTTTGTACTTCCGTTTGTTTGAGGCAATTTTATTTATGCAATCAATGAATTCTTTTTTATCGACTACATTCACCGCAATTCGATTCGCCCACTCTGTTACAAAAATTATATGTGGATGAGTCGATCATTACAGAGGCTCTGAATCGGAAGTACTGAATTTCTATTGTTATCGCAACATACCAAATAGTCCTTTAAATAGTTGGTAGTTGATTGCCGGGCGAGCGCCCCTCTTGGCTGTCGCTGAGTACTTGGCGATACTGTTGCCATACACTTCTAATATTGTCTCCCGTACTATTGTGCGCCAGTCCCTGTCAATGGCCTTGTGCTCAATATATGCAATTTTAGTTTTTGGTAAATAAAAACCACAATTTGGCGATATTTCCATCTAGAATATTTAAAACGATATTGAGTTGCAAATTACTTGTCAAGAATCCTGTAATAATCTGTACAGGTGAAGGAAAGTTATTTCCATCCGAAAATCGGGAAATACATTTTCCTGTCAAGTTATTCGTATAAATATTTTACCATGCCCTCTCCTTCATGATAATTTTTATTACCTGCTCATTTTCTTGGCGCAAATAATGGGCTGATAGCTGAAACACACACAACAATAATGTGACAAGTGATAGCAATACAACTTTTTATCGAACATAATTGAATGTGTGATGTTTAGTTACTTTACCGATGGTACTTGTTTCGAATGTACATCCATCATTATTTGTGCCTCATAGTTTTTTTTCATCGCTGCGAACAGCTGTTCTTGGAATAAAATATCCCGATGCGTTACTATATTTACAAAACATAGCCAAAGTTAATAAGTGGCTAATTACAAATGATTATGCAAGAAACAACGTATAGTGAGTAATGAAATAGGTACACATAATTTTTACATGTAGCATTATATTATCGGTAAGCCAAAGGTAGCATGCAAACACTATTAATGATCCATTCACACCTCTAAGGTGGACTAGTACAGCCAAACTTGAGGTAAGCTGCGAAAGTCAAAATTAGGCAAGCAGCGATTCATTGCAAAGAAGCATCTCATTCGTGATTACTTTTTTCAACAGCCAAGTGTTAAGGGGGTATATGGGCTGTAACCGCGCTTCCTTTCAGCAAGGAAAGAGGTAGGAAAACTCTTCGCGATACCCTACGGCGCTAATCTCTAGTTCGATACGATAATAAAGAATGATCAAAAATACTCAAATTTTCCGTTGGGCGCCAGACGCTGTCGCGTCAATTATGAACAATTAAGATACTTTTTCTAGAGATTTACGACGGATGTGCTCGGCTAATTCAGAATAAAAATCAGAGGGTAGAGGGGATGGATAAACCAGATGGCGTTATGATTTGCTCAGAAATAACACAGGTTTAAATTTTCATCAGTGAATTTAATGACAGTTTCCTTGTAAGGAAAACGGTACGATATTTAACAAACTTCAGATAAATCACAAATTTGAGAAAATAGAAGGCTCGACACAATTCAAGATTATTCTCTCGCAATGAGAGTGAACTAACAATTATCAGTTGGACCCGTAGGCCGCTATAAATTACTCACTAACTTATCCTAACGTGGAAATTCATCAAATAATAAGAAAATGATATTTCAGAAAGATAATCAAAAATATACGATACGATATTTACTTTTCCACGGCTACTTCCGCGTTCACAATACTACAGGATAGGCAAGACAGATCGGATAGAAATATTCTACCATGCAAACTACAAAAATGAGTAGCTAAACTACCAATTATAGGACACCTAGGTCCGTAAGCAAATTAGCAATAAGAGAATAGAAAATGAAAATAGCTAGAAGCAATATTTCTCAAGCAAAGAATACTTTGGAACAAGCTAAGCAATAATCAACCAACTAGTCACGAGTTAATTCACCACCAATCAGTGAAAATACTATAAAAGAAGTAATTACGAGACGATATGGGAAAGATTCCACTAAGAAAACTACGGCAAGACGGGACCTCGTGGCCCAACGCCTGCGTAACAAAATACACTATCAAATAATCGTACTCGATAATAATTAGGAAAATTAACTCGTGGCCTTACAATAAATTGAACAGGCTTACCTTACGTTGTCTTACTGGCCTCAAGGCACTATCACTTAGAAGTTATTTTAAATTAAACTATTGATGAAGCTAATCGAAAAATGTATGAAAATTTAGAAAAAGGTTCGGAACGGTACGGTACGGTAACGAAGATTGAAGACGTGTGTCACGGTCGGCAGTCGAACGCAGAAGAGGAAGAATCCTGTAGGTTGCTTAGGCTCGAGGTGTTGCGATTTAGAACGAACGTCGTCACGTACGTCGGTGATTGGCCTAATTATTCATCATAGAGGGGAGGATCTAGCGGACAGGTGGTTGACGTCGCGCTAGGATCCTATTGACGGTTTTTCGGGAATTCTTCTTTCTCCTGGAGCCGATTTGCTGACGCGCTAATTTTTCGCGGGAAGTTTGACTTGCCGTTCGTCTTTTTCGGTACTCTCCGTCCCTTGTCAAAGAAGGGTAACACCACAGTTGTCCACCCACCAGAGGTTTTCATAACTGCAGGATCTGGCTGGAGTTTTGGTGACCCTGCACCGGATCTTCACCTTACTCCACCATTGACGCCACGGTGGATCACTCGGATCTCCCTCGTGAGATTGTTGCCACTTCCTTGATCGTAGTTTCCCCGTGGGCTGTCAAGGCCAACTTAACGGTATGTCAAAGGTCGGAACGGTAGATGACAGAAGCTGGTTCGGTCCTTGGCCGATAAGTCTTGATAATAGGAGGCTTTCGGTGTAGTTTCCTACAGCCCTGTACGCTGCTAACAAGACATCCAGTTGCGAGACGAAAAATGTGGTCCAGCACCAGGCTGAGAAGTCATCAGTTGACGGGAGGCTTTGGTGCATCAGGAGTTCTGCTGCAGCCCTATACGCCGTCATCAGAGACATCCACGGCGGCTTATCGCCCTCTGCGAAGTTTCACCTCGGGGTCATCCCTCGGTGGTAGTCCGAATCGTTTCACGCCGAAGCGCGAAATACAAGTTTCATAGGGAAAGAATGTAAAATAGTACAAATGATTAGAAATAATATTATCCTGCCTAGATCTGTCATTGCCGCCCCTGCAGTGTCCTGCCGACCGTGTTCTTTTCTATCGCGGTCATTGAACCTGGGACGTCTGCACAAAGTGCAACGTCACAGGGCATATCTCTGGAACTTTTCATTTTGCTGATGGAGCATAGTTCCGTACGCATATGGTAAGAAATGCTATACTTGAAGTGCATTTTTCACAAGAAAATATATTATTTTAAGGGTAACTATAGTATTTCAGCCGATTCGAACCATTACCCATCCGTTGTAACTCCAAAACCACCTAAAATACCAGTTAGTCAATGTGATGATTTACAATTTTCTTTTTTCTTTAACGCTGTATTTCCTTTACCGAATTTTTTAGGAAGCTGAAATTTTTTTCTAATAATCTCAAATACGTTAGTATTACAAAAATATAGTCTAGGTATGTGTGCCGCTCATGGGAAAGGTGGAAAAAATTGTCAAAATAGTGACAGTGAATTATTAAAATTTTTCTAAAATTTCCTTTTTTTCCACGTAACTTTTTTACCGTTCAGTTTGGAAAAACGGTCAAAAAGTACTACATTCTACTCAATGTACTCTATAAAATTGCACCAGAATGAAATGTGTGCCTCTAATAGAAACAGAGTTATGAGTATTAGAAATTGAGTATCTGCAAAAAAACTCGATAAAAAAAATCACTTTTTTAGCTGGCACACTTACTTGTCAATAAGTAAACGGTTTTTTAAACTAGAAAACTATTATTCTACACTTGTATAATATGTTGGTAAATTGGTAAGTGTGTGAGTAACTTTTACATTAGCGCCAAAGGCCATTTTCATTCTGTAAAATAAATATACTCTCGGGAAGCAGCCTAAAACCCGCCTTCATGGCCTTCTAGAGAGGAATTTTCGGACTGAGAAACACACTGACGTTTTTCAATTCAATGAAAAACAAAGTAAATATCGTGAAATAACCAAAAAAAAATAAAGGGTAGATTAATAGAAATAGTAATTTATATAACGATGGATCTTGACCGAGAAAAAAAAAATCAAATAAAGCGTTTAAAAATGCAAGAAAAGAGAAAACAACAAAAAGCAAAACAGCAAAAAGAGACTGAACGGTTCACAGCGAAAAATGAAATCGCAAGGAATGCTCGTATTACAGCGACTGCAAATATACTGAATTCAAATATTGATAAAGAAGAGCATGCTGCACAAAATGACTCATTTCCCGACAAAAATGATTTCAATGATTCAGATATTTGTGATGACTCTCATAATTATGATGTTCACGCAAATATTGATAAAAATCATGGAATCACACGAAACTTGACTTGTGATGACAGAAAAATCATCGGCGCTGATAATATTTTTGAGAATGCAAGGAACAATTTTGTCGTCAACGCCAATAATTCCGATGCGGCAAGTAACTCGTCTAAATTAAATAAAGTAGCTCGCAGTTTACAATATACAAAGAACAGAGAAACCAGATTACGTGTAGAAATTGGAAAGTTGAAATCAACCATAGAAGATAAAAACAGAACAATTAAATTTTGGCAAAATAAATGTTATCGGTTGATGAAGAAAATGAATAAAGATCCTGATAATATTTCGAATAATGTTAAAAAATTAGAAAGTAAAGGTAAAAAAGCTGTCAGACAACGATTAATTTACTGCGAAGTATTACAAAGACAATTAATGCAGCGAAAAAAAGAATTGACAGGAGAACAGTGCAAATCATCTTTTGCCAGAACAGTGTCAGGTAAAATTGTAAAAAAATATAAGCTCATGAAAACCAACTCAGTGTTGACAAGCATATACTTGCAGCGCAAGCATCTCAATCGTGATGAGCCGTCTTTTAGTCGAGAAAACAGTATGCATGATAAACGTATGATAATATCAAGAACCAAATTAATAAAGTTTTTAGAGAGAGATGACAACAGCTCCATGGCTCCGGGTTCCAAAGATGTTATAACTAAGCATGGGGTTACCATGCGAAAACGATTTGTATCGGACACATTCAGTAATTTGTATAAAAAATATTGTCAAGAGGGACTTTTTAAAATTTCAAGGGCAACTTTTTTTCGGTTATTGCCTTTCTGGATTCTTAGAAAACAGGCAACAGATCGCGATACTTGCCTGTGTAAAGAGCACGCTAATTTTGATTTTTTCGTTAAAAAACTTGCGAAGCTAAAGTATTTACCTTCAAGTAGTACAAAAACCGTGCTTGAACATTTTAAATGTGACATAAAAAATAAAAGTTGTATGTATAACGAATGTATGAAGTGCAAAACGGATTTCGTTATTACCGATAATAATAATGATCAGTCATATTACTTTCAATGGGCTACGTCAAAAGAAAGTAGGGAAGGGAAAGGAGGTAAAATTTTCAACGTAACCATCACTTCGAAAAAAAAAATTGAATGTAAAGTGACAGAAATGATTCACCAATTTAATTTGACCGTACCTGATTTCTTGAAACATTCGTATAATACTTGGCATCAATACAAGGCAGTGCAAGACATTGAGTATGACTTACCATTGAATCAAGTTAAGCTAGTGATTGATTTTTCTCAAAACTATATTTGTAAATACGCCTCTGAAGTTCAGAGTGTGCATTTTGGAGCCTCAAAATCACAGATAACTTTGCATTCTGGAGTTTTCTGCTATAGGGACACGAGTAATGAGAAAATAAAATGTATTTCTTTTTGCACTGTGTCAGAGTGTTTGAGACATGACGCGCCTGCAATTTGGGCTCATATTCAACCTGTACTTTCGCTGATTTCAAAAACTGTTCCACAAATGAATACCCTTCATTTTCAAAGTGATGGGCCTTCTACCCAATACAAAAACAAAACAAATTTCGAGCTTTTCCAACAACACTGTCAAAAACTGGGACTTGCAAGTGCTTCTTGGAACTTTACAACGCCTGGGCATGGTAAAAGCAAAGCTGATGGTGCAGGTGGTACCGCTAAAACATTATGCGATCGGGCTGTGCATGCTGGCCGAGACGTAGTTTCTGTGAATGATATAATTGAGGTTGTAGGTAAATCCTCAAAAATGCACGTTTTCCATGTTACTCAAGCAGATATTGAACAGATTGATAAGCTAGTGCGACCTCACATTAAATCAGCGCCTAAGTCTCAGCAAATTTTTCAAATTTTATGGACCAAAAATAAATGTGATTTTTTGTTCCTAAACTATCTTTCTTGCACTAATCCGTCATGTATGATTAATCCACCCTGTAAACACTTTCCTTTAATTTCTGATGGCTGGTCTTTGAAACCTATAGAAAAATCAAACACAAAAAGTAGGAAAATAAAAGAAGGAAACGTTGCTAACATTGAAAACTCAATCCCGGAAAAACGAAAATTACAAAAGAGAAATGACGTTAAAGAAAAAACCGTTGCAAATGTTCGAAAGTCTGAACCAAAGAAGAGAAATGTAAAAGACAAAAAGATTTCTTTGGGAAAGAACAGATAAATTATAACATCATAAAATTCGCTAAACGCGACAGTAATACGACGACGACGTTCAATTCGTGTTACAAGAACAAAAAATTGTTAATTTTCATGTTAATATATTTTATAATTTTTGTATATTGCACGTTAAATTTATGTTACTGAATTTGTGCCAATGCTTTTGCCAATGACTAATTCCTAAAAAATAAATCATTTGTATGGTTACTGAATTATTGTTTTCTCTCTCTCTTACGTTACCGAGCTTGGAAACTGAGTTTCTGTATTTTTTACTTACAATTTAAGGCTCAAACAATAAGATAAGACCGGTTGAAAGAGTGTGACACCATTTTTTTTTTTTTTTTTCCGAAATGTCGAAAATGAAAAGTTCTAGAGATATGCCCATTAGGGTGCTTCAAAAAAAAATTTTGATTTTTCTTTTCAACTCTTACCCACCCAAATGCTTGAGATCGATAAGAAAGAAGTCCTCCCGGAAGTCGGTCGCTATAGCTCGACTCTAAGAGGTCGCTATTTTCATTTTAGTTTCCTATTCATTTAACATGAAAATTTTCGTTTTTTTATCTAAACTGAAATTACACTTATTCGTTTTAATTTTTGTTTAATAACCATTGTATATTCAGAAAGCTGTTTTTTTAAGCTTTCCAAACCTACATAATAAAAGTCGATTACCTCAATTAGAAGATTAAATAAAGTCATTTAAAATCTAGAGATCTATAGAGATCTGGAGATTTTAAATGATTTTATTTAATCTTCTAATCAAGGTAATCGACTTTTGTTATATAGGTTTGGAAAGCTTAAAAAAACAGCTTTTTGAATATACAATGGTTATTTGAAAAAAATTAAAACGAATAGGTGTGATTTCAGTTTTGATAAAAAAATTAAAGTTCCCATGTTAAATGAATAGGAAGCTAAAATGAAAATAGCGACCTCTTAGAGTTGAGCTACAGCGACTGACTTTCGGAAGGACTTTTTTCTTATCCACCTCAAGCATTTGGGAGGGTAAGAGTTGAAAAAAAAAATCAAAATTTTTTTTTGAAGCACCCTAATGCCCATATACACCTTTAAATGGGCTGAATTTCTGAAAAACAATTTTCCTTTTTTTTTTCAACTTGAAGACTCATGAAATTAAAAAAAATCATCATGTTTGGGGAGGGTTTGACCTTCATTATCCATATCTTACATCATGTACTACTTCCAGTCTAATAGTGGCTGCGTTGAAGACAGGAAAATACAAAATCACTCGGTTGCCGCAAAGAATCAGACCCAGCGTTGGACCGATTTCGGAATTTTTGGTTCTCAATTGTTCATAAGACATGCCTCTATCAGATGAACATAGAACATAGAAGTTTTTGATATTGCAAGAATTACTTGAGTTATTGAATTTTTTCGATTTTTTTTCTGAATTTGAAAAAAAATTTTGCTTATTTTTCTAATATTTCAACTGAAAATGGGTTTATCAAAAAGTTCTATGTTCATCTGATAGAGGCATGTCTTATGAACAATTGAGAACCAAAAATTCCAAGATCGGTCCAACGCTGGGCCTGATTCTTTGCGGCAACCGAGTGATTTTGTATTTTCCTGTCTTCAGTGCAGCCACTATTAGACTGGAAGTAATACATGATGTGAGATCTGGATAATGCAGGTCAAACCCTCCCCAAACATGATGATTTTTGTTAATTTTATCAGAGTCTTCAAGTTGAAAAAAAAAAGGAAAATTGTTTTTCAGAAATTCAACCCATTTAAAGGTGTATATACATTATACCCCGTTAATTGATCCCTTATCAAAATACAAGTTCATGAAATAAGATCAATATATATTAGATGTATATAATATAATATATATATACAGGATGATTCAGAATTCGTGACGAATCTCTTGAGGGGTTGATCCTCATCAAAATTGGGATCGAAAGTTCCTCAGCCATTTTTCCGAGAGATGATTTTTTCCTTGGTATTTTTTTTTTTTTTTTTCTCCGACAAAACGATTTTTTTCAACAATGCCTTTTTTTTCATCATTTGTCAATTCTAAAAAATCCCAATTAATGCCAATGGTTTTTTTTTTTTCCAATATCAAAGAGATTTCTCGGTGAAAGTTTCTTATTTGGTGGAAGATGTGAAAAAAATGTGTTATGGTTCCGAGGGAAAAAATCATTTTTCGGGAAAATGGTTGAGGAACTTTCGGTCCCAATTTTGACGAGGATCAACCCCTCAAGAGATTCGTCACGAATTCTGAATCATCCTGTATATATACATATATATATATACTGTAACTTTGCGTGGGTATCTCAGGCTCGGAAGCTGTAGAGATACCCGCAGTTAGTGTGAGTTCTTTACCAAAAGAATAATTATAAAAAATTAGGGCTTTTCTTTGAGGTCGAAAGGCAGGGAAAAGGATGGGTACTCCACCAAAAGCCACCTATCTAACCTTGTGAATTTAATCTAACTCGGACTCGGATAGCGTCAACTATCAAAGCCGTTATAATTTCTAATTAGTAGAGCCGGGAAATTAATCCAAGCCTACTTTTCCTAACTCAAAAGCTATCTTTCTCGGATCCGGGAATCGTGAAATTCCAAGACCGTGTCTCAGACTCGGAATCGATTTCCTTGGCCCTCGGACGCAGAGAAATTAATCCCAACGCCGTACGCTCTTGGTTACGATACAAAGCTGGTCCCTGTTGGCTTTTTAGGGAAGGAAATGATTCAGGATAGGAGTCAGAGCTGAAATGTCCGTTAAAGAACTAGCATATGTTTAAATGATATGAAATAGTAGATTACGATACGAGTGCGCGAAGTACGTGATTCTCACACGAGTGTAGCTTGTCGCCCGAGCGAAGCGAGGGTGACAAAAACACGAGTGTGAGGATCACGTACGCGCACGTGTGTCGTATACTATTTTTTGTAACACTGCATGGAAGTTCGCACTTCGTGTACACAACACGCGGTGACGAACAGTGACGATGCCCCAACCTGAATGTTGCAGACAGTGATTGTAGCCACCACTTGTTTCGTTCAATGGCGTTAGTTACGCTCGTTTTGCTCGGATTAGCGTTAGGTAATAAATATTACCTAACAGTTTTACGACATTACCTAACAGTTTTGGATTTGTTGGCGAATCGGCCGCTTCGCGCACTTTTTACGGGGCGCGAAGTCGAACTTCCCATGCAGGTGTTACAAAAAAGCATTTAATACTAGTTTTTACAAATCTGTTCTACTCTATCCTTAATTTCTATAGCTTTCGTTTGTTCAGTATTTAGGTTTGATCTATGCTTGTTGACTCGATTCGTGAATTTATGTAAATATAATTACTAGACGCAATTATATTTCTCAAGTGAATTTATTTCTATTTCTCCCGTTCTATTTCATCGATTATGTTTTATGTCGAAGTGAAGCTTTATCTACTCCGCAAGAATTCTATGGTGAGACGACCGGCCTATTGCTCGTGTCGCTCGAATAATTGTGATTGTGAGTCGCACGGCCGCTTTGGCTCGAATACGCTGCCGTGCTCGAATTCGGCGCTCCTTATATAGTCGCTATCCCCTCCTTCTCGCGTGACGTCAGCGTATGGTCGAATGTAGAGGATTACTATAATCCTCTGCTCCTTTGTTCTTATTTTTTCAGCTGATATTCAAGCTGGTATGTTACAATACATATATATAATACATATATTATTCTTCATATCATTACTTGTGCAAGCAAGTAGGATCCCAAGTCACACTGAAAACCAATTTTTTAACATTCTACCAAACTTCTACAAAATATTCCGTTTATCATGATGATCTTGCAGGTCACATTGTCTGCACACAGCTATGTCTGTCCTAAATTCCAAAACATTAGTAAACTACATGAAGATACATTAATTACCAGTGGCTGGAATCAGTCCAATGAGGGACTCTGGGGTGCGAGTCGGTGTACAATATGCGTCCACTTCGTCACCTTCGCTATCGCATGATTGTGTTCCCAAAGATCTTTTGCCGTTGTCAGGAATTGGTACAGGAAGTTGGCTGGGCTGACTCGTAGCTAGATTATGGGTTGCAGTTGATTGGTAATAATCATATTTGTATGGTCTGTCAGACAAACTTATTGCTGGAGTTAATGGTCGACTGGGGATTTCAGCCAAGTGATGCATAGATGGAAGATAGTTGGTGTCATGAGGCGCACTGACTGTAGATGTTGTTGGTTTAGTAGAGATTGACGTTCAATTATAATCTGGTAGGTGATGCAAAGTCTCAGACAGAGAGATTAGACCGCTCGAAGGTCCACTAGGGATTTCAGTCAAGTGATGCACAGATGGAAGATGGTTGGTATTGTGAAGCGTACTGACTGTTAATGTTGTTGGCCCAGTAGAGATTGACGTTAAATTATAATCTGGTAGGTGACGCAGAGTCTCAGACAGAGAGATTGGAGCGCTCGAAGGTTGACTAGAGATTCCAGGCAACTGATGCATAGATGGAGGATAATTGGTATCATGAGGCGCACTGACTGTAGATGTTGGTCCAGTAGAGATTGACGTTGAATTATAATCTGGTAGGTGACGC
This sequence comes from Tenthredo notha, assembly GCA_914767705.2. NCBI lineage: Eukaryota > Metazoa > Arthropoda > Insecta > Hymenoptera > Tenthredinidae > Tenthredo > Tenthredo notha. Next base: position 888,906 of record OU611907.1, on the reverse strand, counting down.
AGAGTCTCAGACAGAGAGATTGGAGCGCTCGAAGGTCCACTAGGGATTCCAGGTAACTCATGCATAGATGGAGGATAGTTGGTATCATGAGGCGCACTGACTGTAGATGTTGTTGGTCCAGTAGGGATTGACGTTAAATTATAATCTGGTAGGTGACGCAGAGTCTCAGACAGAGAGATTGGAGCGCTCGAAGGTCCACTAGGGATTCCAGGTAACTTATGCATAGATGGAGGATAGTTGGTATCATGAGGCGCACTGACTGTAGATATTGTTGGTCCAGTAGGGATTGACGTTGAATTATAATCTGGTAGGTGACGCAGAGTCTCAGACAGAGAGATTGGAGCGCTCGAAGGTCCACTAGGGATTCCAGGTAACTTATGCATAGATGGAGGATAGTTGGTATCATGAGGCGCACTGACTGTAGATGTTGTTGGTCCAGTAGGGATTGACGTTAAATTATAATCTGGTAGGTGACGCAGAGTCTCAGACAGAGAGATTGGAGCGCTCGAAGGTCCACTAGGGATTCCAGGTAACTTATGCATAGATGGAGGATAGTTGGTATCATGAGGCGCACTGACTGTAGATGTTGTTGGTCCAGTAGGGATTGACGTTGAATTATAATCTGGTAGGTGACGCAGAGTCTCAGACAGAGAGATTGGAGCGCTCGAAGGTCCACTAGGGATTTCAGATAACTGATGCACAGAAGGAAGATACCTTGTATTGTGCGGCGTATCAACAAGTCTTTTTCTGAAAGGTAATTTGCAACTATCAGAGCTTTTGACTATATTGAATATTGGGATATCTAGTTTGATTGCTTCTTCCAACTTTCTTTTATTTGTTTTTCCAGCATTTTTTACTATTTTTTTCTCAGCTGCTTTTTGTTTTTTTTCGCAAAGAACATCTGCAGAAAAAATCTTTGATGAGGAATCCTGCAATATTCCGTCTTCCGTAACAAACATGTTAGTCAGGTCTTTCTTATTAGCTGCAAGAAAATAATATATCACTGTAGAAATCCAAAGCATGCGGTCGAATGAATGAATAAATGAATGAATGAATGAAAGCAACTAAAAATATATGTTACCCTGAACAACTATAAAACAATATTGATATCAATATCAATTACAAGTAAATACTTACTACTTATAGCGAGAATTTTCGCCATCAATTTTTTTTCCTTTCCTGTGTGGGAATCTTTCCACTTTAGGTTAGGTGTGGCACCCACCGATCGTTGCTTAATGGGAATAGCGGACAATGCTATGACGGTGGTTGTTTTACTTTCAACCCAGAAAACAAGAGCGTATTTTTTGTTTGATCCCTTTCCCATTATTGTTGATTATTTAATTATCCCTACGCAAATCAAAAGTACAATAAACCGCTACGTAGTAAGTACCAAGGAACGAAGTAGTACACGTAAAGGCGGTTGGTTGGCGTCGCCACTTGCGATTTGGCGTCTGACGAACACCAGCGCCAGTTGCGGTCATTTCGGCCATTCATACGCCTATCGTTGAGCTAAGTTGATACGTCAAAACAAGTTTTGTGTTTTCAGGACATTTTTAAAGAAATATGCACAACTATTTGATCGTCATGTATATCACGATTACGTCGGCATAATTACTTTTGATATCATTAGACATTCAGCTGCTGATATTCTGAAACTTCTGTTGGTTGGAAATGGGATTTCCCACTAGGATTGTGTTTCATTATTCCTAACCAGTATTTGACCAAATCAAGGAAGCAATATGTCAAGAAAATCATTCCAAGAACTTGGAAGAGCACGGCGATATGAACGATTGAGAGAACTGCGTAGAGAGCAGAATCCCAACGAAGAACATGAAGATGCAGCAAGGGGACCATTTATACATGAACGGCCAATATCCCCCCATGCAATGTAAGTTCAAAAAAAAAAAAATTAAAAAATAGTTTACGCTCCAACTTGAAAAAGCTTAAGTTCACCTTGAAAAAAGAAGATCCTCAAAGTTTCAATGCTCCATCTCGTTATTAGACGATGCCGGCAATTTTTTGTTTTTTATCATCATAGGGTGATGGATCAACCCTTAGACTGGCATGGAAATGCAGAATCTGATGAAGGAGCTAGTGAATATAATGAAGATAACGCAGATAACTTGAGGAACATGGAAAGTAGTGAAGAAGAGCAAAATGGAGAAGACGAGGAGGAGGAGGAGAATCATGAAGACAGCCAGGAGGAAAATGATGAAGATGACCAGGAGGAAGATGAAGAAGATGAAGAAGTGGCAGACGCAAATGAGCGAGAAGCTCAAGAAGGTGAAGAAGAGCAAGGAGCTGCACAAGATCACCAAAGAAGAGCAATAAATAATCACAATGCGGATCTCCAGGATGCTGAACCTCTGTATGTGGGCGCCCCAATAACTCTTGTTCAAAGTATGCTGCTAATTTTGACACTTGCTGTTCACCATAATATTGACATGTCATGCCTTGCTGATATAATCACCGTCATAAACTTGCATTGCTTGCAACAGGGACTAAAAAAAAATAGTATTTATAAATTTCGGAATTTTTTTTCTCTTGGAGCAACAACCATGATAAAACATTACTATTGCACAACGTGTTTTGAAGATTTACAGTCCGTCGATGATGTGTGCCCATCATGCCCGAGATCGAAAAATTCGTATTTTGTTCAGTTATCAATTGTTGAACAACTAAGAGAAATGTTTAAAAGGGATGGCTTTTACGATAGTTTGTAACTACGTTTTCAACGACAAGTTAACCCACATGAAGGCATAAGTGATATATATGATGGAACCATTTATAAACAATGGACAAATAACGGGTTTCTATCAAATCCACATAATATTTCATTTAGTTGGTACACCGACGGAATACCTGTTTTTGAGTCTTCCAAAGTTAGCATGTGGCCATTGTACCTGACAATCAACGAATTGCCTTTCGCAGATAGAAAAAAGCGAGAAAACACCTTACTGCTTGGTTTATGGTTTGGTGACAAAAAGCCTAATCCTAATTTATTTTTATACAAATTCCGGCCAGAAATCGAACGAATAGCTCAAGGCGTGCAGGTTTTTATACCACAAGAAAATATAGAGATTACAGTACGTGGAGTTATCCTCGCAGGTACAGCTGATATAATCGCAAAAAGCGACTTTTTGAACTTCACCCAATTCAACGGTAACTATGGTTGTCCTACGTGTTTTACCAAGGGTGAAAATGTACGTATTGAGCCAAGAGGTTCGGTGCATGTTTACCGTTATGAAGGCGAGCCAGTGGTCAGATCATTGAACGAATGCATTGACTGTGCCGATAGAGCTCGACCAGATAATCCGGTGATGGGCGTAAAAGGTCATGCTGCACTTTCCCGACTCATGCCCGATTATGTAGAGGGGATGGGGATTGACCGAATGCATGGTGTCGAAGGTGGTGTTGTCAAAAAGATATTAAAATTGCTGTTCGACGTAAAATATCGTTTATTTCCTTTTTCACTGTATGGGTTTATCGAGATCATCAACAGCAGATTACAATCTATAAAACCTCCGAAATTCGTACACCGTATGCCTCGTAATATTGAGGATTTAGTTCACTGGAAGGCATCAGAGCTGAAAATGTGGTTTTTCTATTATTCTGTTCCTGTGTTACAAGGCGTCCTTCGACAAGATTATTTTGAACATTACCTCCTGTTGGTGATAGCAATAGCATTGCTTAGCTCAGAGAAAATCGATCAATCTATGATTGATGTAGCTCATGACTTTCTACATAAATTTGTGAAAGGTTTCGAAATATTGTATGGCCTACAGTTTTGTTCAATTAATGTGCATCAGCTGCTCCATTTACCTGCTTGTGTTGAAAGACTTGGGCCATTATGGACATTTACTTGTTTCGAATATGAAAATATCAATGGTCAGCTGTTGAAGTTGATACATGGAACGCGACATATTGACTCACAGGTTTCAAAGTCCCATGATCGCCTTATAAAAATGATAAAGTTAATAGATCAACAGCCTATTGGTGCCATACGTGACTTTTGTCTAAGAAGAAAAAGACAGGTAAAAATCATTGAGCAAATACGTGAAAGATGTTATAGTGTTGGTTCATATAAATTGAGGCAACAAGAGCAATTACCAAATGACATTGTAAATGCAATGCACAGCGCTCAAATTCCGGAAAATGCCTCAATTCGTCAATATTTGAGACTGTTGAAGGATGGAAAATTATATGTATCCAGTATACCCGAGATATACAAACTCAATCTTGTGTCATACAATATTTCATTGCTGGTCAAGTAGAATTAGGATCAGTTTCCCGTTTCATCAAAACTACCAATTGTAATTGCATAGAAAGAATATGTCAATGTGATGGAAATCATTTCGCGATTGTACAGAAATTCAGATCAGGCAGCGTATTCGTTGCACATGGTGACCATTTTGTACATAATAGCAGTGCATTTTTACAAGAATGTTATGAAACTGACATGATTCTTGTCATCCCCATACTAGATATTGTCACTGTATGTGTACGCATGAAAATTGACGACCGTATACACTGATAGAAAAGATCATTTGGTTCCAATGACTTGACTTAACTACTAACGAACGTGGATTTGGAATAGATCAAATGAACGTTCGTTGATAATTAACGACAAGAGATTTGTACGGAACGACTCAAGGGGCTCTTCTTATAGGAATCAATTCGATGGCAGTTAAGGAATCATCATTTAATAGGTTAGCATGATATTTGTAGGAGAATAGGTTATTAAAATTAATACATCTTTTGAAAATTCATTTTGAATAAGTAGTTTTTATTATTAGTATGACGAAATTATGAATAATATTACAAGTCTCTGCAGCTAACAACGTAGCGACCCTGTGCCGTGACGTGTAAATTAATAGGTTTGTAATAAACATCTTTATCTAAAAGTAATGTTGTTTCGTGACTTATACATGAATTATGAAGTAGAGAAATGAGAGAAGGAGAAGACCTAGCAATAGAGGAAAAAGAAAGAAGTTGCCGATTTGAAAACCTAACCTAAAAATATCAATGCGCTGCATGCGGATCGTAATTTTATTGCAAAATGATTTACTTACCAGAAAAACTATCGATGAGGCCTTCGAATCCCCAGGCAGCCAAAATCGGATCCATTTTTGCTTGACAACCTTTTTTTTTACATAATAATAAACACTAACTTCCCGCGAAATCTCGTGCGTCGGTTGACGGTTGTAACACCGGCGTAAGAATGCGCGCGCGCTATTCTTCAAATCTTGGTCATTCACCACGAACATCAGATGTATTCTACTGTTATGGAATCTGGTGTATTAACAGTTAATGACAAAAATCTCACAGTTGGTGAATGTTCTTTCGGATCAAATGTTCGCTAAATTCTGATCTAGTTGTGCACGTTTCATTGACTATAAACGATCTTTTCTATCAGTGTATATATCGGAATACCTGTAAATCAGCAAGAGCTGGAATAAAGAAATAAAGTCAACTGAAGGTGTTATCAATTATTCATACGGAATTGAATGATTGTGAACAGCATGCCAATCAGAATTGTTTCATTTTCGTACTACGTATAATATTATCCTTTCATTATTGGTGAATAATATCTGACCGTAATACCAATTTATTTATTGATAATAATTATTGCATTTACTAGTACCTATATAGCTATTGAATATAAATCAACTAGTAGGACATGCATAAACGTTGAATAAGACAAGGCCGTGTTGAAGGAGTTATAGCTTCAAGAGTTGGAGGTCTAAACGAGGAGCAAACGTAGTAAATGGAGGACTTAGAGGTTCAATGTAGGAGCTCTAGGTCGAATAGTATCATAGGAGGTTTAAATAGGCGTTGGGAGTATCAAAGCAGGGTTAAAATTTTGACTCGGGGGTAATCGAAAAATTAAAATTGTTCGTACTAAAAATTGATTCAAATTTCTATATTCAAAGAATCATTACTTACCTCATTTTTTATGTTTAATTTTATACCTCGGTAATATACAATATATGTATATTAGTAATATAATATATATTTTATATTTTATTATATTATAATAAAAGACGCTGCGGAAAATTATTTGAAAAGAAATACGCTCACCATGGGTACGGGTATACCGCTCCGACTGCTCGACCCACTACACTGGCTTCACAGATTTTTATCTTAATAAATTCATGACCAAAAAAATATTTGCGCTTTTTCACGGTGAACTTTTCGATCAAAATTATGAAAGTATTATTTTTACATTTTTTATATAGTATATATTTCTTTTTTCTTTATAAAAAACCAATTGAGATTGAGGTATGAAACCCGACAGGATCTTAGGATTAACACAAGATATCCACAAGATAGTAGGTATACCTACTCATCCACAAAATATTATTAGGATATTCGCAACAGGCATGAAAAGATTCAGTATTATAAGTCTTTTTCTTTTTATCACCCTGCTGATCCCCCTGCTTCTGGCTTCTGTATATTATTGACATTTTTATACTAAACTAATAGAAATCGCACTATTTTTTGAGATTTGTATTTCATTCCTTTCTTCTACCCGTTTTTTGAAGTACAAAATGAAATCCATGATACATCAAGTTAGAATCTTCGCAGATGTGTCCCTTACGAGAATCCTAGAAGGAGAACTCGGCCCATCGTGGGACTTGCATAAAAAAAATTAGATTGTTGAATGCGGAGAAGATCGAGGCAAAAAGAGCCATCTAAGACCCGCAGTTACGTGGCCGAATGAGACACTAGTTTTTTTTGATATAAAAGCAGTTTTCAAACATTTAGTAGCATATTGTGCAACTAGGGGGGGAAATAGCCATTTCGATCGAGGGTGAGACGTTTAGAAAAAAAACGTCTTACCCAAGGTAGAAATGGCCATCCCCCCTACTTGTACACTGTATTTTTGATAATAAGGGCACGAAATGGGCCTTCTTTGATGCGCGTCGATCGGATTGAGAATGGCACTGGAGCGGGAGGAAATGTTTTTTCCTCCCGCTCTTCGTTTTCTCTCGCCGGAGCGGGAGGGAAAGTGCAGTCCCTCCCGCTGAGTGAATACCCCGGACTCACGTTCGAAACACGTATTTCCCCCACGCCCGACAAGCATGAAAGAACACAGTGAAATTTCGACTACATGCCCAACCGGGCGATAAGTCGTTGAAGGAAGAAGAAGAAGGCATTGTAGACAATTTTAAAAAATTAAAAAGAGCGATAAGTTAATAAAGTAAAAACGAGAGAGATTGTAATCTACGTTAACTTACGATTAAATACCTATTTAAACATTTGTGGGTAATAAAAAATCGACACTTACCTCAAAAGGTTTGGTCATTACTTGTCAGCAATATATATCTTCAAAAGCGATGCGCCCAAATTATTCAAAGAGCAAAACACTCAGCATAGAGAATGACAATTCGTGTCTAGTTGCGCGACGCACGTACCAAAATGATATTCGAATGAAAAAATATGTATAACGCAAAAATTATTCAAAAAACCACTCCATCAAAATCATGAGGTTGTATCAGAGATAGAATATCTACCACCATGAAAGATTCAGCGTAGAATGCCCCATACGTATGCTCATAACTTACACGAACATTAATTTAGAAAGTACGTTATCCACGTGGGGAGTTACAGGATACACGTAATCTCGATAAACATTTGTCTTCTACTATTTTCGATAGCATCCATTTGATTATTTATTCGTTATTTGTAATTTCAATTTTCATCTACATCGCCGGGTCAAAAATTCTGGGAAAAGTAGTTGAAACATTAATTTAATAAGAAATTATAACATTTTCAGAGTATACATATTCGATGAAAAATAAGGGATATATTATAGAGTCTCATTAACGGCAGGCGCTGAAAATTCGTTTAGATAGCCCACGATAGCACGGGCCGTGTGAGTGTCGTTACGGCAAGTGATAAAAATCCGTAAAGATAGCACTCGATCGCGAGAGCTTTATCACAGAGCCGGGTTTTCCTTGGGTTCAATTGTTGATTCTCGGGCAGTTGCATGGCGACCTCCGCTTGTTGACACCCGAAAAACCGAGCACATGGACGCTATCGGGGGTGAACGGGTGTTAGCGGGGAAGCACATTGGCGTAGAATCGGGGAAAAAAGTTAGCACGAGCGCTAAGTTAGCGCAAAAGTTACAGAATCGCACCCCTGGTATATATGAGGTATTCCATACCAACTCGACCAATGATTTTCCCTCACCATTTTTGATTTGGTTCATAATTTTTTTTACGGTTACTCCAACTCTAACACCCACTCATGAATTTTTTCAGATTTTTTTTATGAACCGTTATTTATTCATGAATTTTCGAAAATTCAAACAGTGCGACACCTTCGATTTATTTGAAAAAAATGTCAAAAATTCTGTTTTTCGAAGACGATTATTTTGACCCCCATTCGAAAGTGAAAACTCTTTTCTTTACATTTATTTTGCTTATTTAAGAAAAAATTATTTCGTAAACGTGGTGGATTGCAATGTCTTATATTGGGGTCTTGTCCCTGTTTTATATACGAACGTATAACTGAGGGATATTGCAGATTGGTAATTGAACAGTTATATCAGTTAAGTAGTTGCTTTATTTAGATCCAATAGTATTAGGTTTATATGATACGTATGTTAGGTCCTCTGGTAATAGGTTATATTTTAGGAGGCTCCGTTATGTTAGGTGTATAGCGTAACGAGTATAGTTGAGAAGTGAGTTGAAGGAAGGATAGTCAAGTAGTCGTTAGGATTGTCATATAAAGGCTTTGCTGACTCGTTGCATTTGGCAGAGCCGTGTGCAACGAGTGTTTTCTAGATGTAGGAAGGGAAGTCGCGAAGATCAGGTGGCGAGTAGATAAGAAGAGTAGAGACGTTGAGATGTAGAGGAGTAGAGATGTAGAGGGAAAAGGGGGGAAGCGTGTGAAGAGTTAGAGGACAGAGGTAAGCGGGGCGAACGTATGGGTGGTGATACCCAGACGTAACAGGATAATGGCTCCCAGAATTTTTTCCAGAAACAATTGTATGATAGAATAAAATTTTCGGTAGTAAAATCAATTGTATTTCTGATTATTACGACCACCTCTCCTGAAAATATAATTCATCTGCATTCAAGAAAATTCTGGGAGCCATTATCCACCACGTTTACGAAACAATTTTTTCTTGAATGAGCAAAATAAATGTAAGGAAAAGAGTTTCCAATTCCGAATGGGGGTCAAAATAATTGTCTTCGAAAAACAGAATTTTTGACATTTTTTTCAAACAAATCGAAGGTGTCGCACTGTTTGAATTTTCTAAAATTCATGAACAAATAATGGTTCATAAAAAAAATCTGAAAAAATTCATGAGTGAGTGTTAGAGTTGGAGTAACCGTGAAAAAAATTATGGAACAAATCAAAAATGGTGAGGGAAAATAATTGGTCGAGTTGGTATGGAATACCTCATATACATTGTGACGTGGATTTTTATTAATCCTCGGATCTGGACCGGATAGCCAGCATCCGAGATTAATCCAGTCGACAATTAGCTAAAACCTGAAAATCGAACAAAATGTTGGGCGCCTGGCGGATAACCGCCTATTCCAAAAATCTAAACAAACTATACTGAAGCGTCGGCTAGCTACAGTACCGCGGGGAGGGGTCAGGATTAATTGAAGGATCAGCTGGGCGTTAAGTAACGACTCGAAGTCTGAATTAATTAACGAAAAAATAGAATTTATTCAATAAACCAATATGAAAAATATAAATAACAAATCGTGTACCCGGGGGTACTTCCCCGCGGGTATAAATTGGCTACAGGTCGTGTAAAGGCGACCTGGCCGCGATTTGCGAGTTTTACAATATTAAATAAACTACTAGCTTCCACGTAGGAGAGCAATAACAATGAAAAATAGATCAAAAAGACTAACTCAACAAATCTGGTCCTCGTGTGACAATAAATTAGCTAAAACACTAATTACTTCCACGAGGAAAATTCATTTACAAATAATAAATAGAATTAACAAACTTACAACTAACGAATGGACAGTCTTTGACTCAAAACAATAAATACAATAACAAATTCGGGAGGCTCGCGGCCTATCTCCACAATAACAATAAATAAGCGCAGCCTGTGACGTCACCAGCCGTTGAAGACGACTGGTTCGCCTCCGAGAGATCGAACCTCCCGTTTCATAGACTGTTGGAATAAATTATTATTTACAATTTTTACTAAAACTAATTTAACCTAACTCTGCGCCTAACGCAATTAATAAATTAAACAATTTCCCGAAAAATATGAAATTTTGGGCTCGAACGCGAAATGAATAAAGGCTCTCGGCTAAGCCTCGAGCTTCGTCTCTCCCCGCAGGAGGAAGAGAGAGCGACAGCGACCGACTAGCTATCTCTGTCGCACTCAGGTACGACGAGTATCGAACCGGCTTACTCTAGATCACAAAATAATTTACAAGAATTATCGACTCGAACTCTAAATCAGGTGCAGTGGGACACTGGTGACGGCCTACCCTTCGGAGATCGGCTTAATTCGAATCTCAAAAATACTAAATAGCCTCGTGGCTGAACTAAGGCAAGATGGCAGACGGCCGTTGCCGAATTCGAATTATTATGAGTAAGAATGGCTAACGCTTACCGCTTTCCAGCCATCTCATAAAGAGGCCAAACTCCATCCTCGGATATTTTCTAATTTCCTCGCAGGATCGCCTCACTCACTCACACTAATTCAAGAGTACTTTAACTGGCCCTCGGGGCTCGAACGCAACAAAACTACTACTCGACAATACAAAAAAAAGCTATCCAAAAATTTTGCACTCGTGTGCTCCAGACGCTAGTCTAACGCAGAGTGAGTAGACAATTCGAAAGTGAAAACTCTTTTCTTTACATTTATATATAGGTGAGTAGACCGCATGGCGCCGGTACTCAGCGCCCTCATTACTCGGACGAATATCGATTTTTCGTATCGAGCGCAGGATCCTTTAATATGGCGACCTATTGTCGCAACGCGCGAAATTTCGAAATTCGCTACGGTGATTGTACATCGGAGGAACACGGGTTGCAGGCTCTTCTTGGTGGCGGGAATCTCTTCCACCACCGATATCCCGCGTTGTAGAGTGCCCTCGGCACTCCCCCGTGCTCTCTCTCTCGTTGGTGTTCGTCAAAAGGATCCAAACGCTCGGTATGCAGTCTCTTATGTCCGTCGAGTGGCGTATTGGTCTCAGTTTTGGCCGTCGGATAGGTCTCGGCTCCCCACATGTTAGAGAAAAGTCGTAAAACAAAACAAAAGAATAAATAATATGCTCTATAGTTTTCAGTCGGTCACGGTCGCCTCTCGGAATTATTGTCAGACCTCGGGGTCACTCTACTCATTTATTCGTAATCATACATTCCGCTAAGGTCGTTCAAGGGGTAAGGAGTCTGCTGTAACATGCAATGTTACAACATATGGAAATCTGAGAATAAAGTTCTTATCCAAAACTTCGAGGGATCGGTCGTTCCTGAGTTATAGAAGGTTCAGTCTACCCAATAAGACGGCCGTAACGTGACGTACTCAGTCTCGTAGCAATCCTGTAAAAGTGATAGTGCCCGCGTCGTATGAACTTCACCTGAAATTTTGGTTCTTTATTTCGTACTTTTCAGTCTTCACGTCGTCCGCTCGGCCATTCTCGTGCCCTACGTCGTTCGCCCCGTAGTTGAGGTTATCCAGGCGGTCAAAGTGGTGACTCACATTCCCCAGGTCTTTTTCTTCGTAGTTTTCATTCTAGTTGTCGTCAGGCAGGTGATTTTCGAGCTCCAGGATTCTCACATAGTTTTTAACGTTGTCCAAGTGTTCAAAGTGATGACCTCCGATCCCCAGGTCGCCCGCTTCGTAGTTTTCACTCTTTGTTGTCTTCGAGTCGTTGATTTTCGTCCTCAGGACTTTCGCCACGTAGTTCACGTTGTCCAGGTGGTCAAACTGGTGACGTACATTCCCCAGGTCTTTTTCTTCGTAGCCTTCGTTACCCAGGTCGTCAGGCTAGTGATTTCCGTACTCCAGGACTTTCGCCCCGTAGTTTACGTTGTCCAGGTAGTCAAACTGGTGACTTTCGTTACTCAGGTCGTCCGCTTCGTTTTCACTATCGTTGTTTTCACTATCATTCTAATATCAATCACGCCTTTTTCAGACGTGGCAGTTGAAATTTGCTTGTCAATTAGTGAATTCAGTTTTTCAAAATGGAGTTTTTTCATCTTCATGTTTAGCGGAAATCACTAGCCTGACGACCTGGATAACGAACGCTACGAAGCAAAAGACCTAGGGAATGTAAGTCACCAGTTTAACCACCTGGACAACGTAAACCACGTGGTGAAAGCCCTGGAGGAAGGAAATTAACAACCCGATGACAACGATAGTGAAAACTACGAAGCTGACGACCTGGGGAATGTAAGTCACCAGTTTGACCACCTGGACAACGTAAACTACGTGGCGAAAGTCCTGGAGAGCGGAAATCAACAACCCAATGACAACGATAGTGAAAACTACGAAGTGGACGACCTGAGTAACGTAAGTCATCAGTTTGATCACCTGGACTACGTCAAAAACATAGTGAGAATCCTGGAGGTCGGAAATCACGTGCCTGACGATGACTAGAGTAGTAGTGATTCGCTACTTCTGGATCAAATAGTATTAGTGCACATGGACACACGCATACATAATGAGCTCACACATATTCAAAAATGCTAATATCATATAATTACCCTCATTACACATTCCCCTACCTCATTATGCATTCCCCTACAAACGGAAAGTGATTAATTATACTCATTAGACATGCGATCATAAACAGAGGGGGATCTTATCATGTAAGCGTGCCTTGCCTCAGAATACGCATTCTTAGACGGATCGGTCACCATGCAAATCAGGTGCAACGCATAGTGCTCAGCGGCGGTAGAAGATTTTCACACATTATTTAAACATACGTTCCTACAGAAAAAGGGGTTCATACAATGTATCGCAGATGATAAAACAGATTAGTATATCATCACACGGTCAACGCATCCAAAGAACCGCTGCACCCAACGAGGAGCGCGTGCGTGCCTGCTCCCCCAACTAATTATACATCGTTGCAATTATTATCCCCCGAGTAGGCTGATCTTGTATGAATTCTTGTCAAACTATGTTCCCACCTACCACTACTTCACACCCGCATTACAATCGGATGACTCTGGAGCGTAAAACACTCTACGAACTCCTCATATATCCTCCCACATAGCAGATGTATATAAACTATCGCGTCCAAACACTCGCATACAGTTGTCCACCGACTTAACGGTGTGCTTTATTGTTAACATACGAACGAATATGGCGGACAACATCATTATACGAATGGAAAACAATCTGAACGAACAGTTCAAAATATTGGTAAATGACGGTCATCCTGATGCATGTCGAAGGTTCGAGAAGAATTGCGATCAAGTCGTCAAATCATTGCGTATGCAATTGAAAAAAATACGCTTTTCCGGAACCAAACAGAATTATGAAACTCGGATACGTAGAATAAAAAGTTATAAAACAGTGATCGGTCATAAAGTTTTGCTAGGCCGCGGCCTCGAGCCCACCACGAGTAAAAAATCTAAAACATACATCTGGCAGGACATTGAATCGGCTTTCGCTAACCGTATTCGAACCGGTCTTATCACAAATCTCAAACACATCGACGTCAAGCAATTTCTCAACGATGTTAAATCAACAATTTGCACGCGTCTGAGAAATATGCAGAGAAAATATCAGTGCGTGAAGATATACCTAGTGCTGTCCGGTGAATTCGTGACAAAGGAAAATACGGACATAAAATACTTTCATACTCCGTCAAAACAAATCCTGCTCATGACCGACTTGAACGGTTGGTATCAAGAATTCGTCATACGATCCCTTCTACACCAGTTGGAAGAGTTCCAAGAGCGCGACAGCGGATGGGCTTTGCGAAGTATAATTAACCTAACCGTGAACTTCAACCAATGCGAACCGATACGAGGCTCCAGCTTCATAGACCTACCTTCGAGGATTAAAGCAAAAAAGGCTGTTTTAAACATCGAAAGTGACGACGAAGCGTGTTTCGCCTGGGCTGTGGTAGCAGCGTTATACCCAGCTTCATCACAGGTTTCCAGAGTATCCTCGTATCCTCATTATAAAACTGTGCTCAACGTTAAGAATATCAGTTTCCCCATGACGTTGAATCAAATCAAGCGGTTCGAAAATCAGAATAACGTGTCCGTAAACGTATACACCCTCGGCGACAAACATTTCTACGTAGCACCTATTTACCTAACATCGAATCCCATTACTCGACACATAAATCTGTTGCTAATATCGGAGAATAATCAGTCCCACTTCTGCTTGATTAAAAACCTCTCCCGACTCATTTCAAGTCAAATCACTCGAAAGCATAAGATGTTTCTCTGCAACAGATGTTTAGCTCATTTCTATAATGACGAAGCGTTGACAAAACATTCGACGGACTGTTCGACGATCAACAATTGTGCTGTAAAACTACCTACGGACAATGACAAATGGTTGAAATTCAAGAATTATTATCGTCGAGAGAGGGTACCCTATGTGGTATACGCGGATTTCGAATGTTTGCTGGAAACGTTAGAAAATCTGAAATTGGGGGATAAAACTCGCGCGTATCAGAAGCATACGGCCTATAGCGTCGGATATTATATTCAATGCAGTTTCGACGATTCGCTATCCGCATACGGATCTTACAGAGGGGTGGAATGCGCTCATTGGTTCGCGGAAGCTATGAAACAATTTTCGCTGGACCTAGAAGTCACGTTACAAAATCCTAAGCCGATGATTCCGATGACAGAATCGGAGAAGGACGAATTCGCGCGAACTCAAATCTGTCACATATGTGGGGGAAACATCAATCCGGAGGACATGAAGGTCCGCGATCATTGTCATTTAACGGGTAAATACAGAGGACCCGCGCATTCGAAATGTAATCTCAGATATATCTCAAGTCATACGATCCCAATCATCTTTCACAACTTAACATCGTACGACTCTCATTTCATAATAGAGGAGATAGCTACAGCGTTCGAGGGCAAAATAGATGTGATCCCAATGAACAAAGAAAAATATATATCGTTCATCAAAAATGTTGAGGGCACCAGAGTTCGACTACGGTTCATCGATTCATTTCGGTTCATGAGTTCTAGTTTAGCTAGTTTGGTTCAATATTTGGGTAGAGGTGGTTTGCGCATAACGCGTAAGGCCTTTGCGAATCTTGAAGATGATAAATTCGATTTGCTGGCAAGGAAAGGTGTTTTTCCGTACGATTATGTCGACTGTGTAGGCAAATTGTTGGAGACATCGCTTCCACCGATCGAGCAATTTTATAATAAACTGACGGACGATAATATCTCGGACAAAGAGTATGCTCATGCCAAAACTGTCTGGCAGACCTTCGGACTGCGAACGTTAGGCGAGTACAGCGATCTATATTTGAAAACCGATGTATTACTGCTTGCCGATGTGTTCGAAAATTTTAGACAGAGCTGCTTACGCAACTACGAATTAGATCCCGCTCATTATTATACCGTTCCCGGATTAGCTTGGGACGCAATGCTCAAACTGACCAAGGTTAGGCTGGAACTACTCACGGATATAGATATGGTTTTGTTTGTCGAACGAGGTATACGAGGAGGGTTGAGCCAGTGTTGCAATCGATATGGTAAAGCCAACAATCGTTACATGAGAGATCACGACGAGACCGCTCCGGAAACCTATTTGATGTACTTCGACGTCAATAATTTGTACGGTTGGGCTATGTCAAAATTTTTACCCTATAGAAATTTTTGCTGGATGACCAACATAGATTCTTTTGATCTGAAAGCTGTGTGCGAAACTTCGGACATCGGATACATTCTAGAAGTGGATATAACGTATCCGATAGAATTACACGATCTCCACAAGGATCTCCCGTTCTGCCCACATCCCGACAAACCTGCGGGATCCAGAAGCGAAAAATTAATGACAACTTTTAAGAAGAAAGAACGTTACGTAGCTCATCACACGCTTCTCCAACAAGCGCTCAGTCACGGTGTTATTATCGCTAAAATTCATAGGATTTTGCAATTTCAGCAATCGGCGTGGCTCAAGCCCTACATAGATTTCAATACCAACTTGCGAACTCAGGCACGTAACGATTTCGAAAAAAATCTGTTCAAATTGATGAATAATTCGGTTTTCGGCAAAACTATGGAGAACGTTCGCAACCGCGTTAATATAAAACTAGTGACGAAATGGTGGGGTCGATTCGGCGCGAATGCTCTGATCTCAGCGAGTAACTTCTATCGAAGAACGGTATTTACCGAAAATTTCGTCGCTATTGAGCTGCAGAAACTAAAGGTGGTGATGGACAAGCCGATTTATGTGGGGATGTCCATATTAGATATTTCTAAAACCTGTTTATACGAGTTCCATTACGATTATATGGTACACAAATTTCTCGACTCGTGCAAATTGTTGTACACTGATACGGACAGCCTGATATATTCAATACAATGCGCCGATTACTATTCCGAGATGAAGAAAGATATTCACAGATTTGACACTAGTGACTACGATGTCGACAATGAATATAATATTCCGAGAATCAACAAGAAGGTCCCGGGATTGATGAAAGATGAAAGCAACGGTAAAATAATGTTAGAATTTGTGGGGCTGAGGTCGAAGATGTATTCGTTTCGAATGTGTGACTCGGAGGTGAAAAAAGCTAAAGGAGTTAAATACGCCGTTGTGAAGAAATCTATATCATTCAACGATTATATGGAATGTTTGAAGAACTCTTCCACTACCGTTCGCGAACAGCATACAATACAATCCAGATTGCACAAAGTCTATTCAATAAGTCAAAAGAAGATCGCGCTCAGCGCTCACGATGATAAACGATTTCTCATACCCAATTCAACCGACACACTACCTTGGGGACATCATAAATCTGTTTTAGCTGATGACAACATCCCGAACGACATTGTATAACTGTTGCACTCGTTACACAGAAGCGTTTGATGCCAACATCTATTTTCGGAAACTGCATCGGATGCAACAATGTCGCAGCAGAAAATGATGCGTATCGCCAAAAACTTTGGTATAAAACGGTAAAGCTTCTAACCGTCAACCATCAGTGGACCGCTTGACCTGATCAGATCATCATCATCTTTCGAAGTACTACACACGCAGCCGCATGTTTTACCAAATCTTTACCGTTCTTATCGTTTGCGGACACGTCGCAATCGTGTCGGCTCAGAACGCCCCCGAACGTGATCGTAAGTTTTAACTTCGGTAGAAAAACAATAATCAATTTTTAATCGGTCATTGTTAAAACCGTCTAACCGGCTTTAAAACTTACAGTTGTTACAAAAAATACTAAATGTGAGATGGACAAAAGGCAAAAGGCGATCTATCTACACGAGTTGGAAACGACGTTGGGACAATGTACATCGCACGTAAACAGTATGGAGAACGCAATCCGAACCAATGTGAGAACTATGGCTACTCTTAGACATTTGGCTCGAGAATGTGAATTGCGATACTACGATGTTCAACGGAACGTCACTACGGGCGACAGCTACAGTAAGATTCGTTTTCACGACGTATAATAACTGAATGCAGAAACTGATAGCATTTGTTATGATTTCAGACCAAATGCAACCATGCGTTGAGGAGTCAGACGACATCAGCGCCCGGATCGTATTCATGACGGACCGTGTGAACCAATGTAGGATGTCTCGGGGAAATCTCCAAGATCGTGTGCAACTCTCGGCAGATTCCACCGATACTTTTGAGCGATATTATAGAACCTGTAACAATCAGCTAGAGATGGGGAAAACGTTAAACCGACAGAAGGAGTGCTAAATAATAATAAGTATACATAGTGCAGTAGTAATAATTGTTGTAGGGATTTATTTGTGTCCATCATTATTATTACATGTGATTGAATAAATAGTTATCGTGTTTACAAAACATTTTTCTTATCGATCCACGAATTGTGTGAAACATCCATGCCCAACCATTTGACCAAAACCTTGGAACCTCTTTTTTTCAAAACCTTTTCAACCAAATAAACATCGGGATATTTGGTTCGTTTTATTTCAGACTCGTAAAACCCACCCAATACGGGGGCTCCTCTAGAATCTTCTAGAATATAGGTTCGAGGATCGGTATTTCTAACTTCAACGATTTTGAAAACCTCGGTAGTCCAGTTGGGTGTGTAACCTTTTGCGAACGCTGATTTATATTTACTGATACGCACAAAATCGTTTGGTCTAAATTTAGCTGGTCGAACAGATTTCATATTGCTATAGACCGTTGAAAGAAGCGTTTTGGCGATCTTAGGTGTGACTTTGTTTGGCGACATACCAATCGTTCTATGTTTTTTTGCATTATAATTAGCAACCAGACTCGGTAGTATATCGAGCCATTGGTAGGATCCGTTGAGCGTAAAATTTTTCCACATATCGTTCTTTAAGGTTCTGTTCCAACGTTCCACTACCGAGGCCTTCATTACACTATACGTTGAATAATGATTAATTTTATGTTCAGTAACTAAATTCTTAAAAATAGAGTTGTAGAATTCCTTCCCGTTGTCCGTCTGCAGATTCCTAGGTATCCGACGTTCTTCGAAGATCGATTTGAACGCTTGTGCGACATCTTTAGCGTTTTTAGTTTTCAACGGTCTTGCCCAAGCGTACTTTGAGAGTACATCGATAACGGTTAGAATATACTTCATACCCTTGTTAAATTTACTATACATTTGCATGTCGACGAGATCAGCCTGCCACAAATCGTCAAAGCCTTGAACAAGAACTTTTCTGCGAGCGAAGTTACGTCTGGCGGGGGCGTGGAGCTCCTTGACCAACTGCCTCTTCTCGATACTCATTGCAGAGCTTTGGACGGCACCGAAATCTTAGCTACACCCAATAGGTCGGACAGCTTCAGCGTTAATCGAGCAACTTCCACCGTTAGCGATCGAGTTTTTTGATCCACGTACTGCTTATTAGCTGCGTCGTACGCCTCCACGGGGTCACCAAGATTGGTGATCTTGGAGCCTTGCGCGTCAAACCCGAGATTCTCCCTTGGACGGCTTACGCAGAACTTGGAAATCGTTCGATAGTTTATTTCTTGTCGATCGACTCGCGGTATAGTCGGCTCGTAACGTTCTCTGATCCTACGTTTGTCGGGTGCGGACTGCCTTCCAAATTTGTCGACAGGCATGATGCTACTGATCGGTCCTCGAGGTCTAGCGCTTATTTAATAATTTTTTCTTCCCGCAATTCTTCGAGAATAGATGTGATTTCGTTGTCGTGACCGGTGTGACCGGCGGATTTTGATGCAACCAGTAACTGTAATCGTTCGACCATCTCGTCGGGATTGTTCCAATAAACGTAGTCCACACCGTTGTCGGTAACATCCATACCGATGGGGAGGAGACCCGATCCCAATGAGCTCGTACCACCGCGAGAAAGCGTTGGAACAAGTTTGGCGATGATCTCTTTGTACTTATAACCCTTATTACCTTTGACTTGCTGATTGGCGGAAAAATTCCGCTTGTATACCTGAGTTTTATATAGAATGTCTTTGTAGGTTGCCAAGTCGTGCTCGTTGTACAGTCGGTTGTTGGGAATATTCATGAATATTAATTCGTACAGCCCAGGTGTCCCCTTATAGGTCACGCCTTTTATGTTAATGTTGTCGTTGTCCACCGTGAACGGCGAATCTCCTAGCATCCAAGCTCCGTTTTCATTGCGAACGCCGTAAACTATATCCATCTTGTTTTTTGAGTCGGTGACCAACTTCTTCAGATATTTACCAACGATTGGACCGAAATTTTGCTGTAAATACAGCTCCATTTCGCGGCGACCTTCAGGTGTGTGCACCAATTCCTCAACCGTTGGCGCCGATGGGGGTGGTGGTGTAATGTCTCCCACAAATTCGTCGGGTAGGAAAAAAACATCGTCATTCGAGGCCCCTTGACGACCCCGCTTCGGCGAACTTATATCCCCCCTGCCGCTATTCTCATCCAACGGAGGCTGTCTACGTTTCTTCGCATACTTTGTCTGTGGGCGCGTGAGCGGAGTAGAGCTCGTTGCTAGGTTCAGGTCATCGTTCGGGTCAACGTTCTCACCATCTTCCAGCAGCTCCTGTTTGGCTTCCTCTTTTAATTTCCTCTCCAGCGAAGAATTATTGGAGACTGCTTGCTCAACCAGGGTCTTCAACGGTTCTACTATAGGTTTGAAGCTCCGTTCCAACTGTTCGTCGGTTTCAACACGATCGGTCTTCAGAGCGACATATTTTTTTCTGATTGCGTCACTGGAGCGCGCAATATCTCGTTTAATCTGTTTTACAGTACGACTCTGTTCGTCAGCCATCGCGCGGTGTTGTCGAGAGTCTAATTGGAGCTCGACTGATTCTGAGGCAGGACGAGGAATTCGTCGAACCCTTTGCGATACCTCCCAGTCGTCATAGAACTGTCCTTGTCTATCACGACACACCCGTATTTCGATTGCCAGCAGTGGGAGCACAATTCTCGGAACTGTTCGAAAGTCATGTCCGTGTTGACGTGATCGTTGTAAATGTGTTTCAGATTCATATGATCTTGCTTGAACAGAATAATGAAGTTGGTATTGTCGCGGATCAGATGTTTAGGGATACGAGCATAAGTCTGAGACAGATAGAAACAGTCGACTCCCGAATGTCTGCCGGTAGAAAAATATTCTCTGATTGTCTCCTGTTTGTCGCAGGCTATATCGTCGAAGATAAACACCGAGTTGGGTAAGGTCTCTTTGAGCGGAATCACCGCGCCGCTGTTAGAGAACGTATGATACGCGACTCCGGGGACGAGACCTAGCAATTTCTCTAAGTACTTGTATTTGGGTTGATGAATAGATTTTGAGAATACGTAAACATTCTCAAACCTCAATCCGTTGGGGCTCTCGAGGAGATTTATGATCAAATTAGTTTTACCGCAGTTAGACGGACCGCAAATTATACACCTGACTGTGTCGGGTAACAGACATCCGTGCTTTCGAGCGGTTGGTGATTCCATTCTACGATCGAGGTTGACGATTCGAATCGCGACCGACTGTTTCACAAATTTCATTTCTACTGAGGGATTCGATCGATCGTAGCGATATTTATAGATTGATTCGAATCGCGCGACCTTTAGTGTCGTTATGTTCCTCGACTGAGGCGAGTCGCAAAAATCGATGCGGACTAAACGTGGTCGAGGTTTGTTGAATCGCGCTATAAACGCTCTACCCGTCGAACTACACCTGCCGGGATATCAGTTCTGCGGTCCCGGAACACATCTTGAGAAACGCTTGACCCGCGGAGATCGCGGTATAAATCCTCTGGACGCGGCCTGTCGCGAGCACGATATAGCGTATTCGCGGGACAAAGAATTGACCGCGAGGCACCGCGCGGATAAAGTTTTGGCGCGGCACGCTGTGGACCGCATGCGAGCGCGCAACGCGTCTCTGGGGGAGCGGGCGGCGGCGGCGGCGGTCGCGGGTTTGATGAAATCTAAAATAGCCTTCGGCATGGGTTTGAAAAGGAAAAAACCGACTAAGAAAACTGCAGGCGAGAGACGCGACGTTAGATCGGTCAAGAAGAAGAAAAATCTCAAACCTAGAGTAATAATACCGCCGACTCAACGTGGTGGGATTCTACCATTCCTTATTCCTTTATTCGCGGGTCTTTCGGCGGCGGGCAGTCTGGCGGGTGGTGCAGCAGGTATAGCGAAAGCTGTAAACGATGCGTCAGATGCACGGAAGCGATTGGCGGAAAGTGAGAGACATAATCGAGCCATCGAGATGGCTGGTAGAGGTTTAAGACTGTCGCCTTATCAGCGAGGGTCGGGAGCCAACTTGAAGAAAAAAAAAAAAATATAAAAATTCCTGCGGGTGCTATGTCGAGCGTGCAGCTGTATCGTCTCGGTGCTAAATACGTTCCACATTTTCGCGGCGTATTCAGCAGATCCGGCCTACCTCGCCATCCTTGGCGTTGCGAGAGCTGTGTGGTGAATCTAGATGATGGGGCGGGAACGCATTGGGTAGCCTATGTCAAGTGCGATCGTAAAGTTAAATATTTTGACAGCTATGGCAATTTACGGCCCCCCGCGGAGCTCATCAATTATCTGAGAAAGAGCGGTGCACGAATCTCCTACAACCGCAACCAGCTACAGAGTTTCGATAGCGATGTTTGCGGTCAATTATGTTTGAAATTTTTGCTAGAAAACTCTTGTGCCGAAATAGGTTCGAATCAGTAGCCTTGCAACAATGTCGCTGACATTAACTCTCACCGGCAGATCTTCGTCCCTGAGCGTGGAATATTTTCCACCGATAACCTTGAAAGATGACGCGCAATACGTGTTGGGTCTCATCAATTTTCAAGCCTACAATTCGATCCCCAATATCTCGAGCTCGAACAACACGCTGTACTACAACAATACCGAATCGATCGTCATACCGACGGGGTCGTACGAGATTGACAGCATCAGTGAATATATCAATAAGGAAATGATCAAGAAGACGGAAATGGCTGAAAACCGACCCCATAAATCTGGACAGAACGATCCGCTCTTCGAGGTGATCCCCAATAACAATACTATGAAGAGCGAGATACGTTGTCATTATAAAATTGATTTTACGAAGCCGAACAGCATCGGGGCAATGTTGGGGTTCAAAAAACGCGTTCTTCAACCGAATCGTTCGCACGAATCCGATTTTCCCGTTGACATAGTACATGTGAATATATTACGAATACAATGCAACGTGACGACGAATGCTTTCAGCAACGAGCGAGCTGACCACACTATCCACGAATTTTTCCCCAACGTACCTCCCGGGTATAAAATAATGGAATCACCCTCAAACGTCATTTACCTGCCGATCAGTACACGTCTCATACACAATCTTACTCTGCAGATCGTGGATCAAAATAACAAGTTAGTCGATTTTCGCGGTGAAGAAGTTACAATACGTCTACATATCAAACCTGAAAATCATTGAACATGTTGATTTTCAACCATAATGATTGTCGTCATAATGATCATAATCAGTCGCGCGCATACAAATACCCTATGGGGGGTTTCGATTTGGTTAGTAATACAAAAAGTGTTGAGGGTAGAGGACTTGAAGATTATTCGGGACCTCGTTGTCGTCGCAGCACAGTGTTGAAGAAGAATAATAGAGAATTTCTACGATCCTTGGGGTTCGCAGTACTCAAAGATGGCCAACGTTCTAAACATAACTTCTGAACCCATTTACGACAACAGTATCACCCGTGTCGAAATTCATGGACATAATCCGTACGCGAGTTCGTCGCTCGATAATAACGATGAAATCAGGATTCCTATTCAGCAACAAGATCTATACGTACTACCTAGCGATAGCTATCTATACATCGAGGGTGTGTGTCAGGGGGGTGCGGAGGTGGTCAACTATACTCTGTGTAATAATTTTGCAGCATTTCTATTCGACGAAATTCGTTATGAATTGAACGGTGTCGAGATAGATCAATGTAAAAATTTGGGGATCACCACAACGCTGAAGAATTATCTTTCTCTCGACACCGGTAAGAGTAAAGCCCTGGACGTAGCCGGATGGAATATTTCGAACACGATCAAGCAGAAAAATGATCCGAACGTGAATTGTTGTGTACCGCTGAATACATTATTAGGTTTCTGTGAAGATTATAAACGCGTTGTTATGAACGCTCGACACGAGTTGATATTGATCCGTTCGCGAACCGATAAAAACATTTACGCGTACGGCGAGAACAAGCATAATCTGACATTCAAATTGTTGAAAGTGCAGTGGAGAATGCCTCATATCAACGTTGAGGATTTGCAGAAACTATCTCTACTAGGTGTTCTCGAGAGCGGTAGATCTCTGAGTCTAGCTTTTCGTTCCTGGGATTTGTACGAATATCCAGTACTTCAGACTACCGATAAACATACTTGGGCAATCAAAACGTCTACGTATACGGAAAAGCCTCGCTACATCATACTGGCTCTGCAAACCGATCGCAAGAACGACGTCGCTCGGAATATCAGTAAATTTGATCACTGCAATCTCACGGACGTTAAGCTATATCTAAACTCTGAGTCCTATCCGTACGATAATCTGAACCTGAATTTCGAAAAAAATCAGTATGCATTGCTCTACGATATGTATTATAAATTTGCTGCGTCTTATTACAACAGCGAGCGGTACCCGACTCTCTCCGCAGCTGATTTCAGAAATTATGCACCGATCGCTGTCATTGATTGTTCCCGACAGAACGAATCGATCAAGAGCGCTTCGGTGGATATACGTCTGGAGTTCCAATGTAAGGCTAACGTGCCAACCAACACCACCGCCTACTGTCTAATAATTCATGACAAGATATTTGAGTATAACCCATTAAGCAACGGAGTACGCAAGATTCTGTAAACTGTTTGATCGTATGCCAGCGGTTGCATACATTGTCGCTTGATACACCTGTTTGATAGTATGCCAACGGTTGCATACATTGTCGCTTGACCCTCATCCTCAAGTATATAATACGTCTTTACGGCTCGCGAAACATTCAGTCGTTGACAATGGTCTCGTTCGTCGATCTGCAAGGGTTCAAGGGTTTTGAGAACAAGTTCATAGTTAAAGAATTCGCCTGTTTGACGCAAGACGGGAAGCTATTTCACCACACGTTCAAACCACCGTACCCATTCCAACAATTACCTGAAAAATATCAAAAACAAGCATTCTGGCTCACGGGGACTCATCATGGACTGAGATGGAAAGATGGGAGCGTTCCGTACGAAGATCGTAAAACTGTTATAAGCGAAGCCGTGAGCTATATGAATAATCAACTACTCTGTCGGGGTGTGGACAAGAGGTTATGGATAGACGAGTTGTCGACGCGAAATCTCGATGAAATTGTCAACGTCGAGGATGAGCCCTGGGTGTGCGAGTCATCGCACATACCGAGTTCACCTACTGTGAACTGTCCTATACATTCGATGGGGTGGCGATACAAGTGTGCTGTACAACAGGTGTACGCGCTGTACGACTTGTGGCAAAATATGATGTCGTTGGAAGCGGATATGGAATCTGAATCATGAAATTAAATGAAAAAACTCGTATACATGTGTATTATAATTTTTTATGTAAAAAAATTATGTATTTTATTCAAAATAAAAAAAAGCGAGATACAAAGTTAACTCATATGTATGCGTATTATATTCTTTACCTCTCTTCTCGAAGATTATACATATATTTTATTCGAAATGAGAAATATACACTTCAGTTTATTATAATAGAGTAAATAATTGCATTTCTCGTTGAGATCATGTACGGGGTAATTGTCCTACTGCTAATGCGACGAGCTCGTTGTCAATCAAAGATGAGTTGTTGTATGACGATGACGTGGTTATCAATTCTCGAATTCGGTTTTCATCAAATATATACTGATTATCGGCTCGCTCGTGGTCCTGGAGTACCTCGCTGAACATCCGTATCTTCTCTTCTACCAGTAGGAGTTTGTCCAGAAGATCGTTATAGAGCGTTTGGATGCAATTCTGAAGAGAACATAATTTTTCGAAGGTGGTCTTCATGAAGATGATGTTCCGCGTCCCGGACCCGATCTTCAACGCGGCTTTACCGTACATGGGGCTGATCTCCAATCTTATTCCCTCGAACTGATCGACCTGATAAGTACTGGTCGGAAGGATGGAGCTCAATTTCTTGGATATGTTTTCCGACTGTGAGAATATCCGATCGAACTGAACGAGAGACATGTTGATATAGTTGCCATAGTTATCGGTCAGGCGGATGTCTACAGCGCAAGGTTCAACCCCGTTAAACTTGATACCCACATCCACCCATTTGGAATTAGAGGCAGTTAATTGGTACTGCCGGGCAAGCAGACGAGTTTGCTTCGGCGATGTCGGTTCCGCAGTGTCTAAATCTGTCGGTGCCATCCTTTTGCTCGATGAAGCCATTGCAGCTGTAACATAGAAGATAATATAAATTTCTCTCCCCGTATTTTCAAAGCAGATGAATTTGTTGCAGAGGTTTCAGCTTACCTTGGTTGGAAAATAGATGATTGGTTGGACAATGAGTGTTCTGTACAACTCGTAGACTGTATCTGACAATTTCTTCATTCTATACAGCTCTTTATATATATATCTGGAACTGGCGTGTGAACACTGTTAACCTCTTGATGCAATTATTCAATAGCATCCTGATTTAGAATTTTCCGTAAATCACAACTGTTGGACATTACATATCGTACGCATAATCTGTAGAATATTCTGCGTGGTGCGAAAATACGAATCGGAGGGTACAAACTGTCTCACGGTAAAATGTAGCGATAATTTTATCGACTTTATGCGTAAATCGTTATTATCATACATAGGTACAGTGGTCGGTCCGGTCGATGAACATGGGGGTGATTTTATCTGTCACACATTGCGCGAGTATCTACTCTGCAGGCGTGCGCGCTTCGTACATTGTAGGTAATAGGCTGATAAATCTGTGCGATTATACAATTAGCTAGAACGCACATTTTTTTTCTCAGGCGAACAGTTCGCTAAGTTCAATGGCAGATGACCCTCACGGTGTCGGAGGGTGTTTGCAGATTTTATCTGCGATACATTGTACGAAGTCTACTCGTAGGCACGCACGCTTCATACATTGCGGTTAATGAGTCTAGGAATCTGACGGTCATCTTATTAGCAAGTCGCTTGAACGCGGATGCATACATTTTTTTTCTCATGCAAGCGGCTCGATGGTTGACCCTCTCGGTCTCGGAGGGTGTCTGATGATTTCATCTTCGATACAGTGTATAGGGAAATGCGCAGGCTTCATACATTGCGGTTTATAGGTATGTAAATCTGTACAATGCGCTAATAAGCGAGTGCCTTGAAGACGTTCACCTACAATTCCTGGCACGTGCTGTTTCTCGAGTTCAATGGTTGCGTGTGACGGAATTAATTTGCGCTTTTGATCAAAGATGTTAGATGTTGTAATTACTTTGTAAATATGGGGTGAGGTAAGCTGGGAGATGATTTTTTCCCACAGGCGTAGTGTGTATAATTAAAGACTTCCTGTTTATATGGGGTGAATGCGAAATGAGGGTATATTAGCATTTTTGAATACGTGTGAGCTCATTATGTATGCGTGTGTCCATGTGCACTAATACTATTTGATCCAGAAGTAGCGAATCACTACTACTGACTAGAATGAAAAATACGAAGCCAAAGACCTGGGGAATGTGAATCAGCAGTTTGACTACCTGGAAAACGTCAACTACGGGGCGAACGACGCAGGGCACGAGCATGACCGACCAGTCGACGTAAATACCATAAATTACGAAATAAGAAACCGAAATTTCAGGCAAAGTTCATACGACGCGGGCACTATCAATTTTACAAGATTGCTACGAGACTGAGCACGTCACGTTACGACCGTCTTGTTGGGTGAACTAAACCTTCTATAACTCAGGAACGACCGGTCCCTCGTAGTTTTTGATAAGGAAATTTATTCTTAGATTTCGTTAAGGAATCTGCATGTGAAATCTTTTCCGCGACTTGGGAATCACGCTGTATATTCGTCAACCTCTTGGACATGATTATTACAAGACCCTACAAGGGTTATAATTTATATTCTTGATGGTTCTATTCTTTAGAAAACTTCCAGGGTAACCGTGACCCTAAAAAGTTAGTTACACCAATTTTTTTTTTATTCCTCAACTGTCGTAAGTTTCAAGTATTTTTTATATTTTGGAATACGCAAGATATTATGGGCATATTGTTGAAAGATTTTGATTTTAATCGGTAAAAATGTTGATAAACTCTAGTTTTAAATTCAAACTTCTCAACAAAAACATTTCAGAAACTGATTGTGCCGCCATCTATTAGCTTTTACTTTAACTATTTCCATTAAGGTTAATGCAAGTATGCCCATAACCGATATCTACTTTTTTAACTGTATCAAGATCATACACAGCTGTTTACCAGTAATTATCCTTTCTCGTTGTATAATTTAATCCTAAAATTTTATTTATTCGAAAATTTTTAAGTGATTAGAAAAATATAGAGTTATCACGTTTACGTCAAAACATTTTTTTAATTGGTGATGTTGATGTCTAAATAGTGGGTAATAAATTACCATCAAAATTGCAAGTTCTCAAAGTTTTATTTTTTCATACTCGTATTTTAAACGCTACTATACAAGAAAGTATTGCTGCAGTAATTGATGAAGTTATTGTGTTTTGGAAAAAAGCTCAAATTCCCGTTCAAGATGTGAAAAGATGCCGAGATAAAATCAAAAAATTGTACGATGAGTGGCGCATACTTGTTAAACACAAATATCGGAGTGACGGGGCTGTAAAACAACAAAATGAATTTGCTTGTTCATTAAAAAAATTATTTGACATTGCTTTATCAAATGTATTTGAAGTTGTTGATAAAAATTCTAAATAATTCTTGATCAATCAGAGATCAGATGATCGAATTGGTTTTATTGCAAATATTAAAACGAAATATGATGACGATGATCAAAATGTTAATAAATTAGACAAAGAAAGGCATTTTGAAAAACGAAAGTAAAGAAGAAAAAGCAGTATTGGGTAAATCATAGGAATCAAATATTCAATTGATTATTTATTATTTAATAACATAGATATTCTTATCATCATAGTATTCTACTTATTTGTTTAAGACAAAAAAGTTGAACTTTTATCCAGTCAAGGAAGTGCTCCATCTGCATCCAGTGGAGAAGTATACTTTCCAACCACGAGCGAGACCTGCAAAGCTCCCAAAACCATCAACTCTCTTCGATTGATTTCTCTTCTTTGAAAGTTAATCTGAATTAGCAATTCTCTACGCCACCGAATTTTCATGTGTCAGCTCAAGTGTGGAAAATCATTTTAAAACAACATGATAGATAGATCACTCACCGATAAACAACCAATACAATCGGAAGGGGTTAACTCTAAGGGGAAGGGATTTTTCAGGAACTCCCTGAGACTGGTATCTTAAGTTCTTATCAAACCTCATGACTCGTTGGAGCCAACGGCTCCTTTTCTTTTCACATGATTTTAGGGAATGTCAACACCCTTTTATATGGCACACCTCATCCTACTCCCTCGGTTCATCATAAGTCGGGGAGGTTAAACTAAAGTTGCCTTTTGAGGCTTTTCTCTTATCAACATTAGAAACCAATATTAATACGGTAATACAAGGAGAATAAACATTAATAGGTTCGATATGGTAACAACTAAACAGGTGATTATGATAAGGTAACGAACAAGCAAAATTACGGTAGAACTATAACTAGCAATAAAACTAACGGTAACTTAGGGGGGAGCCGGTACGGTAGGAAAGGGAAGTTAGGGTTCTGGGGAGTTAGGTGCAGGCGGGGGAGTTCTCTGGGGGGTCCCGGAGAAGTTAATCGCCTCGACATGCTCGGCCCTATAGACTCTCAGGTCTTCGCGTCTTAGACACCCCTTGCAGAGTCGGTTTCCCTGGAGGTAACGATAACTATTAACTACACTGGTAAGTGGTGGCAATAAACATCCGCCCGCTTCAAGCGACAGCGAATGTCTTCATGGCCGAACTCTAGACAGTTCCAACATTGGCCTAGGACGGGTACTATTGGTTCACTCTTTCTAATCCCTTCTGATGGATTCTTGAGAGTGTTATCTTCGCGTTTTTCAACACAATACAGGGCAGTGGGGTGACGAGCTTCGAAGGTGGGGGTATCGACGGAACGGCAGAGGGGGGTCAATCTGGGTCTCCGGGATGACTCAATGTGATTTGAATTCAGGATCGGGTAGTCGTTTACGAAGTAGAGAACATGGGTCTTGGCCAACCCTGGGACTGTGGAGGTTAACCCCTCCATTTTCGCAGTAAAATTTGAGGTGGAGTCCTCTGGTGAAGCCTTAAAAGGGTGTTTTATCGGTGGTAACCGATCCAATTCCTCTTCAGTTTTCCCTCTTTGTTACTTTGGTTTCGGGAGTCAACACCTGGGAACAGCCATTGCCGGGAAAGGATATTAGTACAAGGAAATTAGTCATATGAGAAACGAATAAACAAACATAAAAAATTATCATTCATAAGGGAACGGAGCGATAAACATAAAATGAACATAGGGATACCTGGGGTGCGATTCCGGATCTTTTGGCCATAGCTATCGCCGGCCATAGCTATGGCCTGGCGGTAGCTAAGACAAAAAAGAAAAAAACATCGCGAGACTTTCAATGCACACTCCAAAGTTGGTACGCACATGCGGTGTTCTCATTGGCCAAATAAACTGGGCTCGTCAAACGCTGATCGATTGTTATAAACAAGAAAGTTAACGCCGGGCCGTAGCTACCGCCAGGCCAAAGCTATGGCAAAAGATCCGGAATCGCACCCCTGAGGTGGTCAGAGTTTTTCTGTCCTTGAGGTTGGTTGTTTTCCAGTTGATCCCAGGGTTGGGAACGGGAAAGGTTCGTGGGGGTTAGGGGTCAGTACGGTAGGGGTCGGTATGGTAGGGGTCGGTATGGTAGGGGTCGGTACGGTAGGGAAAGAGACGAAGTGAAGAAGAAAATGAGAAGAAAAGGCGGAAGGGTCCTACTGACGCCTGGCCAGTATAGTGCCGATTTCGGCCAGCAGCCTCAGGACATCCGGAGAGACGTGCTGCAGGTTTGGCGCGGGGTTCGGTACGGGTGCGGGAGCGAGGGCGATAACGGGAACAGGAATGGGAGCGGGAACGAGAATGGGAGCGGGAACCGGAAGGGGAGCGGGATGATCCATTCGCCTGCCGTCTAGCCACGCCGGGCTACAAGTACGGCAGGTCTGCAAGGTGGTCCCGCTCCTGCCGCACCCATAACAGAATTTTCCCTGACGCGGCTGCAGAAATTGATGAACGGCGGCCATTCGTATTGAATGTACCAACCTCGAACCACATGTTGTTGCACTGGATTCGGCTAGTGTTGGTTTCATACCGGTTGCCAATAGACCGTCTATATGTCGGCGTAGTATGTTCACCCAATATTGGCCATCGCATGGCGACCGTTGCAGCGGTTAGTCGTCAACATGGGATGTCCACCCCATATTGGCTATCGCATGCTAACCGTTGCAGCGGTTAGTCGTCAACATGGGATGTCCACCCCATATTGGCTATCGCATGGCGACCGTTGCAGCGCGAGCGGTTAGTCATCTATGTTGTATATACTCATCCGATCTTTGGTTGTTGAACAGCACCCAAATATTCACTTTCATTCAACGTGCACGGTTGTATTCATAACCCCAAAAAGCACCCCTGGTGCAAAAATCTTTCGCCAAGTACATTAATATGGTCACTACCCCCAAAAACATCCACCAACAAAAATTCCACCCTAACAAAAGTGGTACTACAAAAATGTCTACTTACAAAAGGATTGAAATCAGATACAATTGCCAAGTACATGTCTTCTGTATAAAAAAAGTTTACAACAGAAGAACAGAAAACTGAATAGTCTTGTATCGTTCACTCGCTACGCTCGCTCACTCGATCGGCTCTTGATAATTACAGGGAAAAAATCAGGAAAAAAAATTTAGGAAGTGGTACTTGCGGGCCATTTATGAGTTAGTAAAAGAGTATTTACTCAGGTCTATGTATCATTTGTTCGATACATATTGCTATAATGGCCCGCCAAGTACCACTTCCTAAATTTTTTTTCCTGATTTTTTCCCTGTAATTATCAAGAGCCGATCGAGTGAGCGAGCGTAGCGAGTGAACGATACAAGACTATTCAGTTTTCTGTTCTTCTGTTGTAAACTTTTTTTATACAGAAGACATGTACTTGGCAATTGTATCTGATTTCAATCCTTTTGTAAGTAGACATTTTTGTAGTACCACTTTTGTTAGGGTGGAATTTTTGTTGGTGGATGTTTTTGGGGGTAGTGACCATATTAATGTACTTGGCGAAAGATTTTTGCACCAGGGGTGCTTTTTGGGGTTGATATCACCACTTTTTGTACAATTTTGCTTGACTACCTAATAATTGTGCTCGCTCGCTACGCTCGCTCGATTGGGTTTTCCTATATCCTTGCTTGCGAGGCTTGCTCAGTTGTCAACGTTCTGCCAATTGTTGCTATGAACATCGCAATGCATGTACGGTGATGCATTTTGTATCATCCGAATCCCTCAAGAAGCAGCAATGTTAAATGTGGTAGTATGATTTTGAATGAATGAAAATAATGTTATAATATACACGTATGCTCATACTTTCCTGTGAGCCTTAAATTTCTGTGGACAGACGTTGCATGTGTTATTTTATTAAATTCTACGAATTGTTTTGTTAGAATCCGGTATAATTCTATATGCCTGCAATGTGTAGCCCTCCTCCTGTCTCATCTGGGCTTGGAACCGGCAATAGCGGAGTTACTTGCGCGCAGGGTTATAGTTGCTGCTCATGATTAAATATATATAAATATTAGATATATGTGTTGCAATTCTCAGGTATTTTTTTTTCTTTAATGCAGCTAGGTCCTCTGCAAAAAGAACATGTACGCGTCCCATACTCATAACGTCAACTTCAACTTCGGGTCTGAACAGAAGGTATCGAAATATATAGAATCAAGCCTATTGATGCAAGACTAGCGTAGAGCATAAAATGGAAGTTTTCGAAATCAAAAACTTGCATTCTACTCTATTCGTCTGACTCTACCCGTTTCTTGTATCAAATAACACTATCCCGATATCTTGCAACTTCAGCGTTTTCTCTCATTATCCTCTCGTCTCAAACGACGACCGACTCCAAAATTGAACAATCCATGAAAAAGGTTTTTATCACATCAGACCACGCAGATCAAGTTCAGTAGCGGTGGCAAGGCGCAGTCAGTTGTGTAGGTCTGTGTCTGTGTCAAAACTTACCGCCGCTGCAGCGATTTACCGATCGGCGAGTTAGAGAGAGTCTATTTGAAATTTGACATCCAATTGTGAATATCGCTACGCACGTTCTAATATGTCGTAACCCACAAAATTTCAGAAATTGACTTTCTTTGAAAAATGGAATGTTAATAATGTTTCGCAGCTTATGTGTAAGTATCAGCGGTCAAATCGTTGATTTACTATTTTTAAATAAGTATTCCGATCCGTAAGGTCTTATCTTTTCAATGGTGATAGTGAACTGTTTTTATCGCCTACTGAACATTTTTCCAAATGTAGGATACGACATATCAGAACGTGGGTATCGATATATAGTTTGTACTATTAATTTACATGTAATCATAGATATTTATACAGACTTTGAGATCGTTCTGAACGGAGGATCTAAGCTGTTTGTAAAACATGGATCAAAAAATTATCTCTACCGAAGGTCAAGGCACTACGTTGACTTGGAGTGTAGAATAAAGCCTATTAGAGTCCAACACATAACGTCGACAGACAGTCTCGTTTCGACTGGATGATACGGAGATAGATTATAAAACTCGTTGGAATCCTACGCCTAACGGACTCACAATTTAGATCTGAGCAGACGAGCCTTCAAAGATGAGCTTAACATAGAGCTTGAAGTGGAATTTGTTGCAATCCAACGCTTGAACTCGGCTTTATTGGTCTGGCTCCTTACCGTTCCTTATATCGAATCATGCTATCCTCATATTTTTCAACTTCAACATGTTTTCTTGATTTTCTATCGTCAGACTTCCTCAGGCGATAACTTGCTAAATAATTGAACCCAAAAAACCGTTTCCTCCGATAATTGCATTCATAAATAACCTCAAAAGCTCAAAATCGTGGGATTTAAACATTTTTGTTGGTGACTATCACATTATTGTCCTTGGCGTAAGGTTTTCGTACCTGGGGAGCTTTTGGTGGATATTCACTAGTTTCTGTACCTTCAAATTTTGTATTAATCATTGCTCGAACTTTTTTTTATTTCCTTTATTTGGATTTGAAAACATGAAATGACAACACGCGTCTGCTAGTGTTGCAGACGATTTTTGTCTGCGATGCTAGCGCCTACTACGTCGTGACTCTCGTACTTACGCCACTCTATACAACTCTTGTGTGGATTTATCCCTTCTATGTCATGTTCCCAGATGCGTAAGGACGTATGTTCTGTGTATGAGCATAGGACATACGTCCTGCGTTTAGCGACGCGATGTGATTTTATGGGAATGGTTTGAATGGGATGAATCTTGGTCCGAATTTTTGTGTGGAGTTTCCCTTCTATGTCTGTTCCCAGATCCGTAAGGACGTATGTTCTGTGTATAAGCGTAGAACATACGTCCTGCGTTTAGCGACGAAATGTGATTTCATGGGAATGGTTTGAGTTGGCAGAATCTTGGTCTGAAGAAGACTAAAGAGAAACATTGTACGAGGAAACGAGGTATCAGAATCTGTAATTAATTATATCTCAGCACTCCGGACACCGATTTAATCGATTTAGGGCTCAAATGAAAGCTTTTCATGCCCACATCTTGGATAAAATTAGTTTCAATTCGTGTATGTTGTGAGGTGAAAGAAAACGAAGATACTAATTCGCGGTATAGGTTAGGGTAGTTGCCTCTCGGGTATATAGACTCGTTGAGTCTCGCGCTTGAAATTTTTTTTTTTTTTTAATGTACTTGGCGCGAGACTCTACCGAGTCTCTTGATATACTCATATGTCCATCCATATTGAAATGAGGTGAATCTACTGCCTGATTTCACAACGTTGGTTCAGTGCACAGTGTGCAGTGAACCAGGAACATACGGGTCTGAAATGAAGCGTTCTTCGGTTTCGAAATACCGCGTTCGGAAGTTTCGAGAGTTGCTCAAATCTCGCGACAACGAAGAAGTCGTGGTGCGGGAAGTTTTAAGTAACGTAGAACATGATTCGAATATCAGAGACGATGACAGGATAGATTCAGTATCGCCAAATGCAGAAGATGAAGTTGAAAATAGTGAAGGCTTTGTGGAAATCGCACAACAGCTTGATGCTCACAATTCGAGTAAAAGCGCTGACAGCGATCAGATGTCGGAGGAGGTGCCTATCCCACCAACGTTATTGCGTTCTAACCTAAGAACAAAGCTTCGTGATTGGGCATTAAAGTACATTAACGTAGTAACAAATGAAGCAACTTCTGATCTTCTAATTCTGTTGAGGAGCGAAGATATGTCTTGAGATGTCTTCCATACCGGAAGATCCCTACTGGAAGACATACCAACACTTGGGCTCGTTTCTCTATTCGTGTTGGATTCCATGCATTTGTATAGCGGGGTGATGAAGACGGTATTGCTAAAATTAACTTCGGGGACGAAGCGATCTAGAATTTGTGGCGCTAACATATGTCGATTGATTTCCAAATGGCTAGTAGCACTACGTAAGCATGTACCTGTCGAATTTCAGCGTAAACCTCGGGATCTAATAGATTTGAAGCGATGGAAAGCTACTGAGTTCAGGTATTTTTTATTATATGCTGCTCTTGTCGTTTTCAAACATCTACTTCCTAAAAAGATATACAGACTCCTTCTACTTCTCCACACTGCTGCCCGAATCTTACACGACCCGATGTCAGTGCATAGTACAATTGAATTCGCCAGAATTCTATTAAAAAAATTTTTTTTACTCCTACTCCGCCTATATGGAAATGATTCGCAAATCATGAATTTCCACAACCTTATACATTCGTGCGACGATGTAGAAAAAATGAAGGCTCCTCTGAATCAATATGCAGCGTTTCCTTTCGAAAGCTATCTAGGAAAGATTAAAAAACTAGTTAGAACACCAAATAAGCCCTTCGCCCAAGTATGTCGCCGCTTGTCTGAATTGGAGTCGCAAGGCCTTAATTTTATGAAACCGAACCCTGGTATATCAGTTCTGCAAAGAGATGTAGTTACAGGTGATGTGGATTCTTTTGAAGTAAAGTATAAAAAAGTTCGGGTGAGGAATATGTCCCTCAGCTATTTGCCACCAAACAATTTAGTTTTCTTGAAGAGTGGGGAAATTGTCGAGATTGTCAATATCACACAACCGACATGTCAAAATGACCAAGACCAGAATGAGGTTCTTATCGAAGGATTTCAGCGGGAAGTAGTGGGTGAATTGTTCAACTATCCATGCAACTCTTCAAATTTGGGGATTGTGAAGTTAGGACATCGGTTGAACAACACAACGAAATATTCCTGCTCCTCAATTTCGAATAAGCTTGTCGAATTGAAAGTGAAACGTAATGTCGAGTATGCTGCGTGTATGCTCCATGTTGCTTAAAACGGCGGGGTCTCATACTCAAAAACTTGACTATATTTTAATTACACAAGGTAAAGTATGGCCTAAAACTATGATCAAAGCATATGTCTGTTCTAATAGCTTGCATTATCTTGCATTTTTGCCTGCTCACGCATATATTTCAGAATTTAGTTACATTGGAGTCATTCCACGTCAAGCGGGCCGGATTTCGCCAAAAATATTCCTCGATGTTTCTAATTCTTGTGTAACTTTTTCACATATTATCTGGGTAATATAAATGAATGGAACATTTTTTTTTTTTACTCGAAGGGCTTACAAGGGGTTGAATTTTTGAAATAACCAGCAAAAAATCGGCATCGGATTTTTTTAAACGTTAATATCTTCGGGTCCCTTTGTCGTACAGACATGTCTACGCAGGCGCGCCGAGACCGAGCTTGTTCGCTTTACATGCAAAGAATACAGGCGGGGGCATATCATAAGTCTAAATTCATCGAATCCAATAATTGAGAAAATTATTTATTTCATTTTATGTTGAATACCTAACTTGAAATTACAAGAATATAAATTCAGAGATATACACACTTGACTAAAATCTCGAAAATAACTGGTGAATATAACGTACTTTTTGATTCCATTATCAAATGTTTTCCGTCAAAATTAGTCAATCATAAACTACGAGAACTAGAAGTCAGGCAAAGTCCAAATATTTTGTAATATTTCTGAATTATAATATGTTCAAAACATTAGTAATGTGCTGTGAGAAAACTGATTGTAAGTCGGTGAATAATATTATACTCTAAGATTACTGTCAGGAACTTTCGATTGGATGTTTTTCCGTGATTTCAAGAGCAAAAACGTGTTTTTTTTTTCAACAAAACCTGTGGAGTCCCCCCTTAAGATTTCATTCAAGTGTATAGTTCTCATGGTTTTTATGATTGAGTAATTTTGAATTGATAATTGAGTACATGATTGATCGAATGACACGGTGACGAATTTCGATTGATGGAATCAAAACGTACGTTTTATTCACCAGCTGTTATTTTTAAGATTTTAGTCAAGTTTGTACCTCTATATTTATATTTTTGTAATTTTCAGTATAAAATGGAATAAATAATTAATGGATTTGATGGATTTGATGAATTTGAACGTATAATATGCCCTCCTATATTCTCTGCATACACGTAAAGCGAACAATCCTCGGTCTCGGCACGCCCACGCGTGGACAGCCGCGCGCGACGTCCTGCACGGCTCCATCGCTTTTTAAATATGGCTAGTTTCCGTCGGCGTTCCATTTTAAAGATTGAAGATTTTGTAGAGAATGAATCAAGGAACACGCTTCTTTTTTTTTCAGAATTTTCGAAGGTGATATAGTCATCTCGAAAATCACATTTAGAAAATATAATTGTTCATAACAGATATGGTTCATTCCATAAATGTCAAATTGATAACATGAAAGTGCAATTTACGAGCTTCAAAATGAGTTTTTTCCGATGTCTGTACGACAAAGAAAACCGGAGATATTAACGTTTAAAGGAGAGCGCAGTTCCGATCTTTGGTGGTTTTTTTTTTCCGAAAATTCAACCCCTCGTGGCTTCTTATCCCTTCAAGTAAAAAAAAAACAAGAATTTTCCAGCCACTTATTTTAGCCAGAAAATATTATGTCAAACAAATTACGATTATTTTCAAGAACATGCGGTCAAATAGGTGTCCCGCTTAACGTGGATTGACTCATTGGCCTGATAATCGGGAACGAACGGTGTTCGCGCGTTCTTGCGCCCTCAAAACAATCGGCCTGGGTTCAGCAAAGCCAGCAATATCGCTGAATTGAGTCGCTCGATTGGTTGAGCAGATCTCTTGCAGCGAGACCAGCTTGTAGCGGAAGGCGGAAACGAGTGCGTGTATCTAGTAACATTAGTCGTGTTGTATCGGTGTTCGTGCCCAGACGTGCATAAATTATAACTCACTGAATCTAGACGGAATTTCTTCGTAAACGACCAAACAATTGGGGTAAGTAGGTAAAATCATATTTATTTCCTCTGTTACTTATGGCGCAGGAACTTACTAGTACCACTAACACAACTTATATTTTTTTTTGTCGAATATCTGGAATCGTTCAATACGCTTCTAACTTCTTTGTACACTGAGAGAAAGATTTATTTACCAGTAACAAAAAAAGTATTTGGATTTCTTTCGATCCAGTACTTCATATTAATAAATATTGATTATAAATAAATGAATTCTATTACATATTCATAATTTCGATTGCCGGAAAATAAACGAAAGTTTAGTCATAAATAAAATCTTATTAGTATTTAATAAAATTTTATGAATATGTGTTTGATCAAATACTAATAAATTTCATTATACTATCAAATAAAAACTTCTCTCAGTGTAGGAAACATCGTTTTCGGAATAATTATTTGTTCTAAACTCGCAGAATTTACGTTTCTTTTGAATCTATTTCTGATGTATACCTCATAGCTGCAAATTTGTATATATATATATATATACAGGGTGTAACATCTCCGGGGTCTGATCTGGGAGGAGCTTCGACGTGCCAAAGCTCCGCCTTCTTCTATTCATACTCGTTTGCTTCAGAATAATAGTGTGTGATTATCAAGCAGATACCCTTATCTCTAGATTTGTTTACATCCACACGTATAGCACACGAATAGAAGAGGGCGGATCTTCGACACGTCGAAGCTCCTCCCAGATCAGACCCTGGAGATGTTACACCCTGTATATATAGAGGCTTTTCCATGCGAACTGTCGACCTAGTCGTTGACCCTCGACATTTTTGATTTTCCCAATTTTTTTTCCACGATAGCTGTCGATAACTGAAGAACATATTATACCAATGTTCAGATCTTTATCTCAATCCATTTTCGCGTTATAAATGTTCAAAAAATGAAGGAAATTATGGATTTGTTATATGTATACCGCAAGGACCAGGTGAAAGAGAATGGTCCGTCCGCCCAGACACCTGAAATTTCGTATTTTCATGGGGATAGCTACCCGTAAGTCGTAGCGCTGAAAATCCCTAGGGTGATGCAACTCGGCAGCCATTGTTGATGGAAGCCGGCTGACTGCCAATACATCGCGGAAGGTAGACATGTGTGGTTATGTTCGTTTATTTGAAGCAAATCATAAATAAAGTGAATATAACCTACGTGAATAAGCTATGAATATTTTTCAAAAATTGATTAATCAGTTTCAAATGACTGTAACGAAGACTAATTTATTACAATATGACAATTATCCTTGTTATGCATTGAATGAACTTTTACTCAGCTTCAATAAAGTTTTTCTCCCTTACCTAGTTCAATTTATTGAAGCCTCAACCCCAGGATACAATTAATAATTTCGTTTAAATTGGTTCTTCTCGATGAACTCTTTAATTCTAATTAATTTCCGGTTACAGCTGAGGTTAATTCGTTGATAGATATCATTCAAAACTGATTGATCGATTTTTGATAAATATTCATAGCTTGCTCACGAAGGTTTTATTCACGTCATTTATCATTTGCTTCAAATAAACAAACATAACCCCACACGTCTACCTTCCGCGATGTATTGACAGTCAGCCGGCTTTTATCAACAATGGCTGCCGAGTTGCATCGACCGCGCGCCAAAATCACCCTAGCGATTTTTCAGCGCAACGAGTGGCTATCCCCATGAAAATACGAAATATAAGGTGTCTGGGCGGACGGACCATTCTCTTTCACCTGGTCCTCGCGGTATATAGGCGAGTGTAGGTGGCATAGCCGTATTAGTTTTTTTTTTTTTTGCCTTTGTGGCTTATCTCCGATTAAAAAAGTAGCCTTAGCCGTATTAGTAAAACTGTTTCAAACTCAGATATAGTATATTTAGTCCAGGATAGTTGGCTCGAAAAGTAGCAAATATCTACAAAATGGATGGACAAGCCAAATTTTTTAGGGTCATTAGAGGGTCATTAGAGATGACTAAATCCGTCGGAATCCAACAAAATTTCTTTGTGCTTCGTCCGCCATCTTGGAAAACGACGAAGCACAAAGAAATTTTATTGGATTCTGACGGATTTAGTCATCTCTAATGACCCTCTAATCAGCCTAAAAAATTTGGCTTGTCCATGCATTTTGTCATTTCAAGGTCGAACTATCTTGGACTAATTTTAGTATACTGCCAATATGGTTTCATTCGAATTTCTAACGGATCTAAATCTAGAAAATATACATTGTATATTATAGCATTGCGCTATGCTACTATTATCATTTACGCTACATATTATCATGCATTATGCTATTTTCTTTGTCGTACTACTTCGCTACTGCTTATTTATTTATTTTTTTCAATTTGTCGTCTTCTGTTTCATTTCCCAAATTTTGTTTATCTATTAATTGTTCCCTTTCATTTCAATTTGGACGCTTATTTTACATTCTCTATTTATATTTTTATTCATATTTTCATTTTTCGTATCTATTGGTTTTTCTATTTTTACTTCCTGTTCTTATTTTTTTGTTTTTGATCTATTTCGTTATGGGGTTGTGAAGAATTTTCACCGGGGCGACCCCCAGATCAGCTCCTTTTCTTTTTATAAAATTTTGTTATAACTTTTTTTAAATATTTATAATATTTACATTTTTCTCTCGTGACCGTCAATTATCATTTTCGGAAAATGATTGGTAACAGACCAATTTTTGTTCGTCACACAGAGATCATATGAACTATTATATGAATAAAAACAATTTTCGATAAATTGATTCGCCAATATATTCATGAAGTACAAGGTGCAGGGTATAAAGAAAATAATGTGTCGCCGTTTTACCAGATGATTCTCCAGGTCGAGATCGGTGAAGATCCTGAAAAATATGCCCCCGAAAAATCATTTTTCAGTTGTTTGTGTGATCTTCTCCATTATGAATTAATAAATAATAATATTCTTTTGAATAATTAAACTATCGCCAAGTCTTTGAATCATGACTTTCATTGAATAATTGAAAATTAATCGGGAAAACTCCCCGAAAACAGGCAGCAAAATCGGCCTCCGTTCATGTGTAAAAAAAAATATCGTGTGAACTACGGGAGCAACGCCCTCGCGTTCGGCTCGCCGAGTCCTCACTCTCGCTCGGGCGGCAAGCTACACACTCGGGAGCGAAAAGGTTGTTTGCTCCCTTGGTGCACAATATACTATTTACACCCTGTACATTGATCTCGGATACAGTTTCTATCCGATTTTTCTATAGGGGCTAAATACGGTGACTCCTTGGCGTGTACGTTGTAACGATAATTGATAATTCTATTATTTTACGCAGCGGTAATACTGACCATTATAAGCGATGGCTGACAAAAAGACTTTCACTGCACGGACAGCCTATTCAATAATTGAGTTTATTGGTGACTACGATCCAAAACTGCTTGATTTGGTTCCTAGCAAATGGGTTATGATGATAAGGGGAAAAATGTTAATCAAATTTCCCGAAAAAAACGAATATGAGATTTTGAAAGAAATGATTAAGAATGCGCATAGTCCTATAAAAACCTGGAAACACTATAAGGTCAAGGTTTCACAGGAAGCATGTGAGTAAAGTAATTTTTTTCCTCAAGGTTTAATCAAATTGACTTTTATGTACTACAGATCTATAGTAGTACTGTAGATGATCTTTTATGTATACTAAATTGTCTGATGCGCGCCTGCTGAAAGGGAATCTGCCGGTTTTCAATGTATAGTCGAATTTCACAGCTGATTACAAGCAGGGCACAAGGCGACTTGAAAGACTGCAAACGAGTGCAACAGCTCGTGGCGAGTACGGATGATGAGTACGTCGAACCTAATGTTCCGAATTTGATTCCATTAAACGATCACGATGAAGACGAATTATTCAAGATACCAGGCTTTCCAGATTTAGTATATGAAAGCACCTGGACTTGGTCACGGGTGAGAGTGTGAAAAGGTACGTAAGAGTGAGAGTGAGAAGAAAATTGAGCACAAACATAGTTTAGGAATCCGGCGTAGGGAAGGAATAGAGAGAGGGCAGGGGAGAAAACCCGGGGTGAGTAAAAAGAAAAAGATAATCGAATTTAGAAAAAGGGCGAAACTGAGGCAAGGTAGGAAAGACGCAATAAAGTTAGAGGTTAGGTTAATAAGAGGAAATTGTATGGATGTATGTGTGAAAAAGGCGCGAAGGAATGGATGGTAAGGAAGTAGACGTAGAGACTAGCGAAGACAGCAGCGCCACAGAGAGGGGAGCGAAGGAAGACCCCGAGAGACCAAACTTACCGGCGGCCGAAAAGGAAGGAGACGGGAAGCTGAGAGAGACAGGGAAGGAAGCCACGAAAGACACAAGAGGCAGCGAAGCAAGCACGACGAAGAGAGGCAGACCAACGAACGCAGAGCAACTGGCGAAGCTTTACAGGCAGAGATCTAGCAGTGTAGGGACGATTGGGACGCTGAATAGAAAAAGAGAGAGAGAAGAGGAAAAGGCCAAGGGAAACTGGGCGGTCCAAGCGTTCAAGAAGAGCGCAAAAATGCTGAGAACGCCACCCAAGAGCGTGGCAGGAGAGCAGCAAGCAAATATATGAAAGCACCTCATCAGAAGGTTCAGGTAAAGGAAATAAAAAAACAAATCATTTTCTAACGTAATTCTTCATGCAAGTATATAATATGTCATCTCCATAAATAATTCAAAAGGTAGAGAAATTATTACCGCTCCCATTTCTAACATAAAGATGCCGAGTGTATGTAATTTATAATTTTTTACATGTTGATGAATTCGTATTAAATATGATATTCTCTATCAATAATTGGGAATTTTGTATCGTTCGGTTTTTTCCGTTGAGAACACTTACCTATACTCAAAACAATAAGAAATTAAGTATAGTCAAGATATGAATATCGCGCCCACAATGAAAAGGAAAAAAAAAAAACAATGGTTCCGAAGTAGGTCAACAGATGGTCAAACTATTATCATCACTTTGTTATTTGTACTGTAATATTCTCGAGGGACAGACTTTTTTTATACGAATTTCATTTTTACCAAAAGTGGATTCTTGCATTAACATATGAATAACATAACACAATGATTTTTGCTAGGCCCGGAGTCAGATGCTTCGAATTATCCGTCACCAAAACGTAGGAAATCAGCATCATCGCAGAAGAAATCTGCTGATGACGGAGTACTGCCCCACGTTGAAACTCCAAAAGTAAAAAAAGATGAATTATTGCAAAAAAGGCCTGTTGATAAAACACCAGCCACAGACCCGGTAGAGATACTTCATCGGAAATCAAGAAGTCTCCAAATAGCATCAGCGCAGAATAATTCCACTAATGACGCAGCACTGCCCTGCGGTGAAACTCCAAAACGTAAAAGAGATGAATTATGGCCAAAAAGGCCTGTTGATAAAGCACCAGCCACACCCAGGTAGAAAATTGTCTTGGCTAAGAAAGTTTCAGCCTAGCCGCTAGCCATATTTTATGTTGGCTTGCGAGACACGTTACCGCGATATTGGCTATAGACTGGCGCTAGCTATATTCGCAGTTTCGAGTTCCAAGATATATTATGGCTAAATAAAATTAGATCGCAGTTAGCTATATTTGACATGCATTTGCGAGATTCATTACTCTCTTCGTATTGTATCTAGCCGCGACCCATCCACGTGCGAGAGTCGCTGCTCTAAGGTTCAG
The DNA here is from genome assembly GCA_914767705.2 of Tenthredo notha. Classification (NCBI taxonomy): domain Eukaryota; kingdom Metazoa; phylum Arthropoda; class Insecta; order Hymenoptera; family Tenthredinidae; genus Tenthredo; species Tenthredo notha. The sequence goes on along the minus strand of OU611907.1, from coordinate 845,051 downwards.
CATAGACTGCTGCTAGCTAAACCTGATACGTATTTTCGAGATTCGTTATATTTTACATTGATTTTTGAGGTTACTCGTAGCTAGCCGGAGCCTCTTCACGCGTGAGACACGCTGTTGTGCAGAAAGTGAGGTTAGGCCCGCGCTGCTAATGTGTTCCCTATTGAAAATATCTACGGTGTAAATCAAGTCGCGCTCACGTCGGAATGACGTCAACTTCGACGGCCGAAGGCACGCCCAAAGGCACTCGCCGGGCGAATAATATATGTTCTTCGCAATTTGGGATAATGTATTGCGTCACTTATTTCGCAACGTACGACGTCGTTTACGACAACGTATGTCACTATAACGGCGCTTAGACGATTCGGGAAACCCGACTTTAATAGTCCAAGTGTAGGGTCTTATTAAAATATGAATAAATTGAACAGTTGATACATGGATTATTGTTGACGGCCTCTATTAATTGGTCATTTGAAACAGTTAAATAGTGGTTATTTGCGTATTTTTTTATTTTTTTTCGACATCAGTACAGTATCAGTAGATACAAACATCACAAACTCTCAAATTTAATCGTTATTAAATCGGAGACTTGACAAATCATATAGTTACGTCCGTAGTTCGAGAATATATATGGTAGGAACCAATACATGGGGCGGTATTCATAGACAGGTCTTATTCTCAAGATCGTCTTAAGAACAGCCTAGACTCGACTCGATTGGCCAAGAGCTGTTCTTAAGACAATCTTGGACATAAGACCTGACTATGAATACGGCCTATAGAATAACATTATACAGGATGGTCCAGAATGCGGTACTTTCCTTACACCGGTGGATTCCTTGTAAAAATCTAAAACCAAAATTATTCATCCTAGGCTCCTACCTGAAAACGGCTTGGCTTTCCACATTTTAGGATGAATAATTTTGGTCTTAGATTTTTATAAGGAATCCACCGGTGTAAGGAAGGTTCCGCAATCTGGATCACCCTCTATAAATGGATATGGATATTAGGGTGCTTTTTTTTTGACGACTATTTTTTTTTTTCACTCCCATCTCGAAATTTTGTGGGAAATACCTAAAAAAAAATTTCCTCAAAATTTGAGCCCTTAATTTAAATATTAAGCGCTCACCCAAGGCATGCAAAGATTGCCCGCTTAAAATACACGTAAACTTAAATTTTTTTTTTTTTTCAAAATTCTACAGTTCAGAGGCATTTTATGGTATAGTCTAGGACATTAGTAGGTTTTCTTCAGAATTAAATGCTCTACAAAAAAGCCTATTGCAGTGAAGTCGTAACTCACACCGGCGAGGTCGTACGGGTCACCCAAACCCAATTTTTTCATGAAATTCTCGTTTTTTTGCCCTTATCTCATAAATGACAAAAGCTACAAAAAAAACATACGACACAAATTTTTTAGGAAATTGATTTCCTACAAAAAAGTTGCAGAGAGTCAAATTCCTAACATGGAAATTTATTGAGATATGGGCTTTTAAGTTGAGGAAGTATGGAATTTCTATGAATTATTGCGTTAAATTGTCGAATTATTGATTTTTTATTTTTTTATTTCTTATTTTTTAGCCGAATATCTCAATAAATATCGATGTTAGGAATTTGGCTCTCTTAAACTTTTTTGTAGGAAATTAAATTTCCTAAAAAATTTGGCTCGTATGTTTTTTTTGTAGCTTTTGTCATTTATGAGATAAGGGCAAAAAAACGAGAATTTCATGAAAAAATTGGGTTTGGGTGACCCGTACGACCTCGCCGGTGTGAGTTACGACTTCACTGCAATAGGCTTTTTTGTAGAGCATTTAATTCTGAAGAAAACCTACTAATGTCCTAGACTATACGATAAAATGCCTCTGAACTGTAGAATTTTGAAAAAAAAAAATGTAAGTTTACGTGTATTTTAAGCGGGAAATCTTTGCATGCCTTGGGTGAGCGCTTAATATTCAAATTAAGGGCTCAAATTTTGAGGAAATTTTTTTTTAGGTATTTCCCACAAAATTTCAAGATGGGAGTGAAAAAAAAAAAATAGTCGTCAAAAAAAAAGCACCCTAATGGATATACTTAAATCTAGTGTCTCATCTTATAGTTAAAACTTGTCATCTATCCGCGATGATCTCGACGCCTCAACGTAGAACTAGGATATCTTAAATTGTGGAAGAAAAACATGATACGTCAAATTCGGGTTGAAAAACATGATATTCAAAATTCTGGTTGAAGGACATGGTATCTCCTATGTTAAAGGTATAGGAGATAGATATCATGTTTTCCAACCAGAATTTGAGATATCATGTTTTTCTACCACAATTTGAAATATCATAGTTCTACGTTGATCCGTGTTGGTCTCTTCTTCTTTCTTCTGTACACGTATACAGGGTGTAACAGAATCCGTGACGAATATTGATTCTTGTAAAAATCGCGATCGAAAGTTCTTCAACCATTTTTCTTAAATCTTGACCTGAAAATTTTTCTGATGTAGAACCAGAAAATCGACAAAAATAATTGACAAATGATGAAGGAAAAATAAATAAATAAAATGTTTCGAAAATAAGAAACATTTTTCGGAAAAATGGTTGAAAAACTTTCAGTCACAATTTTGAAATGGATCAACCTCTTGTTACGTCATGACTCCTCTTCTTTCCGGTAATCACCCGATCCACCATTTCCTTCTGCTGACCGATCATCAGTTTTACCTGATCCTCGGTTTCCGCTCAAGTCGTACGACTGGCACACGGTGACACAAGATGTGCAAGTCGTGCGAAAACCCCTCTCCAAACCGAGCCTACCTTCTCCAAACTTCTTTCATATCAATCACAACTCTTTCCAATCTCGAAACACCAACTTCTCCACCTATTACCAGACAACTCATTCCAAACTCGAAGCACCAACTTCTCCACCTATTACCAGACAACTCATTACCATCTTGAACCACCCAATTCTTCACCTATTACTAAGCTATAATCCACATTATAATAAAGTCAGTAGTCAGAAACATCCATCGACAAATACTAATTAGTCTGTTGTGATATAACAACTGGTGGCAGCGGAACTCCTCGTTTTCCGGATTAATCAGCACCTTAATCTGGTTACCCTTTGGTGTAAAAACGAGGCACGAACTCGACGAATGCACAATCATAAATCAAAGTAGCAGCAAGGGGCCTTGCTACAAAGTGCAGATTAAAGAACACGACGAGCCCCGATTCGAGAATACTGTGGAGAGACTACGGACTGGACGAATCTGATATCAGCGAAGTATCGGCGAGGTGTCGACTCTGCGACTCCTGAACACGTCTCACTCTACGGAAACTCATCCGGATTCATCGTATTCCTGAACTGCGATACTTCTGAAACATCGCCACGTTTAGACGCCGGAACTGCTACAACCTAGGGATGCAGCTGACCAGACCAACATTTGTAACGCTCACCATTCTGTAAGTCTTGAATAGTTTACCATATAAGCGTAAAATACGTAACAAAATGTCTCACGGTGAAGAATCTAACATGGGACCCACTCTCAGCCCGTATCTGCCGCTGCAAGCGGTGATATCCCTAATACCGAATTTTAACGGTACTAACATGCCAGTAAATTCATTTGTGCGAAAAATAGAGAGCATAAAAAAGTCAATCCAAGCGCGAGATTTACCATTGTTTACGAATCTTGTATTTTTAAAAATCGAAGGTGATGCAGAAAAATATATACAAAGAACCAGTATAACATCACTAGATGACCTGATAGGAGATTTAAAACGCGCATATAAGCCAAAAGAGCTGTTACCGGATATACAGGCGCGAATTACACGAGCAGTGCAGAACCGGGGCGAGAGTGTGTTAGAATATGGCATGCGGATGGAAAGACTAGTCGAGACGGCATTAGAAATTTCCGGAAATTCAGAGAATCCGGACCATGTCGTTATGACGAATAGATTTATAAAAGATTTAGCTGGTCGATCATTCATAAAAGGTTTGAGGGACGAAATCGAAATAAGGGTCACTTATGAAAAACCGGGGACGCTACGCGAAGCTATAGATTTAGCAATACGATTTGAAAAGTTTTTGGACGAAAGAAAGTCCTTGAGGTCGTCTCACGATGTCAACCTGATGCCAGACTATAAAAATAAATACTATCCAAAACACAAATCGGAACCAGATTCTCAAGCTAGGCTCTACTGTAATTATTGTAAAAAGCCAGGGCATACTATTGATATCTGTGGACCAAGAGAACGTGCCAGCAAGTACTGCACGTTTTGTAGGGTAATTGGGCACACATTTGATGAATGTCGTATGCGGAAAGCACAGGTTCAGCGAAACTCCCAACCTAACCTTCCCAGTATAAGTCCTCGGAACATACAGTACAATCAGCGCGAACAACATAACCGCGGACCGGGTATCGCGCAATCGCACAGCCACCAATGGAATAATAGTTCACGCGTACGACCAAACAATTTTAGCAACCAAAACAATAACAGCCAAAATTACAGACAATCATCTAATCGGCAAAGAAACGATGCACAGATAAATGTTGTGGTAGGCGGTAACATGAAACAAAACTATGATCGCTCGCAAAATAAATTCGCATATATAGTTCCGGGCTCGGACTACCTCGCGTTAAGCTCAGACCGCAGTTCATATTTCCAGATAACAGAGGTAGAGTTTACACATTGTAAAATTTCACAAGGTATATACATATGCGAAAGACGCCAACCGTTATACCGTACCAACAACCATCAAACATGTGAAATCGCGCTATTTTTGAATAATCCACCTATCGATCTAAAGGCTTGCAACATCAGAATAACGTCTTTCGACGGGCCATACTGGTCGGCACTGCAAACGCCAAATACGTGGATTTATTCTTTATCAAGATCTGACGTCATACACATAGCATGTACAAAAACAGACTCTGACCGTGTCACACTGGACGGAACCGGAATACTACATTTAAATAACCAATGCAAGGCATTTTCACAGTCACTAACACTGACAGCAGCAAATACCTACACATCCTCTGAATACCGAGCTTACGTTCCAGATTTCACGCTAAACCTTTCGCAAATATACGACGATCTGAACAAGAACTATTCAACAAACCTGTCCTCAATACCTATTTTTCACACATATAAGCCATTGCACTTGAATTCAGATGATTTGAGAACCAATAGTGTCGCGCTAAAAGAAATCATTAAACAGGCGACAGAAATAAGCTCGCACCATCGTGATAAACAAGAAACGGGAAACTTAAAAAGTGCTTTTACATTTGCGGGGATAAGTTTAGGCTCGATGGGAATATTATATCTCATGTACAGATTTTCAGCATTTTCCGCGATCTTCAAAGTCATTAAACTCTGTTGTCCGTGTAAAAAACATAAAAATAACAGAAGTCTAAAACACACCTCTCGTGAACCGCCAGTAGAGCTCAAGATTGTACATCCGCATTTTGGTATTCCAGCCCTTGAAACTCGCGATAGAATACATAACGTCCCTTCGGAACCATTGTCGCCACCCGTTCCTACAGTAGGACCTGCAGTAGCTAAAGGCAAAACACACAAGAAAACATTCGAACCACACACATTCCCTATGGAGCTAACCGAAACCCATCCACTAGAAACCAGGGAAATCACAGAGTGTTTTTGAATAAATTAAAATGAACCAATAGTATGGCCTGGATAGTAAAAACAGTACAGGTAAACATTAGTCAATGCTTGAGAAACAGGTCTATTGATATTCCATAGAGAGCAATTTGTAATAGTAGGATAATGATATAGTATAAAATAAAAAGTGGATGTTAAAGTGGAAAATCAAAATGTTGAAAATATGATTAAGACATAACCATAGTAAAAAGGGAGTAGAATTATTATAAATTTTAAGAATATATAATGTAAAAATAAGAAGTAGTTAAGAACCATTCGATAAGGATGTTAAGAATATAATTAAAAAAATAAAAGGGTGAAGCATAACCACTGTAGAATGGAATAAATCATTATAATCACAACACACACACGATTAAACATCAATTATGTAAGAACATATGAGAGAATAAAATAAAAAAAAAACAGAAAGAAAAGTCTCTCATCATGTTCCACTGCACACGTTTACACGCTTAACATAGAAACAATTATAGACTTTAGTCTTAGGCATATTTTATAATTGGAAATTAACTGTATTGCATGCATCCTTTTTCACACCCCTACACCTTGCTCCTTAAAGAGGAACATACGCCCTGTATCCAAGCCCTATGTTCCTTCTAAAGGGGGGGGGTGTTACGTCATGACTCCTCTTCTTTCCGGTAATCACCCGATCCACCATTTCCTTCTGCTGACCGATCATCAGTTTTACCTGATCCTCGGTTTCCGCTCAAGTCGTACGACTGGCACACGGTGACACAAGATGTGCAAGTCGTGCGAAAACCCCTCTCCAAACCGAGCCTACCTTCTCCAAACTTCTTTCATATCAATCACAACTCTTTCCAATCTCGAAACACCAACTTCTCCACCTATTACCAGACAACTCATTCCAAACTCGAAGCACCAACTTCTCCACCTATTACCAGACAACTCATTACCATCTTGAACCACCCAATTCTTCACCTATTACTAAGCTATAATCCACATTATAATAAAGTCAGTAGTCAGAAACATCCATCGACAAATACTAATTAGTCTGTTGTGATATAACAACTGGTGGCAGCGGAACTCCTCGTTTTCCGGATTAATCAGCACCTTAATCTGGTTACCCTTTGGTGTAAAAACGAGGCACGAACTCGACGAATGCACAATCATAAATCAAAGTAGCAGCAAGGGGCCTTGCTACAAAGTGCAGATTAAAGAACACGACGAGCCCCGATTCGAGAATACTGTGGAGAGACTACGGACTGGACGAATCTGATATCAGCGAAGTATCGGCGAGGTGTCGACTCTGCGACTCCTGAACACGTCTCACTCTACGGAAACTCATCCGGATTCATCGTATTCCTGAACTGCGATACTTCTGAAACATCGCCACGTTTAGACGCCGGAACTGCTACAACCTAGGGATGCAGCTGACCAGACCAACATTTGTAACGCTCACCATTCTGTAAGTCTTGAATAGTTTACCATATAAGCGTAAAATACGTAACAAAATGTCTCACGGTGAAGAATCTAACATGGGACCCACTCTCAGCCCGTATCTGCCGCTGCAAGCGGTGATATCCCTAATACCGAATTTTAACGGTACTAACATGCCAGTAAATTCATTTGTGCGAAAAATAGAGAGCATAAAAAAGTCAATCCAAGCGCGAGATTTACCATTGTTTACGAATCTTGTATTTTTAAAAATCGAAGGTGATGCAGAAAAATATATACAAAGAACCAGTATAACATCACTAGATGACCTGATAGGAGATTTAAAACGCGCATATAAGCCAAAAGAGCTGTTACCGGATATACAGGCGCGAATTACACGAGCAGTGCAGAACCGGGGCGAGAGTGTGTTAGAATATGGCATGCGGATGGAAAGACTAGTCGAGACGGCATTAGAAATTTCCGGAAATTCAGAGAATCCGGACCATGTCGTTATGACGAATAGATTTATAAAAGATTTAGCTGGTCGATCATTCATAAAAGGTTTGAGGGACGAAATCGAAATAAGGGTCACTTATGAAAAACCGGGGACGCTACGCGAAGCTATAGATTTAGCAATACGATTTGAAAAGTTTTTGGACGAAAGAAAGTCCTTGAGGTCGTCTCACGATGTCAACCTGATGCCAGACTATAAAAATAAATACTATCCAAAACACAAATCGGAACCAGATTCTCAAGCTAGGCTCTACTGTAATTATTGTAAAAAGCCAGGGCATACTATTGATATCTGTGGACCAAGAGAACGTGCCAGCAAGTACTGCACGTTTTGTAGGGTAATTGGGCACACATTTGATGAATGTCGTATGCGGAAAGCACAGGTTCAGCGAAACTCCCAACCTAACCTTCCCAGTATAAGTCCTCGGAACATACAGTACAATCAGCGCGAACAACATAACCGCGGACCGGGTGTAACGTTACCATATAGTTATAAGCATTATTATTCAAACAACATTAATCATTTTAAATTCACGCGGGCAGCGCGCGCGCCACCGGGAAGCGAGGAACTCCAGCGCCACACCGCGCGCTCGGGCTTCCCTCGTAGCTCTACGCTCCGGCTAAAAACGTTTCTCGCAAGAGAAATGTTACGCCGGCGTATAGAGAAGGGGCGCCGATCGGCCGTCTAAGCAGAGCGATCTCTCAGCGGGAAACCACTGTTGATGTCTAGCAACGCATTGCTGCTTCGGCCCCATTGCCTGTCCAGACATCACCAGTGCTCCCTTGCTTTTTATGTGGTGACGAAGCTACCGGGGTTACTTAGGTCTCCCTGGATGTCGGAAGCACCATATAATACAAGCCAGCATCACACATTCATACCGTAGATTCCTCTAAATAATAGCACAATTTGATCAAGAATAAATAAATAAAATCAAGACAAACAATTATAATATTATTATTCCAGATAAGAGATCCTCTCACCTTATATCGAGTCACAGAAAACGTCCTAGAAACGCATAACTTCATATTTTTATTATAAAAATTATAATTGACAAACCAATTATTACATCCTTACTCCTTATAAAACTCACCTTATATCGAGTCACAGAAAAACGTTCCAGAAACGTATAAACTTACATTTTATTACAAAGATTAACCTAGGGAAAAATATTACACCTAATATGTACACACATTATACGATATTCCTTCATTATTATTATTGTTAATCATTCTATTTGTTAAATAAATACAAAATAATTGAGCGTGGTCAGATTGTATTCCTAATTCCTTCTCCTCCTCATTTATAAGGATACACACTTCTACATTAGGCCCAAGGAGTATTCCAAACCCCCTGGGATAAAACCGTCTTCAAAATCAGAATAGAAGTCAGAAAGTAAAATAACCAAGTCAAAAAAAAAAAAAAGGAAAATAAAAAAAATAAATAAGTTACAAATGGCGCCCAACGTGTAGGGCCTGTCTCTACTGTAGAAGCAACATATAAAATACAAATATTCAATTGTAGTTTTGGGGATTGGGGATGGTTCTCACCCGCAGTGCAAAAAAACCCTCAAGAACTCAAACCGAGGAGGAGAACAAAAGAATACAGTCTGACCAAGGCACTGAGGCTAGTACGAGCGATAGAATACAAAAAAATAATCCCAATATGGAATCCACTCAAGACAGAGGTATACTAGACGACTTAAGAGCCTTAATGGCAGAAGCTAGGGCAGAAGCTAAAATAGATTTAGAAAAATTTCAGGCAGAAGTTAAGGGAGATACCAAGAAAGTTCGAGACAAAATAGATCATATCCGTAATGAATTAGCAATAGAATTAGAAGCCACCAGACGGGAATTAAGAACCGAAACCACCGCTCAAATTCAACAAATAACAGACAGATTCAATAATAGGGTTAGGATACTTGAAACACAAGCCCCAAGGCCAGAACAATTATCGTCCGAAAGAATAGAAACCGAACTAGCACACCTTCGAACGACAACGGACAATCAGCTACCAATACTCACGCATTTAATCAAAGAAAAACCACCTACATTCTCAAACAATGATTTAGTTTTTCCCCTAGAATTTCTAGAAGAACTAGAAAACTGGTTTAACAAATGGAATATCCAATCGAACGCGCGGGTAGCCGAGTTAAAAACAAGTAGCAATATTTTTCAAGACAGCGCCAAGCTCTGGTTCGTCGCCACAAAATCAAAACTAAATACCTATCAAGAGTTCAGGGAAGAATTTTTACGAGCATATTGGAACGAACCAACGCGACTACGAAAACGTAGCGAATGGGCGAATAGGCGATACGACCGGAGAGGATACCTATCACTAACTGAGTACTTTTACGACCAGTTACACCGAGCCACACGAATTGACGAGCGAATGTCAACATTCGAAATCTCATATCACATCATAAGACAATTTCCCCCGGAGTGCGTATATTCCCTGATAGGCACAACGGATTGCAACAACATCCAATCGATACTCGAACGACTCAGCTTAATGGAAAACCCCATGTTTCTCGATCAACCCAGATTTAACAATCAGACACATTACGATGACATAGTGAATCCCGATAGGAACAGTAACGCATCAAATAGGCCAACGATTCCCAAAGGACCAAATCCACCGCGAACCGAAAAACCACTCCCATACCGAAGACCAAATATTCAGAACGACGCGGAAGCGCACTCGAGCGCGGATAACGGCCGGGGATCAGGTTCCAGGAATGTTATAGCTTCCATATCGCGAGACATCATCAAAGAAGTGGAAAAAGTCCCTTCAAACAACGAGAAATTAAATAATCAATTAGATTGCCCACACTTGAACATAAAAATCAATGAAATTCCCGTTCGCGCATTACTAGACACAGGCAGCCAAATAACAGGCATATCTGAATCATTATACCAACGCATCTCAAAGGCGGAAAGAATTCCCACTCTTCCAGTACAGAACATGAAAATACGAGGTCCTTTCATTCACAAATCTCCCACTATAAGAAAACAAGTATTAGTTAAACTCAGCTTAGAAGGAAATCAAATCGAAACCCCCTGTTACGTACTACCCATTGCATTCGAGGAAGTAATATTAGGGATCGATTGGATCCAGGAAAACCACGTCATTATAGACATTAACAATCGCATAATTCAAGTTCGGGACCTAACAATACGCGAGCCTATTAGTAGCTTCCGGAAGCAAGACCGGGAACACCGGGGTTCCAACCTACAAGTTCTACTAAGGGAACAAGAAATCGGAACCGCCCTTAACGGACTAACACAGATCTTAAACAACGAACAAGTCCCCGACGAAGACTGTTTTCTAAACGCACTTGACATTGACATAAACCTGGACCCTAACAACCCCTCTCCTTCAGAGAAATCAGAACAAACTAGAGAAGAATTCTATCTCCAAGTCATGCAAGTTGTTGATCAAAATGACACGTTAAACGATTCGCAAAAAGAAAAATTAACGGAGGTCATCCTGAAAAACGAACGGGCATTCAGTCAACGACCGGGCTGTACAAACGTATACGAACATAGAATCCAACTAACTACGGACAAACCCCTTACCTCAAGTACATACCCGATCCCTTACGCAAAACGGCCGGCTGTTGGAAAAACTATTAACAAAATGCTCGAACAAGGAATCATAGAGAGGAGCACCTCCCCTTACTTAAATCCTATAACCACCGTCACGAAAAAAGATAATTCCGTACGGATTTGCCTAGATGCGCGAAAATTAAACAACCATATGATAGCAGACAATGAGCGACCAAGACCAATTGAAGAAATCATTCAAAAATTCGACGGAATACAGTATATCACCTCCACTGACTTCGTACAGGGATACTGGCAGGTACCCCTTGAGGAAAGCTCACGACAATATACGGCATTCTTGCATGATTACTCATTATATCAATTCAAAAGAATTCCCTTCGGGATAAAGACAGCAGGCAGCGGATTTATACGCGCGGTTAACCTTGCCTTCGGGAACGACTTCGAGCAATTCACCACAATTTACGTGGACGACTTATTAATAACCTCACGATCTTTTTCTGAACACTTAGAACACCTAGATCGCGTATTCAAGAGGGTCATTAAATACGGATTCACTCTCAAACTATCAAAGTCATCCTTTTGTCGGGCAGAAGCCACGTTCGTAGGATACATATTATCAACAACGGGGTTACGCCCAAACCCAGAAAAAATAGCATCGATACGCGAATTCCCGAGACCAAAAAATATAAAACAGATGCGACAATTCGTGGGGGTCTGCAATTACTATCGCCGCTTCCTGATCAGGTACGCGAATTATCTCGACCCCTTCCGCGACCTGCTAAGCACAAAAAAAAAATTTTTATGGACAAAAGAGCATGATGCAGCTTTCCAAGAATTAAAAAATAAATTTATAGACACCGTCACATTGGGGCACTATATCCCCAACAAAACATTTCATGTACAGACCGACGCCAGTGATCGGGGGATTAGCGGCATTCTGTACCAAATAGACGATGAAGAGAATCACCGAATAATATCACTTGTCAGCCGCGGACTAAGCAGTGCGGAAAAAAATTATACGACAACCGAATTAGAATTATTGGCGGTTGTATACTCCATTGCCAAATACCGCACATATTTATCGGGGACTAGATTTCAAGTAATCTCAGACCACAAGGCGTTATCATTTCTCATGCAAACCCGGTTAAACAACAGCCGACTAACAAGGTGGATACTCTTCCTACAAGAGTACGATTTCGAAATACTCCATTGCAAGGGTCGCGACAACGTTGTCGCCGACCTGTTTAGTCGACACCCACTCACACATCCGGGAACCGATGACAGCAAAGATGACCGATTAGAAATAGCATATTTAGCGGCGTTCGAGGTCAAGATGGACAGCGGGTTAGCCCGTAACTTGAAAAAAATAGCACAGCTGCAAAGGCAAGACCCGCGCCTCTGTGAAATAATAAAAAAATTCGATATCTCCGGATTTACCCACCCGCGCTACAAGGTGTCCAACCAAGTACTTTTCCAAAACACGGCCGATAATCCCTCATGGAGGGCCTGCATACCGCATCAACTAGCAAAACAAGTCATTAAATATATACATGAAACCACGGGGCACGCTGGAATAAAAAAATGCATTAGTACCGCAAGTCAATTCTTCATATGGCCCGGATGCCAACGCACAATTAGAAAATACGTCGCTTCATGCGATCTATGCCAAAGGGTCAAACCTATAAACATCTCCATGAACGCCACACCAAGCAGCTTCATACCCAAGACAATCAACGAACTAATCGCCATAGACTTATACGGACCACTGCCCACGTCTGTCGGGGGAGTCAAGTATATTCTGGTAACCGTAGACACCTTCTCCAAGCTAGTCGCTTTATTCCCAATGAAGAAGGCCACCACCGCGAGTTGCATAACAAAATTAAGGGACAACTACTTTCACAATATCGGGAAGCCCCTCCGAATACTTTCAGATCACGGGAGCCAATTCACGGCGCGAAGTTGGAAGCAATTCGCGACAAGTAACGACATTCAAATCGTCTATTCCCCCATTCGCCACCCCCAAAGCAACCCGTCGGAGCGCATAATGCGCGAACTAGGCAGGTACTTCCGTACATACACCGGCGACAAACACACGGGCTGGGCGAAGATGATCCCACAAATTGAAAGGTGGATCAACCTCACTACCCACGAAAGCACCGGTTTTGCTCCATACGAGCTACACTTTGGGAGAAGTCCAAAAAGTGAAGTAGAGTCATTAATAAGCTACCCGGCGAACGTTGCAATTCCCCGCGAAACCCAAATCCGTTTGGCCTATGATAAGTTAACGCGTAGCGCATTACGAAGGAACAACCAAACGAAAGAAAAAAATGAGATCCCCGTAAACGTCGGCGATCTGGTGCTCCTTCGAGTCCCTCAGCTGTCAACTGTAATTGATAAAAAAATAGGGAAGTTCTTCCACCTGTATCAAGGACCGTATTTGGTAGCTGATTGCCCGTACAGCAACGCATATAAACTCACCAATCCAGACGACCATAATAAAGTTATAGGCGTATATCATCGTACTAGCCTCAAAAAATATAAACTACCTGTCACAGTTTAAAAAAAAAAAAAAAAAAAAAAAAAAAAAAAAAAAAAAAAAGGGGAGAATATCACTAAAATTAAGTAATTTAAGAAACAACATTTATTCGTTATCCTACAAATTAAGAAAAAATTAGTAATTTAAGAAACAACATTCATTATTCTAAAAAAAAAAAAAAAAAAAAAAAAAAAAAAAAAAAAAAAAAAACACAATTTACAACACATTCATTATTTTACAAATCAAGAAAAAGAAAAGTAATCTCAGAAACAACACAAATAGCTTCTTGAAGAGATATAGTGAGCAAACGATAATACAAGTGAAGGTGTCAAATTAGGGAGCGAAGGCATTTCAAAAAAAAAAAAAAAAAAAAAAAAAAAAAAAAGGGGTATACCCTAACAAACTCCCTCCTTTCTGCAATCCCCCCACATCAAGAACATACAAGGCAGTGAAATTCCACCCCCCCCCCCAGCCACTCAAGAAATCAGCAAGCATAAACCACATCCCCAACACCATCGACACGCCAAGCCTTCATACCATGGAGCCAAAAAAAGAGACGAATAACCAACAAACCCAAACCCAACGTCATGACATGTGGCATGTCGGACAACAAACCGACAGAGACATGGTTACCCGAGAACCCGTTACCAACGTCCGAAATGAGGTAATCTTGACTCCACGCCCTTGGGTACTACAAAAAGGCATAGTTATGCCCGGTCGAGTCACACAGACCCCGAAGACGACCCGAACGACGCGGGGCGTAAACACCGAAGCCTTAGCAACCAAAGACCAAATCTCTTGGCGACTAATACCGACCACCATACCCCCAGCACCCCCCGCAAAACGCCTCCGAATACGCTCCGTATCCGAATATAACCCTGATAGCTTCCACCTCGTCGTACTGAACGATGAAAACATCAAGGGATGGATGCCCGGCGAAGGATGGGCCATCAATCATCAACTCCCTGACCCCCCTACAAAAAAAACTGCCAACGACTGCCCCAACCCTACCCCCACTTGCCAACCTGATATGCCTTTACTCTAAACCCTTCCCGCCGTTCCGCAAGCACCTGACATCAATACAAATCTGAGACATAATGTGCCTGTTAATTACGAATCTTATAAAAAAAAAAAAAAAAAAAAAAAAAAGTTATTAACCCTGCAAAGTGACATATTGAATATAGGCAAACAATTACACTAGTAATAAGACAAAAACAACTTTATTCACCATGTAAAAAAATTTACATATTATATATAGGCAAACAATTACACTAGTAATAAGACAAAAACAACTTTATTCACCATGTAAAAAAATTTACATATTATATATAGGCAAACAATTACACTAGTAATAAGACAAAAACAACTTTATTCACCATGTAAAAAAAAATTACATATTATATATAGGCAAACAATTACACTAGTAATAAGACAAACACAACTTTATTCACCATGTAAAAAAAAAAAATTTTACATATTATATATAAGCAAACAATTACACTAGTAATAAAAAAAAAAAAAAAAAAAAAAAAAAAAAAAATATATATATATACAAAATTTGTAAGAATACAGTAATAACAAAAAAAAAAAAAAAAAAAAAAAAAAAGGGCATGTAAACTCATTGTACCTAGGTTAGTTAACTCACACGTATAATTATTATTACTCATTATAAAACATATTATAACCGATAAAGCCCTTTCAAACTATCAGAAATATTTTGAAAGTCACTTTCCCGTGGGGATCATTGTAACGTTACCATATAGTTATAAGCATTATTATTCAAACAACATTAATCATTTTAAATTCACGCGGGCAGCGCGCGCGCCACCGGGAAGCGAGGAACTCCAGCGCCACACCGCGCGCTCGGGCTTCCCTCGTAGCTCTACGCTCCGGCTAAAAACGTTTCTCGCAAGAGAAATGTTACGCCGGCGTATAGAGAAGGGGCGCCGATCGGCCGTCTAAGCAGAGCGATCTCTCAGCGGGAAACCACTGTTGATGTCTAGCAACGCATTGCTGCTTCGGCCCCATTGCCTGTCCAGACATCACCAGTGCTCCCTTGCTTTTTATGTGGTGACGAAGCTACCGGGGTTACTTAGGTCTCCCTGGATGTCGGAAGCACCATATAATACAAGCCAGCATCACACATTCATACCGTAGATTCCTCTAAATAATAGCACAATTTGATCAAGAATAAATAAATAAAATCAAGACAAACAATTATAATATTATTATTCCAGATAAGAGATCCTCTCACCTTATATCGAGTCACAGAAAACGTCCTAGAAACGCATAACTTCATATTTTTATTATAAAAATTATAATTGACAAACCAATTATTACATCCTTACTCCTTATAAAACTCACCTTATATCGAGTCACAGAAAAACGTTCCAGAAACGTATAAACTTACATTTTATTACAAAGATTAACCTAGGGAAAAATATTACACCTAATATGTACACACATTATACGATATTCCTTCATTATTATTATTGTTAATCATTCTATTTGTTAAATAAATACAAAATAATTGAGCGTGGTCAGATTGTATTCCTAATTCCTTCTCCTCCTCATTTATAAGGATACACACTTCTACATTAGGCCCAAGGAGTATTCCAAACCCCCTGGGATAAAACCGTCTTCAAAATCAGAATAGAAGTCAGAAAGTAAAATAACCAAGTCAAAAAAAAAAAAAAGGAAAATAAAAAAAATAAATAAGTTACACGGGTATCGCGCAATCGCACAGCCACCAATGGAATAATAGTTCACGCGTACGACCAAACAATTTTAGCAACCAAAACAATAACAGCCAAAATTACAGACAATCATCTAATCGGCAAAGAAACGATGCACAGATAAATGTTGTGGTAGGCGGTAACATGAAACAAAACTATGATCGCTCGCAAAATAAATTCGCATATATAGTTCCGGGCTCGGACTACCTCGCGTTAAGCTCAGACCGCAGTTCATATTTCCAGATAACAGAGGTAGAGTTTACACATTGTAAAATTTCACAAGGTATATACATATGCGAAAGACGCCAACCGTTATACCGTACCAACAACCATCAAACATGTGAAATCGCGCTATTTTTGAATAATCCACCTATCGATCTAAAGGCTTGCAACATCAGAATAACGTCTTTCGACGGGCCATACTGGTCGGCACTGCAAACGCCAAATACGTGGATTTATTCTTTATCAAGATCTGACGTCATACACATAGCATGTACAAAAACAGACTCTGACCGTGTCACACTGGACGGAACCGGAATACTACATTTAAATAACCAATGCAAGGCATTTTCACAGTCACTAACACTGACAGCAGCAAATACCTACACATCCTCTGAATACCGAGCTTACGTTCCAGATTTCACGCTAAACCTTTCGCAAATATACGACGATCTGAACAAGAACTATTCAACAAACCTGTCCTCAATACCTATTTTTCACACATATAAGCCATTGCACTTGAATTCAGATGATTTGAGAACCAATAGTGTCGCGCTAAAAGAAATCATTAAACAGGCGACAGAAATAAGCTCGCACCATCGTGATAAACAAGAAACGGGAAACTTAAAAAGTGCTTTTACATTTGCGGGGATAAGTTTAGGCTCGATGGGAATATTATATCTCATGTACAGATTTTCAGCATTTTCCGCGATCTTCAAAGTCATTAAACTCTGTTGTCCGTGTAAAAAACATAAAAATAACAGAAGTCTAAAACACACCTCTCGTGAACCGCCAGTAGAGCTCAAGATTGTACATCCGCATTTTGGTATTCCAGCCCTTGAAACTCGCGATAGAATACATAACGTCCCTTCGGAACCATTGTCGCCACCCGTTCCTACAGTAGGACCTGCAGTAGCTAAAGGCAAAACACACAAGAAAACATTCGAACCACACACATTCCCTATGGAGCTAACCGAAACCCATCCACTAGAAACCAGGGAAATCACAGAGTGTTTTTGAATAAATTAAAATGAACCAATAGTATGGCCTGGATAGTAAAAACAGTACAGGTAAACATTAGTCAATGCTTGAGAAACAGGTCTATTGATATTCCATAGAGAGCAATTTGTAATAGTAGGATAATGATATAGTATAAAATAAAAAGTGGATGTTAAAGTGGAAAATCAAAATGTTGAAAATATGATTAAGACATAACCATAGTAAAAAGGGAGTAGAATTATTATAAATTTTAAGAATATATAATGTAAAAATAAGAAGTAGTTAAGAACCATTCGATAAGGATGTTAAGAATATAATTAAAAAAATAAAAGGGTGAAGCATAACCACTGTAGAATGGAATAAATCATTATAATCACAACACACACACGATTAAACATCAATTATGTAAGAACATATGAGAGAATAAAATAAAAAAAAAACAGAAAGAAAAGTCTCTCATCATGTTCCACTGCACACGTTTACACGCTTAACATAGAAACAATTATAGACTTTAGTCTTAGGCATATTTTATAATTGGAAATTAACTGTATTGCATGCATCCTTTTTCACACCCCTACACCTTGCTCCTTAAAGAGGAACATACGCCCTGTATCCAAGCCCTATGTTCCTTCTAAAGGGGGGGGTGTTACGTCATGACTCCTCTTCTTTCCGGTAATCACCCGATCCACCATTTCCTTCTGCTGACCGATCATCAGTTTTACCTGATCCTCGGTTTCCGCTCAAGTCGTACGACTGGCACACGGTGACACAAGATGTGCAAGTCGTGCGAAAACCCCTCTCCAAACCGAGCCTACCTTCTCCAAACTTCTTTCATATCAATCACAACTCTTTCCAATCTCGAAACACCAACTTCTCCACCTATTACCAGACAACTCATTCCAAACTCGAAGCACCAACTTCTCCACCTATTACCAGACAACTCATTACCATCTTGAACCACCCAATTCTTCACCTATTACTAAGCTATAATCCACATTATAATAAAGTCAGTAGTCAGAAACATCCATCGACAAATACTAATTAGTCTGTTGTGATATAACACTCTGAAGAGATTGGTCACAAATTCTGTTACAAGTCAAAACAAAAAAAAAAAAGGTAGAGCGTACATGATCACTCTTTTTTGTCGGCGAGTATAATAATTAATTGCCAAATCTCGAAGAGTACAAAACATAGAAAATAAAACTTAAAAATTATGTAATCTCGTGAGTGATACAGATAAATACTTTGCAGGCATGAATGTAGAAATAGGATATACAGGGTGTATTATCTCATGTGTTCAGAATGGGAGCGACTTAGTCGACGCGAAGCCGTGCTCTTATAGCCAATCAACAAGCATGAGGTTTTCGTAGACCGAAATTCTCACGATAATAGAAGATACAATTTCTTGGTTTGGGGAAAAAATGTCAACAACGGCTTGATATTTGTATTGATAGAGAGGGCAGACAATTCGACGCATATCTGTAAACGTCAGAGTGAATAAATACTTGACAAGCGCATTAAATCGTTGTTGACATTTTTTTCCTACACCAAGGAATGGTATCTTCTATTCTCGTCAGAATTTTGGTCTATGAAAATTTTATGCGTGTTGATTGGCCCGAGGGGCGCGGCTTCGCGTCGACTAGGTCCCTCCCATTCTGAACACATGAGGTGATACACCCTGTATACTGTACGTACGAATCTAAAAGGAAACACAGAACTGAAGCTCATATACCAGCATTTTTGGTAAGTTACGTACGAAAGTACCGAAATCTAAATACGTATAATAAATGAAACTAAAAAAAAATTACTTAAAACCGTGAGCGACAGAAAATATACTATAGCATATGACTATGTGTAGGTGTACATATATAGTACATCGTCTTTGGTTTAAGGTGTGTAGGGTAGACTGGGTACGGTTAAGACACAGGGTCGGTTGATACAACGCTAATAACTAAAAAACTAATAGAGATATTAAAGTAAATAAAGCCGCTTCTTTTTGTCCTTGTACCCCCCCCCCCCCCCCCCCCCCCCCCCCCCTATCACCATTAGTTTTTGAGATATTAGCGTTGTATCAACACACCCCGTGTTTCAACCGTACCCAGTCTACTTCACTGCAACATATAGCGATCGCGGAGCTTCAACGTTCCCGATTTACGGCAGCCAATCGGTTTCTTCGCAGTCGAAGGTACCTGCTTTTGCGTATGTCATAAATCTTGTAAGATATGTACCGCCACATTTTTGACATTCGGATGGCCCGCTGTCTACCGCTCACCCCCGCTTCCGTTAGTTTGTGGAACAGGCAGTCAGCAAATAAGCAAATGGTGACGTATGTAACGCTGCTTCCGACTCGATATGCTGTACTATCCGGCGAATCAATGAAGCGTGCATACCGTGAGAAAACATGGAAAGAGATAGAGTTTATAATAAAATATCGAATATTTGTCTTTTCTCGAGCGTTATTCGCACAGAACAATTCGACGCCCGGTACGAATAAGAGCATATTTCAGATTCCGGGTGAAAAAGAGCACGTTTCAGATTGAGAATGAAAAAGAGCATATTTCAGGTTGACCCGAATATTAGCACGTTTCAGGTTGACTCGAATACTAGCACGTTTCAGATTCACTCGAAAACCAGTACGATTCAAGTCGGAGCGAATATTAGCAAGTGTTAGCGAGGTTCATTATAAAATTAAGAGTTCACAATTATACACAAAAACTCGATTCCATTTTATCATTTACGCTTGTACTGATTCATGAACTGAATGATTACAAAACTGTTGACAGCTCTGTTGACGCCTGCATTATTGAGCAGCTCACACATCGACGATTGGGTTTTATATTTATTACGTGGAAAATAAAACCCAATCGTCGATGTTTGAGCATGCAGTTAATAAATCAGTACAAGCGTAAATGATAAAATGGAATCGAGTTTTTGTGTATAATTGTGAACTCCTAATTTTATAATGAACCTCCATAACACTTGCTAATATTCACTTCGATTTGAATCGTGCTGGTTTTCGAGTGAATCTGAAACGTGCTAGTATTCGAGTCAACCTGAAATGTGCTAGTATTCGAGTCAACCTGAAACGTGCTAATATTCAGGTCAACCTGAAATGTGCTCCATTTCATTCTCAAACTGAAACGTGCTCTTTTTCATCCTGAATTTGAAACGTGCTCTTTTTTACCCGGAATCTGAAATGTGCTCTTCGTATCGGGCGTCGATATGAAGTTCGCAAACCTCAGCACCTAACCTTTAACTCTTTCGTGTTTTTCGGGCGTTAATTCCGTACGTGCACGGAGAGACTTTTGCTGTCAAAGATTCTTAAAATTCCTACCAGATTTTACTATTTTTGTTCCCAATCCACGGACACATCTGCATTCTATCATAAACTCCTACATTGTGTAGTAATGTCCAAGGTTACTGTTTTTATGGGAATAAAACCAAACAGGCTTGAGCTATTTCCCGAAAGTGTTACGAAGTTTACCAGCGAATATTATAGTGTTTATACCGATGAAGTTACTATATCCAATGGGAATAAGTCTTGTCAACCTTGGACTCCATACTTCAAATGAGTAGCAACACTTCCCAGTCAGTTTGGTAAAATCGTGATCGCCGTGACCAGTAAATTACCATATGTTTTGAAAAATATGGCGTTATTTTTAGCAAGTCTTACCAGTCAATTTAAGAAAAATTACGACAACATTTTTCAAAAGTTTGTACTACAAAGGTGGTTGTGTTTTGGCTGTGTATTTTGCAGTTATATTAAACATCTTCAGGCCTTCTTGTACAAGTTACGGGTTAACGCTTGACGCACGCAATGTTGGATCTGGTCTACGACGGTTCGCTTAATAATTTTCTCCTCGCTGGTCTTCTAACATAACCTACATATACAGGTTTGGAATTTTTCTCACTCATTCGCTTCGCACGGCCTAACGTTTATTGTATGATACGCTCGCAAGTCCGGACGGATCGCTGTGTAAACTTCAGTTGATGCTGGTTGTTTTATATCTCACGATGACCCGTTCTAGCACTAGTGAGAAAATTCCACGCGTCTGTGGCCACCTATCGACAAGTTCGTGAAACCCAAATCTTTGTGGCGCAGGTTTCGATTCAGGTGGTTCAGCAATAAGCGTAAAGTGTATAAAATGTGTTGCTTAAGGGGGGCGATACATGTAAAAAAAAAATCAATTTTTCGATTTGCATAAATAATTTAAAGAAAACATCTCAAAAATATGCCTGTAAATTTTTAGAGTGAAATTCGCATTATTTATCGATTAAAAACACATTGAGGTGCTCCGCCTCAACTCGGCGCTCGAGCGCTATTAAGCCTGTACCGGAGCATTCGACTCTCGCTACCTGCTTTCCAGATTTCTGAAAAAGAAGAACTTAAGAAGAATTTAAAAACGATTCATTTATTCCTTCCCTTTCAAATAAGCCTCTGAAAAACGGTCAAAATTCAGGCGGTTACATGTATCACCCCCCTTAACTAATCAAATTTCAATGATGTATACTGCATATATTTTATAAAAAAAAAGTTAGCCATGTGTCGTTATTTGCGTTTTCTTTGAAAATCCACGACTAAGATATCAACTGATAAGAAGTAATATGGGTGAAGGGAAAAATTAAGGTGAAGTGAAACGTTTGTCAGAACCTCGAAAACGGCAAACAATAGTTCTCCGAAACTACTGAACCGATCGGAATGAAACTTTGAGGGATTACACATAATTGTGGTAGAAAGTGGCTAATTATTTCACTTTTCCAAAATTTGACAAAAATTTTAACAGATTGACGTACCGACCACATAAATCGCGAGATTATTCATTGTCGCCGTAGATAATCGCATTTTCCGGATAATTAGCCACTCCGCAATGAAATACCAAACACTTTGAGCCTAATCCCGTGTCATTTGATGAAGAAATGGCTGAGAATGATTGTTTTTCCGTTACTCAAAACTAAAACACGGACATTCAGTTGAGATCACAACCTGTACCGACATTGTAGCCAGTATACGTGTAAACCAAGCGGCACCAAACGCTGGGTATCTCTGTTTTACTGCTGGGGAAGGCACTCGGCCGTGGCCTTGAAACGTTTCACTTCACCTTAAACGCATCTGCCAAACATAAAATCGGATCAATACTAACTTTTATTATAGTTTTTATAGTATTTCACTTATTTGGTAAAAAGGACTGAATGAATACACATTTTATTATTTTTACCATTCTTACAAATACATATATTACTATGGGTAATGGAACACCTATTAGTAACTATTCAATCGTAATTTACACCCAATTTTTGGTTATATAGTACATTCCGTCACTCAATTTGTTGATGTAAGAAATGACAGCACTGTTTAGATCATCTTTTATTAAAGTTTCCCAGTGAAAGTGATCGAGATTATAGACCTTGTAAGCTCTTGTGTGTTTATCTAAATAGCAATCGATCATGCTTTTTGTAACGATTAGAAAATCATCTTCGCTCATTCTAAGTATTGAATGAACCAAATTAAATTGAGGACCCAACTCTGAAAATGTTACAATTACACTATTATTCCTAATTTTATTTCCATTATACTGTATCCAACTTGTCACTGAAACGTTGTCATTTATAGCAGGTGGTAATAAGTTAATGAAAAACGAAACATCAGGTAGAGTCCTTATCGGAGTCGTTGTATAAGCACCGCATATATAAATTGGATAAGAGCAATGTTTACAGAGTAACCTGTAATTTAATATCAACTGATGCCTTAGAGCTATAGTTCTACAGATATTGACTCTACTGGTAGAACTATGAGAAATTCGTTTCCCTTCATGATGCTTGCTTTCATACCGCATGCAACTAATTTTCCACAGAGGACCTACTAGACGCATTATGCGTGGGTAATGTATAAGAAAGTGATGTTTCGGCTTCATGCTACCGGGGAATTTTCTACTCAATTGGGTTAAATATTCCCCGATTTTAAATTCGAGTACGGTAGGAGTTTCAGTTGTGATTGTGGTGCTACAAACAATGGTTAGGATGTCTTTAAGTAATAATAAAAGTTGCCAATGCTCGTCCTCTTTGTCGACAGCAAATCCTATAATTGTGCTTAAATTTTTTACAAGATTCAGCATTTCGGCAGACGACAAAATTATATGTGTTTGTTTTTCAAGTGTGACTCCATTATTTCGGGGGGTTTGTTCATGTTTGAATTTGGACCATAATTGAAAGCACGAAGTTTTTCATTGAGCTCAGCAAGAGTGAAGAACTTGCGAACATATATGAAATGATGCAACAGCAAGGCGATGTCATATCGACAAATACCCTCTAAAAGATCGTGCATTACATCAACTGCATAATTTTCCATGATGTGAAAACCGGGTATGTCATTGAAAACACAAGGCTCTTTGATTCCGGTTCGTTTTACATCATTCAGTCCCAACGAATGTACATAATTCAAACTGGTACGAAGCGTGCAGTCCTTTTCGTTGAATATCTGATTGATCTCCTTGTAGTCTGTGAAGCAAAACCGACAAAACTTATGTGCTCGAAAGGATTCGACTAATCCGAAAATGGAATGAAGGCCGAGATTATCGCCCAAAATCAGAGCTAAATCGAAATATATTTGTTTCTTTCCGTTAGGGTGATCTACGGTTATTCCTTCACTTTGCAAAAATTTTAAATCCTCTACGACTTTACTGAAGATAATATGATTCTTAAATACTGAGCGATCTAATGTATTAAACAGAATGAATAAGAATATATTTTCAATTTTCGATTGAAAATCTGGAGGCAAGCAAGGTATGCTTAAATAAACAGCTCCACACTTAGATATGCCTTTGTGACTTCCCAAAGGATTGTTATTTTCGTAGTCATCAAAATACATTAGAAGTGGGAAAACAGTTTTATCACCAAAGCAAGTCAATTTTTGTTTCCAGAGGGGACTTTGTACTATATTAGAAAATATGAGGTTTTGAGAATTTACTGATTTCACATAGTCCAATGTTTTGGCTAATATCCCAGGCATCTCAAAAAAATGCTTGAGTACTCGTCGAATCGGAACGAACTGGGCAACAACTGGGGTATATTTAAGATTAGATGCAAGAGCTTTCATATTGTACTCCGACCTTTCCCCGATTTCGTAGCTTTCTGGAACAACAAAAGTATTATAACGTCGAAATTGAGCAAAACGTTGCTTTTCGGTCATCATACCCTCAAATGGTTTTGAAAAATTTTCGAATACATTTTCAATTTGTGAATGGTACACTTCATTTGCACCTAGTTCGTCCAATCGACTTTGTACTTCCTGTCGTAGAGAATTCAGCGAGGATTCAAATAGTTGCATTGCTTCAGTAATTATGTTATCAACTCCTTTTCTGGATATATCGGGAGAGTGATACAAATGTCCTACAAATTTTACTACTCCTTCAAGGATAGGGTTTGTAGATTTTGACGGAATCGCCAGTGAATTAAGCTCAGAGTCATTAGTATCGAAAGGAAAATCAACTTCTGAAGTTGCATCAAAATCATCTGAATCATATAAATTATCTGGAATACCACTACAGAAACCACTGGAAGTATTGGGCTCTTCATGAGTTTCTAAGTTCCCAAAATCACCGGATGAATTTTGTGGCAAGTTCGATTGTGACGAATCGTGGAACACATCTGTGTGCTTTTTCTGTCTGTGTCGAATGAACGAGTCTAACAAGTCGAATGTCCTTTCACAATCGACTTCTGCGCAGTGAAAAAGTTTAAGCGAAGGATGATATAATTGTACATGGCGGATTAATGAGTGATTATCGACTAATATTACCTTGCAGGTATAACAGGTTATCATTTTGTATAGGATATAGTTAAGTACAGATATTTCGAAGGATGTTGTCTACAGTTTCTCAGAAAACGCTTGTTTGATCAATCCTAGGAGAATATTGATTGATTTGACCACTCTATCGCCTCCTACGTGTATTTCAAATCCGGCAATTTGAATGAATTGCCACAGTGTAGCTGATGGCTTTGGATAATCGCAGTCCAGGACAAAGAACAGTTTGAAAGTTAGGTCCAATGCTTGTAAGCATGAATCAACTTCATATTTCTGATCGTCGATTTGAACGAAGGCCTGATCAATTTTAATGAGATTTCCAACAATGATCAAAATAGGTTGCAACGTTAGCTCGACTTTTGAGGCTCGTTCTTTGAAGCATTCTAAACTCCCAGCTATGTCACTACTGGTCTAAAAAATAAAAGTGAATAATCATATTCTATCTTTATTTTCAGTTGATATTTAGAAGACGAAAAACCAATTTCATGACAGTCGTATTCAAAACGATATAGAACATACCTCAACATGATACATAAAAAATTCTCGTCTTTCCTGCTGTGAGTACTTTCTTATTTTTTCTGTTCCCGCCCCTTGATCCTTTTCAGCCATAGACTTATAGAGATAGACTGCGCGCTCTTATGTGCTGGCTGAAGCTCATATTGAAGGACAGCAATAGTGCCGGAGAGATTCTTTCCTTCTCGCACTGCGTAAGGAGTGGGGGTCCACAGCGAGTAAGGGGAATGGATTCACTGTGACTATACTGCCTGCCGTTCACCCCACCAACTCACCGACTAGAAAGAGACAGAATCTCTCCAGCTATCGCTCTCTCTTTCTAATGAGTTCTTCAGCACCTCTCATAGTAACGCGCAGTCTATCTCTATAAGTCTATGTTTTCAGCTCTTCCTGGACGACCTGAGTCGATTAATAGAGGAAGTAAATATAGAATTACTGCGTCTTGTGCATCTGTGAATACATACATTTCATAGTGAATATTTAATTTACACTGAAGAATTCAGATCATTTAATAATGTATAATGTACTTAAGGGGGGGGAATACTCGAAATTTACCGACTCCGTCTATTTTCTTAAATATCTCCGAAACGGGGCTATCAATCGACTTGTCCTTTCGGCAGTCAATGTTTGACGAGTAATGAGTTCGAACTGGTATGTTCTATCGGATGAAATCGTTTTTTTTTTTTTTTTTTTAATCGAAAAGTGCGGGCGTACCATTTATTTCGACTTATATCAAAGCCTACGCATCAAAAATGCAGAATCGGCCTCTGTAGCCCGATTTTTTATGGAATTCCGAACATACCGATCCAAAAACATCTTTGTTTCCGACAACGATGAAGGCGGAATATGGCGAATACGATTTTGTGGTAATTTTCGCAATTGTCAAGGGCTGTGAGCGAAAATGGCCGCTCACAGCTGTCGATATGATGCGGTGGTTCCCAGAACGACCGTCAGATGTCGCCGCGCGCGCCATATTCGAGCTTCTCCTTTATAACTATTTACATGTTATTTTATATAAAGAAGCTCGAAAATGGCGCGCGCGGCGACATCTGACGGTCGTTCTGGGAACCACCGCATCATATCGACAGCTGTGAGCGGCCATTTTCGCTCACAGCCCTTGACAATTGCGAAAATTACCACAAAATCGTATTCGCCATATTCCGCCTTCATCGTTGTCGGAAACAAAGATGTTTTTGGATCGGTATGTTCGGAATTCCATAAAAAATCGGGCTACAGAGGCCGATTTTGCATTTTTGATGCGTAGGCTTTGATATAAGTCGAAATAAATGGTACGCCCGCACTTTTCGATTAAAAAAAAAAAAAAAAGAACGATTTCATCCGATAAAACATACCAGTTCGAACTCATTACTCGTCAAACATTGACTGCCGAAAGGACAAGTCGATTGATAGCCCCGTTTCGGAGATATTCGAGAAAATAGACGGAGTCGGTAAATTTCGAGTATTCCCCCCCCCTTAATACTAGCATTCACATCTTACCTGATGTCAAAGTTGACAATAGTTTAATGTATGCTTTGTCATCGATGCTTTTAGTTTTACTCATTTGTAATTCTCGAATCAAAACTGCCTTGATTGAATCCCATCTATTTAAAAACCAGGAACTTTTGCCAGGGTACAATTTTTCAAAATCTTGTTGAATCTGTAGAACCATAATTAATAAACAAAACTACAATTAAAGAAAAGGTATTAAAGATATTTTGCAAACACTCCTAATTTTGAGAATACGATTGTACACGATATTCATAGTTTGACAATAATAGAAAGCGTACCAATTGTTTTCCTTCTTGTAATCTTAGGCGGGGAAATGAATTGATGTAAGCAGTCACAGATAAATTCGCAACCGTAAGCTTCCTACGACGAATCGGAAATGTTTCTGTCCAATATTCACAAACTTTTGACCATGGGGAGACATTTTTTTCCAACCAACTAAGTTCAGCGGTGCCTGTGAAGTTTATGATTTGAGTTTGATTGTGGGGCAAATATTTATACGTAATTTGATTAGTAAGATTTTATGTATGCTGTACATAAGTAGTACAATCAAAGATGTTAATAGCATTAATCAAATGGGTTACTGGACATTTCTTCGTATGACACTTATTCGTACCCCACTTCTTCATCTCCCATTTCTTCGACTGGACACTTCTTCGTCTGGGCTTTTTTCGTCTGGACTTTTCTTCGTCTGAACCTTTCGAGAGTTACAGCCACCGTCTGGGTACTTTGCATGTGTGTGTGTGGGATTAGTGGGGTGGGTAAAAAATCAAACTAATTCTACATCTACGCTACATCATCCCAGTGCACAAACAACGAAGTAACCCAACAAAAAAGTGTTCAGACAAAGAAGTGTCCTGGACGAAGAAGTGTCTCAGACGAAGTTGTGTCCAGATGAAGAAGTGTCCAGACAAAGAAGTGTCTCGGACGAAAAAGTGTCCGGACGAAGAAATGGCAGACGAAGAAGTGGGGTACGAAGCCGGGTCAGTAGATTCTTTGACCGCAGTTTGTCTTTGGTATAATTGTAATGTTCCCAAAGTCCACCTGAAGTTGGAACACGGATTCCATTTTCTGATCTATATGGACTATAATAGACAGCTTCTGACTCGCCAGGAAACAGCAACGCTATTGCTTTACATAATTCTTTGAATACTGCTAAAGGGATACTAAAACAAATGCATGCGGTGGGAACGTTATATTTCAATCAGGCAGTAGCTCCGGTATCTGAATACTCACAAAGAGAGTGTCAGAACTCCGGGTTACAGATTCAGATGAAACTAGCAGAGCTGTTTACTTGAGCCAAAAGATGAGACCCATGATGTTCCAATCCATCTAGTAGGCCCTCGTACTCTTGGCGAGTCCCACCCAATTGTTACGGAGGTAGCAAAATTATGTTTTTCTTCTTCCGATAGACTTTGCTTTACAAGAATATGGTATAACACTACAGAAATGTGAGTAAGCACGCTGAAAAACAAATACAAAAATAATGTAAAGCAAAGTCTATCGGATAAGGAAGAACAAAATATTGCCATCCCCGGCGAATATTCAACTACCGTTGGATATAACTATTAGGTGGAACTCGGCAAGAGAACAAGGGCCTATATTAGATGGAATGGAACATCATGGGTCTCATCTTTTGGCTCAAGTCAACAGCTCTAGTAGTTCGATCTGAATCTATGATTCTGAGTTTTGACACTCTCTTTGACAGTAGCCATTTCAGGATGGCAGTCAAACATACCTAAAACTTTCTAATTTTTGCCTCACAGGTACAGTTTTCAGAGCATCATCTGCAAATTTCTTAATAATTAATCTATTTAACAGAGCTCTTGGCCGGGCATCAAGCTTTTTATGCCCATGAAAAAATGACAGTATGTATTTTCCATCAGCAGTACTTCGTAAATAACTTTCCAAATCCTAGAATAAGAGACACTATTTTATTGTGCTAAATTCACGTATGATCAAAATAAATGACAGCGTTGAAAAACTGAGAATAATCATTATTCATAATAATGAGCTTATTTTAAATTCTTACAAGACTCTTTTTCTTCTTATAATTAGGTTCGATATCACTGACGAGGGGAACCCGCTAACTGTAACAAATGGATTTGCACGAGACTTTGCAGAATGAAAGAGTGATAAAAATGAGCGAACACGTATTTTTGCTTATCCGTAGACACTCAACTGTTTCCGAGAAAATAACGATTAAAGTTTTGACGTCGCTTCATGACTCCGCTCGCGCGCTAGCTGTTTAAGCAGATCGGTGGCGCAGTGAGTTGGGAGAGCGTTAGACTGGGGTCTCGACTAAACCTCGGGATCGCTCGGGTGCTTCTCTGTTCGCGCTTAGTTATTTCAATATTGCAAGTATTCAAGGATAACAATAATAAAAAATAACGTGCCACAAGAAGAGCCTAAGATAAGGATAGTGATTCAAAAAAAGCAACGGAAGCCCAAAAGAAGGTAAATAACCCAAAAGACAAAAAACAAATCACGGTAAGTGCCTAACCCCAAAAGAAAGGCCAACATGGCCGACCCACCCAACAAACGGAAGCATTTCCAAACTGAAACACAAGATGCCGCCACATCAAATCTATCGTTATTATTGGAGGTAGGAAAGGGGATGGAGGGAGGGGGGGCCACCCGCCCACCCACTTCCCCCCCTTCCTCCAGGGGGTTATTTGGACTAAGTCCACTGCTCGAGTTTAAATTCATCTCGACGTTTCGGGCGCTGAAATCTGCTCCCGTCCTCAGGATGGTAGTCTGGCGACTTCCCATGGCAGAGTGATCAAATTCCGTGCTCCCACCGGTATATATAGGTTCGTTGTTGGTGGCGCCAGCTATGACTGGTGGCGCCGCCTTGGCTTGCTCATGGCCTCCCTCACCTCATCCCTGTACAAAGGTAACCAGAGTTTGTTAAGTTCTATGCTGGGTTGACTTACAGCATTTGGTGTGACTGCTATGCAGGCTGACTCCTTCAATTTCCGTTTGATAGGATTGGATTCCTTCAACAATATCCGGGCATCATCCCATTGGAAGTAGTGTTCATTCTCCCAGGCGTGATCGGCCAATCTCGATTTCGATCGTTCGCCCATTTTAACGTTTTTCCGGTGTTCCTGGATGCGAATGTTTAATGGCCTTCCAGTTTCGCCGATATACACATCCCCACATTGGCATGGAATTCCATATACACACTCCTTGCTTTCTTGCGCAGTCTGTCGGGGCTTGGTTTCTGTCAACAAGCCACGCAAAGTGGATGTTGATTTGAAACGTACCTCGATGTCATGTGCTCTGCATATGCGACGGATCTTCTCCGCAGTCCCCGCTATATAGGGGATCGTCATGGCAAACCTCGGGGTGCCGACGTTCATAGAGTGTTCCGACCTCATTCCTTGTGTGATGGTAGTTCGGTGCTGCGCTTTTTGTTGCGCTTTTTGGATGACACTATCTGGATAGCCGTTATTTCGTAGAGCTTTTCGCACTATTTCCAGTTCCTTCCTTAGGCCTTCCGGGGTCGTACTGATCTGGAACGCACGATCCATAAGACTTTGCGCCACACCTTTCTTCGTGCTCCCTGAGTGGTTCGACTGGTAATCTAGATATTTTCCCGTGTGCGTGGGTTTCCGGTAGACGCTCGTTTGCAAGGTATTTCCCCACCCTCTCTCTACTAATGTATCCAGAAATGGGAGCGTATTGTTGTCTTCAACTTCCATTGTGAAATGGATCGACTCCCTTACGTTGTTTATGTGGTCTTTGAAAACCTGTAATTCTACTTTTCCATGCGGCCAGATCGCGAAGGTATCGTCAACATATCGGACCCACAAGGATGGCTGGAGTTTTGCTGTCCGTAAGGCCAGTTCCTCGAAATGTTCCATATATAGATTTGCCATTACCGGCGACAGAGGGGAACCCATTGCCATACCTTCGTCTTGCCTGTAGAACTTGTCCGATACCTGAAAGTAGGTGGTGTTTAAACACAGACCGAGTAGTTCGATAATACCTTCTACGCTCAGATCAGTTCTCTCTTTCAACGTCAGGTCCTGTTCCAGCCTTTCCCTGGCAACCTGCAGAGCTTCTACGGTAGGGACATTAGTAAATAAACTTTCAACATCGAAGCTCACCAAAACATCTCCGGGATGTACTCTTTGGTTACGCATCAGTTCTACAAAATGCAAAGAATTTTTAACGTACGACGGGCTCTTTCCAATAAGTGGTCTTATAATCGGTACGAGATACTTAGCCAATGCATAACACGGCGAGTTCCTTGAGCTGACAATTGGCCTAAGAGGGACTTCAACCTTGTGGATTTTCGGTAAGCCATACAGATGAGGTGGTTTGCTATGGTGAGGCGTCAGCCGCGTTCTGAGCCTATCACTCAGTACACCGCTGTGCTTTTTCAGTGTTCTGTACACCTTGCCCTCATGGCTACTGGTGGGGTCTTTCTTTAACAAACTGTACTTACCCTTCTGCAGCACTTGGTTGATCTTCTCTTCGTAGCTAACCGCGTCCATGACTACTGTGGCGTTACCTTTATCGGCCGGCAATATCTTAATAGACTTGTCCTGCCTCAATGCTTGAATCGCTAGCCGTTCATTCTTGTTTATATTAGACAAGGGTTCCACTTTTACGGCTTTTTCCAGGGTGGATCTGAGTTTGTAGCGGAGTTCTTCGCGCTGTTCCTCCGGTATCCGTAAGAGTACACCCTCGGTCGCACTGATGGTGTCCAACGCTGGTACTTTTTTCGGGGCCACCGTGAAGTTCAAACCTTTGCTCAGTACCATCTCCTCCGTAGGACTGAGATTGCGCCTAGACATGTTTACCTGCGGAGAAGATCCGTCGCATATGCAGAGCACATGACATCGAGGTACGTTTCAAATCAACATCCACTTTGCGTGGCTTGTTGACAGAAACCAAGCCCCGACAGACTGCGCAAGAAAGCAAGGAGTGTGTATATGGAATTCCATGCCAATGTGGGGATGTGTATATCGGCGAAACTGGAAGGCCATTAAACATTCGCATCCAGGAACACCGGAAAAACGTTAAAATGGGCGAACGATCGAAATCGAGATTGGCCGATCACGCCTGGGAGAATGAACACTACTTCCAATGGGATGATGCCCGGATATTGTTGAAGGAATCCAATCCTATCAAACGGAAATTGAAGGAGTCAGCCTGCATAGCAGTCACACCAAATGCTGTAAGTCAACCCAGCATAGAACTTAACAAACTCTGGTTACCTTTGTACAGGGATGAGGTGAGGGAGGCCATGAGCAAGCCAAGGCGGCGCCACCAGTCATAGCTGGCGCCACCAACAACGAACCTATATATACCGGTGGGAGCACGGAATTTGATCACTCTGCCATGGGAAGTCGCCAGACTACCATCCTGAGGACGGGAGCAGATTTCAGCGCCCGAAACGTCGAGATGAATTTAAACTCGAGCAGTGGACTTAGTCCAAATAACCCCCTGGAGGAAGGGGGGGAAGTGGGTGGGCGGGTGGCCCCCCCTCCCTCCATCCCCTTTCCTACCTCCAATAATAACGTATTAACACCATTGCTATTAACTTTCAGTCAACAACAATCAAATCTATCCTCTAGAAACAAAAAAACTAACGGAAACAATATTGGCCATCACACAGCAGACAAGCTCTATAAGCGAGCTATGAAGGAACTTACAGGATCACAACCTGCACATAAGACCCAACCAAACCTCCATACAACCAGAAATATCAGACAAAACATAATACCCTCAACGAGTTCCGATTGGATAACTCCCTCGAAAACAACTAAAAACAAGAACGCAGGATCACCGACATCTAACATCGCGACCAGCAACGAATTCGACCCCTTATCTGAAAATAACGGCGACACGGAGCTTATGGAGCACGACAATACCGACGAAGCAAATAACACTGATATACCTCTGACAGACAACGCAACCCCGGGAGTCTCCGAAACCACAAGCGACCTATTCGCAGCCAATGAAAACACCAGCCTAGCACACTGTGTAGCAGCCGATTTCCAAATGAGTGCGGGAATTGCCATAGAATTCAAGCAAAAATTTGGATCAGTCCAAAATCTCCTAAAGCAAAAAGTAGAAACAGGAGGAGTAGCCATGATACAACAGGACAAAAGATATATCTTCTATCTCGTGACGAAAAAAAAAAGCGAAGATAAACCTACTTACTAATCCCTACAAGAAAGCCTAACCACACTTCTAAAGAAAGCCAAAGAACTTAACCTCACCGAAATAGCTATGCCACGCATAGGATGCGGACGCGACAACCTAGACTGGCCTACAGTCAAAAAAATGATAAGTGACACCTTTGCAGCGGACGGCATCAATATCAAGATATATAATATAGATCCCTCCAAAACGAACTCCAACCAGAACACAACTACGCACAAAAACAAACCACCACCAATCCATATACAAAAACAAGCGATAAACATCACAATAAATCAGCTCATAGCCGAGAATATAACCAAAAATGCATTCAAAATTAAACAAATAGATAACGACAACTCCACTATAACCCCCACGACCTTTAACGACCACACCACAATACTCAATTGTTTACAAAAAAACAAAATACAATTTTATACTTTTACTCCGAGACACGAAAGACCTAGAACAATTATTCTCAAAGGAATTAAAGGCAACTTCACTGAGACGGACGTTCTTCAAGACCTAATCGACTCCAGAATAAAGAACTGCGAAATAACCAAGGTCACCAAATTTATATTTAATAAAGAAAACCCAGACAGATACCATTACATGGTCCAACTCACCAACAACTGTCATCTAGCGGAAATCTTCAAAATTAAACACTTACTCTATCAAAACATAAAATGGGAACACTTGCGGAAAAAAAAAATCTTCCAATGCATGAGATGCCAAAGAATTGGCCATGCAAGCAAAAATTGCCAGCTTCAACCTAGATGCGTCCGTTGTGCCTCTTCACACCCTCCCGGAGAATGCTCCCTTGCAAAGGAAGCACGAAAGGAAGACCTCAAATGCGTCAATTGTGGAAAAACCGGACATCCGGCATCCTACATGGGCTGCCCCTTTTTGAAATTTGCAATAAACCTAAAAAAAAAGACAAACCCACAACAAAGCTCCCAGGCCCAAAAACCCAGAGAATTTGCCACACGACTAACAAATGAGCAAACCTCATTTGCACAAGCACTCAAAAACACAAACCCCGCAACACAGCAAAGCACCGCACAACACGCAACACAACCACAATACACACCACGATATGAACAACCACCGACTCCTAACCACCAACCGGACTGGCTGAACGATCTTAAAAACGATATAACACAAACCCTAACAAATCAAATCGCAACACAAATTGCCCACCACTTCTCTAAAATACTCGAACAGATCTCAAACAATTCAGCACGGATTGACTACCTATATAACGCAATATGCATAGAATAAATTCTCAAAAGAAAAACACAGCGATCCCAAACGAGACAATACCGCACGAATTAAATATAGCCGCAATAAATGTAAATTCTATAGCCTCAAATTACAAAAGATTTGAACTGGACAGATTCATAAAAGACCACAAACACGACATACTACTACTCTCGGAAACGAAACTTAACAGCAAACACAAAATTTTCTTCAAAAACTACAAACTATACCGAACGGACAGACCTGGTGCCTCCGCCGGCGGAGGAACTGCAGTACTAATTAAAGAAAGCATCCCACATACTCTTGTTACTTATCCGTCATCGAACGCTAACGAAATCACCGAATACACTATCATTAACATTAAAATATCTTCCACGAATAACTTATATATTATCAGCATATATGCAACCAATGATAACAGGAACTCTTTCATAACTGAAATACAACACCTATTTGAACAACTAAAACTCAACAATCCTAATAACTATTACGTAATGGCCGGCGACCTCAACGCCCGCTCAAAAGACTGGGGAGACAGAGCTTTTAACCCCAGGGGCAGATTTCTAAAAAAATGGGAAAGAGACAATCACACTCACTTTAAACTCACAATCCACACGACCGACGAACCCACATACATTCCAGCTAATACCTACTTAGACATATGCCTCGCAGACGACCGACTAACCTTTCTAAACAAAATAAATAATAAACTTACTACCCTATCCTTCGACAGTGACCATAAAGCGATACAACTCTCAATCAATACCCCGATCAATCACAACCTGCTTACGGACTTAGACAATATAAAACATTTCTATAACTTCAAAGCAACCAACTGGGAGGACTTCGTCAAAAAACTTGAAGAGGAATATAATACACAAATACCAGACGACCGTAACCTAACCATAGAAGAAATCGACGAACACATAAATACCCTATCGACAGCAATCCACAAGACAATCGAAACGGTAGTTCCGCGAACCACCCCACAAACCACCGTACTGAAATACATAACGCCAAAAATCAAAAAACTCCAAAAAACTAAATCTCGATTACTAACTAACTTTCACAGACTACAAAGATCCGACCCAACAATAAAAAAGACAGAAACGCGACAGGTCCAAAAAGAACTGACAAATACCAAAAACACACTTAGAGCAGAATTTACAAAAGCCACCACTAAATATTGGGATAACCAACTGAAACAAATTAACTATAGACACACAGACTCCTTTTTCCCAAAAATTAACAAATTACTAAGACCAAAACAGATATCTAAAATTCACGAGATAGAAGTAAAACAAAACAACAATCACATACTAAACCGAAGTAACTGCGACACTAATACAGCACACAAACTCGACGACAAATACGTATTCACAGACCCAATAGATAAACTAAATTTAATCGGCGCACACTATGAGCAAATCAACTCCGCCAAACCCTACACAGCTAACACAAGACTTAAAGAACTAATTGACTCACAAGCTATCACTTTTAAAGCAAAGCACCAAGACATAAGAGACAACAATAAAACTCACATCCAATTTACGCCAACTAACAACGCATCAAACCCCAACATAGAACACGAAACCACAAATTTTTACTGCACCCCCAATAAAGTTGCAAAAATAATTCTCAACCTACCAAACAAATCCTCGTCAGGACTAGACAGAATACCCCCATTAATATTAAAACATCTCCCGCCTAAACTCATACATGCATACACGATAATATTTAACAACTCCCTGAATCACTACTACTTCCCAACCCCGTGGAAGTGTGCAAAAGTTCTGCCAATACTAAAAAAAGACAAATATCCAAAAACGGCAACTAATTACCGCCCAATCAGTCTCACTCCAGCGATTAGTAAAGTATACGAAGCTTTGATAAACAATTTAATAACAGACACCTGTAACGAGCACAAATTAATCCCAGACAATCAATTCGGTTTTCGGGCCAAGCATTCAACCAGTCACGCAATTCATAAATTACTATCAGATACGAACCGCTACATTGACAACACCATGCACGTGGGAGCAATGCTCATTGATCTTGAGAAAGCATTCGATTCAGTTTGGCTAAACGGTCTCCTCTTCAAATTAACAAAAAAAAAATTCCCGAATTGGCTGATACACATTATATGGGATATGATCACAAACAAAAAATTTGTAGTATGGGATGGAGATAATACCTCTTCGGAAACATTTAAAATTGAAGAAGGATTGCAACAGGGGACAGTAAACTCCCCAATCCTCTTCAACCTATTCACGGCGGACATCCTGAATGCGTTTGATCTTAACTCGGGCAACCGCACCCACTCCATAGCTTATGCAGACGACCTTATCATATACGCGGCAGGGAATATCGTGTCCAACACTCAAAACACACTTAACAGCCTACTAGACAAAATAAACAAATATTACACAACATGGTGCTTAAAAATTAACCCTGAAAAATGCGAATCGATAGTATTCCGAAAACCCGTAAATCAATACTCCACTAACAACGCAAAAGCCATACGGCAATTCCAAATCAAGGCCATAAAACCTGACACGAACGAATCTATACCAATCCCACATAAACAAACAGTTAAATACTTAGGCTACACCATTGACCATCTCCTAAGAGGCACCCAACACCACGTTACACAACTAAAGAAAGCCAAAAAAGCTCTAAAGGCCAACAGCAAACTTTTCTACTGCCGTCAACTCGAACCCAAGGCAAAAATAATATGCTACCAGTTACTAATCAGACCGATCTTAACATATGCAGCCCCAGTTAGCTGGAACACGGGAGCCGCACTCATGGAGACAGTACGCATGTTCGAACGAGCATGCCTCCGCATATGCCTAAGAAACTACCGATCACGACACTCCAACTACCTTCATAAAACTAGCAACGCCACTATATACCAGCAGGCGAACATACCCAGAATAGACAACTTTATCATACAACTAACAAGAGATTATTTCAGCAAACTCCCAAAAGCCACAAACAATACCATAAAAACACTAGCTGTCATAAATACTCCGGATATTAACAGACTAAAACAAACAGAATACCTGCAACCCCAATCTTTTCTATACTTTGACCACACTGGTCACATACAAGACGTTAACAACATCCCAATAATCTACCACTGGAGAAGAAACAGGGCGAATAAACGCATAGCCTGGAACAGTTATGATGACTTAACAGACCACCATAAGTTTACATACTCGACAGCAATCCCACCTTTAGACAAAAATAACTTCAACCGACTCAATCACAAAAAATACTGGTGGACAAACCCCAACTCAACTCACCATAACGTTCTCAAACTAAGACGCAATAGAGCGCTAAATACCGCCTAAAATAAAGATCTCGCTATAGAGTATAAAAAACATATATATATAAGAAAAACCAGTGTAAATAATTGTAAATAGTGTAAATATTGTAAAAAGTAACATAAGTAGATATAAGCACACCACCCCCCAACAAGCCGTCGTTTTGGTTTAGCCCAAGAAGTAGCTTGGGCTTTTTATCCAACAAACATTAATTCACCAACGTTATTTTTCAGAGAACACACGAAATACTCTAAAAAAGGTCAACACTTAAACACATGCAATACACTAGAGACCACTTACCTCAATTACTGGACGGAAGGAGAGAGCCGACAACCATAAGCCACCCCTCCACCACACCTAGAATAAGTTAAGGTTTTATTTTATAAGTTTGATTAGCCTAAAAACAAATGTAAATCTGATCCTCATTAATAAACAAACTCTTTTTATAAAAAATAAAAAAAAAATCGGTGGCGCAGTGGCTAGAGTCACGGACTGGAGATTTTGCGCCTCGTGTTCAAATCCCGAATAACTTTTTTTTTTCCGTTCCTTCGTCAAAGTATGCTTCACCAATGTTTCTTATTTTATTGATAAATACAAGGACGCTATATTCAAATTACATTTTATTATTCCAAAGCAATTGTCCGTTATTCCGGAATATGATACAGGGTATGAGGTTTAAAAATAATTGGAAAGAACAAATGTATAGCAGCGAGTAGCTTAATTTTTGTGTTTATTGTTACATTATTAATTACAATTCAAGAGGATCCAGTACATTCTTCGGGGTGATACTTATCATAGAAACATTCAAAAAATAAAAATTCTGTACACCACGAGCAACGCACGAAAGCACTTTTGCCGCAGTCACATTGCTTGGTGTGAATGTCTTCTGGGAAGGCAACTTCGTTGACGTTGTTAAAAATTTCACGATCCGGTGTTAATTTTGCGGCGAACCATGCGTACCGAACCATTTTCTCAAATACCCAGCCAACACATCTAGTCACAGTAATGTCACCCAGAAATTGCAAGATATATAGTCGTACTTATGTAACGAGAACATCATCGCAATATCATTCTTTTGCTTTTAACTATATAACTGCCACAATCAGATACACCATGGAGGTTGCGTATCATAGAAGTAATTTGATATATGACTGGCATAATGTAACCGAAATATAAATGTTACACCATTATTACTCTATGGAAATGTATAACCGTGAAATTGACGAATAATGTAGCAGTTACAGAACCTTGTGAGTTACTGGATACGAAACGCCGGCGATGTAACAACAACATGTGCGTTACATCATTTTAGCTACGTTCAGATATATAACTGCACACTTAATGTATCATGTAGCGGTTATATAACTTTACTCGTTACCAGATACGAAACGCCAGCGATGTAACAACAACATGTGCGTTACATCATTTTAGCTACGTTCAGATATATTACTGCACACTTAATGTATCATGTAGCGGTTATATAACTTTACTCGTTACCAGATACGAAACGCCGGCGATGTAACAACAACTTGTGCGTTACATCACTTTAGCTACGAGATATACACTCAGCAACAAAATTAACGGCGCACCCGGGACTCGGCGAAATGATACCGATTTTCAAAATACTGTAACTCAATGAAAAATTGTCGAAAAAAATCATTCGGCAAAGCATTTTGAAGGTTGAAACTTCATCTGCAAGATGGTTTTTGAAAATTCATCCTACGGTCATTTCTGACCTCATGGCGTAGGTCTGAGTGCCGGGTTGCGAGACGCCAGAAAAAAACAAGTTTTTCAAAGTTCTCTACGGGGCGTTAAAAAAATCGCAGAGAACTCTCGAGACAGCCATTTTGTAGCCTGAAATCTCCTCTTCAAAAATCGTACCTAAAAATTTCACGCGCGATTTTTTTTCACCGAGTTATCCAACTTCTGGTGAAGCAATGTCAATAAGGGCAGGACTGACCAGTAGGCGAAGACTGATCTGGCGTTATCCAGGATGCACCGCGAGGAGGTACAGTCTACCATGCATCCCGTGTGTGTGTGTGTGCGTGTGTGTCTGCCTGCGTGTGTGTGTGCAGGCAGCGATCAGGACCCATGGCTCGTCACTTCCACGGTATTTCATGCCTCCAAACCCTCGCTGCACTGCGTGTGTGTGTGTGTGATGCTACGATATCTCAAGTTCAAAATCGGGTATTGCCAACCCTACTTCTTATCACCGCCTGCCAGTATTCTCCCATA
This sequence comes from Tenthredo notha, assembly GCA_914767705.2. NCBI lineage: Eukaryota > Metazoa > Arthropoda > Insecta > Hymenoptera > Tenthredinidae > Tenthredo > Tenthredo notha. Next base: position 804,648 of record OU611907.1, on the reverse strand, counting down.
TTGATGCAACTCTAAATACGTGGGCACACACCCACACACACATACGCGTACACACACGCACGCACGCACACGCACACACACACACACTCCTTACGCCTACTGGTCAGTCCTGCTCTTATTGGCATTGCTTCACCAGAAGTTGGATAACTCGGTGAAAAAAAATCGCGCGTGAAATTTTTAGGTACGATTTTGAAGAGGAGATTTCAGGCTACAAAATGGCTGTCTCGAAAGTTCTCTGCGATTTTTTTAACGCCCCGTAGAGAACTTTGAAAAACTTGTTTTTTCTGGCGTTTCGCAACCCGGCACTCAGACCTACGCCATGAGGTCAGAAATGACCGTAGGATGAATTTTCAAAAACCATCTTGCAGATGAAGCTTCAACCTTCAAAATGCTTTGCCGAATGATTTTTTTCGACAATTTTTCATTGAGTTACAGTATTTTGAAAATCGGTATTATTTCGCCGAGTCCCGGGTGCGCCGTTAATTTTGTTGCTGAGTGTATATAACTGCACACCAGATGTATCGTGTAACGGGTATATAACTTTAAGTCCAATCGGTACGGAACGTACTAGATCTTACAACAACATAAGTGTTATATCAATTGAGCTAAATGTGTTATACCGATCATGAGAAAGATAAGATTCGTTGATTTCTACATATTACATATTCCATTCAATATATGAAATAAACCTTTTTCAAATATAAGTCCTATTCAATCCAAATGAACTCAATTTGACTTCGAAGAAATACCGGATCATCTTCCGATATCCGGCAATGTATTGTAACAATCGCGACTCATCCCCAGCGTATTTTACACTATATTTGAAGAAATCGGACGTTAACTAGTAATTAGAATATTTATCTAATCAGTGAATCATTAATTTGGGACTCTTTCTAGGATATGAGTGTTTTGTCTAATTATTTATGACAGTTCATTATTTTTGACTTCCCATATGATCGCTACCTCAGAAACTTTCGTACCGTTGGTGTTGATTATATGAGAGTATTTGAATTATAATCGCCACTTCAGAGTTTTTATGCTCGTCAGTTTTGATTTGCTTATTTTGATTTCTTTTATCGTGTTAGAATAAAATAATCGCTACCTCAGAGTCTTTACACCCGTCAGTGTTGACTTTCCTATTCGAATCGATATTATTTTGATTTAGGATAATTCACGTCTGCAGAGTATTTAAACTCGTTAGAAATGAATTCATATGAAGGAATAATGCAACCGCTAAGTTTTGCAACTCGCGTAATAATTGTATTCGTTTAATTATTATTTGATTAATAAGTTCGACAAAATTTGTTGTGTCAATATTACCTTATTACGTTTTACCTTTTAGGTTCAATGAAGTACAGATATCTTGATCTATATAGATGTCGAGTCGCTTAACTCGGTCTCTTATATAGTGACCGTCCCCACTACTTTTTGAAATTACATCAGCAATTGCTTACTACGAAGCGTTGCTCTGTCTCTTTTTGATTTTACGTTTTACCGAAACTACTAGGCTTTCCCGCTAAACTCTATTTTGAGTAACTTTCAGCCAGATAGTTTCATACTCTATATTTCTGCTAATTTTGTCGATCTTTATTTTCGTTTATTGAAATTTTTCTTTTTCTTTATCACCTTTACATGATAACATTAATATTGTTACAGTATATATAGGTATGCATATATACAACGCTTCATTAAATAATATTATAATATTACTTCCAGGAATGAGTAGTAACGAGAAGAGTCAATAATATATCATGTCCTACATAAACCACTCGTTTTTTATATTAGTTATTATAAAAATTATATTATATTAATTTCTCGTTGGAACTACCCTATTTGATTAAATATTAATTTAAAAAACGAGTGGGCGACCTCAAAATGTTGAGTAAAAAAATTTTTTTTGCTTTGAAAAATTTCCTTTTTTTATAAGGTACAAATTCTACCCCCATGCTGAAAGAAAAAAATAAAAAAAAATTTCAACCCACCCTAATAAGGAACACCATAACGCGTGGTACTATGTCAGCTTAGGGTGATTTTTTTTTCGGCGTATTTTTTTTTTTGAGTCCTAACGTGAAATTTGGTTGAAAATGTCGAAAAAAAAATTCCCTGAAAGTTACAGCTCTTAATATTAATTTTAAGTACTTTCCCAAAGCGTGCGAAGATTTTCCATTTAAAATACACGTAAATCGAGATTTTTTTTTCAAATTTCTATAACTCAGCCGCATTTCAAGCTATTACATTGGTCTTGATCTTGATTTACTCAGAATAAAATACTCTACAAAACTGCCCATTGCGGCCAAAGTGTAACTTGTACTGGTGAGTTGGTACGGGTCGCTGAAGTTGATTTTTACCCAAAATTTTTGGTTTTTTGTACAAGTCACACTTTGGCCGCAATTGGCACTTTGTAGAGTATTTTATTCTGAGTAAATCAAGATCAAGACCAATGTAATAGCTTAAAATGCGGCTGAGTTATAGAAATTTGAAAAAAAAATCTCGATTTACGTGTATTTTAAATGGAAAATCTTCGCACGCTTTGGGAAATTACTTAATAAGAGCTGTAACTTTCAGGGAATTTTTTTTCGACATTTTCAACCAAATTTCACGTGAGGACTGAAAAATAAAAAGAACGTCGAAAAAAAAAATCACCCTAATGTCAGCTGGATATATCGGGTGATGTCGGCAAATTTTCCTGCATAAGAATATCTACCGAGCGTTTTCGTCCAAACAAAACGACCCCTACCCGACGGGCCTGTGTTGGTATTGCCGCAGGGTGGAGGTCGTTCTGTTTGGACGAAAACGCTCGCTATATAGTTTTATCTATCAAACATATATACGGTATATTGCTCTGAGAGTTATTAATGATAATGTATCAAGATATCCCTAGGTATATGGGGATTAATAATTGAAACAATCTTTTCAGTAACGTTTTGACCCCAGATGAGGACCCTCATTAGTCAAAATGTTTATTATATGATCAATCAAAGATATATAATGTATATCAATTAAGTCGTTGCTGCAGTGCAAAACTTTGTATTCGTTATTTATTATTATTGCGAGTCAATTTGGCATGTTCCATTTATGTCACATACATATAAAATGTTATGTAACAATAACGTCGAAAATGCAAGCTATACTGATCTCCGCATCTCGTGTTGGCGGCAGCCAATAGCAACGCTCCGGTGTAATACGTCTAGCAAAGGTCCCTTCTTTGCTACGCTCTCATTGGTGGATACCGCTCACGTGCCCGTTCCGACCGCTAAAGTCAACACTCGAGTCTCAACCGTCGAGGAATGAGCATCTCCGATCGCGCTTCTTTTCGCCATGTACCTCTGTGCTAAAGTATAAGGTTTATATTATACTTTATAGTGATTCGATAAGCCCTACCAGGAAGAAGAAGAAGAAGTTTATAGTGATTCGCATTTGATAAGTCGTAAAAGGAGAGAGAGAGAGAGAGAGTGATTCGCATAATATATATACAGGGTGTCTCAAAATTCGCGGACCATCTGTATACCAGCGGATTCCTTGCGAAAAATGGAGACGAAAGTTTACTATGCAAGAAAATCCGCGGGGACTTAGTTTTCCCGTAAAACGCACTTAATAACGAACCAATTAGCGTTCGTTGATAGGACAGACTGTCTAAAATCCACAAGAATCCGCACTCTGGAATTTTCATTGCGTGAACCGACTGTCTAATGTCAATCGCTCACGGTGGCTTCAAGCGCGGCGGGCGGAGCGGGGAACACCACAAATTAGTGTCTTATTCTCTGTAGTGGGGCGGACGGCATTGCGGATTTAGACAGTCTTTTCTAAAGACGGACGCTGAATGGTTCGTTATTAAGTGCGTTTTACGGGAAAACTAAGTCCCCGCAGATTTTCTTGCATAGGTAACTTTGGTCTCCATTTTTCGCAAGGAATCCGCTGGGATACAGATGGTCCGCGAATTTTGAGACACCCTGTATATATATATCATCTTCCGACGATCCTCTGGCTTTTGACAACGTAAGTACTTGTTTCATCTTCAATTAAGGCCCATCCCTAGTCGCCCACCTCCCTTTGATACAATGTGACTTGAATTCGCGCAGCGTTGGCCTTTTTTGCGTTTTTGACGCATGGGCTCGGATAATAATTGAAATGTGTCACATTGTATCATAAGGGAGGTGGGCGACTATGGAGATATGATTAGATATAATTAGATATAATCAGATCTTTTTATATCTGACGATATCCAAATTTTTGATCCGATGATATATTATGAGCATATATACTCATATCTGATGATATTGTTACGTTGGGAGAAACACCCTTTACCTAATTATTCATCAGCATGTATTCGTATAACATCTAGTAGTAATGAAATAGAAGAAGTACCTTTAGAAACATTAGAACTAGGTTGCTGCGTAAACATATATTCTTGTAAAAACAACTCAGTCTTTCTCCAGACATTAAATCGAGTACTTGTAATTCAAATATAACCAATTCGTTGAAACCAATTTATTAGCTTCTTGAAAGTCTCCTTATTTCGCTCGAGGACTCACGGCTTCACTTCTCTCGTTACACTTCCAGTAACAATATATAAAAATATCTGACTATAATACATAGTTATCTGAATATAATACATAGTATATGTATACTAATATCTGACAATGAGTATAATACATAGTATATAAACAGATACACTCAGCAACAAAATTAACGGCGCACCCGGGACTCGGCGAAATGATACCGATTTTCAAAATACTGTAACTCAATGAAAAATTGTCGAAAAAAATCATTCGGCAAAGCATTTTGAAGGTTGAAACTTCATCTGCAAGATGGTTTTTGAAAATTCATCCTACGGTCATTTCTGACCTCATGGCGTAGGTCTGAGTGCCGGGTTGCGAGACGCCAGAAAAAAACAAGTTTTTCAAAGTTCTCTACGGGGCGTTAAAAAAATCGCAGAGAACTCTCGAGACAGCCATTTTGTAGCCTGAAATCTCCTCTTCAAAAATCGTACCTAAAAATTTCACGCGCGATTTTTTTTCACCGAGTTATCCAACTTCTGGTGAAGCAATGTCAATAAGGGCAGGACTGACCAGTAGGCGAAGACTGATCTGGCGTTATCCAGGATGCACCGCGAGGAGGTACAGTCTACCATGCATCCCGTGTGTGTGTGTGTGCGTGTGTGTCTGCCTGCGTGTGTGTGTGCAGGCAGCGATCAGGACCCATGGCTCGTCACTTCCACGGTATTTCATGCCTCCAAACCCTCGCTGCACTGCGTGTGTGTGTGTGTGATGCTACGATATCTCAAGTTCAAAATCGGGTATTGCCAACCCTACTTCTTATCACCGCCTGCCAGTATTCTCCCATATTGATGCAACTCTAAATACGTGGGCACACACCCACACACACATACGCGTACACACACGCACGCACGCACACGCACACACACACACACTCCTTACGCCTACTGGTCAGTCCTGCTCTTATTGGCATTGCTTCACCAGAAGTTGGATAACTCGGTGAAAAAAAATCGCGCGTGAAATTTTTAGGTACGATTTTGAAGAGGAGATTTCAGGCTACAAAATGGCTGTCTCGAAAGTTCTCTGCGATTTTTTTAACGCCCCGTAGAGAACTTTGAAAAACTTGTTTTTTCTGGCGTTTCGCAACCCGGCACTCAGACCTACGCCATGAGGTCAGAAATGACCGTAGGATGAATTTTCAAAAACCATCTTGCAGATGAAGCTTCAACCTTCAAAATGCTTTGCCGAATGATTTTTTTCGACAATTTTTCATTGAGTTACAGTATTTTGAAAATCGGTATTATTTCGCCGAGTCCCGGGTGCGCCGTTAATTTTGTTGCTGAGTGTATAATCGATGACTCGATGTTCAAACTGAGCATATATGATTATATAATATAACTATATACAGTAATATATAGTTATATATAGTTATGTATAGTTATATAGTTATATATAATCATAAATGCTCAGTTTAAACATTCGAGTCATCGATTATATCTGTTTATATACAACTATGTATAGTCAGATATTTTTATATGTCATCAGATATGAGTATATATGCTCATATATCATCGGATCAAAAATTTGGATATTGTCAGATATAAAAAGATCTGATTATATCTGATTATATCTAATCATATCTGATCTTTTTTTCTCGGGAATTTATCACAATGTGTAAAAAACACATGATTTATTATGTGAATTTTCATGAGATGAAATGTTTCTGAAGAAAAAAAAAGTAGTTGCGACCGGGAATCAAACCCTCCCCCTCGTCCGTCGAATTCGGATTAACCTCACAAATAATTAATTATTATCATATTTGATCCTTGTGACTTCGAAACTGTGAAAATAGCGCGGCTGAGCTTTATGACTGTAAAACTGTGCGTTACATCCAACACAGGTCCAGGTGGTAGCGTCTCAGATTTCGAATTCGATGGACGAGGGTTCGATTCCCGGTCTGTTCTACTTTTTTATTTTTGCTATATTTACCAAGATCCGAGTAAACTATATACCCAGATCCGAGTATATACCGTGAATATTCGGTGAGACTACACGATCCCCTTCCTACGGCAAAACCAACACAGGCGCTCACCGTGTGCGTGAGGCTCGTTCGGGAGGGGATGCAATGCTACTGGCACCTCATTCCGTCCTAAACTAGCCTCACACACGCGGTGCGCTTGTGTTGGTTTTGCCATAGGAAGGGGATCGTGTAGTCTCACCGAATATTCACGGTATAAGCCATTGGATCCAAACATATATGATTATATCTGATCTTTTTTTCGCGGGTTATTACAGAATTGAATGTTTCGCATTGCAGTGATAATTGGTTGCCAGCGTCAAAATGCCGAAAGAATTACATTTATTATCCAGACGAAGAAGACAACAATTAATAAATTTAGAAATCGCTCGTTATAATCAAGTCGAGCGCGAAGATTCTGTCGATACTGTAAATTTCAATGAAGTTCTCCATCCCAGTGCGGAAGCTGAAAATTTCGGACGACCGCAAAGTCCAGACAGTATTGTAATAGAAAGCGATTTAGAGATTACGCCATGTAATGATGATTATGATCTTGATTCAGAAGACGATGGTGATATTCGCGACATTGGAGATGATACAGATGCTCCTAAAGACAATAATATGTTTGATAACTTAGACCGTGATAATGAGACCAACAGTAATCGTAACTTAAAAGACGACTTGCGCGATTGGGTCACTAAATATAATGTTAGCCATACCGTTGCTAGTGCCATGCTCACAGTGTGGCGAAAATATGGTCATGATGTACCGAAAGATGCACGCACTCTGATGAAAACCCCAAGATTAACATCATCCCAAATTATTCCAATGGATGGTGGCCAATATGCGCATTTTGGGTTGTCCGCAGGAATCAAATATTCATTGAAAGCGTATTTTACAATTTCACCAGATCAAGTGAAATTCGACATCAATGTTGATGGCTTACCACTAGCGAAAAGTTCTTCAAGCCAATTTTGGCCAATTATGGCTTCAGTTGTCACAGATTGTTATACTGATCCTTTTGTGGTTGGGATATATCATGGCATGAAAAAGCCTGACAACGTCAACACATTTCTCAGACCTTTTGTAGATGAATTAAAACATCTGCAGCAAGAAGGATTAAGTGTGGAGGATAAGAAGATATCGGTTACTTTGAACGCTATAATTGCTGATGCGCCAGCAAAAGCTTTCATAACGCAGGTTAAAGGACATACAGGATATTTTGGTTGTTCGAAGTGCATACAAGAAGGTGACTTTGTTGACAATAGGGTAACTTTTCCAGAAATCAATTATACTTCTAGGACTGATGAGTCATTTAGACTGAGACAACAACCTGATCATCATATAGGAAGTTCCTGTTTAGAAGAGTTGAATATAGGAATGGTATCGCAAGTACCACATGACTATGGACATCTGGTTTGCTTAGGCGTTGTTAAACGTATAGTTCAATTTTGGGTGAAAGGAAAGCGTAATGTTAGAGTACGGGCAGATAAATTGAATAGTATATCCGAAGCTCTCATTTCATTGAGGCCGTTTATTACAAGTGAATTTGCTCGAGATCCTAGAAGTTTGCATGATATCGATAGATGGAAAGCTACAGAACTTAGACAATTTTTACTTTATACCGGGCCAGTTGTTCTACGAGGCTTATTACCTCAAGAGTTTTACACGCATTTTCTGGCATTTAGTATTGCTATTAGAATCTTAGCTGACACAGAGTTGTACGCGACAATGATTGATTATGCTCAATCGCTCCTCACTTGGTTTGTCAGTATGTATGGCAGCTTGTACGGTTATCAATTCCTTTCATATAATGTGCATAATTTGTTACACTTGTGTGATGATGTCAGAAAGTTCGGGCCGGTGGATACCTTTAGCTCATTTAAATATGAGAATAATATGCAGAAAATTAAGAATAAAATAAGGGCTGCCAGTCGACCCTTGGAACAAATTGTCAATAGGATAACTGAACAAAATCAGTTCCGTGTCATTTCTCCATGTCGCCAAAAATATCCTGTTACTCATTACGATAAGTCACCAAACAACCAAGCATCATTGCCAGTCGACAGTACAACTATTCGTGCATTGGAATTCAGAACTTTTATCCTGAAAAAGAGAGGGAATGAAAATTGTTGCATGCTAAATAATGGAGATGTTATTATCATCCACGACATATATGAAGAAAATCTCAGTATTTTTGTGAAGGCAAAGCGCTTCCTAAGTGGTCAATATCTCTATAATAGTCCTTGCGACTCTAGAAATTTGGGAATATCAATTGTTTCCAATGAAAATCTTTCAGAATTTATCGAAGTCCCAGTAGCTGAGATCAAAAAAAAGTGCTTGATTATCAAATCAGGTCGTGACAATGAGTGCAATATTATAATACCATTAATGCATTACAATAACTAAATTGGCACATAATAAAACCTTCACAACGAGGCTCTAAATGCAAATCATATGTACGTATAGAGATATCAAAGCTGCTCCAAATTTTGAGACTTATCATTTTTCCTGTCTTTATTAATGTACCAATAAAATGACGGATGTCTTATATTTCTTGAGTATACCATAATATAAGTATAAACCTTACAGGCCAAACAACAAAATGACTCAATCATATGCTGTCGTTCAGTTTCCTGACACAAACTGTGTCTCTGAGGTTCCTTCGTCTTGGCTGAAATTTAGTAATGGCAAAACCCAATGCTGGTGGCCCGAAAAGTCGAAGAATATTGGAACTCTGATAGCTAACCACACTTCACCCGATGAAAATAAATGGGTGCTTTATGACGTTGTATTGGAAAAATACTGTGGTAATTACTTTTTATATTTCTTTGAATGTAGATTCGCCCCTGCGTTTTTTGTGTGCCTACTTTTCTCAGTGGTACAAGCCTCACTTCTTGGCACATTTTGCATGTCAATCGCTGCTTACTTCGTTTCACATGCTAATTTTTACTATCGAAGCGATATACAAATCTTTAAAGTAGGTATTTTAATGACAACACTATAGTGTGTCCGAAAAGAATAATCTATAAGAACTATGAAACAATTCAGATAATGCAGGTTCACTACAGAAAATTTAGAGTTAGGGTTTGTAAATCATTGACTATCGTTTCAGTGCAGTCAAAACAGACGCACTTGTGGTGAAAACTGATTGTTAGATCAATAGCTGTCGGATTTGAGTCTTTTTAATCTTCAATAGTTCACGAAATGAAAATTTTTAAACGGATTATAGCAAGTTTGAAGTTGACATAATTATTTAGATAGTCAATTATATTCTACTAAATTTCGAAATGAATGAACCCCATTTTACACCTCTTTTTCTTCAACAAATATCAATACGTTAATAAATTCCATATCCGTATTGAGACCAATATAAATCTAAAACACAATTGAAGCAGCAATGGCTTGAGATATAGCGGACTCCTTTCAATAAATTACCGGATTATGGAATAAGAGTTGTAGCGCACATCAATGCTTCAAGAAAATCCCCTACATTTGACCTGTATCATATATTATTATCTGCTTTACACAATAACATGTCATTCACCCCATGTATACAGACAATCAGAAAAAAGCCAGAAAAGTTGCTGACAACGCAAATTATATCACAACAGATGATGAACAACTTGGTAGAGGACTAAGGAGTACTACACAGATGGTACAAAGTCAATCGTCTAGTGAGGAAGAAGGTAATGAAGGGAATATAGTCAATCTAAGAAACAAAGCGTTTTTTATGTGTGGCATGATACATATTTCATTCTTGAACGATCATTCGTGAGATGTAGGGCATGTGTAGGTACATCCTGTGATATTCATCTTGCAGGCTCCACAAGATCTCATACAAATTTGCAAGCACCACCCTCGATGCCCCCGTTATACCAAATGGAAGGTCATTTGCAACCATTGACAAATCATAGAACATTCACTACACCGTACCAAATCGCAGAAAATAATTCATCGAATATAATTAACCAGTCATTGTCAATTCTCAACAATTTTGATATTACGGGAGATGATCCTTTTGGTAAGAAAATTCTTTTTTTTTACCTTCCCTCAATATATTACACAGCTGTTTCTATAACTGGGTCGAATGAAAAGTGGAGCTAGATGGATGGATTCTTCCGTTATTAGATCAAATATATATCAAAACTAGTCTCATACTATTTCAAATCAACTGAGCAAAATGGTCACTGCAGTCAAAAATAATTCCAACTGATATGCCTACAAAGAGATTGGAAGAAGAGAAAATTGAGTCACTTTCATGTTCCTTCCCCCACTACATTATAAGCAGTTTCTTTTACTAAGAATTAAATTATTGCTCCTTCGGGTCAATTTTTTCAAAAATGCGATGATTTATAATTTTTTTCTCCAATATAAGTATTAACACAAAAAATCCCATTATTTACAATAGAAGGATTGACTGATTTGATGAATTCTAGTATCTGTTGTATTACTCGATATGATTGTACACTAAACGTAATGGATTCTGAGCCGGATGTGTTTGACAATTCTAGAAACAGCTCTGGATTACAAAAATGCAGAGCGCCGATTGGCTGGTTCTTCAATTATCGAACACATCCGGCTCAGAATCCATTTCATTAAGCTTACATGATACTTATTATGCAGCAGCTCATTTTCATTATGTATCCATTGGAGCTGTATTCAGTATTATAGCGGGATTTATTCACCGATGCTTTTTATTTATAGGATCAACAATGAAGAACATTTTTTTGCATTTATACTCATATTGTGTGAGTCATACATATGGATCCTTTCATTAAAAAAAAGACTTGACCATTGGAAGTAACAGAAACTGCTTATAATTTTCTCAAGGAAGAAGCATAAAAGTGACTCAATCTTTGTGAGTAGATCAGTTGGAGCTATTACTGACTGCGGTGACCATTTTGCTCGGTGGATTTGAAATAGTATGAGAGTAGTTTCGATATTGTTTAGTTATGATTTGTTTCAGCTACTCCTTCTACATCGGGACTTGCTCTATTGCAACGCGATAGCACAGAAAATGATCGATCACATAAAAGCGGTGATAATTTGCATGACATTCCGAGACGTAATGGTGATACTCCAATCAATTTCATCTAAACCTTTTACATGATATAATCATCCTGCCTATGCTATGCATTGCAACATGTTGTTAGAAAAAACATTAGGCTTTGAACTATTCAGAAAGATTCATTAATTTCCTCAGGTCCTGTGGTTGAATCGCCATCACACTTCAATACCACACCACGTTCCATACGTAATAAGCCTGGAAATATGCTTGAAATGTCGATTGCAGAAGGTTGTTAATTTTGAATATATTCTGATACGATAGACTGCTTAGAATCAAGATATTCAATGTAAATGCACTTAACCATTGAGTTTTAGCATTAAATAGTGACTCAATATTTGTGAGTAGATCAGTTGGAGCTATTACTGACTGCGGTGACCATTTTGCTCGGTTGATTTGACATAGTATGAGAGCAGTTTTGATATTGTTTAGTTATGATTTGTTTCAGCTACTCCTTCTACATCGGGACTTGCTCTATTGCAACGCGATAGCACAGATAATGATCGATCACATAAAGGCGGTGATAATTTGCATGACATGCCAAGACGTACTGGTAATACTCCAATCAATTTCATCCAAACCTTTCACATGATATAATCATCCTGCCTATGCTATGCATTGCAACATGTTATTAGAAATAACGTTAGGATTTGAATTATTCAGAAAGATTCATTAATTTCCTCAGGTCCTGTGGTTGAATCAATAGCACCCTTCAATAGCACACCACGTTCCATACGTAATAAGCCTGGAGATATGCTTGAAATGTCGATTACAGAAGGTTGTTAATTTTGAATATATTTTGATACGATAGACTGCTTAGAATCAAGATATTCAATGTAAATGCACTTAACCATTGAGTCATATTGATTTTCATATTCGCTCTGTGCTCAACCATGCTCAGCGCCGTCCGTGCCAAAAAAAATGAACTTCATGCCCATTACTAGTCTATAAAAGCAATGATATAATACATGTCAACGGATACGGATGAATGTTAAATAATGCGGTTGATTGGGCATGAAGATCTTTCTTTTGGCACGGACGACGCTGAGCACGGTTGTGCACGGAGCGAATACCTATATGCTATTAACTTCAAGACCTTGTCGAAAATAAGATGGATTTAGGTGATCACATCTTTTAATGTTAGTGACATATTCATTTAATTCATGACTCAGAAGATATCGATCAAGTCAAGTTAAGGTGAATGTCGAGGGTTGATTCTCTATTGAATGTATGCATCCGTTAAATTTTTAAGGTCCTGTAGGAGAATTGCCATTGTCATTACAACACAGTGGCACACCGCGTTCGTCACGTGATAAGGTTAACGGAAATATGGATCACGTGTCATCTATTGGAGGTTGATATTTCATTACAAATTCTATATGTAGTAATAATTGAATTGCAATGAAAGATGCATTTCGCAGGACTAAACAAAACCCAGATCTTTCTGTTGGAATGTGTGTACTACATCTATTTCCTGAACGTTTCATTTTTTAGATTCTTTGAGTAAAATTATAAGGATACTTGCTGATGTCAATATCAGCTTGAAAAGCATTGACCAACGCCTGACTTCTTTAGAAACAAGAGAGAATAGACAACCACTTATAGAAGCAGAAGTACGCTTCAATCTAATTAAACCTTCACTTCCAATGAAAGCTTTAGAAGACATACCAGTTTTCGAAAATCTTCTTGCCACAAACGAAAACGCTGTCTCACAATTTGTGAGTATTCAATCAGGAACTAATTCTATCAGATTTCCCGAAAATTTAATTGCAGTTTTTAAGGGGGGAAATAGGTGTAGGAGGGCGTATTTTTTTGTGATTTTCATGAATCTTTTTAACACGTAAGGAATATATATATTTTATTGATACTTTGGCGTCATTTGACACATATATTCAAGAGTATATTCTCAAATTTTCAAATATTTTCCTTCAAAAGTAACGGAGATATCAGCTGCCGCGCATTGTAAATCGTCATCCGGCTGGGCAATTTGTGTACATCCTGGAGGTCACAATTTTCATCTGAAATCCATTTTTCAAAAAAATTAATAAATTTTATAAGTGTTTCTTCTATTTGAACCTCAATCCACACAAAAAAATTGAAAACTAATATTTTTTTGAGGAATGTGAAAATTTAGTATGATTTTTTACCATTTTTTATGTATAAACACAAAGATATTGTTTAGGATTGAGGTTCAAATAGAGCGTATTTATATGAAGAAACTATGTGCTGAGTTTGATAACGATTAATCAAAAACTGTAGGAGCTACAGTGTACATAAATTCAAAAAAAGTAGTTTCGAGAAAAACGCGTTTGAAAATAAGAGTGACAGTAAAGGTAAATTTAAGGCAGTAATCAATCAATTTAAACAACTTACTGGTTAATCAGCTATTCCAGCACCATATTGCAGTCCTTCGGCAGCTTCATATGCATCATTTTCGGCTTGCAGCTTTTCTTTTCGAGCTTTTCGAGCTTTCTTACTGTCCATACTACGTGTCAAGTGCTCCAACCGTTTGACCGAGGGACACTCACTCAAACACTTATAACTTTTGAACGTCGTGGAATTCTGATTTGGAATTTTCAGAATACATTTTTGAATAGTTCTACTATCGATTTATGAAAAAAAAAAAAAATTGAATTTTTTGAAGCCTCTACACCTATTTCCCCCCTTAATAAATGAGTAGATCAATCACATGAAAACACAAAAATAAAATTATTATAGAAATTTCACGGTGCGCCAAAGTATAGGTAGTACTTTTTTCAGATAGATTTGGGGCATTTTTCCATATTGAATGTAAGCAAAAGTGTTGTATAAACTAGCACAAATATACAAATCTTGTTGCTTGATAAGCGAAAAACATGCTTTGTTCGCATGAAATTTACATGAAGCTTACGATATTTTTCTTTGTCTTACAGAAAAACTTTGTTATCAGCATAGGTGGACATCTGCCTAAGGATAATATATACAGAGTATTTAGTAAAGTTTTTGATGACAGTTGCGCAAAACTCTGCTCATGGAAGGGCCGGCGAAACAATTTTGCTGTGATGAAGCTTAAGAGCTTGAACATCATAAAAGGTGATGACACAAATGATTCAATTATTCTTAAAAGAGCATCCGTCAAAGAAAGTAAATAATTTGTAGGAAATCAAGAAAAACTGTTTCAATACTTGCTAATAATTGTCAAAGTTGTGACTGATACCCTTTCAATAAAAATCGACTGGAATATAGAGCAGATACACCGGGTGTACCATTTTTAAATTACAAGTCAAATATCTCGAAGGCCACAAAAGAGATACGAAGTAAAGTTTCGCACAAGAGTTTTATGGTATCGAGGATCACAATTAATGGTAGTATTGATGATAACATCAAACTTGGCGCCACTTTTACATTATCAAACTCAACATTATTCTGTTGAATGGAAGTCGATTTTTTTTTTTTACAGGACCAAAGTTGTAGCTGGCCTTGAGACGAATTCGATCACATGGAAAAAAATTCATGATAATCTTATTCCAATCGTGAAATACTGCAAAACAAAAAAATCAACTCAATAGGATTCGCAGATGCGAATAGCTACCAGGGACCGTCACGTGTACGCTCCTGCTATGGCCTACTTATTTCTTTGAAATTTTTTCCCCACATCTGCGGATCCTGCTGAGTTGATTCTTTTGTTTTGCAATATTTCGCGATTGAAATGAGATAAATTGACTTTTTTGCACATGATATCAAATTTTTCTTACGGCTATAACCTATTGGTCCTATTAAAAAAAAATTGATTTCTATTTTACGAAAACTCTGTCAAGTTTGATAATTCAAAAATGGCGCTATCTATGATAGTCGTAGAACTGCCATTAATTATCCCCCTGGATATCATGAAACTTTTGTATAAAAATAATTTCTAAATCTCGTCTGGCTGCCGAGATATTTGACTCATATGTAATTTCAGAATAGAACACCCTATAAATAAATCAGTTTTGGTATACTTTTTCAACATCAGAACGTTGCATATTATAAAAAGGATATATTTACATTTTCGCAGATATAATATGTTCTTCACATGAAAATATGAAAGACCTTGAGTTTGAGACGTTCGGTGCAGAGTGGTTCCGTTTTGCAAAGCAGAGACTGACACGGAAAGAAAAAAATGCAGAGAACGCATAGATATTGCGCTAAAGATAGCGTATCATCGATATTCTATACCAAAGATCGTTGCTATTACATGAACTATATTACTCCGTCTTCGTTTGCATTATTAAAATATATCTATATGCATCCGAGTGACCCTTATTTGGGGGTTGGTGGAACTTTGACCATGACACCCCCTAGATCAGTTCCAAATGAATAAATAATAATCTGGGTGAAATTTGAGCTCTGTAGCTCAATGGGAAATGGTACCTGTGAGCCCGCATTTCGCCCATTTAATTAACATGGGATTTCTCATCAAAAACATTCATTTTTTTTCCCCGTGCCTGTAGTGCGCTGGAAAAATCCACTAGTCCGTCACTTCAGAGTGTCATAGTTAGTGAGTATGTACAAATTTTTTCAGCCATCTACAATCATATTTCACAGAGTAGCTGCTGCCGACAGATTCGAGTTTTGGAAAAATTACACTTCTTTCTATCCCAAAAGGCTTATAATATCATCGTTTTGATCTTTTCATTGTTATGGGAAATTTGATTTTTTTCCAAAACTAGAATCTTTTGGCAGCGGCTACTCTGTGAAATATGATTGTAGATAGCTGAAAAAATGTGTACACACTCACTAACTATGACTCTATAAAGTGACAGAATAGTGGATTTTTCCAGCGTACTACAGGCACAGGAAAAAAAAATGCATTATTTAAATGAGCAATCCTATGTTAATTGAATGGGTGAAAATACGTGCTTACAGGGATCCTTTCCCATTGAGCTCTATGGCCCACATTTCAGCCAGATTATTATTTATTTTTTTAGAACTGATCTAGGCGCTGTCATGGTCAAAGTTCCACCTACCCCGAATAAGGGTTACCCTAATATGCGTGTGCATAAAAAGTAACTAATGATTAGTTATCATACATTTAATATTATATTTATACGTCACATATACTATCACACAGAGAGTCAGTTGAAAATGAGATTGTGATTCGTTTTTGGTACTCAAACATTCCGATTAGGACTATGCATATAGGGGTAGTCTATTTCCCATTTTTCCAATAGGTATTCGTGAAAATAAGAAAAATGAACTACCCGTAGCATGGGTGATTTCGATAATAATCTGCACTTTCGAGAATCAAATTGTCTTTTCTGCTGCAATCCTAGCCCCATTTGTCTGGAATAGTTCCTACGTAGCGTAACGTCAGAGAAAAATAAAATAAACCACCTTTGTTGCATATACCTATTATACGGTTCTGCTTATAATACATCAGTTGCGATGTTATAGGATTTTTTTTCCATATCATACATGATGTATATCACTATACATTTAGAATGAATATGCAGGATGCAAGTTACAAATCAAACCGATATGAAGCTTGTAGATTCTTATTCCTATTCCTATATTTAGTATTGGCATATATATGTATACTATAGGGTGGTCGTTGAAAATTACATTTTTTCAGGTGTCCCTCGAAAAGTTTTTTTTTGAAAGACCCCTGTTTTTGTAAAAACATGGATTTTCATTTTTTTTATTTTAACATGAGATTAACACGTGCCGCAAGACGATCAAAGTTAATTGATTGACGAATTGCAGGTTTTTTTTGTAAATATCTCATGAAATATGTGTTGCTGACAAAAAAAACCATAAAATGATTTTATAGGAAATTTAGTTCTCTATAAAAAATGTCCTATCCATTCTTTCCAAAAAATTTGGATTTATAAAGATATTTTTATATTAATTTTTCTTTTGTTTTCATGTCATTTTTTCTTTATCTATTGTATTTAGACATTTCCAAAAAATTTCACATTCACCAGAAAGTAAACTTTGATCGTCTTGGCATGTGAGATTCTCAATTTTTTTCACTAAAAAAAATTCCCCAATGTTTTTACATGCAGAAAATTTTTTTTTAGAGCGCCTGAAAGAATTTGATCTTTACCGACGACCCTAATGTATACATATATAAACATTAGACTGTATCAAAAAAATCTACTATTTTTTTTTTTGAATATTATACTGAAAATATTGTTCAGGATACCGAAAAAAGGCGCCTGTTAAAATGGGAGCTCTTAATTTTAATATTAAGATGTGCCTCATCGCGATTTTCCATTTTCCATTTGATTAACATGGGAAATTTTTTTTTTTTTAAGTTTGGATTTTTGTAGCTCTTTAACGAATAGTCGAATTGTTTGGGTCAAAAAATATTCTTGTAGAAAATTGAACGCTCTTTAAAAAAGGTCTCTTATAATTTTTTGATAAATGCAATTTTTCAAAAGTTATTCGAATTGGAAATTGATACTAATAAAAATTTTTACTTTTGAAAAATGGCATTTATCAAAAAATTATAAGAGACCTTTTTTAAAGAGCGTTTAATTTTCTACAAGAATATGTTTTGACCCAAACAATTCGACTATTCGTTGACGAGCTACAAAATTCCAAACTTAAAGAAAAAAAATTTCCCATGTTAATCAAATGGAAAATGGAAAATCGCGATGAGGCACATCTTAATATTAAAATTAAGAGCTCCCATTTTAACAGGCGCCTTTTTGCGGTATCCTGAACAATATTTTCAGTAAAATTTTCAAAAAAAAAAAAATATAGTCGATTTTTTTGATACAGTCTAATAAACATACATCAAACAAACTTGTTTCTATATAGTACCAGCTAATACTGGATAGAGGTTACTCTTGGGCAGAAGGTATTATATGATTATATAAGTCTCACCAGAATTATTTCGAATTGTTTGATGTTTAGTTTTTGCAATAATACATTTCCTGTCCGGTTTCTCCAACGAGGAATAACTTTTATTAGTTGAATAACTTCATTCATCGATTTAGAAATTGCATTTTTATACTGAAAATGTCCTTTCATTTTACAAATCAAGTTATTCTATAGATAAGAATCTATCGATTTCGAATAATAATCGAATCGATTTATCAATAGCTGGATAACATAATTCGCCAGATAAAACTACATTGTCGATGTAAAAATGCAATTCCTAGATTAGCTAATGAAGTTATTCAACGAATAACAGTTATTCGTCGTCGGTGAAACCGGACAATGATTTCAATTTTCGTACTTCCTTTTATTTTATACTATTAATATATTTCTGTAAGGTTGTGGTGACTGACTAGTCAATTATTTGAAAACAAAAGGTTTTGTATTAACAAAAGTCTACAATTTCAATTGTAGCCTTCAATATATTTTTCAATAAATTTTGTCTATTTTTCATTTCATCAGTTTTTATATACCTACTATAACGTCGGCGATAGTGCGATACCGCGTAAGTACAAAAAAAAAATGAGACTTGGTGTGCATTCGATGTAAAAATAAAAATTACATCGAATGCACACCAAATCTCATTTTTTTTTTGTACCTACGCGGTATTGCAAATGTTAGTTACGCGGTATTGTACTATCGCCGACGATATTACGCACGCATTCCTGCAATCGTCGTTGCCGTGTAACATTGATGTCACGTCTCTCTTACAACGTACGGTCATAACCTGCTACATACTGTGGATGTGATGGTTACTTGTTTAGATAGCGGAATGGATTCATTTGTGCAATGAAAATATTACTAATAGAAAACCAGATCGAAGTATTGCAGTAGCAATTATTTTCGCGTCCCCTGGATATACCTGTTCTGTCTACGATACACATTACAGTTACCTATATTCTTATATAAGATTACCGTACGGCTGTTATATTTCTGTAATGAACTAACACATATACAGGTGACTCACAGTGCCCAGAAACATTAATGCAGCTGCTATGTAACGCGATATGTAGCATGTAATATATATGCTTTATTGTTGTAACTAACGCAATCGGCGAAATTACTTCATAGATGCAACGTATTTGTAAATCTCAAGTAATGTAAGCTGTGATATTGAGTTATGTGGCTCTTACATCGCAGGCATATAACTGTGTTGGCTGGGTATTGGCGCCTGCAATTGATTATGAACCAGGGCGTGTGTTTTAAACCTCATACCCTGTATCATATTCCGGAATAACGGACAATTGCTTTGAAATAATAAAATGTAATTTGAATATAGCGTCCTTATATTTATCAATAAAATAAGAAACATTGGTGAAGCATACTTTGACGAAGGAATGGAAAAAAAAAAAAAGTTATTCGGGATTTGAACACGAGGCGCAAAATCTCCAGTCCGTGACGCTAGCCACTGCGCCACCGATCTGCTTGAACAGCTAGCGCGCGAGCGGAGTCATGAAGCGACGTCAAAACTTTAATCGTTATTTTCTCGGAAACGGTTGAGTGTCTACGGATAAGCAAAAATACGTGTTCGCTCATTTTTATCACTCTTTCATTTTGCAAAGTCTCGTGCAAATCCATTTGTTACAGTTAGCGGGTTCCCCTCGTGAGATTTGAATCTGTGTTCAAACTCCTGTCTGACACGTTTTCTTTATCCTGTTGAAATGATGAGGGGGTACTAATAATACACCGGGGTGAACGAACACCGTCTGAGTCGTTTTTGTTATCAAAGTAATTTGGCGTTTCACCACTAATAGACGGATTTGAATGATTAGAGTCAGTTTTTCTATCGAGTTGAATTGAGGCTCTACTACCATTAGAAAGAGTCAGACTAGGCTCATTTGAATCGTCCAATTGAAGATATTGGTTTTCCTTAACATAACAAAAAATTATTTTTATAATTATGTATTTTTGATATACTGAATTCAATACTCTCAAAGATTTCTTGGAGAAATTTAGAAAATGAAATCTTACAGGTACAGGTGCTCCTATCAATGTACCCACTATGTCCCCTATATCCAAATCGTGTAGAAGTATTGTCTGCAATTTTATAACCATTTTATTATACGTTTTTTTTTTTTTATTCTTATCAACCATTGCCGACTATTTCATCACTGAATAACGGGAAAAAAATCACCATTTTCAGTTTCACTTCACATCATGATACTAAAATATATAGTAAAATAAGTTCGTTGCCAGAAATACAAGAGTGCAAATGACGCTTACCTCGTCACCACCTTGGCTTAGCCCTGCGTGCTCATCACTCATTTTGCTAATCGATACGAAAAGAAATATGTGTTGAAAATACAAGAATTCGAATTATATAGGTCCGACAATTTGGATATAATAAAAATTCCATTATTTTTTTCCATAGGCCAAGGTTTGGTAACACGTACCTAACCTCGAAAACTAATTGTTAGAATACCTATTTTATGACAATGTAATCATGAAACATATACTTACGCAACTTCCGTTCACACGAGGCGATGTAAGTATATTAGAAATTTAATGTTCAACTTTGCTGACGAAATAGTCCACTTTTGTGAAGCACATGCACTGGACCCACGTGTAGTTTATACACAAAACATCACGAACGCTGCGCGCTTCGAGACTTGGCCCAACTCGGATATACTCGGAAATTCCCGGCAACGAGCGTACTATTCTCGCTGGTAATCTTTGTGAGAAAAGTTCTCAACTTGTATTACGTTCGGTTGAAACACGTACAAGGTGTATCATATTTATATACATTGCCGTTCGTATTGGAAATTTGCCCAACGATTTTTAGGAAAATGTATTGGCTTCTCTAATTCATTATTCTAGTTGTTTAGGTATCACTTACTAATGTGTATGTTATTATTTATGACTCTCATCTTTACTATCCGCAGATGCCTATATTTAACAGCCGTTCATTACTTGTTGCTCTTCTCGATGGCAAAACCTTACATTCAAGATATTAGCTTTCTCTATTACCATCGGAAATATTGTCAAAACAGCAGAAGTGTCCGCGAAACGCCAGCCATTATGGAAATCTTTGCCAGCAAAAGTCTCTCCGTGTGGTGGTTCTCCGTCTTGTGAATGACGGCTGGCTTGCCGAGCGTTTAAGCAACGTTTTGCCAGCTCGTCTTCCCCCCACAGGATCACAGCGACGTCCTTCACGAACCTGGAGTCTGGTCTGTGTAACATGACTTCCCATGTGTCACGATTAATTTCGACGCCTTTGTAAATCTCTACCTGCGAAATTAATTACATGCATCAATTATTTCATAACCAGTTAACCAGTGCGGTTACCATTGATATTACGCAGGCAAATACGATTTGATGTTAAAGTTAGTCGATTTTAAAACATGGTACTGGCCATTTCCTGTGGAATGTTCGCACGCCTACGGACCGTCTCCGTTGGGTACAGTCGACAGGAGCGTCTTGTTGCCTACCATGAGCAGCCATCCGAGGCGTCAATGCGGCTATGGCACGGCGGTGATGGGCAATGGCGGGCAACTGATTTTTCGTCGTTACCGGGGAATGGCGTCTAGACCGATGACCCAGTCGAGACTTGTTGTACACAGGTGTATGACACCGGGTACTTCGCGATGACGTGTGGCTACGAGGCATACTGGGCGTCTCTGGAGTTGGCACACGTCGCGATGACGTGCGACTATGAAGCGTACGAGGCGTCTCGGCAGTTGGCACACGTCGCGATGACGTGTGACTACGAAGCGTACGAGGCGTCTCGGGAGTTGGCACACTTCGCAAGCTGTCGATCGGTACGTCGTCCCCGTGTGAACTTTTATTTTTCCAAGAGTTCCCCTGACGTTCGCCGCTACGGTCGTCGAACAATCGTCTCCTGACAATTGCAGGCGATTTTTGGACGACCGCATTACATGTTTTCTTATTGATGACCGTCTCCTCGGAATCAGATCGTTGCATCGAAAGTGGATCTGCTAGGCATAGCGAACACATGTGACGTACACTAAACGTGTTTGATGTTGACCGGTTCAAGGCCACGCATATTTTCGACAAATGCGAATCTAGATGAGAACCGCTTGATTTGTCGGAAGCACCCCTAGTGTATCTCGCCCCGATAAAGATTTTGACTCGCTGTATTATCGATATTGATTTTGAAGGGCTAGACATCGCTAAATTCAGCTAAAAAAAAAAAAGAAAAACAGCTATCGATATCTTTATAAGGACGAGATTCGTTCAGAGGCCACTAGGGGCGCTATCGACGAATCAAGCGGCTCTCATCCAGATTCGCATCCGTCGAAAACATGCGTGGCCTTGAACCGGCCAACATGAAACACGTTTAGTGTACTAGATACTAAAACGTTCCCGTGAAACAATCGAAGTCAGTCACCGCCTACTCGACACTACCCAAGTTTTTCGACCGAGGCTGGCCATCCTCTTTTAAATTTTGAAGTTTCAAAGGCTGTAAAATGATTGCATAAATAGAATAAATGTTTCACGGAAACCTCTTATTGAACATTGCGATAGGTATAGTAATATTCTGCGAGAGCCAATCGATTACACGATGTCATGCAATACAAGAAATACAGTTCACAGATTCTGACCGTCAGCGTTTTCATCCCCTTTGGATGTTTCCGCGAAGTCTGGCCTGGCATGCACGAACTTCTTGTATTTATTAATGACGTCCAAGTGTGCTTCCCGCATCGCGACATCTTTGGGCCCAGGATTAACCCAGATAACCACGTGCGCGCAAATTTTACAGCAATATGACGGAAATTCGTGTAGAATATTGTTGGCAATATCAGAGCAAGGTGCGTCCTCTATTACTGTAAAAATTAGAGCAATATTTGTTCAACAAAAATTGTCAGCAAATTGCAAGCAAGCCTTGTTGTACTACGTAATACGGTCGGGAACAACATGGGCGCAAATTTTCAGCAAATAGTCGGCAAGGTTTATTTTGCAATGTTTTTTATTTCAGATTTTAGGATGGTTTTCTAGCGTCTGTTCGGGACGAAGGTAGTCACTCGACCTTGACATATTAGTTTGGTTGAGTGGTTTTTCTAGCTTTGTCTCGAACACATGATGTATCAGTCATTGCTGATTGTAATAATGATACTTTAAAGGTTATACGAAAACGTTTATTACGCATGGGCAGGTGATCCTCAGATCTCTTCGAATAGTTCATTAACATTGAAGGATAAATAACTTAATTGAGACAGTGATTATATATCCCGTTCATCTTCATCAGCTGCTTCGTATTCCGTATCTTCATCGTTTTCAGTTTCTTCATCGTTCTCTTCTTCCCCTTCTTCCTCGTTTTCTTCTTCGTCTCTTTGCTGTTTATTATTAGTGCGCTGCATCGCACCAAATATTTGTTGCGCTCGTCTTTTTTTCTGTCTTAAGACACTCTCCTTCTTTTGTTTAGGTTCGCCAGCTTTTTCTGAGTTCCGGTGTCGCTGTTTTGCAGTTCTAATACACTCCTTCATTTCTTCCTCGAAATGAGCCAATGTTGGTACAAATGGCAGATGTCTGTTAGCAGCAACAGCTTCTACATGAAAAAATCATTCTTCCAGTTACGATTTTCCAGGTTCGAATGTGCAACAAATATTAAAAGTATATTTTATACGCTACAAACGACAAACGAAAGCTCATTCCTGAATAATCCGTCGACGTGTGATCAGGAAACTTTTTTTACTATATTGATTGCTTGGGGGCAAAGCTACGTGTGAAAGTGAAACAGATGTACCGTAAATTGCAGTTGCAATTTTTTTATCATAAAATGAATGGCAAGTCTCAGTCCCCCAATACGTGAATTTCCTACAGCACTCGTCGGTTAGGCATTCCTTCAGGCTGTTATTGAATGCGTCCCTCATGGTCAAACCTCCCACATACTTCAGATACTGCACCTAAGGTATTTTACCTTGTGTGAGTAATGAATTAGAATAACATATATTATGTAACACAAACATAATATATGTGCGTACAAGTTCACGATAGTCGGTGCGGTTCATCGTGTCCAAAAACTTAACATCAGCTGCTCGTCTCGCGGGTATAAACGCAGGCTTACGAGGAACCTTGGGGCTGATGTTGTCTCGAAGTTCATCCATTAAATCTGTCAATTGATTCTTCACCAGTCTGTAATAAACAATAATCATACAATTTTTCGGATGTGGAGTTGAGAAAGTTTCAAAAATATAGGCAAAAATGATTAAATGTAATGCATAACATATGCGCTTACATTATTTCTTGCGTAAAAGTATCCGATAATGTTGATAAGACTTTGTGTAAACGTCTGAAATTATAATATGACAATGAATTAAACTATAAACATTTAATATCGTATTACACTAGGACCTCGATTTAACGGTCAGTGGCGGGACCGGCTACGCATCTCACCTTCTTAAATCGAGGTTGCGTACACTCCGCCCAAGCAGTATCTGCGCACCGGCCCCGGCCGCTGTCGCCAGCAGTGCCGTACAATGAAGCGCGCAACGGCGCCCCTTTGTTGGTTAGACGTGTACGTTTAGCCGGTACCGCCATGACGGTAACATAACCTTCAATATGCCCCTTATGCGCCACTATTTTGTAGCGGGCCTGGCCGCGGAGACATGAAGCGACCCCCACCATCTCCCACCACGCGGCGAACCGGTTGATAAATGCAGCATGGTGGGGACCGTCGCTTAAATCGAAGACCGTTAAATCGAGGTCCTAGTGTATGTTGAGCATAAACCTTGAAAAGAGAGAACATTACTGTATTTCAACTTTTAATGAAACATCTTGTTCATCAGTTCCCGACAGGTTTGTTTTCTGTGCTACTGGATTTGAATCTGTACTTCGGTTGTGTGCATTCCGGAGAGTCCCCGAGCTTCCTGTCGGATACCAAAGTGTTGCATTATTTTCTATTATGGATATTAAAGCAAACTCGTTGAGAAAAGAAAGTAGATAGGACAGTGTGTTTACAGAATCTAATGATCAGAAAGGATTGAACTTACCAGGTACGATAATTGTAGAATCTACTATGCGCGGCATGACTTTAGGAGGCACAAGATTTGAAGATGCATTACTTTCAATCCGCCTAACTGTTGAAATATACGATATGACAATTTTTTGTGAATTATAAAAAGAAGAATAACAAAGTAAAGTGCAGTATTAAAACCTCCTTCATTTAAATCGGGTGTGGAATCAAGAGGTGAGGATAACAATTCAATCAAATCAGATGTGGACTGTTTCTGGCGCTCCGTTCTTTCAAAGTATGCCTGGTCAGCTATATAATGAAATGTTTGTATTTCAATAAATAAATAAAATCAATCATAATTACTCCGAAAGATAAAATATAACAAATCATTTTAATAATTTACCGAGTAATTCAATAGCATATAAGTTGTAATAAACTATTGATGTAACCAACCTGGTGAAATATGTGGATCATGACAACTAGGTCTTAGGGGGATCGGGTTGTACGGTCCCCTGGTATGCAGCTCATATGCAGCTGCTGCCGTTTTTGGATGGTTGAAAGAATAAGCTGGTATTACCGAAAAAGAATTTGGCTTTAGCCCTACAAGAATATACAGCATATCAATTGATGAAAGTGACAATGATCACGGAAATACAGCAGTATAACAACTGAATTAATAATACCTTGAGTATTTGCAGGATTAAATGAATTCTGGGGGGTTGTGAAGTTCTTTTGCTGCGAATGTTGATGCAAGTTATGATCAGGTGGTAATTTTTCGTTCCATTGGTCTGAAAAATATTGAATATCTGTAACATGCACTTCTCAAATATTCAAGAAGTTCAATTTTTGAAATATGAATGTATTATTGATTACCATTTAAACTTTGATTCGGCGAAACAGCGGACACAAAACTAGCAGGTGATGCCTGTCGTGACTCACTTTCATACTTCGATAAGATAACCTTTTTATGTGAAATAGATGCAGCGCTTAACGATTGAGACACCTCTGTTTTTTTATCTAGGAGCGCAAAATAATGGTTATCAGATAGATGCATGGAATTATTATGCCTGAAAAAAAAATTTATATCTTTAAATCAAAACATTCAATTTACATTACCATGAGAACGCAATTCTCTATGGATATCTTCTATATCATCCTTTAAAGAAGTGTCTACGAAGTTTGTTTTGACTCTTTTCAACGCACTTTGTGAATCGTTCTCTGACGTAGATTTATATCTTCTCGGTTTTTTCGTCACTCGTTTTGGCCGAGTTGTTTGAGAGGCGCTTTTTTTCATAGTTATTTATCTGTAACAAACCTTTACTCAGAAAAAAGCATGTGCGTATGTAAGACATTTCAGGGAGGAGTGACATACCATATTGTTCTATACGTTGGCGACTGTTTTCGTGTTCAATTATTTCAAGCTAGGTAATCAAAACCGTAATATTGCGAATGATAACTTATCAACATCTTACTGTATGAAATTCATAGAAACATTAAGTTGTATACACTATATATACGGTTCTTATTGAGAAATATTTAGGACTATGCTTATACTTCTATGACTTAATTTCCTATTACTTTCAGAAGAAAGAATCGACGATGCCCTCACGGGCGATGCGACAATAAAGGAAGGAGAGAGAAAGAATCGACATGGTAAATGAATTGTAACATTTTGAATGCGATTAAGATTTGTGTTATACATTTCAAGGCGTTTCTAGACGATTATTTTTCCCATCCAAATTCCAGCCAATAGAATTGCACCATTCGACGTTATTTTGCATAGCGTACACGATATTTAACTGATAATTTTGATAATGCCACTCGTAATCTCACTTGTGCTTTCACCGCGGTAATTTTTCATGTTGATATATATAAAAAAACAAAAGATTCTCCAATCCAGTTAACCCCCCATCAAATCTGACAGATTAAATTATAATTATAATTCTGTGACTTTGAAATTTTGATTCTGAACTGTGGATTTTGTCTCATGGTGCAATTCTATCGGCCGAAATTTGGATGTAAAAATAATCCGCCGAATACCATACGAACTTCTAAATTAATCGGATATTTCTCTTAAGATTCCTTGCAATCAAACGAAGGGAATAAATTCACACTCGTAAATATCAGACGAAGAATTCCCTACTTTCTCATTCATGCATGACAAACACAACAATACTTAACGTACAACAAGGCCACTCTTTTATAATCTCGCATGTAAAGAAGACTCGCCATATTTCAAAAGTTTTTCCTCAAAAAAATTAAATTTTTTTCGCCTAATGATTATGTACAGAATTCATAAATTTCGATTGCTTATTCTAATTTAAGATAAATAATCATCTATATGTGGACAGACACTATGTATTTGCCATGAACAGGATAATCATTATCATCTTCATCGTCGGAATCTTCATTGCAATGACTTTTCCAATATGGCATTCTGAAGCACTTAGCTTTAACATCACGAAAAGGAACAACCATGAAGTTAGACAACATTGAGCATCTAAATGTTCCCACTAACGACGATGGGATGCCTACATCGAAAAAATCTTCTACCGCGGTGAACTTTTGCACTAATAAGTAAATTGAGTCGTCAGCGGTTTGGAGAATATTGTATACAATACATATTGACGAATTTTTTAAAATGCAACAGTTATCGCTTTTTTGTATCGATAAACACATATTTGCCACTTTTAATTTCCTGAACGTACGCACTGTACACCTTACATCATCTGTCATATTTGAGGGCAACGGACCTCTCTCTTTTCTTGGAAATAGTTTCACGCTGTTGTCATTGCTTATTGCGATACTATTCCTTTCAACTACTTGTTCTCTTTCTTTCAGCCTGAATGATATTTGTTGTAATGGCAGCGCCGGTTTACGATAAAACTTACGAAAAAATGTGATATTGTTTTCATATGGAAAAGCAGAAAAAGAATCCAAAGGACCGAACCTTTCAACATCGTCCACAAGATGCTGCAAAGCATGAATATTGTAAGAAATAAAGTTCAAATCGTAAATTGTTTCACACCTTAGAATAAATTTTTTTTCACACATGAACGGAAAGGCCTATTTCGCTCCCGGTAGAGAGGGAGCGAAATATACCATTGCGTCCTTCGGTAGGAAAGGGTGTGGAAAGTCTTTCTTTCCTAGGGAAGAAAGTCTTTCCTCCCTAGGGAAGAAAGACTTTCCACACGGAAGTAGTGGCTGTAGAGTGAAAAGACCGGGGAGGACAGGCTCTCCGGTAGGTAAGACTAGTGTTCGGCTTCTGCTAGCTCGGCCGGTACAGTCGGAACGGCTTCGAATCCACCGAACATAACCTAAAATATTTGTCATGTGTTGAGTTTCACGCACGGTTTCACGCACATTCGGGATCTGACAAAATATAACTCTATCAAAAGACATTAGCAAAACTAAAATGGCATCAAGCAGCGATAGTGGGGGAGAACAATTGCCTCCACATATAATCGAAACGGCTAATCGCGTCATAAATAATGCGTTACCCGAAAAATCCAAAGAAAAGTATGTACATACGTACGAAAAGTTTTTGGAATGGCAAAAAAAACAAGGAACAACCTCATTTGCAGAAGCTGTACTGGTGGCATATTTTGAAGAAATATCCAAAAAACTGAAACCATCAACTCTATGGTCCATATGGTCCATGCTGAAAACTACTATAGACAACAAAAAAGGGATCGACATCACAAAATATACACAACTGCACCGCTTTGTTAAGAGACAAAATGTGGGATTTACAAGTAAAAAATCAAAAGTCCTCACATCGGAGGAAGTACAAAAATTTTTACGTGAAGCGCCAGACTATGAATATTTAGTAACGAAGGTAGAACCATCATGGAACATATAGTGACAAACATATATGTAATATAAAATTACTTTTACAATGTTATTTCTAGGTAGCATTGATCATTGGAGTTTACGGTGCTTGCAGAGGAGGGGAACTGTGTGGTTTGACAATGAGCAATGTAACAGATAAAAACTCTGTTATACACATGAACATTCCGGATACAAAGACCCATTTGCCAAGGACGTTCGTAATTGATGGTGAATATTACGACACTGTGAAAAAATACATAAATTTGCGACCTGAAAAGGCATCGACCGAGCGATTCTTTTTGAATTATCAATCTGGAAGGTGTACTCGACAACCGATTGGCAAAAACAAGTTGAGCAACATGCCGGCTCAGATCGCTACCTATCTGAATTTACCAGATCCAAAAAATTATACCGGCCATAGTTTTCGCCGAACATCAGCGACTCTTCTTGCGGATGCTGGTGCCGACATGGTATCAATAAAACGCCACGGTGGATGGAAGTCGGACAGGGTGGCGGAGGGCTACATCGATGACTCCGTGATGAACAAACGAAAAAGATCCAACCAACTGACAGAATTCATAAATTCAGCTCCGTCAATGTCAAAAACTTCTACTGATATTCCATTACCGAAGAGAAAGGAAGAAGAGGTGAAGCAGGGAAACGTTGGCGAATCTTCGTCAAAACCCACAGACTCCGTAGACACTAAAGAAAACTCCTCGCCAGGGATAGTTAATTACAATTTTCATATAAACTCTCTAGAATCTTTCACTTTCAATGAGAAAAAAAACCCTTAAGTTATTAAAAAGTACAAAGAAATCATATATTGCACAGGGTAAGTTTCCTGAAGTAAAACAAAATGCCGCTTGAAAGCCTGACGCCTTGTCGGACTTCAGAAAACTCACCCCATATAATAATGCTAAGAATAGGAATAAGAAAGGAAAAAAACTAAAAACCAAAGTCCTTTAATGTGATAAAGTTAACTCTCTTAAAAACATTCTGTTATAAAAAAAAAGGCAATATTATCATTGTAGTGTTCTAGCGATAAACTTAGCAATAAGGAACTCAAAGTCATAGGAATAAAAGTGTTGTATGTGATAAAATTAACTCTAATATAAAAATATTCCAGTATTAAAAAAACAGACAATATTGTTATGATAGTATAATAGAGATAAGAACAAAACTAAGAAAAGAAAAATACGTAATACTATTTTTTTATGACTGCTAGAAACTAAAGAAAAATGTTACCAAAAAAAAAATGATACAATATAAGAATACAATTAAAATAAATTCGATTTTTTTATCAATGAGTTTCCAAGTTTTGTGTTTCGTCGGGGGGGGCTTTGCCCCCCCGAACCCCCCCACGGGGGCTTCGCCCCTCGCCCCCACCAGGGGCTTCGCCCCTGGACCCCACCGCCACGCACAGTGGTCTGCCAAAAGTCACCTTTTCCGGGATCTTTGCGCCCTTTCATTATCTGTACAAGCAAATTGAAGGCCTTCCATCCATGTGTAAAAAAAAATATCGTGTGCATTACGGGAGGAAGTTTTTGCTTCCTCGGCGAAACTTGCTGCCCTCGCCGACTTGCGCTCCCTCGGTATGTCTTGCTGCCCTCGCGGAAGGGGGCAGAAACGAGGCGAGCCTTCGGCTCGCCTCGTCTCTTCCCCCTCACAGCTCGGGCAGCAATTTGACACACCTCGGGAGCGCAAGTCGGCTCGGGCAGCAAGTTCCGCGCTCGTGAGCAAAAACCTACTTTCCTCCCTAGATGCACAATATACTATTTTCAAAGCCAATCTGGCGAACAATAATTGTGAATTGTTAGGCGATTTGCATGTGAGACAACGCAACGCTGTACTCAAAAGTGAAAAATGAAGGTACACTTCTTCACTCAAAATTCCGTGCATGACCACCATACCACAATACAGGAGAAATTGACGATGTTGAGTGGCCTTGTAATGTTTGTACATTTTCAATGATTCAGGTTTTCGAGAGAATTCACTTGGACAGTATTTTGCGATAATTTCCATCCTTTCGGAAACCAAATCAATTTGCCTGCCATTCAATTTAACTTTTTTACCATATGATCCGTTTGTCTAAGCGGTAAGAAGTTTGTCATTAATTCCCATGTACATATGCATGCCATCAATGGGCACTTGAGATGGAGTATTCATAGGTAAGTTCAATAGAGGACTTTGTTGGATATGGTGATCTTCATCATCAGCTCGTCGATATTCTTCATCTGTCCGTGACTGGTGATCAACACCCCGAAAAGTCATTGTCTTATTATAGCGGTAACCGTACACCTTGCATTTTGGACACGGTGCAGCAGAGTTATGACCCTTATGACAAAGAATCCAAGATCGAGCTACCGTATCTGCGATAAATGCTCGCAGCTGTATTTCGTGTCTTCTACCATTATACTCTATACCACCGCTACTTACGATATCATTTACCTCAGTTATAAAAGAATTTAAAAAATCTTCAGGATTTGCAGGTTTCTTTATCCCTTTATATATACCTACGACTTCCGGCTTACAATTGGGAATATTGGCAACTCTAATTTGAATTGGCCAAATGTCACATCTCTTATTCAGCTTCGCTCCATCTGTACTCCAATCGATTTGCAATGTTAAAGGAATGACTTGTACTGTAGCTTTTTTCAGAATTCGAAGTATAGATTTTTCAAATCCTAAATGCAAATATTCTCCAGGTACAACTTCATATATTGGATCTGGGTGAACGCGAGGAGTTTGAAGGAAAGTTCGCATGTCCTTTGCCAAATATTGTAGGCATCTATGAGTCCGCAGAGTTTTTAAAATTATATTGCCTTGCTTATGAGTAAGAGATCCTTGTAGAAAAGCTGATGCTAACTGTTGATCGAAAGCATTTCTAGTACAATTAGCCTGATCAACATTAATATTAACCCTACTGTCATCAAAATTACTACAATTAGCAGAAGATTCATGATTTTCAACTTGAACATTATCTATTCCATCATTATCTATAGTAGTCTGCGGAAATATGTTATCGGAGCTGCCGGATCGAGATGGTATCGAAATTTTATGACTGCGCAGGCATTCGATGGAAGTCTCGTGTGGTTGAGGAAATAGCGTATTAGAAGAGTGCGAATCTACTTTTCCCATGCTGTAAACCGCAAAACGTCTTCTGATTCTCCTTTTGTGACGAGCAGATGTTAGGTGCAGGGGCTTACGATTAACTTGAAAGTTACTTTTTTTTTTTGAACCCATATCTCTCCAATTGTTCCCCAGTTTCTGAATAATACAAATTCATGATATAAAGAATACATTTTCTTTTTTGAAAGAATACAATTATTGAACTACTATATACCATGAATATTCGTGGATCCGGGTCACTACAGGTTCACTCGATTCAGCTCGACAAAGGCCGTTTTCCGTTATTCGATTGAAGCGCTGAAAATCTAGAGGGAGAGAGACGGAGTTTGGGGAAAATCAAGAAGAGTCACAAAGACACCTTATTACTGACAGCGCTTCAAGCTAATATCCGAACACACCCAAAGATATTTGCATCTACGGCAATGCTAATATCTGAGCTGAATCGAGTGAACCAGGAGTGACCCACATCCACGAATACGCATGGTTTATATTATATAGAAAGGTTTCAGTGAACTTTTCCACTCAGTCACAGCCAACTCTGCACACTCCAGGTGTTTCGTCTGTTTATCGCAGGCCGGCCATCTGCAATTGTTCTCTACTTGAATTGATTTGCTTTCGGATGACATCAATTAAAAAAAAAAGTTAATGGCCAGCCTGCTATAGACAGACTAAAACGGATGTAGCCCTGGTAAAAAAAGGCTACTTTATCGATTATCCATACGAATCATTCTAATACCTTCAATTACATGCGGCCAAAGTATTCATTTATAAGATAATTGCTTCAGCAGATCCACAGAAAATGTATCTGCATATGCAAATGTACTGTGTACACAAATTGGTGTGTATAGTCTAGCTAATGATTGGAATTAATTATTTGCAAATAAGTTATAGGTGAATTACTGCTATATGGCTATATGTATGCCTAGACTTTGAAAATATAAGTTAGCGCGGGCATGCCATGCGCCTCATATAACCTCTAATTATCAATTTACTTACATATTATGTACTATATACTAATATACTTACATATTATAGTTCTTCTTACAGAGACAACAGATCTTGGCACAATGCACGGTAAACTTAATCCACAATATTTCTGGAAAATATAATAATCGACCACTTTCACAGAGTACGTTTTTATTTCCACGTGACCGGTATTCGGTTATACGTGCCTGTTGCACTATATGGCTGCCGTTCCATGTGCCATGCGTTTCGCAATTCCTACAGCGGACTGAGGGAACGATGGGCCAATTTAGAGCGGAATTGACCCGGCGCGACATTCAAATGATACAAATATAGTCATACGTATCTATAGTTACTGCACAAAATGAACTTATCACCACTTTTTATGGGTGATTTCTTTCACACTGCAGGATTGTTAAATACAATAATGAAATTTAAAAGGATTACAAGTTAAAAACTTTATACTGGAAATTCTGGTATAAAATTAAAATTCATGCGACCTCTGAAACCCCAGAACAATCATATTTTTATAAAGATCTATAATCACGAAATCACATCTGCCATACCAATGTCTGCTATTCAGAATTTCATATTTCTGTTATCACATCGGGATTCAGTGACCTCAAAAACCTTCTCACCGTGCTCATCACAGATTTTTTTAACACAATTAATAAAAATCCGATGGCAAAATTTTTTTTTAAATTTACGATTGGAATCAATTCAGCCATAGGGCGGAATGAAATTCGAAAACGTGTACATATGTTTATGCAAATACATCTTTTTATCATAATATATAGGGCATTCCATGGTCATTCACAGAGGATGAAACGTTCAACTAACTTGAATTTCGACTACATGCCTTACATGGCGATAAGTCATAAATGGATCAACTGACTAATTAACTTGAATTTGCCTAATATTTTTTGGTATTGTTGTTATCACTGAAAAGGGCGTCTATGTGGGCAATTCCACCTCAAATCGGCCGATTTTGGGTGTTTTTTGACCTCGTATCTTTTGAATCGATTTAAACTTTTTTTACGTGAATTCTACGTCAAAATAAAATAAAAATTTGAAAAAGATCAGAGATTCCATTGATGATAACAACAATACCAACATAAATGTTGAGCGAATTGGAGTTTCCATAATATTGCCAACAATTTGCTTGCAACTTGTTGTCAAATCGGGCTACTTCTGGTTGCTAGCATATTTTCAGCAAAATTTGCTGAGATAATAAATGACAGCAGTTATTGCTGTACATTTGCTGTAAATTCTAATGTATAAAAAGTATTCTCAGCAAGTAGTTGACAAAATGACGAAAAAAATTTGCAGCAAGTGTATTGGACGTTTTGCACATTCACACTTGGTTATCTGGGAATCTTCCGCCTGATCACATGTACACTGAAAAAAATGGTTCCGAATTAACAATAATACTGTTATTGTTGGCCAGTTATAGGTATACTGGTGAAAAAATATTGCCCACACAGAAAATGCAATAGCTCTTTGGGAAAACTCCGATTGCTGTAAAGTTCATACAAATATGACTAGTGCAGTATTTCTAATCTAACAATAATATAGCTGGTTGAGACAGAGCAGTTTCGTCTATGTAAGCCTACTGCGCTTTTATGGACGACACTTAATCGTCTAGCTAGCCTAGTCAATATAAATAGCTGGAAATATAGCGTTTTGGTGAAAAAGTCATACTAACATAGCTCGCGAGACTACACTGTATGGTATAGCAGCTGATTTTTTACGTGCCTCGCTAATTTAACCTTATAGTATAGCTGGAAGAATGACAGCTATACTAGTCATTCTTCCAGCTATACTAGTATGGCTCGCGACACTATACTATGTTGCTGAAACACCTATAGTAATTTGTAAACGCATAGTGACTGGGAACGCTGTTCGCTGAGCTTCACTAAGCATCGCGTGACGACGCGACCACGCTTTTTACGCGATGGACGACCTTGTGAAAAATAAACTTGGCGAGTGGAATCTTAGTGATTTACTACCAACATTTGAAGGTAAGTCTTTTTTTACTTGTCTACGATAATATTTGAAAAACTAGTATTTTACCTCTTATACACAGACACGCCAATCATGCATGCAAGCGAATGTTTGTAGGCTAGATTTATATCATCATTTCCCTGCATATTTACTCATAGTGAAGTGAATATAATATTTTGATAATGAAATAATCCCGCTGTATGAATCTAATAGAATTCGAGTGAATGATGATTTCTTATTTAACCTGCAACCTCTTTGTCATAAGTCTACTTCTTTCCCTGTCGCTTTTCGTAGTTATAAAACACGTGGTTGTGTTTGCCTCAGTGTAGTGGACGGTGGTGGCCCTTATATCCAGCTACTAAGTATCTCCAATTTGATTCCATTTTTGGATTTGCCAATTGTTATTCTGTGACCCGACTTTGGAGCTGAAGTTAAATTCAACTAATACAGAGCGACCCAGGACTCCCGCACCGAACTGAACAGGCAGATTCCTTGTTGAATTCTAAGACGAACGTTCCTTTACGAAAACTCTGTAAGGCCAACAGTTCTCGAGTTATTAAAAACTGCGATTGACCAATCAGAGCGTTTTTCTAGTCAACCGCTTCATAGTTTCAGCGGTCCAGGTCGTCCGCTCCATAGTTTTTGGCCGTTCACGTCAACCGCTCTGTTACGAGAGAGATAGATAAGAGAGAGGTTCGTTAGATGTGGGTGAACAAAATTAGTGAGAGAGGCCTAGGATGAGTGACTTACGGGATTAATGTTTAAGAAAAGCTTACACGGGGTTTAATTTCTTTTTACTTAAAACTCGTGTCTTTATTTAATTTCCACGATGGAATACAGTTGACCACGAGGCCGAGAAATTACAAAGGATGATTCCCACAGGGAGATCTGAGACATACTGATACATATAGACTTCGATTTAGTCCGTAGGGATATACACATACATATTGAATAGTTGTTACGCTCGGTGCGCAATACATTCAGAGTTTGAGTCTACCCGGGTAAACACTGCACGGTGGTATGTGTGTGTGTGTGATAAGCGCTGGCCGTCCAGCTGATTTGAGCTAATAATTATACTTCGCCCGAACACGCTCCATAGTTTTAGCCCTCCAGGTCATTAGCTCCATAGTTATCGGGCGTCTAGGTCAACCGCTCCATAGTTTCAGCGGTTCAGGTTATTCGCTCCATAATTATGGTCATAGAGAGACGCTCTGATTGGTCATTTACGATGTTTTATAACTCGAGAAAAGTTGGTCTCAAAGAGTTTTCGTGAAGGAACTTTCGTATCAGGATTCAATAAGGAACCCAGCTGTTCCAGGTGGTGCGGGAGTTCTGGGTCACCCTGTATAGGAATAAAAAACTTCAACAATTTCAGAAAATGAGATCGACGGGGAAGCATTTCAATGCTTAACAGTCGACGTTATCGCGACTTTGATTCCAAAACTGGGCCCCCGAATGAAATTTTGCAAATACCACGAAGCAGAACGTAATCTAACATTAGCAACCATTAGTTTGGATTCAAATCTGTTTAAAAGTGTGAGAATTTATTTTTCATTTACATCCCAGAAAAAATGTGTTCATATAAATTCATTCCATGAAACTTCAACATCTGCAATTTGACGTTCACACGTGTAGAACTATAGATGAAACTTTCGATTTTTTTCAAACATATCCTTAACAGCTTGAGTTAGGCGATCTGCAACCTTTACCCATCGAGATTGAGGTACCAATCGCCGAAAGCTCTATTGCGTCTCCCAAACCAACAAATACCATCTACATCTAGCTAGACAAACCGGCTGCAGAACAGTCTTCGGAAGGCTCTGCAGTTCTTGCGTCTGGTAAATATCACATATTATAATTTTTATGGCAAACTTTATTCAAAGTAGCTTATTTTGAAGATAATTAGAAATACCAATAAACTATGTAAAATTGAAGTCATGAGTTCTTCAACAATCTCTTTCTCTCCTTAGGCGGCAATAAATAAACATGTTTTAATGAGCACTGAGTTTTCTTTGCCGTCAAAGGGGTAAATGAGCTTCGTCCCTTCTGATTCTCCTGTTCTGAATGATTTATAATTAACTTGAACAATGACAGGATCAAAAGCCACGTTGACATCCGCTGACATATGCGAAGCAACCAATTTAAAAGTGGTGAATATTAGGGATATGTTAGAACATTCCTCTGAGGGCAAGATTGTTTTGCAAGCGAGTGCTCGGGGCAGCGTAAAGCTCAGTGATAAACACCAACTCATGTTAGCCGGAGCAGTTATTTCTGAAGAAATAAATGATTCCAAGGATTATCTGTAAGAATTGAAATTACATTAATCTTTTGTTTCTGCAATATCAGTCATGAAATTTGCTCTAGTCGTACATTCTTCATGAAACATAGGATATCCAGTAAACGGTTGACGCAATTGGCCGAATCGATAAAAGTGACATTTCCAAAAGAGTCCGTTGCTTCTTACTACGTACCATTCAAACTCAATAAAGTCACCAAGACAAGGGTATTGGCTAAAGGCAAGCTCTACGATAAATATTGTACATATCGTGCACTGCTACGTCGAAGCGGAGTCATCGTCACAGAAAGTCATGCGAAGAATGGAGGCCAAACACCAGAACGACCAGTTGCTGTTGGAGCTTCCATAACGAAAATCGATTCTTGGTACGTTTGTATCAATCATGTGCGATATAAAGTCAATACACCTATAGAGGCAGTCGACATAGCGTTCAAAAGCTACTACGCCTTGCAACTGCGGTACCCGAAGGAAGCAGAAACAAGTTGGTTGGTACTGCAAAGTAGAATATACGAGATCAGGGGTGAACTTGACTGTACTGTTCCTAGTGTGGTAAACCTACTAGCTAATATAAATTGTAGTACCTGAAGAAGTCTTTTAAAGTTAAACCTAACGTTAAACTTACTCAAATACTCATGTAAGTTATTTGACTGCATACTTCTTTTGACGATTTTTTTATTCGTTTATAGAATCGTTGATGCGACACTAAGCTGGTCTTATCAATATACCACTGTTATATATTATACCCAATTCTTTATTCATACATTATTATAGTCACATACTCAATATGCCAATCCGTTTCAAGTGTAACAAAATGCACACGGATCTTAGATCTCTGTGGACCCATTTCCAAATAGTACATCGTTTTCACGAGAACAGTACATTCCAATGTGGCGAGGCAAATTGCTTACGGATTTTTGGGCATATTCAATCTTATAAGAGGCACTGGCGATTAGTGCACATTGATGAACGACACACTTACATTGTAGACTCTTGTGTTCATGATATCCCTTCATGGTTATTCAATGATGATAATAGCAGTCAAATCATAAGTGGAGCGCCTAGCGACGACACAGACGTTTGTCTTTCTGTGAACAGTATATGCGACACTGAGAATTCCATTGACAGTTTCGAAAAACTAATCCGTAACAATGCTTTAAAAATGATTGCCAAGCTGCATACTTCTGGTACTGTTCCACGTAACTACATACAACTTGTCATGCAATCAGCCCATACATTTTTGATTAGCGGTCTTGAATCCCTGCGTGGCCAAGTGCAGGATTTTCCTGGCGACACCCATCGCAATGCAGTACTAAAAATGATCGATGTATTTGAAAGAGCGTTTTCCGGTTGTTTAACAGAGCATCAACGAATGCAATACCTAAAGGCGTCTGGCGATTATATTCCTGCTGTCAACTTTGTCATCGGTAATAACTTTCAACCTAAAATTTCTAAAAAAACTGGGCATGTTGAAATGGTCCCCGTACAAGTAACCGGACAACATGTTCCATTGGCAGCTGTTCTCAAAAGAGTATTCGAAATGCCTAACGTGTACGATCATGTCAAGACTTATAAGTCCAATCTGGAAAACGAGACGGAGATTCTCAGCAATTTTATCCAAGGCGATTTATGGAAACAAAAAATGTCAAACTGCAGCGGCAAAGAGGTTTTCCCTTTATTTCCATACTATGACGACTTCGAAACAGGGAATGCTTTGGGGTCTCATGCTGGTGCTCAAAAAATTGGGGGTATTTATGTCTCCGTTCCTTGTTTTCCCCCCGAATATCAGTCCCTTCTTTCATCAATTTATGTTGTTTCATTATTCAAAGCTAACGATAGAAAAGAGTTCGGGAACAAAGCCGTGTTTAAGCAAGTCATAGACGAGCTCAGATTTTTGCAGGAAGAGGGTATTGAAATTGAATCATCTGGCGGTCGCCAACAGAGAATCTTTTTTAAGCTTGGACTTGTAATCGGAGACAATTTGGGCCTCAATTCGATGTTGGGTTTTGTGGAAAGTTTCAATAGTTCCTTCTCGTGCCGATTTTGTAAAATGAACAAACAGGATAGAGCTCGATGTAGTACGCAGAACGACAACCTAATGCGTAATCAGACTATGTACGCAGCTGATTTGGCGATGGATGATTTCAAATTGACTGGTCTCAAAGAGGAATGTGTATTTCATTCTCTACCGGGATTTCACGCAGCTTCTAACTTCGCCGTTGACATCATGCATGATTTATTGGAAGGCGTATGCATCTTTGACATGATTGAAATAATCAAGTACTT
This sequence comes from Tenthredo notha, assembly GCA_914767705.2. Classification (NCBI taxonomy): domain Eukaryota; kingdom Metazoa; phylum Arthropoda; class Insecta; order Hymenoptera; family Tenthredinidae; genus Tenthredo; species Tenthredo notha. Next base: position 764,745 of record OU611907.1, on the reverse strand, counting down.
CACTGAAGTTGTGCGTCTGTTCACTATAGATGACTTGAATGAGCGAATTTCCGGTTATGATTATGGAACAACAGAAGGCAATATACCACCAAAAATTTCTCAAGATCATATAAAAAATAATAAAATAAAAATGTCAGCATCCGAAATGTTGACATTTATAACCCATTTTGGAATTATGGTAGGAGACCTTGTACCCGAAGATGATCCAGTTTGGCAATTTTATCTCATTCTTCGTCAAATAGTCGGTCTTGTAACTGCGAAGCATATACAAGTCGAATGCTGCTCGATTTTGGAATCTCTAATAACTGAACATAATAATTTGTACATATCTCTCTTCAACAAAATTCTGAAACCCAAAGCACATCATTTGGTCCACTACCCTTCTGTGATGAAGGCTTGCGGTCCTTTAGTACATCTGTGGTGCATGCGATTCGAGTCCAAGCATAAAGAACTGAAACTTACTGCGAATGTGACAACCTGCACAAAAAATACTTGTGCCACATTGATAATAAGACATCAAATGAAACTCGCATTTCAATTTATTTCCGAAACCGGTTTTTCACAAATGTTGGAAATGGGTCCCGGAGATTTGGTAGATGTAGAAGATTTAGCTGTAGAGATAGATCCTGATTCTGTCATATCAGCGATGAAATATATTCACGTAGTTGCTTGGGTTAAATCAATGGGGACCAAATATGTACCTGGCAATGCAATATGCACTGGCGAGATTGATGGTTTCCCAACATTTGGTATCATAAAATTTATTATAATCTATAATTATTAAAATCTCTTTGTTATATGAAAATTTGGATGTGATTCAGTTTGATCGACATTTGTACGCCTACCAGGTAGAACCAGCAAGTTCTGAATATTGTAACGCAGTCGAATGTGAAGACTTGCTAAGTCCAATGCCACTACATATGATTGCTGAACATGGTAGAAACTATTTGTCACCGCGCAGCTGGCTGTGATGTAGCTCTATCTTGCGACCGTGTTCCTTATTTGGTGGAGGCTCATTTAGTAAAGTGAACCATGTTCTCCAATGTAATTGAGGGGTTAGTCAACCTTTAGACTCATTAAAAAAAGGTAATTTTCAATATTTTTTTTCGAAAAATCTTTTATTTCGACTACAATCAACATTACAATTAACGGACGTTTTTTTAAGCGAAGAAAAAAAAATTGTGTTCGAACGTCCGCCATTTTGTCAAAAATGGGAATATCGCTAAAAGCTTCGATTAATTTCTAGATTTATTGATTATCTAACCAACGCACTTTGGTTTTTTCGTTTCCGATAATTCAGTCCTGAGAAATCGTGGGCACAGCAAAACGTCTTTTTTTTTTTTACTTTTGGCAGATTCAGTGTATATGGCTCAATTATCAATATTTTTAGTAAAAAAAAAAAAAATTTTAGTAGTTCGAATGTATACCTATTAGATACAGTAATGTTGATTGTAGTAGAAATAAAAGATTTTTCGAAAAAAAATATTGAAAATTACCTTTTTTTTTGATGAGTCTAAAGGTTGACTAACCCCTTAAACAATGTAATTAATGTAATCGCGACAGATGCTTCGTTGCCTACCTCCGTACATTACAGATCGAGTATTGTTAGATAAAAACGAGTCATCATAAGCCAATCATAAATATTATATTTTCAGTCTTATCTTCATTCCTAGTGTATGATTATCTATATGAAATATGGATTTGTCGACCTCTTGTTCAATGTGAAGGGAATTTTTTTGGCGAGCAGGTCGTAGAACAAACACCTATTTGAAGACCAATACGTTTCGACCATTGTTAAGGTCATCTTCGGGAACTTCATTCCATCTATGAAGGACTATAAAAACCTAACATGGAAGTCCAGAGAAAATGGAACCTTATCTGTCAATTCCAGGGGACCTGTATGTGTGAACAAATAATTGTTTGTTCTACGACCTACTGGCCAAAAATAATTCCCTTCACATAATTACCTATATGTATGAATATCATAATCGATACCAGATAATTAAAATAAATGTTGCTGATTATGAAATATATTGGCAGACACCAAAACCTTTTTTCATTTAAATAACCAGCCATACTAGCATTGGTATAATGTCCTGTAATATATCTAGGTTGTGACGTTCCTGCCAACGACCTGGGTTTAAGGCCGGACAGACTACGTCTGCAAAGTCAGACACTCTAGCCACGATTGGCTCACCGGAGAGTTTACTAATTAGTGCTAATTTATAAAATAGTTAATTCCCGATGAAAGTACGAGATGTTGGGCGCCAGGTACCTAAATGATACCGCGGTAACAAAGTGACGTTACAATCAAACTCGAAATAATATTAATAAAGAATTAGATAAAATATAATGAATACAAATTCAGCAACGATATAATTAATTAAAAGTAGCGCGATAATACTCGGTAAGCTCAGCGTGAGGGGAACATGGGGGCGAAATAATGTAGATTAGAAAATAAACAAAAAGGTTGTTAGGTTTATGGATTTAATCACAAAGAAACCCGTAACACAAAATCATAGGTGATAACAATTAACAAGGACAATAATACACACGATAAAACAATTCAATAGTCAAGGCCGATCACATATGTCGGCTTAAATACCAATTAAACAAGATACCGGAAAATAATATCAAAGACAGCTGACTGACTAGGTCACACACATTTAAGTAGGGCAGGGGGTTATACAGAACGTCAGAGACTAGAGAACACGGAGGTAGGTAAGTTAGAATAAGTCACTGAGACAAAAAGAAAGAAAACAATATCTTATGATATAGCAGGAATCAATCACCGAAATATATTAGTTCCTGGGAAATGAGTCGGTAACATAGGGGGATCAAAAAGTCCAGAATCGATGATTTGTGGACTTCTAGTGACTAATGGGACGGGTCGGTATCACGGAATATTCCCTAGAGAAGTACACGGCGTCGGAATCAAATTCAAATAAGGTCGTACAAAGATGGGCAAGGCAATGTTACACGATACACGCCATGTGGCTACGCAGTAACCAACTAACAAAAGGGACGTTAGAATCTATGACAATTATTAACTTTAAATAACAATAATTATACCAGCTCAAGGTTTCTGGGGAGAATGGGGCACTCTTTTCAGTTACTAAGGGGTTAAATTAATCAGAATATCACAATATCGTTTCTACAGCCCGTAGATCAAGATTCGCGGCAGCGAATCGCCGCCAAGTACCCGTAGGCAGGCGAGCGCTAGCCGGGACTCTATTTTCTCGGGGGAACTCTTTATACCTGTAAGCAGGAGGTCATAACTTCGGAACGCGTGAATATTTTTCGATCAAATTCACAAAACAGATATTCCCCCACCACACGACTTCGCTGTATAAATTTGATCGGAATCGGTACACTGGTTTCTGATATATCGGTCACGAAAGTTGATGAAAAAGCATCTTCTTCTTCCACTTCTTCCTGGTCATCAGATTTTCGCTAGACGCTTGCTTGTCCTCACGTTTCTGAACGAACGGTGAAACGGATCGACTTGATCTTTGAAACGTGGGTACAAGCCATCGAAATCTCGCCCCCTATTGATTTTGGCATAAATCTGAGTCCGCACTCGGTCGATATGTGATAATGAAGTTACTAAGTGAGCCACAGAGGGACGACGAAATCAAAATGGCTGTCGGATGGCTGACGGATCGCGGTATTGACAGTTAAAATATTCATAATTTATATATAATCATATTATATAGTTATATATTCATATTATATAAGTATATAAAATGTTATCGGTCAAGCTAATGGTTTTATTTCAGTAAATCAGTGGAACAGTGAATCAGTGAACAATGATCAGAGTGAAAAGTGCGCCGACCGTGGTTTCACGCCGATGACCGTTATTATTTAATAAATCTGCATGATGGCCTGTTGTAAGTGTACGGAACAGATCCTCTAAGCTGGGTTCAAATATTTAGATAAAGAATAAATCAACGATCCTGGCAAAATATTATTTTACTTCAATCCGGAACAAGTGAAAATAAGGTTACGATGACTTACATTAAACGGTATGTACGGACATTGATTTTCACTAGATTTTACATATAATAATACTAGATGAATAGACCAACCTCAACTTCTTTATTTCCACTAAATTTCCACAGTCATCTGGACCATTCCTATCCTATTATCAATCCATTGGAATAGACGAATGTAACACTCCGACAAAACGACGTCCCAAAAACAAAGGCTGCAATTACCAATCCGTTGGAATAGACGAAGATAACATGTCGGCGAAACATCGTCCCAGAACGAAGGTAGCCTACAACTCATAGCTCCAACGTAATAACAATATTAGGAAAATTAGTAGCGATACGGAACCTCTCATTTAATCCTTTGTCGTTTTCTATGTTTCGAAGTCACCTGGCCCTTTCCTATCCTATCATCAATCCATTGGAATAGTCGAAGATAACGCTTTGACAAAACGACGTCCTGAACGAAGGTTCCGATTATCAATCCGTTGAGATAGACGAACATAAAACTTCGGCAAAACAGCGTCCCAAGACAAAGGTAGCCCACAGCCCATGGCTCAAAATGATAACAATGCTAGGAAAATTAGTACTAACATACTAAAATCTCTCCTTCAATTCTTTGTTATTTTATATCTTTTACAGTCACCTGGACCATTCCTATCCTATTATTAATCCATCGGAACAGATGAGCATAACATTTCGGCAAGACGATGTCCCATAACAGAAGTAGCCCACAGCTGCTCCAAAGTCATAACAGTCTACGTATCTACTTCAAATGAACCAGCTTCTACCCGCCTACCAACCACTAACTTCACCTACCTATACATCAGCATCGCAAACTGATTTCCAAACACACTAATATATTTGGAATTGCTGATCATTAAAAGTGTTATAATAGTGCAATACGATACAAGTACGCACACACATGTCGTATACTATTTTTTTCAACTCAGTGTGCGAAATTCTTGACCTGTGAAACACTCTAGAAAATGTGGAAGTACAGTATATATATTGCGATATAAGTGCGAGAGGCAGGGTGTGAACAGGGTCCAGGAGCAGAGCCCCTGGTAGGGGTGCAGGAGGCGAAGCCCCCGCTGGGAGGTTGGAGGGTAAACGCCCCCACCCCCATTAAAAACCAAATACTTTCAAGAACGATTTTCAATAGCATAAAAATTCATTTGTCTTCGAAACTGAAGAAATGAGGAAATCAGAGACAAAAAAAATCATTTTTCAGGCTTCTATATATCCCTTTTCGTAGTCTATCGATGGAAACGCAAGTTACAGATCCAAGTTATATAAGAAAAGCAAGGCTTATTTGATTTTGATAGAATTACATTATTTTTCACATGAATTTTATTATTCATAAATAGGATGTAATCTTGATTTGACATATTGGTAACGCGATTATTCAATCAGTCATATGTATGTCAACACAACTTGACACAAAATTGAGAAAGTTGAATAGCAAAAAATTATTTTAGAAATTATTATTTTTAAACGAAGAGAACTTAATTATTTTCACATATGGAAGGATGTGAATCGGGCACTTTGCACATTACTAATATGGCATGAGGAATCGAGTTTCGCACACTGAGTTGAAATTTTTTTTTCTGACGAGTGTGAATTGGCAACACGAGCCAAAGGCGAGTGTGCAATCACACAAAATCAGAAAAAGGTTTTCCGTCGAGTATTGTACAAGATTTGACTTTATGAGGAGTGAAAATGTATTAAGATCTATGAAATGAGTTGGAGCATTTGATATCTTCAAAAATCTGGTTAAATCGTTTGATACCTTGAAATATGCTATCCATTAGATTATTGGTGGAATGACATTAATTCTTTGGAATCATTTGAAATTATGTAGCACCTTTCGAATTTCCAGAAAATTAGCTGTAGTATCCAACCATCTAAGCAATTATAGAATATTTTCAACTCATATATACTCATATACACTATAAATGATAGGTTGTTGACCAATCACTTCGAACTTCATTTTATTTTTATGATTTGCAGGCGTGACGCGTCGTAAGAGCCAATGTTTCAGGATTACAGATGAGCGAAGATCACAATCTGCATTGATCTAGAGATCGATACGTCACTCTCCGACACATTCAGCTCCTTATCTTACATGAACCTGGTTAATCGTCCTTTACTGGAATTATGACATGGCCGCAGATACGTATGCAAGCTCAGAATGGCCAGTGTTTCAAAACCAAACATCAGCCTACCGCTACTTCAAGGCTGTACAATCTCCACAATTCTTTGGAATCTTACGCCACAGAGCAAGTGAAAAAATTAATCTGGATATCACATATTAGAAGGTATGCTGTACGAGTCGAAATTTCCCAGCTCACCCTCTCCATAGTGTATTGGAATATATTTTAGTAATTACTGTGACATTTCTATTAGATGATCGATCGTTTGTTGATTTGTATGATTCTCACAGTGACCTGAATTAGATTGCAGTAGACAAACATGCAAGCTCCGAACAATCAACGTTGCAGAACACATATCGATGGCTCCGCGGAATAAACAGCTATCTCAGAAGTTGCTCGAAAAAGCAGCTATCTGAGAAGTTGCTCGCAAAAGCAGCTATCTCAAATTTTGCTTGAAGAAGCGGCTATCTCAAAATTCGCTTGAATAACCAGCTATCTCAAAAGTTGCTCGAAAAAGCAGCTATTTCAAGTTTTACTCGAAAAAGCCGACATTTCACGATCGAAATTTTTTAGCCGCAAATTAAGTTGGTAGCACTGTCGCGCGGATTTTGAATAATATTCTACGTCGTCGGCGCTTGTGAGACTTGGAGCCAACTTAGACATAAAAGTACATTAATTAAATAAAACGACGATGAACAGAGAATAAAATTAGTATTTATTCCGCATATAGAAATGTTGAATTTCATTAGGTTAGAGAACTAAAAGACTGATTCATTTTTAAGAAGTATTGTAATTTTAGAACTTTACGTTGAAGTTATTGAAATATTTAGATCTTTAAGAACAAATTTATATAATATTATATACATAACAAATCATATTGGGTATAGTACCGCTAGTACGCAACCTTCCCTTGTGAGAAGCATATTATTTGTGAGACAAACTATTGTGAAATGGCCCGTGGAAACCTAATGAAATTCAACATTTCTATATGCGGAATAAATACTAAATTTATTCTCTGTTCATCGTCGTTTTATTTAATTAATGTACTTTTATGTCTAAGTTGGCTCCAAGTCTCACAAGCGCCGACGACGTAGAATATTATTCAAAATCCGCGCGACAGTGCTACCAACTTAATTTGCGGCTAAAAAATTTCGATCGTGAAATGTCGGCTTTTTCGAGTAAAACTTGAAATAGCTGCTTTTTCGAGCAACTTTTGAGATAGCTGGTTATTCAAGCGAATTTTGAGATAGCCGCTTCTTCAAGCAAAATTTGAGATAGCTGCTTTTGCGAGCAACTTCTCAGATAGCTGCTTTTTCGAGCAACTTCTGAGATAGCTGTTTATTCCGCGGAGCCATCGATATGAGCCTGTTACTGCGTCAGGCAACACAGACTTCCAAGCTATGGCTGAAAAATTACTGATTAAGTGCTAAATTTAAGTTATAACTGTATATTGAGGTTGAAGTTCGTAACGTTAACGTAACAGAATATTTGTTGGAGAAATGCAATAGTTCGTAATTCAAATGTTGTTAGAATTGTAAAATATGCGAGATAAACATGTTTCACACAATTTTAGGAATTATGCACCGTTCTTGATCCATTTGAAACGTTCGAGCCTTGAATTTGAGAATTTTTTGGCGAATATCTTGTTGAAATAAGTTACGAACTTCAACCTGATACTGTATAAGACATAATCAAGTTCTACTTAATAAATTATTTATGTTTGTCACAGTTGACAATTGAAATGAATGTGTTTGTCTTTCATTGAATGTTTCTTCCCTTGCCCAAATTCCGAATGTATTTCTTGTAATGATCAAACTATCATAACGTTTAACCCTGCTGAAATTGAATGAGCGATCCTTCTCAATTCTCCTACTTGCAAAAAGAAGTGAAATCCCACGAAAAACATCCAAAGATGTAAAAAAAGCCGCCAAGTACTCACACAAAAATCACAATTGCTTCATAAGCAAAACGGTTTGCCAGTCTCTGTTGTGAAATCAAGAAAAAAACCAAGCACCGAACGTACCCCTGCGATCTCGCAGCAATTTGTTAAAAAAAAAAAATAAAAAAAAAATAAAAAAACTCAAACTCAAACTGAAGTCTACGTCGTGGAGTCGGAGTTTCGTGTGAGGATATCGAAGCATCATTCCAAGAGCTACGTACTTGGCGGGCACATTCGGTTCCTTAGAGTTATACGGACAACCCGCTTCGTTTTACGCGAAAATAATGTTTTCAATGCGACAGCTGATAATTTTGCTCGTTCGCTCGCTTCGCTCGCTCACTCGTTTGGTTTTGCGCTGTCCTTCACTCGCTACGCTCGCTCGGTTATCGGTGGTTCTTCCGTTGTTCCTCACTCGCTATGCTCGCTCGGTTATGAGTGGATTTTGCGTTGTTCAATTCAAAACGGATAGCACACTAAGAAGAAATGTCATCACACTCTTAGCCGATAGTACTTCTTCATACTTGATGAAATCGGTAATGTGCCATGCTCGCACGATTTATTCGAAATAATTATAATTGAAATGAAATTCGTCTTACTAATAAAATAGATACACTGACGGAATCAGTCATTTCATGGAGATAATTTTTTTTATTACGATGAAATGAATGCTCATCAGCAACAAATTTCGTAGCGCTTAGCCACATGAGACTTCAGCGGCTAATTTTGTAGCGCTTAGCCATAGAAGACTTCAGCAGCTAATTCTGAGCGCTGGACCACAAGAGCCTTCAGCAGCTAATAACTTTTGTAGCGCTTAGCGACACAAAGTGTCAAGCAGTTAATAATTTTTGTAGCGCCCAGCTGAACAAGTCATTGGCAGCTTATATTTTTAGCGCCTTTACCTACATGAAGCATAAGCAGCTAATCGTTCTCACCGTTAGACTGACATGTAAGCAACTGAATTTTTGGAAAAGTGAGTAACATTGAATATTGCATTTCCGAAAGAATATTATTAAGATAGCGGTTGATTATCACAGTTTCACAGTATCCGGTAGAATTGGAAGTGCCAATGTGAATGTAACAGTTCATGTACATTGTACATGTATTGTGAACTCTGCATTTTCAACAGAGTATATTTTTCCTAGCGCCGACATGGATATAAAATAGTAGCTATGGATCGATTAATTCACGCAGAACCTAGTATTTCCTTGTAGACAATATTTCTGGTATACAATTTATGGTCCAAACTCTTACTGTTAGTGAAGACAGATTTGTCAGTTAACAAAACTTTCAAATTGATTTTGGACTTAACTCTAGACAAAGCAACATACAGTTGACCATGACTAAACACTGGATTTGGTAAATACACACTGACGCTATCGAAAGATTGACCTTGCGACTTGTTAATTGTCATCCCGCAACCTAATCTGACTGGAAATTGTCTTCTAACCATCTTGAATGGTATCTCCTCTTCGGACGGTGATAAGTCTATCCGGGGTAACAATACTGTTTCTCCAGCGCAATTTCCACCGATGATTTCAGTGCAAATCAGATACTGGTTCAACTTTTTAACAACCAGTCTGGTACCATTACATAGTCCTTGTGATAAATTTAGATTACGTAACAGGATGACAATGCTTCCTACTTTTAACGTTAATTTATGCGGTGGAGGACCGTTCGGCGTCAATGAATTCATGAATTCCATTGGAAGTATATTTTTGATGTCTATATTATCTTCATCCTCACCTGAATCTACACTTAGATAATCTACACCGACACCTTTAATTTTCGACAGCATTTCGTCATTAATGGCGATAACCTCGACGTTTGTCGGAGCTAATATAACTTTGCCATAAATCGACGGATCTTGAGGATCGACACTTGCTCCAAATATCTCTTGTACAATATTTCCATTCGAGAGAATATCGGAAGGAATGGTTACAACTTCGTTATGACGTTCAAAGGAATCAGAGAATTCCCCGTCGCCAACCTTCAGAAGCCATTGCTTGAAATCCGTTTGTCCATCACAAACACGAATATTACCCTTCAATGACATATATATGTGAATTGACTCCATAGGCTGCTTCTTTTGACACACGCTTCTAAAATTTGTGTTCTACTGCCATGTCGTACAACTGGTGAAGTTTGCCGAAAATCACCGGAAACTATGACAATTTTACCACCAAATGGCTCGTTACAATGACACAAGTCTCTTAACATACGATCAACAGCCTCTAGTGCATATTTAGATGCCATTGTTATTTCATCCCAAATTATGACTTTCGCGTCACGAATATGTGATCCATGTTTAGAATTTGGACTAATATTACAAGTTGATCTTTCATTCAGACGGAACGGTAATTTAAATGTGGAATGTGCAGTTCTACCTCCTTTCAATAAATTCGCTGCAATTCCTGTCCACGCTACAGGCAGCACCGTCATATCTAAACTCTTCAATGTAGTTATGACAGTGTTGTGTAAATAACTTTTTCCACTGCCACCGGGACCATCTAAATGAATACATTTCTCGGCAGATTCACCACGAACCGCAGCCATGACCGCATGAAATATATTTCGTTGGTGTTCCGTTAAACTATTTACTGATGTTATCACCGCCGGTTTTAACGTAATCATATTTTCATGCTGCACGTCATCATTCTTCGTATCACCCAGAAATGTACCAATATCTTTGATATCCGGTAAATTGAAGTTCTGCAAACTGAATCCATGAAATATAAGTATGTCATTTATTACTTGCAAAGCCTTTTGTTCACTTTCTTCGGTATATTCTGCAGTTTGATCAACAAACTCATTTTTGTATTTTTCAAATAATTGGCGGGCATTAATCGGCATGCCGAACACACATATGTATGCAAACAACCGACACATCTCTCTGGGGAATTTAAGGCCTGATCCTTCTGCAAGACATTTATCCCATTCTGCGTCATCAGCGACTAACTTCCGCTGTACGGCTGCTTCAAAAAAGGATGGGTATACTATACCATCATAAGTTCGCACATCTTGGAATGATTGTGCTCCTCGGACATGCAATAGCAACAATCTTAAATAACAGCGCTCAGTTTCCTTCGGACTCACGAAATACATTCTACTCAAAACAGGTTTGACAAATTTTTTTCGTTCCGTCCACTGTGTATCTTGCTTATTAAATACATAATGATTCGGAATTTCACAGTACAAATACTTACGTGCTTCAATATCATTCCTATTCAAATTGAACCACGCGAGCAATGTTGATTCCTTATTTTTATCTATGGCTGCTTTTTCACGACCCTCTTCAAAGTGCACTAATTGTTCGTTTTCCACATGAACTGCTAATCTGTATATAGCGTGTGACTGTTCATTCATTGGATATTCGAATAAACGATGCATTGCCTCGGGTGGGCAGACGTATCGCGTGGATATATGTATATTCATCAAATCAACTTCGTTGTATTTGATGCAATTTTCCTCCTGTACATTTGTTATTTCGACGATTGCGCAATCATGTCCTTTAAAGCAGTACTTGAATAAATACTTGATACATAGCACCGTCGAACATACTTCCACATTGATGTGACAGTTGAATTTCAACAACAAATACGCATTATAGGGTACAATGTATCTATTGTCAGCAATTTTACACGTCCCATCTCTCTTAGACTCGAAAACAATCACGTTACCATCGTCTCTTCGACGATATAACGGATAACCCGCTGAATGATAATTTGTTTCCGAAACATAATCCCTCGGAAATCGTTTGGTGCATAGATTAGTTTTGCTATCCATGCAAGGCGAATTTATATTTTGTTGACCACAAGGACCGTGAATCATACATTGCTTGACTATGTCATGAACACCGGATACTTCGTTTTATCTGGTATCTCTGCAGAGACTACTTTGTCTACGTCATCTGCATCCCAGATTTTGTTGTCTTCTTCCAGCCAAAACAGCATATGCACATGCGGTAACCCTCTTTTTTGAAATTCGACAACATAAACATAAGCAGCACACTTTCCAAATATCGAGTTATTGATCAATTCCACCTTTAACTCCTTAACTTTATGATGAAAAACCCTTGATACGAGGTCTGGTCGGTCCATTGCAGTTTGACCGGGCTTCAAATTTTCCACAATTTTCTGCCATTTAGAATTGCAGGTTATGGTTATGAATAAATCGGGTTTTCCATATTTTTGCAATATGCTCATTGCATCAATGAAACTTTGCTGCAAGGCTCGCGGACTTCCGCTGAACGACGATGGTAATATAACCATTTTCCCGATTCTCGCATTATCCTCTCCAGCTTTGTTATGTAGATAATCGATCACTCCTTGATACATTTCCGCTCGTAATTTGCTTTGTTGATTTCTTATGAAATGCAGTCGATGGCTTTCCACTTTCGTCCACATATCAACAATGTATTGTTGAGTCAATTTCCCCATGTTCAGACGCGGATTGAATTTCCCTCTATCGCTTAATTTATAACTATAATATTGCAACACGGTTATCATGCGCTTTCCTGCCATTTGCTCCATCCCGGGCGTCCAGCCGGTTTCACCGGAGGGAAACATCAGAGGATAAGTCATAGGGTCGACGTGTTTACTTAGACTTGGTATACTTATAGCACCTTCGCTCCTAGAATACACGCATAAGTCTCTATGTACTGGAGGATCTTCGTCGTCCGCGACAAATACAACCGCTACTTCGTTGCATTTTGGTAGGTTGAAACGATTCTGGTCAACATCATCATGCCACTTCAACCACATTCTTACTTCGCAGGCGGGATGGCCGGCTGTATTCGCCAGTTTTCGTTCTTCTTCTTCCATCTCGTGCATCCTTTTGAAAGCCTTCGCGTATGGATTCGTTCTTCGTATAATATCATCCAATTCGCTCAGTAGTTCTGGTAAACAATCATTATTGCCGGGATGCTGCATACGTATTCTAGTGGCGATTTCGGTATCGATGATATACTTTTGTCCATATTTACGTGTTTCATGGACATCTGGGTGAAGCGCGTATGTATTATGATACGTTTGTCCACAGATGCGGATACAAAAGGACCCCGACTTCCATTCATTGAATCCAATTTCTCACCAAAACTTGCGAATGCCAAAGAATTATTATAACTCCTTACGTTGCGCATGAAATTTTTACTACTTTTATCGGTACCGTTGATTAACTGTTCGATCGCTTCAGGATAAGTACTATCTTCAAAAATACGTACTTTACCTTTGTGACAACAAATGCTTTACTTTTTATCGGTTGGTAATTCAAAAACGAAATGTTTAGCATTACAGAATTCACATATATTATTCATTTCTCCCAAATAATTAAGTTTTACCTCATCTTTGTAATCTGAGTTCGCTATCAGCGCGCTTCCTCTGGAAATCGTATGATTATCAGTTTTCATTTTTTTCGTCCTAGATGACACTGAAAATTCTTTGCAAATATTTTTTCTTTTATTTGAATTGACCATACGAATAGATTCTCTTTGTTTCTTTTTGTATTTTGCAGCGGCTCCAAGTCTGCTAGACCGTTGTTCCTCAGATTCCTTAGCACGACTGTGTTTTTTTCTATCCAGTGACGGCAAAAAATCAAAATTCAGTTTTTTCACGAATTTTTCTTCGTACTTACTCATCGATAATAAGTAGCGACAATTGAAATTTTTTTCTATTTATAACCCTTTGATCACACACCTATTCGAAAGCCTGAGTTTCACACGCCGGTGCGAATTCGCACCAGCTGACTGCAACGCTTCACATCTCTGACTCCAACCAACCATTTTCATTCATTACCTGTATTATTCGAAGCTCAGAATATGCCCAATGAAATGGCGATGATGATCTAGAAAAAAATCTAAATACAAATTACAAACATTGTAAAAACTGTAATGGTAAAGGCACTATTTTTTTCCAAATAAATACCATTTTTTCCATTGAAGGAAATCAAAAATTCGAACCCGACATCCAACGGGAATATTCATAATTTGAGGGTATACAGGTTTATTTATTCGACATTCCAGAAAAAGATTGATTCATTGAGCACTGAACCTCATATCTCAGTTCTAACTTCAAGATCCTAAGTCTTGCGGAACGTCGCAATAGAGCAAACGATACGTTAACTACCAATCCTTACTTCAATTTCCCGTTTTCGTTACCTGTCTCATTATAGTTTAGACTCAGTTTTTGTTTCATTCATTGTTCGCTCTTCTTCGTCATACATGGATCAATTGTCTGTTATACAATGAGGATATTTCGGTCATTTTTATGTCATATTTTTCAATCTTCATCAGTTCTACAATCATATTTTTTAGGGGGCTTGACCACTAACAGCCCTGTTATCAGAGTATATTTGATTCCTCAATCGCAAAAAACTCGTTTATCAGTCGGGAGTTGCACGCGGGTAAAAATTCGCACCGAAAATGAATTTACGTCCGTCTCCTCCGATGGCCAAAATATAATTGAATGTTGGTCCGGGGCCATCTGCTGGAAAAACTGTTCGACTTTTTTTTTCGTGGTGGGGAAAACACCGTACTTCCCGATATCGAAAAGATACAGGCGAAATGAGAAACCCTTGGTGTGAATTCGCACCTATATTATGTAATCGCAAGGTCAATTCTCAATAATTCTGGCTATGTTGTTTTGTAGAATATTTATTCGAATATTTGATTTTTTAACAGCGTACAGAGGGAGGAGGGCCGGCAGCAGTGCCAAAGAGTGGCGGCAAAGGCTCCAGCAGCGGCAGGAGGAGCGGTCGCGGAAGGAGGCCGTGGCCAAGACTTTTGCGATATTTTTGAAAACCCTCATGAAAAAATAATAAATAATTAAAATATCGCGAGAACAGGTGTTATTATTACTGTCCCTACTATACTTTTTTTATAATCTAGAAAAACTCATGCATCAATCCTGGAACGTTCTTGATAATAATATCGCATCATATGTAACAGCGAAGTCCGAGGTCAGATAGCATGACAGTGAGAAGCACGCAGACATGTACAGTCAAGCTATAGTGCTCTGAAAAAAAAGTGTGACATCCGGACATCCGATTTCGAACTTTAATATTATATATGATATTTAACAAAGGACAGAGAAATGACGATACAACGATAAATGACGGTACGATAATTAATAACGACACGACAAGGAATAACGATACTGTCTCGAAAAATCAATCAATAAGGCGTTATCATAAGATGGGGGAACACAATGAACAATAATCAATAATCAAACGAAGCTACAACACGACAATTCGATGATATATGGACGGCGTCACAACTATGCAATTAGAAACGAATTTCTTTTAATCAATTTAATATCAATCGAAGGGTCGTTTAGGATTGGAATCTTACCTTAATCAAAGCACAAAAACCACACTAATTGAAGTTAGAAGTTACGTTACTCAGTTGTAAGCTACGGTAAGTTAATATTTGGCACAAGAAACAAAAATTGAAAAATATTCAATACACAATGGTTCGATACGAAATCCAAACAAGAAGTGAGGCTCCTAGGCTTGTCGCTATGCAGATGCAATTTTGGGGGAGGTATAGGATCTACGCATAAAATCAATGGGCGTATTCTTCTTCTGCTGGGATTTGTCGCAGACCTGGCAGGGCCTTTTGACACTTCTAGCTTTGGCCAGGGGCTTGTCAGATGGCTCGTCATGTTCTTGATATCCTGGAAGGCGGAATTTCTGCATGTGGACCGGTGGACCAAGCCGGTACGGGACAGGTGATTAGAAGGAGGAAGCTACTCCTTGTTAGATATTCGTTATGCAGCGCTCTTCCAGGCATATCTCTGGATATGAGGACTCGTTGTCCCCTGGTTAGTCACTCGAAAGCCGGTTGGCCCACCAGGTCGGATTGGATTTAGGGATGATCTCCCTCAGTGTTGTCGAGCCGGAACGGTACGGGAATATAAGATAGGAGGGGAACGGGAAAAAAGCATTAGTACATGAACTTATAATTACAACTAGGAACCCTGGACATTTGAGCTGGGACTTCTTGCTTTGGTTCTAATTTTTAAATAAGGTGGTCACTTCGTTCAGAGGAGGAGATGGTTCATTTACGAGGCCTACTATTTTGCCTCGTTACAAGGTATATAAATGAATTTCTAATTCAGCCATACTCCTTTGGTTCCTAGATACTTATGAGAATCTCTAATTCAGCTAAACTCATATTTTTACAAATAATTCTCCCTACACTGGCAAAACTGTTTTCTACCAAACAACATTATACATGCCTGCTTCGGCTTTACTAGTATGGCTGGTGGTCGTCTATGTCGCGTGCTAGCGTTTATAAGACAGCTATACGAGTATGGTTAGTATATTCATAATTCGTGATCGTGAACTCAGCTATACTATGGTATTGCTGAGATGGAGATACTTGTCAAACTCGCGGAGCTATTGGGTATATTTCTGTCATGACCTAGTGGTATGCTTACACCAATGATATTCTGCCAGTCATATTTGCATGGCTTTATCACCCAGATGGCATTACCGTATCGTATTTTCCAATACGATATTGCTGAAACAATGATAATTATGGCTATAATCGGTAAACTTTCATTTCAGTGTAGCAACGTCACAATACGAGTAAAACAATTTCCATAATTACGCTCGAAACGCTCTATGCGCGTTCTTGAAATGTCAGGAAAGTGGATTCGTGGGCTCCTTGGTCTATTGCATAAGTACAAAGAGGGTAGCATGGAAATAATTTTGGAACATTGTGAAAAGATCAAACACAACTGCTAGGAGAGTATCGCACCTCCAGTCATAGATCTTGACCAAACTTGGAGGGGGTGTCTTCTTGTGCGAAAATATGAAGTACCCACTAAATAACCCTCCGGAATGGGCCTTCATAATCAATCAATTTACCTAAATATACAATAGAAATCAGCGTTACACGTGGTTGGCATATTCCTGTTTGAATTTTTGGTTTTCAAACATTTTTTCCAAAACGATGGAAAAAAAGTCTGACAATAAAAAATTTCTATGTCTAAAACTTAAACTCATGAAATATTATTGGTTTGGCCCTAAATTATATTCATACAGAATATATCCTCCCTAGTTTAAAGAATTTCATCCAACGCAGCAACCTGTAACCTACGACAACTGCTTTCTCTTCGGTGGACTGAATTTATGTTTAACGGAGGAAATACAATCTGGCAAAATCATGAACTAGTATCGAAATAGCACTCATCAACTGTAGAAAAACTGAGTCACTAGAATGTCTTCTCAGAGCGTAGCAGTGATTTGAAAAAAATTATTCTAAAGGTGTACACTCTCAGAAATTTCCTCTTAGAGAAAACGGAAACCGTTTGATTAAAAACAAAATTCTTCTTATGTCAGGCCTGAGAAGAATTCTTTTTTACGAAAAAATCTTATCATCTTCGATCAGTTCCACTTGCAGCAAAATGATTTTCCTTTTCATGACTGAATTATTTTGTAGGGCGCAACCGTTGGTGGACAAATAGATATCCTCTTACCGAAAAATATTTCTTTTTACTCTAAAAGGAATCCTGCGCTCATAATCGTTTAAACGTGAGAGGATGTTCCTCTTCAAATTGATAGAATCTGCTTGATATACTACTATACTATCATTAGTAAATGTTATAGCATTTTCGACTGGGGCTACACCGAGCTACACTGGTGTAGTGTAGCCATCTTTGTCTCTCTCTTCCTTATAGAAAAGAATGAGGATGAAGATGGCTACACTACACCCGTGTAGCTCGGTGTAGCCCAGTCGAAAATGCTATTAGTATAAAGAAGTACGACGATAATAATAAGCTGTAATAACATAACAATTGTTTATTTAATCGTGAAAAACTGAATAACATTCGCCATCACCCGAAAATGCAATCTAATAATAAGCTGTAATAACATAACAATTGTTTATTTAATCATGAAAAACTAAATAACATTCGCCATCACCCGAAAATGTAATCTTATGTATGGGTTCGAAGTTTTGTACTTGTGTAAATTTCTTTACTTTCCATTCGCAAATGGGTTTTATCAGGTATGCGTGAACGTTTTCGTCAAAGCCAACAGTAAACCATCGTTTTCCACTAAAGACGGGAAATTCACGATTGTCGTTACTTATCAAGTGAAATATTTCCATAAATACTGGCAAATCGCCATCGTTACATAATATTATAAATAGGCCCGGCTCATAGCGCCAACCATTCACGGTTACCCAATTGATCACCGTAACTTGTTCATTACTATTCGATAGAAGATGTTTAAATTCATTGTAATGCGACAATTGATGAACATGAACACTCTTTTGATGTCCACTCAAAATACTTGGTTGTAAACCTTCATTAGTCATAAAAAATGCTGCCAAACTGAGTTGGTTCTTTTTAGCCAACGATAGCGGTAGGTTTAGACGATTGTGTGAATTTCTAGCGTAAGCAGTCATATCTCTGTGTTTGCCTTCGAATCTCATGCACCATACATTCACTAATGGGCCAACTTCGCGAAACAACTTTGCATAATGCAACATGTAGTGATGCTTGGGCTTTAGTGAATTATCAGGGAACAGTTCGAGTCGCAAGCCTAAATAAGACGATACTAAGTCATCGATAATAAATTCGATTTCAATTTGTAAGGACTTCGAAAGTAAGATATCTAATAATTTCCTGATCTTTAAAAACCATACCCATAAATCGATTTTGCTGTCTGGTATCAAATCTCCAATCGCTAAAGGCAGATACTTGACGAGAGTTATCATTTCGGAAGCATATATATTGATGCTCTTGCTTTGCAGATGCGACTCAAGGATAGCTGGGGGCTTGTCACGTCGATTGCGGCCATAATTGAAGTTGACTATTCGTGCGTTGATTATATTTAACGTTAAATCTGTACCCGTCAGGAGATCGTTAAATAACAATGCCATGTCGTACCGCATAACACCTAAAAATAAATCGTGCATAATATCGCAACACATATTGTCTGCAACATGGAAGCTTTGTAGCTCGTTGAAAATGCATCGCGTCTTTATTCCGGTAAGAGAAGCATCATTTATCAACAAATCTACATCATAGTTTTCTGGATCACGGAGGGTTTGATTAGATATGTTTACACTCTGTACAAGTGATTGTTTATCTATCTTGCAATATCTACAGGGATGATTGGCTGTGAAACTCTCCACTAGTCCAAGTACACTGTGGACACCCAAATTATCACCCAGGAATAGAGCTAATGCGAAGTGAATTTTTTTCAACTGACCCTCAACTGAGATTGTAATACCGTTCGTTTCCAACTCTTGAAGCTCCTCAACAAGTGATTGGAAAACTCTCCGGTTCTCAAATTCTGTGCGATGAGAAGTGTAAAAGAAGGAAGAAACGAAGATAGTATTTAATTGCGCGAGATATACTTGTGGGAAGCACGGCAATGTATAGTAAACACCTCCTATTTTGTTTGTGCAACTATGCGGACCAAGAACGTTACCGACGTTAAAATCATCGAAATAAAAAAATAATGGCAGAACGAACTTGCCAATAAATCGTTGTTTGATTCGTGACCACAAATTACCTTGGCAAAAATTCTCTATAATTTGTGTGGGTGAATTTTTTAGCTGCTCCAAGTATTCGATTACAATCGAATAATGGCCTGGCATTTCTAGGAACGATTTCAAGACGGGTGCTATGGGTATGTACTGCCCAGTAACGTCAACGTTTGCGTAGTATCTCTCACCACTCTTAGCATCTTTTGATAAACGCATTTCCTCACCAATGATCATCGACACTGGAGCAACATAATGCTCTTTACCCTGGATGTGTGACAAGCGGAGATGTTCGGTATTTAAATCACCGAACGGATTTGTTAATGCACTAAACATGTGTTGCAAGTCGGTTGCGGTTTTTTTGTCGGGGACAGATTCAAGGATTTTTTTCTCTAGTTTTTTTATCGTTACAGTGCCGAGAAATTGTTCAAATTCGGTAATGATATATTCTACAGTTGACTGTGGTAACGACTTTATCGAATGTAACCTCAGTAACAATGAAAGTGCATCTGATTTCAAATTATCAGTAAAGTTTTCGACGGATAACGCTTCTTCCGAAATGGTAACCTCGTCGCATGGTACCATATTAGCCACATTGCATTCAGATCGATTTTCCTCTGGTTCGACATACGCAGCTGTCATCACTTGGTCATTATCAAAATTTATTTTCACTCCATGACTGAAATGAACGTCTCGCAAATGTTTGAGAAAAGCTCGCTTCGGAGTGAATAAACGAAAACATTCATTCTGAACACAAGTATATTGGCTGGAATCCGTAAATAGATGAATGAACTGATAGTGCTGAACGAGCTTTTCAGGAGAATCAAAAGAAGTATTACAGTCATTGCAATTAAACATCTTGTACCGAAATAGTGAATGGCACAGTAAATCAAAAAAAAATATGTGACTTGAGATTTATCCCAAGCAAAACTAGAGAAAGGAATTAGCGACTTTCTTCGAATATCTTAACTCTTTTCTCTAGTGTTCTCGATGTGGCACAAAGCCGCATCGATTTGCTGCACAATGGGATAACTTTTATCAGAGGAAGTGGTGATCTTATAAATGCGCTTCTGGATTAATGTCCACAATTGAGTGCAGTCCTTAGAATATTCAAGATTAAACACCATGTGCAGCTTGAAAATCAGATCGAGCGCTTGAAGTGGTGAAGACACTGGCCACAAATTACCGTCTAAGTTTAAGTAAGCCCGCTCAATTTTAGAGGTACTCGTGCCAACAAGAACGATGCATGGCTGGGCTGATTCTTTCCACATTTGGTACCTTTTCGTACGACGATCGAGGACAGGAATAACGTTTTCCACAGTCTAAACGAAAAATGTGTTTACTTCACTCAGTGTGATTTTGGACGTTTTACCCACGCTTCGCGTGGCTCGTGCTGCAACCTCACACTCGTCAGAAAAAGTTTTACCGGACTCGTATTGTAATGTACTATTTCACGAAACTTCAATTCTCATCATAGTTGACGAATTCAATTGTTCGACTTGAGGTAAAAAAAAGTTGGAAATTCAACGGGTCTTCGGTGACTGGCATATATAAGAGTGCCGCCGTATGAATAAAGATCAACACACCTTGCTCCAAATAACAAATCCTTCGTGGCATTCAAGGACCGTAGGGCGCTTAACTCCACCACGAGTGGAAATTCGCCCAAAAGGGGGTACTAAGAATGGGAGCAGCAAAATCCGAAGGGCATCTTTCTCGTTATCAGTCAAGTCTTTCAAATTTTCGTAATTTGAACAAGTCGCTTTTCCAGCAGCATCTCGGATGGAGTTTTTTCGGATTTTAAAAAGATCTTGAAAGAAGGATGGCCACTTCTTCTCTAGAGCGAGGTGATGATCGGGGTATAGGGTTTCGAAGTCCACTTGAATCTAGAATGGTCATACACAATCAGCAATCCTGATAAAATTTTGTGACAAACTTTCATACGAGACAATACGCAACCGTAGGATACGCCCGTATGGATATCAGCGAAAAGACGGGACAAATGTCCGATATAGCTTAAATTATCAAGTGATACAATCTAATCCAGATAATTAAGTGAAATAATGATTAAAGAAATATACCAATCGGGGTCCCAATTTCGAGTTTATAATGGGCCAATCTCTACTTATAATTTCATCAAGCGTCTGAGGGGAAGAAGAAAAAGTCTGTCTTCTGAAAGTATACGTCGCCTCCCACCTCGCTTTCACATCGTACCATGGACTACGATTCGTTGCTAACCATTTGATATGGCATTTTACATCGTCTGCAAACAAATATAGTGAACGAATGAAGACTCATTCACAGAAACCGATAACGGAAGCCAAGGGGGAATAGAAAGAATAACCAGTACGAAGACGTGGCAAAGCAAACTTGGCAAATTTACCATTTGGAGGTTCACGAGGACCTGCAGTGGTTTTTTCAATTCGCTTCCTAATCGTTTTTTCGATAACTCCGGCTTTTCTTAATCGGAAGATTACGTTACGCCATTTATCTGGAAGTTTTCCTTTCGCGTTTTTGTTGGGATTTCCCTCAGAAAAAGGTGCGATGAAATACAAACCCTGGCAATAAAGTAGAAATCAATATTATCAATACTGCTAGGACTAGTTTTTTTTTTTAATTGAAATTATAAACAGAATTATACGTGGTATTACTTTTTTCTCGTTTGGCATCAAAGAAATAATAGCATCAGCGGTTTTATCAAAGAACTGGGTGGACTTTCTATGGAACAGAGGATACGTTAATTGGCGACTCCTTACGGGAATAGCAGTTTACGGACCGATAATGTACTATATTATAGAGTAGTATCAACGTAGTATACACAAGCAATTACAAATAGTCTTACTTAGCGAACGAGATTGGGCATCTATTTATTATTAAGCCGGCCAACGCTCCTCTCGAAGAAGGTTCCAATATCTTATTTTTCTTATATTCCGAAAGAATGGCGATACCTTCCAGAGATTCGGTGAGCACTTCTTTTAGAGCCTAATCAGAGGTGTGAAAAGCTTACCATACGGAATAAATGCATTAATATATTCACGAATTCCAACCCACGGTTACACGCGCTATGAGAATTTTGCCCACGGTGATCGTGATTTCATTCCCACAGTGGACTTAAAATTCGAATTACATTTCTAATTTCCCTATCTTCCTGATATTTTGTCTAGAATACGCTCCGGAAAAATTCATTCGAATACATTTTTTCGTTCACGAGATTGATATCACCGAAAAGAGCGTGCACAAATTGCTCGCATGCAAGTAATCGCGGGCTAGGAGAAAATATTGATCCGAGAACAAACCTCTGGAGAAATGTTTCTCTCAGTTAGTTTGATGGCACGATTGAGCTGACATTCGCTCTCTGCATCCGATCGGTCGTCCTGGCTCGAAATAGATGCGTTATCATGCGAATATTCGACGTCTGAAACTGGCTTTGTAGGCAAACTAGAGGTGTTTGTGTTCGTCGTGCGCTTAGAACTTATTTTTGTTAATGCCTTGCCCTTTTTCCTTAGCTGGTTTATTTTCTTTGGACTATTCGATTTGCCACGATTTGTCGTAGGGTTATGCGTTTTCAGATTATCCGGCTCGTTTTCATCTGAAGACTCGTTTGTCGCTGAGCCAGGTGCCAAAGTATCGTCGGAAAAATCACTCTCATTATTTGAGATCCCTGGGCAAATTGATCGAGATTTTTTCGGCAATACGTTCGAAATGGCAATTCTACCGTCGCTTCTTTTGTCCTCGTTCTGATTTTTTTCTAGATTTGAATTGTCACTGTCCTTTCGACGGCGTTTCACAGGGTATTCATGCACAACGAAAGTATTTGGAACTTCAACATCCAATGGCATGCGAGAGGTAATATCTCTGATATTATCATGACTGCAGAGCGTTCCACACGTAAGCTCAGAGTCACAAGTATTTTTCAGTGAAAGTGAGTTCGCAGATTGCAATATAAAAATACTATTATTGTCGACCGTCTCGTTATCAACCCCTTCGAGTATATTCTGTAACTCATATATGGAATTGTTGATAAGCAAAAAAGATGGTAGATCTGTATCGCGTCTCGAGCTCACGTCACACTTACCTCATGATAAATAGCGTCAATTTTTCCAGAAGTATCGTCAATAGGCACTACTGCAGTACTGTCACTAATATGGTAACTACTGCTTGAGTTATACTCTTTTAAACGTTTGACTAGATGTTTGATGACGATGGGTTTCAAATTGAGGTTAAAAAATAAGAAATCGTCCTCTCGCATGCATTTTAACGTTTCTAAATCTACGCCATTCGCTATAAAAAAAAGAGCCAAGGCAAACCATTATACACTCAGTCAAAAAATTAACGGACTACCAGATTTGCATAATAACGGGTTGCAAAATGCATAAGAAATCCAAATTTTAAAACTTCGCTGTGGTGGTAAGAAAAAATTGCATGAAATTTTTAGCACAGTGGCTTTGTAGCCTGAAACCTTCTCTTTCCAAAACCATTCTTGAAACTTTTTTTCGAATTTTCGTACCAGAGTTATTGAATTTTGAGTAATGTCAGTCAATTTCGACGTTACCCAGGATTCATCACGTGGAGGTACAGTATACAAGCATTCCAAATCAATTGAGGAGTAGCTTTTTGAAAATCGAATCCCCATTTTCAAAATCGTTGCTGAAAATTTCACCTGCGATCATTTTTCACCTGTCTGTACATAGGTTTGAATAGAGGGGTGGGAAATGCAAATAAAATTCTGAGTTTTAAACTTTGCTGTAGTGGTTCAAAAAAATCGCATGAAATTTTTAGTATATAGTGGTTTTGTAGCCGCAGACCTTCTTTTTCCAAAGCCATTTTTGAAATTTTTTTTGCGAATTTTTGTAACAGAGTAATTGAATTTTGAGTAATGTCAGGCAATTTTGGCGTTACCCAAAAAAAGTAATCGCAGGTGAAATTTGTAGAAATCATTATGAAGATGAAGATTCGATCATCAAAAAACTACCCCCTCCAATTAATTTGAGATATTCTTTCACTAAGTTATAGCGATTCGTAAAAAAACCGCTTTTCATAGAAAAATCTAGGTGGTCTGTTAATTTTTTGGCTGCGACTGAGTGTAGGTTATGGGAATCAAGATTATTACTACTCGATATATCCACTAACCCAAAAATGAGAACGCATCTGTCGTACGACTTACCTTCTATTTCTAGAGCAACTTGCGATGAAAATCCTAGTCCTTTCAGAAAATCTTCCATTGCTCAACAGAAACTGCTGCCATTGAAACGAAAGCTAGCTATCACAACTAATTTATATCGGCGAATCTTGGTGGCGATGACGACGCGTAAAATTAATAGGATAAATCGATTGAAACGAAATGACAGTCATTTGAATACAGAGGAATCCTCTTCAATCTAGCGGATTATTATTTGCTTTCGATCAAATTCGGATGAGAGTCAGTACTCATGCGGTGAAAGGACGAATCGTTTTCGCGGTAGTAGATCAATTACATCGCGCTTGGTTCGAGAAGTAAAAAGTTTTCCTTTTACGATAAAAGTATTGACCGACAGATTAGAACTGACGGTCATCTTAAGTCGAAAAATAGGCTCTTAATTCTCAATGAATGTTCTTGGCTATTTTTTTAATTTTTACGACAGTTCATTCCCATATGATGTATCAGAAATCTTTTTAGTCACAAAAGATTTGGTTTCATCTATCATGATAATTGTAGGATAGGGAGTAGAGGATTAGTATCTCAGAGGAAGTGCTATAACTTTTTGAAGGAAAATCATTATCTGTACAAAAAAAAGCTGTTATTTTACCGTCAAACAGATACGTCGCAAGATTATCAATTCTTTACTGTAAATGGGTGGTTTCGGAGAGTGTATGTACCCCCTTAACTAAGTTATGTTTAACCGTTCTAGAATGCTACGAGGATCGAAGGACGCAAATAAATTTCAGTTCATTTTAGCAGCATATTCAGTCACAATTTATATAGCTTTACGAACTGATGCCATAGCTATTTAAATATCGACTCCAAAATACGAGTCAAACGGTTACGTATCCTATTCTTGGGTCCGTCTCACCTGACTGGTTGTATTCGCTGTACTCCGAGCTTTTGATTTTCGTTTGCGGCCGGCCGGCGAACTGCCCCCCTCTGACGAACGGCTCATATATTTCAAGTTGGGTAATTTCACGCGGCAGGTTCCTTGTTTCTGCTGCACTGCGAACTCGCTATCTGTAATACACAGAATATCAGCATGTTTTGCGTCGTGGAAGAATTAGGGCGGTGGTATTTCATACAATCTTTTTGCAGGTAATATATAGTATATTATATGTAAACTTTGGTAATTTCATGCGACACCTTACTTGTCAGGTAACAAACATTACAATATAAGACTATATCCACAGAGATATAGGCTATCTAAACTGAAAAAAATATAAGGACTATAATCACAGAAATTCCCACACGTGATTCTTCTTCACCTCGGCTGATGTTTCCTGTGCGTAATCAGTCGGTGTACATGATTTCACAAATACAGTTAGTTAGATGAAAAAAAATAGATACTCATATACTACATGACATCAACTATGGCGGGACGTTTTTTGTTTTTCGTCTCGGGTTACTCGACAAAAAAATTCTGAACTTATTTGCACTTCTGGAAGTAACAATGGGAAGTAACTTCTGTAAATAACGAAAAGAACTGCAAGAGAAGGTGAAAAGAAAAAGGCAAAGAATGGAAGAGATAAAAAGTAATGGTAGGAGAAATAATGGATGAGTTTAAGAGTATAAGGCTAAAAGTAAGAAGTATACCGAAGGAAGAAAAAGAGAGAGTAGAAGGAAGTACGAGGAAAGGAGAGAGATCGAAAGAAGGGAAACAGAAGAAATGAAAGAAAGGAATGATGAAAAGGAAAAGGATTCAACAGTAGTAAATAAAGCCAAAGGAAAAGTAGAAGGAACGGGGAAAATAAAGAGACTAAAGGTGGAGAGTCTAGAAGAGTGAGGAAAGAGCAAAGGAAAGGAATAAAAAAATGTGGTGATAAAAGGGATTATCGGGGTAATGGAATGGAAAGTAGTGGCGAAAGAAACAGTGAAGGAGGCGGCAGGAAAGAAGATACATATAGAGAGAGATAGACAGATAGATAGATGTTTATGAGAGTGAGATAGAAAGCGGGAGAGCGGAACGAGCGGAGACGGCAACGAAGCTGGGTAGTGATAGTCAATCTGTGAAGTGAGGAAAAGAAGGAGGACGTGCTGAAAGGAAAGGAAGCGGTTGAAAAAAGGCACCAAATAACAATAAATGAAAAGAGAGAGCTAAGGAGGAGAGGAGAGGAAATTCAGATGGTTTTTCTACCTCATTATTATAGAATACCTGTTCTACGCTAATTCAGATGGTTTTTCTACCTCATTATTATAGAATACCTGTACTGTATACAATTTGTTGTCTTGCGTACCAACGAAGAATAAGTTTATCTCTTATTCATTGAAAACAAGAGACTATGTTACATTCTATTTGCGACTTTTATTCGACGAATAAAGTTCTTCTATGAATGAGACGTTATTCGACGTTGATGAAACCGGCCAGTAATGAGTCCGGAATCTGTGCAAATTATAATTATGTACTTACCACCCAGCAATAGCACGTATGCTTTCAGCTGTTGTATCTCTTTAAGGAGGGTTAATTAATAACCTGGGTAAGTGAGAGTTTTTAATTAGTTTTATTGGTTACTTGTTACACGTTAAGTGTCGGTGGTGCTTCGGCTTCTGCCTCACTGCCGTGGCGGGCGTGCTTATACCGGTGGCCATATATAGCTTAATATCTAGATTGGCACTCTGTGGCCCAGCTTATTGTCTAACTTATTTTCTAACTTATTATCTAACTTATTATCTAACACCTCCCCTTTTCTTTTTGGTTATTATGTGTATCGAGCAGGTTTCTTTATTGTCCGACCAAGGCGAGTAGAGTAGGGTTTTGGTTCTTGGCCATTCTTTCTGTCTGCCTGATTAGTTGCGGGATGTGTAGGATTATCAGCTGGCTCTTCTGCTGGCTCTTCTGCTAGCTCGGTCAGCGTCATGTCATTTTCCACTGATCCGTCAAATATTGTTGGTGGTGGATTTACTGACTTATTTAACCATTTTCTATTTCGTCTCAATTCATTTCCGCTACTACTTTTGATTATGTAAGATCTTGGACTTTCATGTTTGCCTATTATTATTGCTGGTTCCCATTCCTGACCTCTCCTTACATTAACAGAATCTGCTACTTGAAGTGGAGGTAGATCTTTGGCGTTTTTATCATATATTAATTTTTGTTTGTTTTTGCTTTTCTTCTAGTTTAGTTTTAACATCTATTTTTATGTCTGTTTTCTTAAGTAGCTTATCACTAATAGGTAGCTTAGTTCTCAGCCTACGATTAAACATCAACTGAGCAGGTGATAGATTGATCTCTTTCAACGGGGTATTTCTATATTGCATTAGCGCAGTGTATACGTCTTGATTGCTTTGTGTTGTCTTTCGGAGCATATTTTTAACTATACCTACAGATTTTTCAGCAAGTCCATTTGACTGAGAGTGTAATGGACTTGTTGTCACAGATTCAAAATCCCATTCCTTCGAAAATGTCTTGAATTCAAAACTTAAGAACGGGTTATTATCCGAGATTACAGTTTTCGGTACTCCGAATCTGGCGAATATTGTCTTCAATTTGTTTATCACTTCAGAGGCTGTTTTATTGTCTAATTGCATTAGTTCTATCCATTTAGTGTAATAGTCCATTACTACCAAATAATCATTGTTACCAAAGTGAAGTATGTCAGTCGCAATCTTTTGCCAAGGTCCGTCAGGTATAGTATGTCCTATCATTGTTTCTTTACAGTTAGTTTTTCTAAATTTTTGACACGTTGAGCATTTGTTTACAGTTGATTCAATATCACCTGTCATGCCTCGCCAGTACATTATGTCCCTAGCTCGTTGCTTACATTTTTCTATACCTAAATGGCCTTCGTGAATTAATCTTAACATGTCTTGCTGTAATGTCTCTGGTACCATTATCTTATTTTCTATAAATACTAGGTCTTCCTCAACTGAGATTTTATCTTTTAGATTCCAATAGAACCTTGCCTCATCGGGTAACTGATATTTGTGTTTGGGCCAGCCCTTATGAGCTAGTTGTTTTAGTATTTTTAGAGTCATGTCTTTGTCTGTCGCTGCTTTAAATATTTCCTTTTTCTCATCTGTCATGGGTATATTGTTTGTAAGTGTGTGAACTATGTAAGATAGTTCAGGGTCATCTTCTGTATTTGTAATTAGATAAGCCCTTGATAAAGTATCCGCCAGATACATGTTCTTTCCAGGTACATATTTTACATCTAGGTTGTATTTCAATAGTTTTAATAGCATTCTTTGTAGTCTAGCTGTAACTTTAGTGATATCTTTTTTAAATATGGTCTCTAACGGCTTGTGATCAGTCTCGATTTTAACTAACCTACCGTAGGTATATTGATGATATTTAGTCACTCCATATACTATAGCTAAAAGCTCTTTCTCAATCTGAGCATACCTGGTCTCAGTTTCAGTTAAACTACGAGATGCGTAGGATATGGGATGTCCTTCTTGGATCATGCATGCTCCCAATCCTTTCTGTGATGCATCTGTTTGTATTGTTATCTGCTTAGTACTATCATACATTGATAAGACTGGTGCTTGCACTAATTTGTTTTTTAGTGTTTGTAGTGCAGTCTCTTGATAATCTGTCCATACCCAGGTGGAATTATTTTTCGTTAGCTCACGTAAGGGTGCTGACACTTGAGATAAGTTTGGTATGTATTGTTCTAAAAATTTTAACATACCCAGTAAACGCATGAGATCCGCCTTGTTTTCTGGTTTTGGCATTTCTAAAATGGCTTGTATGTGGCTTGGGTCTGGTTTTATTCCTTCTTTTGATATTTTCTGACCCACATATTTGACTTCCGAGGCTTTATATTGTATTTTGTTTTTGTTAAATTTGACTCCATGTTTCCGAGCCTGGTCAATTACTTTGCTTAGTATCTCATCATGTTCTTTTTCTGTTTTCCCTGCGATTATCAAATCATCGAAGTAAACTTCGCATCCCTCTATCTCTGAAAATATTTTGTTGCACGCTTTTTGAAATACTTCTGGTGCTGAGCGAATACCAAAAGGAAGTCTATTGAATTTGTATCTCCCAAACGGGGTATTGAATGTGCACAGCTCTGAACTTTCGTTGTCTAATTTTATATGCCAGAATCCGTCTTTCAGATCTAGAACTGTAAATACAGATTTTCCTTCTAGCTTTGCTATCAATTCCTCTGAGGTTGGTATCTGGTGATGTTCGCGTTTTATAGCCTCATTTAATTCTCTAGGATCGAGGCATAGTCTTAAGTCTCCATTTGTTTTTTCTACTATTAATAAGCTATTGACCCAATCTGTGGGGTGATCTACCGATGGTATGATTTTACTTCTCTTCAGTTCTTTCAACTTAGTTTTTAACTTTTCTTGTAGGCTTAAGGGTATGCGTCGAGGTGAGTTTACTATAGGCTGTATGTCTTTTCTTAATTCTATTCGGTGGAGTTCTGGCATTTCTCCTAGTCCTTCAAAGATATCCTGGTTTGTTTTGATAAACCTAACCTTATCTGTTTCCTTTTTTATTTCATTTATTCTTTTAATTAATTTTAGTTTGACACACCCATCTAATCCTAATATGGGTTGGGCTTTTATTTTGACTACTAAGAACTCTATCTTCACTCTCTTTTTGTCTCTTATTGCACAGGATAGGGTTACTAAACCCTCTGGCTTAATACTTTTACTGTCTTCCCCGTAGGGTTGAATTATCGTTTTGGTTTGGGTCATTGGTGGCTTAATTTTAATTGTTTTGTAAATACTTAATGGTAGCACGTTAATCTCTGCGCCCGTATCGAGCTTGAATTCAACGCCTTCTCCTTCCACCGATATCCTCTCCGTCCACGACAATTCTTTCAACATTCTGACTTGCATTGTATCTGTAATGTGATTTTTTGAGGTTAAACTATGTATATAAATATCTTGTACCATTGATACTGTTGACTCGTCTGAGTCCGTATCAGTTTCATTCGCACTGCTTATCTGGTTGTTTGGATCTACGTATTCTATTTCATTTATTCTTTTATCTTTTCTGTCGGGACAACCCTTGGCGAAGTGATTTTTTTCTTCGTGTTACGTGCGGAGCATGTATTCGAGCGGAAAACTAATATTTATCCACGCAACTACCAAATAATAAAATAATGAATAATGAATGAAATGACCTGACTTGAGTCAGATCAGGTATGTGGGAACGTTGTTGCGGAACCCTAGTACGGAGTCGTACGACCTGTCTAAAATGGTTGAGGCCCTAACTTAATATATAAAAATAATGAAGGAAAATAAAATAATATAAGATATTGGTTAACTGGTAAAATCATAGTATATTCTAAAAACGATTAGAGAATAATTGGTGAGGTAGAACAATGAAGTTTAACAGTATTGCGTTATGAATTAAGGCCTCGGGACGAGGATCCCTAATAATCCTACGACTAGGGAAATCCCAAAGTCTTAAGGTGGTTCTTCCCCTACAGTCCCACCAAACGTGGGTTTCAGACAAGATTTTGAATACTTCTCGATGGGGAAAAAATCTGAAAATAATCAAGCATGTAGGAGATCATCGGGAGATTGATTTTGCATAATAATAATTCAAAAAAGTTATTAACAAATCGATGGAAAAAAAAACTGTTCAAGAAATTATCCGGTGACCCAACTTTTTTTTCAGGTGAAAATGATTTGTCAATTTTACTGAATACGTATGAATTTTTTGAGAATTTTGGTAACTTCTTGAAAATTGCGTTTTTTCATACCTGACAAACCTCAATTTTCAAAAAATTACCAAAATTCTCAAAAAATTCATACGTATTCAGTAAAATTGACAAATCATTTTCACCCGAAAAAAAAGTTGGGTCACCGGCTAATTTCTTGAACAGTTTTTTTTTCCATCGATTTGTTAATAACTTTTTTGAATTATTATTATGCAAAATCAATCTCCCGAGGATCTCCTACATGCTTGATTTTTTTCAGATTTTTTCCCCATCGAGAAGTATTCAAAATCTTGTCTGAAACCCACGTTTGGTGGGACTGTAGGGGAAGAACCACCTTAAAGACTGTCGTAGGATGATCCGAGTCCCGGGTTCGTTATACTGATTTTAAACCTATACATACGTGACACCGATCGTTGGATGAATCAATTTAAATGAAATCGGGGCGAGAGAGGAAAAATCCCAAAATACTAGAATTTCTAGTATTGGCTCACCCCGTTTTTATACACTAATAAACGAATCAATATTGATAACAAATCCAGGTGTAACAGTGAAAAATAACGGCTGGGTAAAATGTGATTGATTGACTTTTGTTGGGCTGATGGCCGATCGTGAAACAGACGGGAGACTTAGCTTTCGACGTCTGACTGTGGTGGAAACGGGAGCCGTCGGGTGGTCCAGGTTTTTACGACACTTCACAAACTTTATATATTCAAACTGATTTAATATCGCGATTTCGTTATAAGTAAATGTATAGAAAGCTAATACGGAGATTAATATCGAAAGACAAGAAAAATGAATGAAAGAAAAACCTTTTATTGTTCAATAACTCTCGATGAATATACACTCAGCAACAAAATTAACGGCGCACCCGGGACTCGGCGAAATAATACCGATTTTCAAAATACTGTAACTCAATGAAAAATTGTCGAAAAAAATCATTCGGCAAAGCATTTTGAAGGTTGAAGCTTCATCTGCAAGATGGTTTTTGAAAATTCATCCTGCGGTCATTTCTGACCTCATGGCGTAGGTCTGAGTGCCGGGTTGCGAAACGCCAGAAAAAACAAGTTTTTCAAAGTTCTCTACGGGGCGTTAAAAAAATCGCAGAGAACTTTCGAGACAGCCATTTTGTAGCCTGAAATCTCCTCTTCAAAATCGTACCTAAAAATTTCACGCGCGATTTTTTTTCACCGAGTTATCCAACTTCTGGTGAAGCAATGCCAATAAGAGCAGGACTGACCAGTAGGCGTAAGGAGTGTGTGTGTGTGTGCGTGTGCGTGCGTGCGTGTGTGTACGCGTATGTGTGTGTGGGTGTGTGCCCACGTATTTAGAGTTGCATCAATATGGGAGAATACTGGCAGGCGGTGATAAGAAGTAGGGTTGGCAATACCCGATTTTGAACTTGAGATATCGTAGCATCACACACACACACACGCAGTGCAGCGAGGGTTTGGAGGCATGAAATACCGTGGAAGTGACGAGCCATGGGTCCTGATCGCTGCCTGCACACACACACGCAGGCAGACACACACGCACACACACACACACGGGATGCATGGTAGACTGTACCTCCTCGCGGTGCATCCTGGATAACGCCAGATCAGTCTTCGCCTACTGGTCAGTCCTGCCCTTATTGACATTGCTTCACCAGAAGTTGGATAACTCGGTGAAAAAAAATCGCGCGTGAAATTTTTAGGTACGATTTTTGAAGAGGAGATTTCAGGCTACAAAATGGCTGTCTCGAGAGTTCTCTGCGATTTTTTTAACGCCCCGTAGAGAACTTTGAAAAACTTGTTTTTTCTGGCGTCTCGCAACCCGGCACTCAGACCTACGCCATGAGGTCAGAAATGACCGTAGGATGAATTTTCAAAAACCATCTTGCAGATGAAGTTTCAACCTTCAAAATGCTTTGCCGAATGATTTTTTTCGACAATTTTTCATTGAGTTACAGTATTTTGAAAATCGGTATCATTTCGCCGAGTCCCGGGTGCGCCGTTAATTTTGTTGCTGAGTGTATATATGGGGCATTCCACGTGAAATGTGACAGCCTCGGACCTCGACCGTTTTGATTTTCCTCAAATTTTGCATACAAACAGTAGGTCATCAAAGAAGACTGCCTGAATTATTTCAGATTTTTTAGCGACCAATTGGCCGAAGGCCGGGCGTTTCAAATTTCTCAGGAGTCAATTTTTCACAATTTTCGACGATGAATATTGGCGCAGTGGAAAACGGAATCGCAAAAGTGTTTGATACAATTTTGAAGGTAATTTTTCAACCTTTTGAACTGTGTGGATACATTTTTCGAAACATGCAGAATTACCACCGAAAATCATGATTATATCGGAAAAACGCGAAAAAAACATGTTTCCCAGGGTAAATTTTTTTATTTAATTTTTTTTATTGTAGCCCTTGGTGTCGTAAATAAGTCCTGTAAGGGACATCTTGGGCCGGAAAACGATTACAGAAATATGAATTTTTTTTCAGTTAAATCACGTAAAAATGCAAATATTGAAATTCCTTCGTATTCTATTTTGATTTTTTTCGTACCAGTGCACATTAATTCTTTAATTTAATATACTATTTGTAAGGATGGTTAAATAAATAAATAAAGAAACGTTTGAACACGAGAAGCCTTTATTCGCCCGTCCATACTACAGGTTCGTGGTAGACTGGCCTTATGCCGTTCCCCACTCTATCTCTTTGGTGCGTCGTCGGTGGCGCCCTCTTACAGTTCGGCCATCCTGACTAAGTTCGGGCTCCGAACTGTACATAGTTTTTTTTTTTTTTTTTTTTTTTTTTGCTTAGCTGTTATAATATTCTAATCAATTTTTCTTAAATCTAGATACATGAGTATTTCTTGTTAACATAATGAAATGGAATTTGTATATCAAATATAAGGAGAGGAAAGAAATGTTTTTTTTTTTTTTTTTTTTGTCTTATTCTAATCTTATTCTATGTTTGGTTTTGGGAAATCGATCTCTTTATCCTGGTCTCGATTTTCATTGTGCCAGTGTCTTATATTTTCGGCACTCCATGTACCTTCGTAAGGTCTTCGTGACCCTTGGAATTCGTCTAGATCCTTTATTATGTATCGGTCGTTTCGCAATACTCTAGCTATCTGATAAGGACCTTTGTAATTCGGTATGAGTTTTTGAGGTGCTCCGATTCGGTTTTCGAAATTCTTGATCATAACGTAATCGCCTTCTTTATATTTTTCGGCCGCTTTATGATGACTATCATAGTACTTTTTGTTATAATTTTGAGACTTTTCGATGTTTTTGGCTGCCTCATTTCTAATTGATTCTATGTCAAGTTCTTTGGTCTCAATTTGGTTTTCCAAGTATTCCGCAATTTTGTCGATAAGTTTACCGCGCTGGTTTATACCGAATAGCAGCTTGCTGGGAGTTTGTCCGGTGCTTTTGCTGATTGTGTTGTTTATGGAGAATTCCACATCGCCAAGAACCTTGTACCAGTACCTGCCCTCATCATTGTTTACTAGTTTACCTAGCATCGGTCCTAGCATTCGATTCACCCTTTCTACCTGTCCGTTTGCTCTGGGCGCTGCAGTTGCCACCAGAATGTGCTTGATGTCGCGTTCCTCTAAAAACTCTTTGAATTCTAGTGATGTAAAACAACTACCTCGGTCGGAAATGATTGTTCGGGGTCTGCTATAGTTGCTAAAATACTGGTCTAAGTAACCTATCGCTTCCTTACTTGTAGTGCTTTTGCTTGCGTATAGCTTTGTGAATTTCGTAAATCCGTCTATTACTACGAGTATATGTTGTTTGATTAACCGCGCCTTTTCGATTGGACCATAGTGATCTATGTGAATTGTATCGAATGGAGCGTTTCCCTTGGGAATGCAGTGTAATGCGCCCTCCGATTTTCCGGTTTTTGGATTGTACGCTATACATGTTAGGCAATTTTGGATGTATTCTTTTACCTTTTGGGCCAATTGTGGGAACCAGTAGTTCTGTCTGATAACGCCGCAGGTTTTTTCTACTCCTAAGTGTCCCATGTCATCGTGGTAACGTCTGATTACCTGTGATTCCATTATTGCCGGTACATAGAAGATTAACTTATGGTCTATCTTACGATAAATGATTCCATTGCGCATTTCATAAAGGCTGCTCTCTGACTTTCCTAGCTCGTCTCGTATTGTACTGATTCTCATATCTTTGCTTTGGCTTAATGCCAAGTTAACCTCTAAAGGGTTTGCATCTATTACGAGTACGTTGTGCGCCCTACTGAAAGCATCCGCGTGTTTCATGCGTATGCCTGGTCTATGCTCAGTCTCGTAATCATAAGCCAATAATTCTATAGCCCATCTTTCGATTCTGCTGTTCATCTCGCGTTTTGCTAACGTCGCTCTCAGAGCGTCACAGTCTGTTACAATTTTAAACCTGATCCCGTGAAGATAAATTCTGAAACGTCTTATCGCGTATACTATCGCTAGTGTTTCTAGTTCAAAACTATGATATTTAGATTCGGCCTCGGTTGTACGCTTTGAAAAATAGAAAACGGGGTGAAATTTACCGTCATCGTTCTTTTGGAGCAGCACTGCGCCGTAACCTAACATGCTAGCGTCGGTGTGTAACTCTGTTTCGCTGCACGGGTTGTAAATACTAAGAACTGGTTCTTCTGTGAGTTTTCTTTTTAAGGTTTCGAATGCATCTAACTCTTTTTCATTAAATGTGAATTCGGCATCCTTCCTGAGAAGGGTATATAATGGTGCTGCTAATATCGAAAATCTTTCTATGAATTTCCTAAAATAGGATGCTAGTCCTATGAAACTCTGTAGGTCCTTACGATTTCGGGGTATCGGGTATTCCTGCACTGCTTTGATACCGCTGTCGAGGGGCCTAATCTCGTTTCCCTTCACCTTGTAACCTAGGTATTCAATTTCGGTCACCAAGAATTTGCATTTGTCAAGTCTTAGTTCCAAGTTATTTTCTATCAGTAATCTAAGTACCTGTTTGAGTACGTCCAAATGTTTTTCTATTGTCTCAGTAGCTATTAAGAAGTCGTCAATGTATACTATTACGTCACCGGATTTGATTAGATTCCCTAACACCGCGTTGACGAATCTTGCGAATCTTGACGTTGCAATCTTAATTCCAAAAGGCATTCCTAAGTATTCGTAGTGGCCTAGAGGGGTTGTGAATGCTGTATATTTTATTGCCTCGTTTGCTACTTTTACCTGATGGAATCCATCTTTGAGATCAAGTGCTGTGTAGTATCTTTTATTATTGAGCGCATTTACTTGGTCCTCAATTACCGGAATTGGGTAGTTGTCCCTAATTATGTATTTATTCAAGGTTCTGTAGTCGACGCAAAGTCGTGCTTCTCCATTCTTTTTTTTTGTTAAAACTATTGGAGACGCGTATTCAGATTCGCTTGGTCTTATTATTTTCTTTTCGATAAGCCTATCTAATATATTTTGCAATTGACGTTCTTCTGCATATGACAGCCTTCTAGGGTTGAAATGAAATGGTTGATGCTCTTTGAGTTTAAGTGTCATCTCTACTTTTATTTTGGGCTCGCTCGGCCTGTCTGCTAACAAATATTCTTTTTCAAAGACATCAAGTACTTTATTGCGCTCTGCGTTTGTGGCATCTGACCCTATGACCAATGAGCCTAATGTGTTTTCTTTCTCACTATGTCTAATGTCAATATTCATTATGTCAAGTATTGCCTCATTGTTCATCTTTGTGCCCCTTGGCTCTGTCAATCTCATCCCTAAAGTCTTTAATGCGTCGCGACCTAGTATCGCTTGACAATGCATGGTTTGATCGGGTACTACGTAAATGTTCACATCTTTTGCAGTAACCCCGTCTAATTTGACTATTGCATTTACGTAACCCGTGATGTTTAGGAGCGAATCGTTAATGCCTGAAAACCTACGTGACTTATCTATTACTGGTTGAATCATTTCGGTTGGAATGAGTGATTCTTTGACGATGCTTATCGGACTGCCAGAGTCCAATTGCGTTCCTAATTCTAATTCTATATCATAATCTTGCTTGCTTATATAATACTTAACGTAACGCTGGTAATCGTCATCATGGCTTGGGATTTCCATGATGTTGGACACCTGTTCCCTTTTCTTGGGGCAGTCTCGAACTTGGTGCTCCATGCTGCCGCAAGTAAAGCAAGATCCCATCTCACGCTTTGGTTTCTTGCAATTTGGTGCGATGTGTCCCTGACCACCGCAATTGTAGCATCTGGTTGTCCCACGGTCTGAGTTTTCGTTAGTGCCTCGTCCCGACACGCTTGGTTGTCCTTCTGGCTTGATTGATCCGACGGGGTTTGGTTTGACGTCTTTCTTTACCCAAGGTTTGCTTG
This sequence comes from Tenthredo notha, assembly GCA_914767705.2. Classification (NCBI taxonomy): domain Eukaryota; kingdom Metazoa; phylum Arthropoda; class Insecta; order Hymenoptera; family Tenthredinidae; genus Tenthredo; species Tenthredo notha. The sequence goes on along the minus strand of OU611907.1, from coordinate 727,023 downwards.
TGGAGGGAAGTTTTATATCGGTCATCGCTTCGATGAGCTGCGTCTCCGTGGCAAACCTTTGCAGGCGTACCTGGTTCTGAATATTTTCATTAGGGATCCCTCGGATCAAGTAACCTACCATTTCATTTGATTCGATTGGTACTTTGTTTGCCAAAATTTTCTTCTCATGGTAGTAGTCGACGAATGTTTCGTCGCATTTCCATATTCTGTCCTCAAATTTCTTGCGCCTAGCTATGCAATCGGTTTCACTGCTGTACATTGTCTTCATTTCGGCGAAGAGCTCTTCTGTTTCCATGTTGAGGTGATTTGGATTTGAGTGGAACCATCTGTGGGCCTTTCCTTTAAGCTTGCTGCCCATCATTACTTTGGTCTCTTGTTCGCCGAGCCCGTACGTCTGTTTCAACAATCGTACCTGATTTTCCCATGTGCCAAAGTTTTCGCAATTTCCATCGAAGTCGTTCAATAACTCACGTATGCTATTAAGTCCCAGTTGTCGCTGCAATGCACGATTTTCGATAGCTGCTTGGTCTACAAACCCTTGCAAGTTGTGATTGGCTCTGGATTCTGTCTCTGGTGGTGGGTTTTGATGGGCTGCGGTTAAACCAATTTTAAGCATTTCAATTTCTCGTTTTGCTAGATCTAGTTCGCGCTGCAATAATGCCGCTTCGCGTTTCGCGATTTCAGCCTCGCGAAGGAGCATTTCTGTTCTTAGGTTCCCGGTATCGTCTAGCATATATCGGTTACCTTCGTTTAGGTTACCTTCACCGTCGTCATTGTCTAATATGTTGGTTGCCATCTCCGTCCACTTTCCTTCTGGGTCAGCCTCGTTCAGTCTGTGAAGTAAATCGGCCTTGTTACCCTTATCGGACAGATTTAGTTTTAACGACACCTCTCTTAACACCGCTACTTTGAAGTCATTCGGATTTTTTTTTGGTCCCATTGTTCTGAAAGAGCGATGTTTGGTTGGCTCGTACACTCAGGGTCCGTATTTATTTGTTTACACGATGGCGTTCGCTCTATACTATATGTGAGTTCTAGTAGATGGCGTTCGACGCACGACCGCCACGCCGCCACCAGATGTGTGTGGCCACGCTTGCAATTAACCGATGATATGATTTGAATTTTGTTCGCGCGCGGTCATAGGTCGGCCATATTGGTCGCCATTTTGGATGCCAACTGAAGCGTGCCACGAGAATTTCTACGTACACAATATGATTGTATTACTTCCTTGTTTGTTAGGCACACAGCCCTCGATATGCACAAAGCGTAGTTCCTCGCACTCAGCACTAATGTTTTAGTCTTATTTCGCACACAGCAACTTCACATGCACTCAGCTTTCAATTTCTACCTTATTTGGTTGCACTCAGCTCATTTTATAGCACACAGCTTTTCTTTTTTATTTTAAAGGGCATTCGGATATGTATCCCACTTCTGATTTGTAAGGATGGTTAAATAAATAAATAAAGAAACGTTTGAACACGAGAAGCCTTTATTCGCCCGTCCATACTACAGGTTCGTGGTAGACTGGCCTTATGCCGTTCCCCACTCTATCTCTTTGGTGCGTCGTCGGTGGCGCCCTCTTACATATTTGTGAAGAATAGTTGAAAAAAACAATGGAGTTATTCGTCTTGGATAAAAACTATAACGAATATTAGATTTTTTTGATTTTATTAAATTAATAATTTAATTTTTCTAAACATGGTACGAAAAAATCAAAATAGAATACGAAGGAATTTCAATATTTGCATTTTTACGTGATTTAACTGAAAAAAAATTCATATTTCTGTAATCGTTTTCCGGCCCAAGATGTCCCTTACAGGACTTATTTACGACACCAAGGGCTACAATAAAAAAAATTAAATAAAAAAATTTACCCTGGGAAACATGTTTTTTTCGCGTTTTTCCGATATAATCATGATTTTCGGTGGTAATTCTGCATGTTTCGAAAAATGTATCCACACAGTTCAAAAGGTTGAAAAATTACCTTCAAAATTGTATCAAACACTTTTGCGATTCCGTTTTCCACTGCGCCAATATTCATCGTCGAAAATTGTGAAAAATTGACTCCTGAGAAATTTGAAACGCCCGGCCTTCGGCCAATTGGTCGCTAAAAAATCTGAAATAATTCAGGCAGTCTTCTTTGATGACCTACTGTTTGTATGCAAAATTTGAGGAAAATCAAAACGGTCGAGGTCCGAGGCTGTCACATTTCACGTGGAATGCCCCATATATATATATGTGTCCTTAGCACTGATTTTATGATTGAAAAAGAAATAAAGTGTGTCTATTCACTACGAAGAACCGCAAGTTCTCAAGACCGGCACTTAACAGATTTACGGCACATTAAGACTCTACTTGACTGTTGCTCTTCGGGTTTACGTCAACGCGCCTCGCGATTTGACTGACGAAAGACGCTGTTTGCTGGAAAGATGCAGCCAGGTAGCCGCGCGAGACAATGTATGTATTAATCCGCGCGGTTAATTAGCCAATTAGAGGCTTAGTCTATTCGCGGATGAATTAGACGCGTTGCATCCTAGAGAAGATCCGTGGTCCGTGACTTGCGGCTCCCTGTTCCGCCACAGTCGGTTGACAATAATAATTATAAATGTATGCATTCTGATTCTCTTAATAATTGCCATACATTCCTCCATTCCTTAATCTAGTTGTATCCATTAATTACGGGTCGCCCACCCCCAATGGATACCCCTATTTTTTCTTGTCTGATTGAGTTATAAATGAGAGGAGTTACGGTGAATCGACTATTGGTGCATAGTCAGCAAGACTAGATTTGCTGACTTTTCTAGCGCTCCTAGTTGCTATATGATCTTTTTGATGCAGTGGGCGTAAAATGTCTATTTTACGCCTCCTTTTGCGGGCGTAAAATGAAACTGGCATTCTACGTCCACAAAATAAGGCATATCATAGGCATTTTCAACCCCCACTACATCAAAAAATAATGTTTGCATCTCGGGCGTAGGATTTACGCTCTCGTAGTGATCACGCGACCCTCGGGCCGGCTGCGCCGTCCCTCGTGCGCAGCGATCACTACTCGAGGCGTAAAATCCCATTTTACGCCCTTGATACAAAAACTACTATTTCGTGTTGGGTCTAGTATCGGGGCGACGTGACTTTCTGACTTCAACGAGGGAAAGGTGATATTTTGAATAACAGAAGTATCACATCATAGTCATACATACTGATCCCTTGCAAAGACTAATTGACTATCAATCTGTATAGATACGCATCGGATCGTAACATTTGCATATCGCACAGGTCTTACCATATGCCGGACAGGCCCCTCTCTTATGAGTATAAGCGCATTTTTTACATAAATAGTCTTTTTCTGTTATACCTATTACTGTTTTATCTGTCTTAGATATTTTCTTTCCTCTAATATAGTCTATTGGCTTCCCATCCTGTAGTGCTTCGACTTGTTGACGTTTGATTGTTGATGTTTTCTGTTATACCTATTACTGTTTTATCTGTCTTAGATATTTTCTTTCCTCTAATATAGTCTATTGGCTTCCTATCCTGTAGTGCTTCGACTTGTTGACGGCTTGCTTCTGCCGCTCTACAATAGGTTGCTGCCTTCGTTAGGGTGAGGTTAGGTTCACGCAGCATCCTCTCCTGTACTGCTTTATCCCTGGTTCCCAGGACTATTCTGTCTCGGATGAGACTTTCTTCTTCCGTAAATTCGCAGGTACTCGCAGCTTTTTGTAGTTCAGTCAGATATAGTTGTCAAATGTTTGTGCTTCTTTTTGTACTACGTGGTAGAATTTATAACGTTCAAACACTATGTTCTTTAGAGGTTCACAGTGTCTTGAAAATTGTTCCAGCACTTTGTCAATATTTTCTCTGTCTGTCTCTGCTGCGAATCTGAACGTGTTGTATACTTCGAGACCTTCATCTCCAATGAGGTTTAAGAGTATCGCTACTTTAGTTTTACCGGATTTTTCTGTTTTATCAGTAGCTTCAAGAAAATAGTTGAATTTTTGTGCAAATTTCCTCCAGTTTTCAGCTACATTGCCCGTTAGACTTAGTAAGTGGGGCTGGCGGGCGAAATTTCGTCGCTTCCATTTCGTTTTACCGCGTGGCCCGTTATTGTTAGCGTTTAGCGTGGTGTTCTTTTTTTTTTTTTTTTTCAATTATTTAGTAAGTTATGTTCACTTCTGACACCATGTTGTATCTCTTTAAGGAGGGTTAATTAATAAACTGGGTAAGTGAGAGTTTTTAATTAGTTTTATTGGTTACTTGTTACACGTTAAGTGTCGGTGGTGCTTCGGCTTCTGCCTCACTGCCGTGGCGGGCGTGCTTATACCGGTGGCCATATATAGCTTAATATCTAGATTGGCACTCTGTGGCCCAGCTTATTGTCTAACTTATTTTCTAACTTATTATCTAACTTATTATCTAACATCAGCAACAAGTCGTTCGTGTCAGGCCCCTGCCCACTAAACCACACTTTATACCTTAGTTTCTTCTCGAAATCCGTTTCACTTTTCGGGTGAAAATCTACCACCAACTCTACGGGTACAATTTTTTTGACACGATTACTCGTAAAATAAACGAGAGCGTGAGTTATTTTCTGAGAAGCTATCGAAGCCATTGTATGATAGCGAACCGACGTCCCGTCGACCGTTGAACGCTGCCCGTACTCACGTGTGCCTCGGTGTGCTTCGCCATGTGGGAGACGAGAGCTACCGTTGCCGAAATTACGCTCGTCTCACGGGGCGCATGCGTGTGCGCCTCGCCCGGGTATGAGTATATGCGGAGAAGTGACGTCACGCCGACAGTTAAAATTAAAAATATTACATTTAATGATTGCGTTATAGGTGTACGTTGATGAAATAATTTTCCATCAATGAATTCAAAAGAATGGCCTTCTTCTGCATCTAATTTTTTAATCAATTACCCTTGAAATCCGACCGCCTAATCATGTGTTTTTGGTAAATCCCTAAATTCTAACATATTTAATTGATAATTCCAACAATTCTGAATGACTATGACGATAATTATACAGTTTGTAGGAAAAAATGGATCATAAATGGAAAAAAACATCGCTGCAGCATAAAATGCCTTTTTTTTTTGACATTTCGTGCTTGCCGGCACCACTTGTTGTTAACTTACAGGCCACAGCTTTTTCGGATCTTTTTTTCCAACCATTTAGGGTAGAACTGACAGGTGAATTTGTAAAAAAAAAATGTCAACTCAAAATAAGGTCCACCCTGATCAAGAGACTCGGTAGAGTCTCGCGCCAAGTACATTCAAGAAATGTGAGCGCTCGACGACCGTGTCTCTTTACCGCAAGGGCCAATTTGGGCGGAGTGGGGGAATCTTATTTGATGGATATCACCGTTTTTCTGTATTATACCGGTATTTAATGTCTTATGTTGAGAATGCTGATGGAAAATGCCTCAATTTAAGCCCAAAATCAGCATGATCGGTGCACTGAAAGCTGAGTTATGCATTTTTTCATTTTCAAAGTGGCGAGTTTTAAGATTAAGACTTTTTCTTTAAGACTTTTCGGTTAAGACTATTTTTCGCTCCACAGTTTCATTGCGCATGCGCCAGCATTAGGACTAATTTTTCGCTCTGCAGTCCCGCTGCGCTCGCGCATACGCCAGTCTATGACAGCTGAGCTGACAACTGAACAGATGAGAAAAACACGAGAAGTATCGGAAATTAATAAAACGAATTTATACATAATATTGATCAACACTTGGAAATAAATAGTTGTTCAATTTAACGCGAGCGTCCACGAGTGAATCATAACAAGCAATATATCTATTCAATCGTTCATCTTAGGATCTAGAGATTTTGAGGTTATGTGAATTATATATGTCACATCGATAATTGTAGTATAATATATAGGTGTTTATGTTTATCAAGGACTCGGTGGAATTTCGTGCCGTGTATCACGTTAACAATTGTAATCCCGAGAATACTATGATCTGAAATTTTACACATTGAAATGTCGAATGAATTTACTTGAAAATATGTTTCTCCAATCTATGCGACACTAATTCACAAACGTTGATCGTCACATTATAGTTCTAGATGATCTTTCGAGTTCGGTAAAACGACACTTCAATATTCTAAAATCGTTTTCTGAATTTTCGGGATATAACCGTTCTCATGACATATTGATAACATACATGCCTATTTACCAACGCTCTATTCAGATAGCTACCCAGTAAACGAAAAAAGATTAGAACCGATTGAAACGGATTAAATATCTGAATCCGGATGAATCTGTTTTCTTGGTCCCAAAATTGGAATAAAATACAATAGTCTGGTTAACTAGTTGAATCTGTTTCTATTCTTCGAATATATTCCTATATTTCAATAATTGTGTAACGATTAGAACAGATAGAACATTTCAATTTTGAGGATTTAGAATGGTAATCCTATGTTAGGATTAAACAGAACAATATTGAAGCACGGCAAATCTGTTTCTTCACGCTACGTATGAGGTAGTAATTGAAATTAAAAAGGTGACATTCAATTTACTGACTATGAAATGAGATTACAAATAAACAAATGAACTCTTCATATAATATTTATTGCATAATAGTACATCTTACAATGTGAGAATGCATGTTGATTAAAATTAAAACATGCATTATTGTTAGACAGCATCATATATGTTCACGCTCTATTTTCTTGGCATGCTAGATAGGAGTATATATATTATACTATATATGACGGTGGACGTCAAGTCAGAATAACTTTGAAAATAAATTTCCCAGACCGCCCCCCCAAATCGACTCCAAATGATTTAAAACAAACCTTGTAATTTTTGTAGATTCATGTTTCAACATTCAACCTTTGACCACAAGGGATGAACAGATAGAACATTTCAATTTTGAGGATTTAGAATGGTAATCCTATGTTAGGATTAAACAGAACAATATTGAAGCACGGCAAATCTGTTTCTTCACGCTACGTATGAGGTAGTAATTGAAATTAAAAAGGTGACATTCAATTTACTGACTATGAAATGAGATTACAAATAAACAAATGAACTCTTCATATAATATTTATTGCATAATAGTACATCTTACAATGTGAGAATGCATGTTGATTAAAATTAAAACATGCATTATTGTTAGACAGCATCATATATGTTCACGCTCTATTTTCTTGGCATGCTAGATAGGAGTATATATATTATACTATATATGACGGTGGACGTCAAGTCAGAATAACTTTGAAAATAAATTTCCCAGACCGCCCCCCCAAATCGACTCCAAATGATTTAAAACAAACCTTGTAATTTTTGTAGATTCATGTTTCAACATTCAACCTTTGACCACAAGGGATGAACTTTTCCATTAAAAATACACGGGGTCCCACGGTCTTCCAGCTATTATATTATGGGAAGACTATTGTGGAATCTGAAAGTTCGAAATTCTCACAAATTAGTCTACGATAATGCTGCTGTGTGGACAGGAATGGCCACTCCTCGCCCTCAAATCTTTGTACAGCCAATATGATGATTTTTTTTCAATTCCATCAAATGTTGCTCAAAAACATTTAAAATGTATGTTTACCGATATATGTTTTTCAGTGAAATTAGAAAGAAATCATCATATTGGTATATGATAACCCGTACAAAATTTTGGAATGCTGGGGGGGTGGGGGGGGAATATTTGTCCATACAGCAGCATTCTCGTAGACTAATTTGTGAGAATTTCGAATCTTTAGACTCATAATTAGACCTACAATAAAATAATAACTGGAAAAGACGTCGCGAAGCCCCGTACATCTTGAATGAAAAAGTTCATCCTCTGTGGTCAAGGGTTGAATCGTAAGATGAGAATCTAAAAAAATTGCAGAATTAGATTTTATTTATTTGAAGTTGATCTGGGGGGCGGCCCGGAATTTTTTATTTTTTTTTTTTGCCGACCACTCTAATCCATATACTATACTCGAAACAGAAGAGTGTGAATTGAAAGAATGAAATTATATGATTATATATAAGTATGTAATGATAGTTACATTCTACGCGTTCAAGTGTCAATGGAAACGCAGACTTTTTTAAGAATTCTTCAAGATTATCCCTACAAAGTTGATATCACTTTCTTTAAGTGATTACCTGATTTATCAGAACCTCTCAATCTCTCAGTAAAAATATATTTTTTTTTCTTCTAAACACCAGTCTATATTCCCTGATTCATTTGTGATTGACAGTATGTGGACAAAAGCATATAGAAGTAAATAACTAGTGGCAATTCAAACAATGCTTCAACTGAAAGTTCATGCAAGTTTGTGGATGTTGGCTTTATTCACTCATGCTGTTGGTAACAGTAGCCTCGTTTGAATTGTCATTCTCATTGTCATCAACAAGATATTCATTGGAACAAGATATGTTCTGTCGCACGTCTGGTGAATCATCAAGTTTAGAATCATCTTCATTGTTGCTATCGACATCCGATTCATCAGACAGCTGCTCTTCTTGTTGCGCTGGTTCGATCTTTCCTGTAATTCAAAAAGGGTATGATTGATAGATACAGAAAGCAATAAACTATCAAATACGACAAAAATTACTTACTTTTCAATTCAGAAATTTTTTTGCTTATATATTGTCTCGTTCTTTCCACTTCCAACTCAACGGCTTCCTCGGATAATTTTCGCGAAGTAAGTAGCCAGTGCCGGAAGATGTCTAAAGAAAATTATTGACGAAGAATGATAGCGAACATAAGATAAGCAATACTACGACTCACTGCAAACCTTTGATAGCCAATAGCTTAACAGGATCAAGTTTTTGGTCTGGTTTTATCTGTTGCCGATTGCGATTGCTGCCCTTTCCTGTAATCGTGCTTTTTTGCAGTTTTTCGTAGCCATAGACTGCTACTGCAATGTTCTTCACGAATAACGATGGCGATTGTACATTGGCAGTAACCATTGCATAGGTATTCCTGCATAACCACTCTCCGTGCCCTAAATGTATCTGCCGAATCGAAAATTGGAATCAAACCATATAAATACAGCCTAAAAGGATCGGAAATATCAGAAAGACTTTACCATGAGGTCATCTTTTCTCTAATATCCAACAGGAGGCTGGGCATAACTTGACGTAAAATTTTCTTTCGCTATTACCATCTGTGCCAATGTTGCTGCAATAATATACAATAAATGTATCCTGAAAGAAGTTAGCGAGATACTAACTGGGCTACTGATCTCATATACTAAAGACGCAGAAGCTGCATAGTTCACAAGTCCACAAGAATCTAAGTTTAGCCGAATCGCATTTTACCCTTCATTTGGTCAAAGTGGCTTATGACGCAAGTCTGCAAGTCTGTATTGAGTTTCCGTAACAGTTTGAGCTCCGTTTCTTTTTCATTAACTTTATTATTCAATAATAATGTAGACTTGGTATAGTTCTTTGCGCACTGTTTCCACTCGCGCTCTTTAATCAGAAAATCACCCTGCCTGCTCTCCAATTTTTTTTGCAAGGCCGCAACTTCGAAACGGAGCGCATCCCTTTTAAGCTGTAATATTGCAATGTTGTCATTACACACACGATGGTCCTGTAATGTTATAAACACGTGTCAAAATATTGAAAAAAAATGATATCAGGCATTTTTAATTGATGCAGACTCGCACAGTTATAGATTCCTTAGGTGATGAATCTTCTTGCCCGAGCTTATTTGACGTGCCTTCTGCGCTTGGAACTACATTTTCTGTACAGAGTTTTTTCATTCCTGTTATGCTCCGTTGAATTTTCATCCGCTCATTACAATCTTTAGAAGGCATTGCCCCTTGAGAATCCATTGCTTCATGTATACTCCTTTTCTTCTGGGAGATAAAATGCCATCTACTTATAATAGGTGCAGTACAGAATTGATCTTCTACTTATGTAAGCTGAATGCATAATTACCTGCGGTGAAACAGAATCGTCAGAAGATGGTGAACGCGTAGTTACTTGCTTTTCAGAATCTGGTTTCTCGCCCGCTCTTTGAACAACCGGAGTTTTGAATACACTTTGTTGATCGTTTGGAGACTTTTTGGCATATTTGACACATTTCTTTGGCTTTTGTGGGGCAGCAATGGTTTTTCGCTGATATTCAGATTTGTGTTTACTTTGTGGATGGGGTTGCAGCTTTGATATTCGTTCTTGCAAATTTGATTGAATAGCTCTTTGTCTTGCTATCTGTTAACAATGGAACTTATTGATATTCTGAATAGCGAAGTATTTTTAATATTGATTTCATTTACAAAATGGAAACCCCCAATCATCAGACCAAAAATCTATAAGCTTCTCACGGATGAATCTAGATTAGAAATGAAAAGGCACAAGTTCGAGTGATTATTAAAATATATAGTAGATCTTAATTCATAAGATATCCAATTCTGAAATAATATGCAACATTAATTTATATTTTATTCGTCTAGTTTCATTCAATTTCCATTTCAAAGTCCAAATGTAGCTTTCTGAAATGAATGATCTTATCCCTCGTTATTTTTACCTTACATTCATCTCTAAAAAACGCATTGTCGTTAGTGACCAGACCATATCAAACGATTAAACTTATACAGATTTTCTCAGCTATATCTCATCGTGCTTATGTGCCATGATTGTCTTGAAAAGATAATATAATATTTCGCATCCGAATAGGGTTCCTATATTATATCATGAATTCTATATCATGAATAACTGATACTAGTTTTTGAAATCAAATATTTGATTCACAACATATTTACTTCGGCAGTCCTATTCGAAGTATCTCTCTCATCCATGCTGCTGTCAGAAGGTGACAAAAGTTGGTTTGCAGGTGGAATCACTGCCCTTTTACTTTTTATTTTTTCTTGTAGTTCAATGGCATTTTCTGAGAATCAAAAGTAGTAGACGTATAGAAATTATGTTTTAGTACCAATTATCAGTGCTAGCATGTATTTCTTAGTATCTTAATCACGCCGACATTGATTTAGAGATATTGAAAAGCTTTTGATTCGCCTATTGATTGGTAAAAATCAATATTGACGAAAATTGCTATATCAGTATAGAGATGAAAATAGTGATTTGGAAGCCATAAGTATATGCAGGTAGGCAATAATGCAATCTACTATAACAAATCTGAATGATATTACCTGCAACAAACAAGACATGAGCTTCTAAGTAGGCATTTCCGTACTTCACTTCGTGTAGTTTTTTGGGGTTCACATGTTGCGGGTCAAAATGTTTAACATCAGTTACTGGAACCACTTTTCTATCATTTCGTGAATCCAAGGATGGAAATCGCACGTATGCCTGCATTTTTTCGCTTGAAAAAAAACACATGACAATTAGAATCACCGTTAACACGGATTTACGTTCATGCATCTGAAGGTTTGTTTATACATCAAGTCAACGCAATAGGAATAGTACTTTTGTAGCCATATATGTTATCTTTTTTTTTATTTATATAAATCATCAACATAAACACCCGTGTCAATCTTATTACTGTATATATAATTATTATGTTGCAATATTTCACATTATATACTTATGTATAAGTACCTGTACATACCTTTTTGGTTTTTGATGCGGATTCTTTTTCCTTTTTCCTTTTAGTACGAGTATGTAATTCTTTCTTGAAACTTCGCGAACACGTGGATTCCAAAGAAATAATGAACAGTCTCGAAAGAACGTGAACGGCGAGCGCAAGCCTACCACAGTATACTCCCCTCAAGCTCTATCCAATCGACGTTTTCGTTTGACGGACTTCGAAATCCCAGCCAATGACAGTGCATCATTTCAAATGCCGAACTACGGCTGCATTCTTTTATTCGAGCAGCCAGAGCAGGTCTGCTTTGTAAAACAATCGTATTAAAGAGTTTCAAAGAATAAACCAATGCCAACGCAGGGCTGCTTGACTGCTGGAATAAAAGAATGCAGCCTACTATAACAGCCTAAGCGAGCTGAAACATGCGTGGCGGCAGAAGCGACCCTCTGTTTACCTCTGGCCTCAGACTCAGGGCTGGCTTGGTGTTTGTAGGCCGTGGGCACTTTTGCCTTATCAAGTGCTAAAAAATTGTTTGAGAGCATAATTTTGAAGTTCGGTCAGTTCCGTTAGCTCGACGTCAAAATTTTTTTCATCATTTTTTTGGGCCTTCTATTTTTTCTTCAATTTACATCAATCTGCGATCGTTGTGAAAAAAATCACACGAACAATCGAGCTTATAACGATCACGGTAAGTATATATTATACACTCTAACGATATATTCGCAGAAGAGAATCTAGGCAATAAATATAGCAGCACATGTGAATTAAGCTAATACATTTAATTGTACATATATCTTGTGGGAGGATAATCGGAAGATCTGGGGGCTTATTCGCGAACTTTGGCATTAACTGGAATAATCAACCATAATTCAATGTAGTTATCATTCAATAGCTCTATTCCTTGGAACTAACATGGAAGCAGGGCAGCCTCGGAAGAGATATAAAGCTAATTTGGACCCGAATTACATGAGGGGGTCCGTATCACCGGCTACTGATGCTGCTTGGAGCCGAAAACGTCAGGTTACGCTCCCAGGAATTGATGATAACGAACAAGTGGTACATGGAGTAAATAATCTCCTTCAACTATCACTCTCCATTATTGTGTATCTTCCAGTTATCCTTTTTGTGATTTATAGCTGAATCAGCGACTCCCACAACTGAGTCTGCAGTTTTTGCCGCCAACAACTGCAGTCGAAAGGGCCGATAATGAAGACATGTCGCTTCTACCACTGCCACCAAATTCAGAAAACAATACATGCAGTGATGATAACGAAGATTTCACCATTCTTAATGAAGGAGATAATATAACAATAAGTACGGATTCCAATGACGATGAAAGTGTATTTATGGAGCCCTGTGCCCTGGAAGATGATGTGAACCCAACTCCATCGGTGAACCGCAATACTTTGATCATGTTTGCAGAATCTAATCTTACGGTAGATGATGTAATGTCAATGGTAGCTGCTTTTTCGTTACGATTTCGTACTTCCAATGCAGCGAGAACAAATCTTGTAGAAATGTTAAAATGGTGTGCAGGACCACATTTTGCTTCACTTAATGTGTCGAATCATAGATTTTCAAAAGACTTTTACCCACCTGATGATGTGATTATGTTCAATTATTATTGCACCAATTGCTACACTAAGTTGTGTTGTACTTTCAAAATAGAATCAAAAAAAAACCGCCAAGTTGTATGTGAGAAATGTATGCAGAAATGTGATGTAAATTCTACAAGTCAAAATGTATTTCTGTCAGTTGATTTGAAGTATCAAATTAATTTATTACTGCTAGATGAAAATATTTGCGCTGAATTGTTAGAGAGCATCGATTCTAGACGTGTTTTCAAGACTTCAGAATCTTTAGATGATATACAAGACAGCCAACTACATCGAGCGGTAATTGAACAGTTTCCTGATATTTGTACCTTTAACTTTAGTACAGATGGAGCACCTTTATTCCACAAATCAAAACGAAACTTTTGGCCCATCCAAATCATTCTGAACGATTTAACACCTAAAAATAGATTCAAGTATGTGCTACTAGCAGGCCTAATGGTAGTGAAAAAAGAGCCATCACCTGCGCTGATGAATTTATATCTACAGACTCTTTGCGAACAAGTTAATCGCTTGACCAGTGAAGGGGTTAGTACAGTATATGGTAGTATACAACTTCTTTTCACTTTCACGCCGTTATGCTGCTCTGTGGATTCTGTGGCTCGTCCGATATTGCAAAATAGAATACAATTCAACGGATATTTTGGATGCAGCCACTGTTATCAGCGTGGGAAATATCTGGCCCTATCGATGCGCTATCTTTTCGACGAAGAAGAAGCCGAAATAAGAACCCATGAATCGCACATGCGTGATGTAGAAATGGCAATTACAAGTTCCTCGCTATTTCAGTCTCGAGGCATCAAGGGTGCCTCTAATTTAAGTGAAATCCCAAATTTTGACATGGTTTGGGGTTTCCCACTAGATTATATGCACACGGTTCTGCTAGGCGTAGTGATGTTTGTATGGGAATTATGGCTGAAGATCTTGTCCATCACCCAGCGAAAGATGATTGATGAAAGATTAAAGAGGATTCAGCCCACTCGAGAAGTTCATAAATTACCCGAAACGCTGTCCAACCGTAGCATGTTCAAAGCAAAAGATTGGAAGGCATGGCTACTGTATTACAGTATACCGGTGTGTGCAGACATTATGGAGCATAAATATCTTGAGCATCATGCAATACTTGTAAGAAGCTTCTACTTGCTTCTGCAAATGAAAATCACTAGCGCTGAAATTAATGAATGTGAAGAGAATCTTCTAAAGTATGTTGCGCAATTTGAAATATTGTATGGACCACAATCAATGAGATTCAATGTGCATTCGCTGATTCATGTTATCGAGTCCGTTAAAAAGTCTGGTCCGCTGTGGAGTACTTCAGCATTTCCTTATGAAAGTAATATTTTTGCACTGAAGCAACTCGTAAATGGACCTAAGGGTGTCGAACAACAGATGGCAAAAAAGTCTTTAGCAATACTCTCATGGCGTGCGAGAATGTCATCGTATTCAAAAGAACTGGACCCACATGTTCACATGTATTGTGAAAGTATCTTCTCGAAACAGCGTGCAACAGCATCCGCACAAGTGAATAATGGTGTAACATTTTTTGGTGAAGGTACTCCTGTAGTTAATCAAGGTGAAAATGGAAAACTACACAACAGATGCATTTACCAAAGCCAAATATATCATAGTACAGAATATAAACTGTCCAAAAATTTTAATGACACGGTTGTACTTTTAAACTGTGGAATTAAAGCTCAGATCAATAAAATTATTCTATTTCCTGAAACAGGTACGCACCTGTGTGTGTCTGTATTTGCTGTCGAAGAAGTAAAAATAGGTGAATGTGTAATTCCACACATATGGGCAGTAAAATCTGTAGAAAACAGTATTTTAGTACCTATTACTGACGTACATGCAAAAATGGTAGTAGTAGATATCGACGTGGAGCAGTATGTGTGCCAGTTACCAAATGTAATAGAAATGGACTGAAATATGTTTGTGATAACTATTCTATTCTTGATGAGTCAATATAGCGATCTGGTCGAGTCATATGTATCTGATGACCGAAATACACAGTTGAAATATCAATTTTAGGTCTCATTATCTGTTGAATAACGTGCCTCCGTATCCTTGCAAATTACTAATAATCTAACTGGACCATTTAATAGTTTAATAATGAAACTATTCAAATATAATAGTAAGTAATATATACTTACCGGAGAAAGATTGAATTATACATCACTATACCGTCTTGAATTGCAAATTTGCACACTTTTATATTGCCAGTTGGGTATGTCTCGTCTCACATTATCAGTGCACGATCTCTTCCACCAATATAGTTGCGTGTGGTGTCAGACACCCCTTCACTTATCATAATCCATATGTTTGCTTTTTTCAATTCTATGTAGTATTTTTCGTCAATATTTGTGTATATTTTTAGTCCTTCAGACTTCGAAAGTATTATTGACTCCCTTAAACATGGTGTCATTTAGTCTTACATTTATATTTTCAGTAATCGTAACGCCATTATAGGTAATTCAGTTAGACAAAAAGATTCAGATTAAAAGACGACGGATAAGCATGTAATCATTTTTTACGCATAAAACTAGATTCAAAGCAATTTTTCTCAGTACGAAAAGAATCAGATAAGAACGGATTCATATCTAGGTATTCCCTCCGGATTGGATCAGATTCAAATTGTTCTGAGATCGAAATACAAAGAAATTGATTGGAACTGAATTTGGCATAACAGATTAAAGTAGATTCAGGACGAATTTGACTTCTCACGGAAAGGATCGGACAATCGCGGCGGAAGTGCTTTTTGATTGGGTCAGCCGAGTCGAAATCATATACAGGGTGCGCCAGAATTAAGTGGCCAAAAAGATAGAGGTAATAGAGGAGGTCGAGCTGAGTAAATCGACCTATATAACATGTGGTCTCCGAAGTCGCGTTCGCGACATACGGCAGGTTAAAAAATCTCGCTACACGCCGCAATTTAGGCAACCGAGTACACAGCAGGCAGCGGTTAGCAGTATTGTTGATAAGCGCGCTCGACTGCTGATTCAAACCATAACACTTTCAAATCTACGAATTTCAAACTTCAATGTGGAATTTCTGAATTTGCAAGCGATGTTCATTTCCATCACGCATCCTTGTTGTTATGTTTGGGGAAACTTGAATGCCAAGAGTTTTGACGTTTGAATTTCGTAGATTTGAAAGTGTTATGGTTTGAATCAGCAGTCGAGCGCGCTTATCAACAATACTGCTAACCGCTGCCTGCTGTGTACTCGGTTGCCTAAATTGCGGCGTGTAGCGAGATTTTTTAACCTGCCGTATGTCGCGAACGCGACTTCGGAGACCACATGTTATATAGGTCGATTTACTCAGCTCGACCTCCTCTATTACCCCTATATTTTTGGCCACTTAATTCTGGCGCACCCTGTATATATATATATATATATATACGACTTTGTTAAGTTTTTTAATTTTAATGTTGATAAAACCAAAACAAAGACTTAGAAAGAATAACAAAAATATATAAACTATGCTTTGGTTACAATCACAAGTTTGACATTGACTAGTAATACATAGGTATAGTTCAGATGACGCTACGACGCGACGGTACCGAAGACCTTTCTTCGTTCAGTCGTTACGCTAACGAATTCTTTCATCACGTCGTTCAAACAGAGGTTTTTGGTGTATTCGTCATGTATGTGCAGGAGCAGCAAATGTGTCAGTCGCTTCTGACTCATAGTAGAACGAAGACGTGTTTTAAGTCTTGTCAAGGCACTGAATGACCGCTCAGGAGTCGTGGAACAAGCAGGTACGGTCAACAACAGCAGTGTTAAACGTTCTATTTGGTCCAGAAGTTTTCGTGTAGTCGTTGGTAACGCCTGCAGACTCTCTGCTATTTCCACAACGGTTTTGGCATCATCTTCGATCACTGATGGAAGCAGTACCAACTGAGCATCAAGCCGGTCCACGTCAAAATCTGTTCGATGAATTCCAAGGGCGTCCGCTAGCTCGTTATTAGTCAGCCTGGTGGATCTCTGAAGAAGTATGGCTTCCAGACGCACTAACTGATCCATGTTTGGCTGTTGGAAACGTCGATGCAATTCAGCTTTCATCAAGTCCAGAACTGCAACGTAATCCTTACGTAATAAACTTTTCTGATCTAGTTGGGTAGCTGGCACTGGACTTGAAGTTTGTTCCAACCTTCGCGGAGGATGTCTTGACCTTTCGGGCAGTCTCTCTCCCATCTTCAACTCCAGTTCTTCTGCACGAGCCTGCGTGTACTCCCATGCCTCGTTGAAATTATGGGACCCCATTTCATTCAATGTACCGTGTAAGGCCTGTGCACTGTGCTTTGCACCCGATGCAGTATATGCCGGACTCTGAAGAGCTCTAGCTAGTTCTTCACAGGGACCGAAAACGGAGATAGACAGCTGCAGTGCGACGAGTGTTTTAAATTTGTACATCTTCGCACGAAACCCACGAAGTGTAGCCTTTCTTTGATCGGTGATATTAGAAGAAGAGTCAGAGAGGATCGCAGTCAGTGTATCCCTGATGCGACTGTAATTCTCTAGAAATCTCCTCATCGCTTTGACACGTACGGTCCATCGCGTTGGACACAGTGGAATGATATTTGTGACAACTTCCGCTGCGTTCTCTTGATCTTGCGAACACGGGCGTACGACGATGTTTAAATAGATTGCTCTTCGCTTTGCGGATTCTAGAATGGCATTTGATACTTCTCTAATCAATGCCAGGGTATCACAGAGCAGATCGCATTTTCTGGCTGTTTCCTGCAATACCAAATCCAGTGAATGATTCGAGCAATGAATAAATAGCGATTTTGGTTGTAGATCGCTTAATCTCTTTTGTACGCCAGTGAGTCGTCCAGACATCGTTGCAGCCCCGTCGAAACAATGTCCTCTCAAGTTATCCGTGCCCAGATTCAATGCTATGAGCATAGTTTGAATTGTCTTAAATAACGTCTCAGCAGTAACGTCTGGAGGGTTGAACATACCCAAGAATAGCTCTCGAATTTTTAGGGTTACGGGGTCAACGTATCGTGCGCTTAAACAAAACTGTTCCTGTCCAGATATGTCGGTAGTGCCGTCTGCCATTATTGAAAAGAAAGGGCTGGTCTGAATATCTCGCACTAATTGGCGCTGTACGGAATGGGCCATTATTTGAATGATCTCATTTTGTATGTCATGGCTGATCCAATTATCCCTCTTCTGCAACCACGACTTCAGCACTGGCACGTCCATAGACCGCTCTTCGAGGAGCTGAAGGAGATTCCCTCCGTCATGTGCGTGGCCTCGAATTGCTTGACCTGACCGTGCAAGATAGCGTAGAGAGCTGATAACGGTTCGGATCGCGATTTGTGCATTTTCCTGCTGTTGCTGCAACTCTTTACTAAGAAGACCCACGACGTTTGGACCTTCCTTCCGTTGGACGAGGAACTGACAGGAATCCACATGCTGATCGCTAGCTTCATGAATAGTGAATTTACTGATTGCTTTTATCCAATTCTTAAACCCTGTCACGGCAAACGCAGTTTCGTAGCCACGGCCACTCTTCTTTCTTCCTAAATAGCGGGCCTGATGGCATAGGAAGCATAAAACACAATCCTTGTCTTCGACATAATGCAGCCATGTGAACTTCGCAAACCAACTACTCTGACAAGATCTGTTTTTATTTCTTTTCGGAAATTTGTAAGTAGTCGGAGGCACGTTCTGTGTTGTAAATGGTCCCAATTTATTAGCATCATCATGCACATTTGCTTCTGGGACGTGTGCTTCGTCGTTGGCTTCCTCGTTAGCTTCCTCCTCAGCTATCTCCTCGGGAAAAGTCTGCTGATGTGGTGGGATTGTCAATTCATCTTGAAAAAAAAATTGTCGGATGTGACAAGGACTCTTAAATCACTGACTTGGGAGTGCTCTCCTATTTGAAATAATTCAAAAAGAGACGATACCACGATATTTCGTCATTATATTCAAAGGGCTAATGTGAAGATAATGTCCTAGGTGACGGAGCAATTAAATGAATGATGATTCACGAGAAATTGTTCCAAATACACATCTGATACAAAGTGTACGAAGTTATAAGAAATACTCAAGATTGTATCAGAATGTGTGAATGGATTGGTGGATGCACGATCATAAACATGAATGACATAGTTCAAAAACGTAATTACTGATACTCATAAAAAGTATAATTGGTGTTCACATGCATTGGAGATAAAACTTTGAATTATATTTTTTTTTTCACACGTTGAATCACTTACCTTCGTCATTGGGCTTCAATTTCTTTTGAAAGAAATTCGTAATTTTTTTTGAAGATCCGATACTGTGGCTATTCCGTTTCATTGCACATACAAACACGATACTAACTCTATATT
Source organism: Tenthredo notha (assembly GCA_914767705.2). Taxonomy (NCBI): domain Eukaryota; kingdom Metazoa; phylum Arthropoda; class Insecta; order Hymenoptera; family Tenthredinidae; genus Tenthredo; species Tenthredo notha. Next base: position 707,572 of record OU611907.1, on the reverse strand, counting down.
ATTACAACACCAACTCTTTCAACACATATAGTAGCCCGAGAGGACAAGAAATGAATTTTATTCAAACAAATGCATATCGGCACCAGCTACTCATTCGAACCTCTTGCGGAGTCCTGCGCCACAGTAGGCGGCGGCGACAAATCGAACTTCTAACAGCGGCGCGAAGTTCAAGTGTACCAAAGGTTATAACGCCTCCGAATTGGTGATTCTAGCCTCACCCGTGGTATCCAGATAGCCAATTTAGAGCAGTGGGAGAATATCAATATTTTTATTTTTGATTTTGATGAGAATTCGAACAAAAAAAAATTTGATTGGAATGACATTGGTGGCTTCCGGTCGGGGGAGCTAGGCTCCTCCAATCAAATCATTGAGGGAGCTTTAGCTCCCCCGGAACCCCACTTCCGCCGGCACTGGGATCGGATAGAAATGGATAGATACGTAGGTATTTTCCACAGATGTAGCCGGATTCAAATTTTGCTGATATTCAAATAGATTGAGATGAAAAGAAACCTAATCCTCTGTCACAGATCGGAAAAGATACAGGAATTAAAACGGATTCATTTACACATTGTCCATTCCGATTTTTGAAGAAATACGGATTTGGCTAGTCACTCAGTGAATCCGTTGCAATATATTTCAATCTTTTTTCATTTACTGGGTATGTAGGTAAGGAGATAATCAATCATAACACTTCGCGTTAAAAAAAAATATTGAGGGACCATCCTGCAATAATTGTAAGTCGATAAATGTAGGGACTCACAAAAATTGACGTCATATCAGTAAGCGGCTGTTCAATTGTCCAGCTCGTAATAACTTCCGTATAGGATGAACAAATCATTAAGATCACCAATTACAATATAAAAGCTGTGCCTACTGATAAAATTTCGTTTTTCCTAAAATTTTTTGAAGTAGATAGTAGTGCAATATTCCACGAAAGTCACAATATTCAAACGGGCCATTATACGTGCATGGTACGGAAGGAAAATTCTGCTTATGGCAGATCTGATCGCATTCAAAAATTTATTAGACAATTATAACGTTTTGCCGAAGTTGACAGTAGGTAACTATGAATACTCGTGCTAGTAATTCCGCCGTTGCGGGTTGAAAGTTAGGATCACCGAAAAAGTTTGCACGCAGGGTTGAATGTTGGGGACATATGTTTAGATGAAATTCATTAAAAGCAAAAATAAAAATCAAAGCAGCGGGGTACAAAAAGCAGTGAAATCCCCAAAAAGCACCTAGCGTGCAAAAACCGTGCGCCAAGTACATTGATGTGGTCATTACCTCAAAAAAAAAATAAAATACCTCCTTCAAAAAAAGTATTGAAATCAGACACTACCGCCAAGCATCATCACATCAAAAACATAGCAAAATGAGAATAAAAAAATTAAAAAAAAAATTTGGAGGTAGTGGTATTGTATTGTATTGTATGTCTGAGCTCGGTGGGTCGAGCGGCTGACCGGGCGCTCAGTCCATCAGGACCATTGTGCCCGGGCCCATTAGGGCAACCTTAGCAGGCGCTGGGGTCAGGCATGCCACTTGAGCAAATTGTAGCAGCCTGCCTACCCCCATGTCCTCGATTTTCATACCTGCGTTGTAAGTTTCCCCGAGGGCCTCCTTTCGAGGTCCCTTTAGGCCCCTACAGCGTGATATTAGGTGGAGTGGGGTTTCGTCTTCTTCCCCGCATCTGGTACAGAGTGGCCCGTCTCTGAGCCCCATCCGAACCATGTGTTTACCTGTGAACCAGTGGCCAGTGATGAGACCCACCAGAAGCCTGAGTCTGGTTCTTTCCAGGACGATGAGTGAGGCCCCCAGCTTACGGGAGGTTCCTTGGAAGAGAGCCCTCGTGTGAGCCATGCCTAATGCCTGTGACCATAGGTCTGCGTGGCGGTGTTCAGTCCACACACTCGCTAGGTCCTTGGCGTGAGTCGGGGGTAGGCCTATGAGGCATCCGTCGTCGACCCTGTTGCGTAGGGCCCCTGCCTTAGCCAAGCAGTGCGCCGCCTCATTACCATGTATGCCGCTGTGACCTGGCACCCATAGTAGCTTCACGCGATTGTCGCGGGAGATCTGTGTGAGTATCTCCGGGCATTCTCTGACTAGTCCCGATCTTACAACGCATGCGCTGAGAGATCTGAGCGCCGTCAGGCTGTCGCTGCAGATGTAGATGTGCTTGCCCTTGAATACCCTTGCCTGGATCTTCCTGGCGCAGGAAGGTATGGCAAACACTTCGGCCTGGAGAACCGAAGCTGTGGGCCCGAGCGCGAGCGATACGTTCGTCTTCGGTCCCTCGCTCCAGATTCCGGCCCCGGCCCCCGTGTTGGCTTTGGGCCCGTCCGTATACCATACGAGTCCCCGTGGTGAGAGCAGATTGTCCCGTTCTTCAGACCAGGTCTGGTCTGCTCGGGATCTCTACCTTGTAGGTTTGCTCGAACTGGTAGTGGTTGGGACATCGATCCCCACCTTGGGTAAGGTTCACCTGCGGTGCCCCTTCCCTCAGTAGTACCACCGTGTGCCACACACCCGTTCTTTTCCAGTGTCCTTGGTGCACCAGTCGCAGGGCTGTCTTCCAGTCCTCCGCTTCAATCGTTAAGTGCGGTGGCGGGAGGTTCAAGAGAGCCCCTAGGGCGAGCGTAGGCGAGGTTCCAAGCGCCCCCGTTATCCCCAGGCATGCCATCCTGTGCACCTTTTCCGCAGCGTGGATTTTCCCATGGCGGGCCACCACACAACGGATGCATATGATAACTGGGGCATGATGATGGCTGTGTATATCCACTTGACCACCCTGGGTTTTAGTCCCCAGGTTTGTCCTACCATCCTCCTGCATGCCCAGTATGTGGCCGTGGCCTTACTTGCCTGCTTGGACACGTATTCCTTCCACGATAGCTTGCTGTCCAGGGAAATGCCTAGGTAGCGCACCGTGTGGGAGAGTTCCAGCTTCGAACCAAAGACCTCGACGGGTCCTATTTCGAAGCGTCGTTTTTTCGTGAATACAACCATCTCGGTCTTGCTGGGGTTTATCCTCAATGCCTGAGATGTGCACTACTCTTGTACGATGTTCAGTGCCTTCTGCATCCTGCTCGACATGTATCGGGGGTGGTCGCCCGCGACGACCAGTGCCACGTCATCCGCGTAGCCCACGGTCGTCACCCCCAACTCATCGAGCCTGACAAGGAGCCCATCTACGACAAGGGTCCATAGCAGGGGTGACAACACCCCGCCCTGTGGACAACCTCTGTCGACCTGAGCTCTGGTCACCGTCTCGCCGAGACTCGCGGTGACCGTCCTGGACCTCAGCATTTGCCTGATCCAGTCCACCACCGCGTTGTTGGTCCCAAATCTCGTCGCGGCATCGCATATTGCGTTGAAGGAGGTGTTGTCGAACGCCCCTTCTACATCCATGAACACGCACAGTGCTGCTCTCTGCCGGAGTAGAGGTCCTTCTATCTCGCGAACGAGGTGGTGAAGTGCCGTCTCCGTAGATTTGCCAGCTTGGTATGCGTGCTGGGCCCTTGAGACCGGCCTTGCGGCCAGTACCCGGTCCCTGATGTATCCGCGATCAGCCTCTCCATGGTTTTCAGCATGAAGGACATGAGGCTGATAGGTCTCCATGATTTCGCTTGATCATAGCAGCCTTTGCCCGGTTTCGGTATAAAAACCACTCTGACCTCTCTCCAGTTCCTGGGTATATAGCATAATGCTAGGCAGGCCCTGAAGATTGCGTTCAACGGGCTGATGAGGATGTCTCCTCCCTTCTGCAGAAGAGCCGGAAATATCCCGTCTGTGCCCGGGCTCTTGTAACCGTCGAAGGTGTCAATTGCCCACTTCATTCTGGTTGGAGTGATGATTTCTGTCGCAATCCCCCAGTCCCCTGGGTCCCTCCTGCTAGGTGCCTCTTCTGGAAAAGGCCCCCTTGCTGCAGGCTTGGAGCCCGGGAAGTGGGTGCTTAGCATGTGCGACAGTATGTCTGATTGGCTCTCCGCCATACTGCCATCAGGGAGTGTGAGGCTGTCGAGCTTTATCGGGGGTCCTGAGGTGAAGACTTTGCGGAGCTTAGCCACTACTGTGAGGGCCTCAGTCTCCTCGCAGAAACCCCTCCGGGCCTCGTTTTCTTGATGAGAATCTTGTACTCCTTCTGAGCTGCTCTATAGGCAGCCCAGTCATCTTCTTGCCGCGTCTTGAGAGCCTTGTTGAGAAGTTGACGAGAGCTGGTTCTGTGTACGCCCAGCTCCTTGTTCCACCAGGGCACCTTCTTGCTCGCTTTTCTTTGTTTGGGCGGACATGCCTTCTCATACGCTTGTATGATCGCTGCCTGCAGCTTGGTCGCCTCTCTTTCCACTAGCCCTGTCGTTTTGAGCCGATGGCAGGTCCCCCCTAGCCTTTTTTCCAGCTCCTCCTTGTAGGAGGTCCAGTCAGTGGCCTTGGGGTTCCTGTAGGTCTCCGTCTGTTCCCAGGTCGCGTTCGCGATCAGGTCGAAGGAGATTCTTTTGTGGTCTGAGAGGGTTTCTTCCTTTCGAACCCGCCAGTGTCTAGGTGCTCGCACATAAAACGACGTTACCGGAGAGCCGGAGACGGAACACAGACGAGCCGTCCGCTCACGCACACGCAGCACCGACCAATCGCGCGCGAGGTCTCGATCCGTACCGGGCACGCCGCTACGCTGTTCGTTCTATCCAGCAGAAGTCCCGCTTTGCGCTGTTGCCGTTGTGCCGCGCTCGCTCCCACGTGTTCAGTGACAAGCGAGCAGGACCGCGCGTAGCTAGTGCCGGCAATTGTTTTCATACAGAGGGGTATATGCGTCATTCAATAAAAAGCTGAAATTTCCGTTGGGCAGGATTAAGAACAAGTAAGTAGATGATAAGTATATAAATTTCTTGCTCTTTGTAACCTGAAAATATTTCTTTATAACATATAAATCCCACATAACCTCTTTGAAATGGTAAATTCACCGATCTCTGATTCCCTTGCACTCGATTAATCGTTACTTTTCGTATTATACAAAAAATTGGGCAATTCGTTTTAATGGAATAAATAAGTTTGGTAGTTGTTGATAATTGATCGTTTATGAGTACCTATATAATTTTGTATACAGATGCCTCGATTTCATGAAAACTTTCGAGTTTCACTAGTCTTTCTTTCACGTGTTATTTTGTTACATATTTGATACTTGCTTCCAATCACGCACCTTATACAATTTTACAAAAATATCTTTCCATTTTCAAAACGATGTACTTTTTTGTTTATTCGATCCTTTTTAGAGAGATGGATGATGATGAGCTTATACTCATATTGGCATGGATGGCGTGCTTTATTTTATTGCGACGAGCAGGATGCCTGCGTCGAAGGATATGTCGACGCTGGTGGGTTAGGCCCTTGAACCAAGAAAGACTAGATCAAGGGGATTACTATCAACTATTCAGACAGTTGCAATTAGACGACACAATGTTACATCGCTATATAAGAATGGATTTGCAGACATTTCACCACCTGCTTGGCATGGTTTATCCATATCTTTTGAAGAGAAGTCACCGCGCTCTTCCTCCAGAGCACCGCCTTTTGTTGACATTGAGGTATGGCCTTTGACAGAAGCTGCAATGAATGCTGAGCTCAACAGCTATGTGATTTTTTCTGCTAAAAGGAATAATCCATGAAAATTTAAAATATTCGATATGTATCGTATTAGCCGGACTTCATACAAACTGACATGTTAGGATAGCTCATAATTTTGCTGATTACTCATCGGGTTGATGAATATGTTGAGGGGAGACGGTACTGAAACTTTGTCAAAAACCATTTTTTTTTTTAACCGCTCAAAATGGTTCAATCAAAAATTGCAACCGAAAATTTTCAAATATTAGTAGTATGTGTATTGGGACAAAATATCAACCTTCTGCGATGAAAGTGTATGCGCAGGAGACCTTTCGCAGTGGTTCGAGAGAAATCTTCTGCAAGAGGTCTCCTGCGCATACACTTTGATCGCAGAAGTTTGATATTTTTTTTCAATACACATGTTACCAATATCTAAAAATTGTCGTGAGCGATTTTTGATCAGACCCTTTTTGGTAATTTAAAATAATAAAGAACGGTTTTTGTCAAAGTTTCAGTAGCGTCTCCCCTTAACATTCATGTGAGAAAAATGAATAGGATAGAATGGAATGAAACTTTCACACACATTCTTTGTTATAGGTACTTTGCGACAGGAGATGTGATACTGTCCGTAGCATTAGCTTATAGGGTCGGAGAGTCCACAGCAAGAAACATCATAAAAGAAGTTTCAGAAGTTTTGGTTCAGGTGCTTGCACCCATCTACCTTAAACAACCGCGCGAACAGGACTGGCAAAGAACTTGTGTTCAATTCTTGGAACAATGGAATTTTCCTAACTGTTGTGGTGCAATCGATGGCAAGCATGTTCTTATTCAGGCTCCGGCAAACTCTGGGAGTTTATTCTATAATTATAAAAAATCATTTAGTATTGTATTGCTTGCCACGTGTGATGCCAATTATAAGTTCACCTTGGTCCACGTCGGGGAGATGGGAAGCCGACACGATGCTGGTATATTTGCCGACAGCACAATAGGACAGTCTCTGAATCACGGTCAACTTGGATTACCTAACGGAATGGCCATGCTGCCAGGAAGTCAGCAGAAAACACCTTGCTTCTTCGTTGGTGACGAAGCTTTCGGACTCTCTACGCATCTAATGAGACCCTACGGTGGACAAAACTTATCGGAAGATAAGCGTATCTTCAACTATCGATTGTCCCGAGCACGCCGAACGATCGAAAATGCTTTCGGGATTTTATCGGCTCGTTGGCGTATATATCGCAGACTTATAAATTTACATGTTGACAGTGTCGATGCCATCATCTTGGGAACAATATGTTTGCATAATTTTTAAAAAACGAGAGATGAACTTGAGAATCCGCCAAGGGTTTTGTACTGTCCTCCAAGGTTCGTAGACTGGGAGGCTGAGCCTGGAGTTGTTAACGGTGGGCAGTGGAGACTAAGGGAAGGTGGAGCATTACGAAATATACCAATGCATGATATTCGACACGAAGCACAGAATGCTTTAAGAATGAGAGAAATATTGAAAGACTACTTCGTTACGCCTGAGGGGGCTGTACCTTGGCAGTACGACTATGTTCGAGGGACTGGACGTATGTGATGGTTTATCGATAAAAGTGAAAGACGTTGAATATCTTGGTTTATAAATAAAAATAAAGGTTTATTCTAGTTATTATCTTATAGGTTATTATACATTATCACCCGTATTCATAGACATTTAGTAGCACACCTAGATCTAAACTAGGACAAGTAAAAAATTCTCATTTTTTAGTATGAGGAAAAAACGTTTTTCTCCAATTATGCCTTTGCATAATTAATTATGAACATTAAGTTGAATCTGTTCTTGTGGTTAGTTGGGTATGGTATCAGGGTATACGAAAATGATGATAACTCAAAATTCAAGTTTTTTGACTTGTCCTAGCTTAGATCTAGGTGTGCGATATATGTTTTTTACTAGTGAATTAAATGCTATTTTCAATACATAAGTGAAAGCGAAAAAAAAAGACAAAGAAATTCTACGATATTATATCATTTTAGATAGAAGTATAGAAAAATCACCTGCACGCTGGAGTACATACGGGGTGGTCTCCCTCAAGCGGGACACTTTTCTGCGCATAGGTCACCGATTTTGGTGCCACGCGAGATTTCGACTCTTAACCGATCCCCAACAAGACATCCAGAGCCAATTGCCTTGGTATCAAGTGGTTCGGAAGTTATTCCGTGTTCAAAATATGAAAAAATCTATTTTCGAGCGCACCGGGTGATCTATAGGCGTACGTAACTTCGGTTCGAGCGATCGTTCAGATGTTTTTCACTAGTGATTCGGAATTGCAAGACTTTCACCTTTCACACTGTGAGCTCAGAAATTTTTGAAAAATAGTTCTTGACTACGATTTTTTCAAAAAACTTTTGTCTTTCTGTTTTCGAAACGAAGGTAATAATTTTTTTTGATGAAAATTTTACTGAAGGTAGTCCTTTGAATACTGAAGAATCCCTGAAGTTTATGGGAGGGTGTTCGGCCTTGTTTTTGTTTGAATAATTCGACAGTGAATTTTAATTATTGGAGTAGCGCGCTTGAGTCTTTTTGTTCAACCAATACGGCATGATTTTTACTGTCAAGATTTTACGGAACTTGAGGTATTATGAAAAATTGCTATCAGAAAATTACAAATCCATGTTATTTTCAAATCGATTAAAAAAAAATTCAGATTCGATCAAAAAAACTCCAGCGCGCTAATCCAATAATTGAAATTCACTGTCGAATTATTCACACAAAAACAAGGTCGAACACCCTCCCACAAACTTCAGGGATTCTTCAGTATTCAAAGGACTACCTTCAGTAAAATTTTCATCAAAAAAAATTATTACCTTCGTTTCGAAAACTGAAAGACAAAAGTTTTTTGAAAAAATCGTAGTCAAGAATATTTTTTCAAAAATTTCTGAGCTCACAGCGTGAAAGGTGAAAGTCTTGCGATTCCGAATCACTAGTGAAAAACATCTGAACGATCGCTCGAACCGAAGTTACATACGCCTAAAGATCGCCCGGTACGCTCGAAAACAGACTTTTTCATATTTTGAACATCGAATAACTTCCGAACCACTTGATACGAAGGCAATTGGCTCTGGATGTCTTGTTGGAGATCGGTTAAGAGTCGAAATCTCGTGTGGCACCAAGATCGCTGACCTATGCGCAGAAAAGTGTCCCGCTTGAGGGAGACTACCCCATACACACAAAAAATAAACAAAACAAATGTACTGTAATTAAACTTTAAGAGTTATGAATAAATAAATATCACATGTTGGTGTTGGAATATAAGTAAGTGTGTGTGCTGTACAACACATGTACACACGAGCGGACAAACCGCTCAGCGCGTGCGCCTTACCGGCTTTAGGCAGTCAGTATACCCCCGCTAATCAGTGAAACGCGAGCAACATGCCATTTTTGTACGTATGAAATATAATAAACTTTTCCTGCCATTAACACAAAAAGTGATCGTTATTTCTCCCAACCACGAGTCCTTTTAACAGTTGGTTTAATGAGAAATAATTAATGTAGTAATACACCACTTGAATGAGACTCGTCCAAGACGTATGATAACTTTTCTCAAAAGAACATCAGCTTTATTTTTCACTTAGCAATTATCTGTGATGAAGTTATAATGAATACACATTAGGGTGGTCGTTGGAAAAAAAAGATCCGGGCCGCCTCCCAAACCGACATCAAATAGATCAAAACCAACCCTGTAATTTTTTAATATTTTTATTTTAACTTGACCCTTGACCACAAAGCATGAACTTTTCCATTGAAAATGCACTGGGTTTCGCGGTCTTTCCAGTGATTATTTTACTGTAGTACTGATTATGGGCCTGAAAATTCGAAATTCTCACAAATTAGTCTACGTAATTGTTGGTGTGTGGGAAAAAATACCAGCCGCAAAATTGTGTATGGGTTATCCCATGCCCATTCGATGATTTTTTTTTCAATTTGACCGAATATAGTTCAAAGACATTGGAAATATATGTTTCCTAATGTTTGAACGACATTCGATGAAAATGAGAAAAAAAATCATATAGGCATAGAATAACCCATAGTAAATTTTGACGGCAGCGGCGTAGCAATTTTTTTTCACACAGCAGCATTCTTGTAGACTAGTTTATGAGAATTTCAAATTCGTAGGCCCATTATTAGTCCCACAATAAAATGATAACTGGTAAGACCGCGAATCACCATGCATTTTAAATAGACAAGTTCATCCTCTGTGGTCAAGGGTCAAGGTTTAAATAAAAGGTTTAAATAAAAATCTGAAAAATTACAGGATTAGTCTTGATTCATTTGGAGTCGATTTGGGGGTCAGCCGGGGAAATCTATCTTTTATCCCAACTTAACGACCACCCTAAACATTACATATTGAGAAAAATCTTTTTGTTGATCCTACATTAGATATAGCTTATAACAATAGGAAAAAATAGAGAAATCGATACTTTGAGCCATAAAGCAACTATTTTTCATACAAAACTTTCAAAATTTTCGCCTTCTTCGCAGCTTTTGTTTCCTCATCGAAGTCTGCCAATTCCGCGAGTACTAAACTCATGAAAGCTTCATCGCCTCGTGGGGATCCTCTGTTTTTATTCGGCTCTACTTTAGCACGAGTTGTCAAATGGTCTTCTATTACAGATGATAGACGTAGAAATGAAGATTCTATACGATCATTTTTTTTTTGTTTGTCCAATTTTTTATTGTAACATGCGCTCGGTTCAGTAAAACAGTGCGATCTCCGGTCAGATGAAGTTATTGGTGAACTGTTTTGCTCAGGAGAGACACGATTATGTAAAGTATTTGATCTGGATGCAATAGTAGAAGAATGTGCTGTTTCGGTACTAGACCAGTTAGATGTCGTAGAAAATCGGTCATCCATTAGCCACGCTGGTGATGGTGAAGAAGGAGCTGAAGATATCGGTGAATTTGAGGCATTCGTAGATGTACTCACGCTGGCAGATGGAGATGTATTGTAATACATAGGTGTCAGCGTGCGTTGTGGAGGTGTAGGTGTTGTCATAGGTCGAGTTGGAGTTGATGTTACGGGAGAAGGTAGAAATGATGGTATCGATTGCTGTGGTTCTGAGACTGGTATGATTGTTGCTACTGGTGAAGTTGATAGCAACATAGTGGGTGAATGTGGAATTGGTGTCATTGTGGATGACGAAGATGCTGATGTGTTTACAACGGGATGCGGATCAATCACAGACGTCGTCTCAATGGTGGGTGTTGTAGGCAAACTATTGCGGACATCATACCATGGAGTTGACGTTACAGATTGAAGCACTGTTGCAAGTGAACATGTGGCCACTGGTGTCAGATCTGGAGGTGGTGTTAATGGTGTTGCATGTGCAAATTCAGTAGTTACCGCATTGACTGGTAATCTAACATTTTCAAATGATTTTGCAATACATGCAGCCATGTATTGTCCACGCTCTTCTATATCATTGACTGTGTTCAGACGAATTGATCCGTGATTATAATCCAACCCTGTATTTAAACGATGCACGAACTTGTTTGCCTTTACTTTTGCAACATTACTGAATGTCCTGAAAAGCACGTCATTTTACAGTTTCAGTTATACAGATAAATGAAGAAGCTCAAGATCAATACTAAATAAAACTTGCACATTGGTTTCTCACAATATTTGCTCGCTTACAAAGCTCGTTTAACTATGTGCCTCATTATTCTGGCTCCCTCGTACAAAAGGTTTTGTGGACGCGGAAAAATTATGAGAAATATTGTGCAAATTTCTCATCTAGAAGTTTTTCCAATCTATGTATAAAATTTTTCAACAAATGTACCTTCTTTTTTGATAATGAGATTCCAAAAATTTCATGTCGTTGTAGAGGCTGAAGCCTTGCCTCTGAGAAAGGCCACTCCCGCTCTTTGATTCGTCTTCTCGTCGCCTGTTTTCTCGTCCATAGCTTTCACGCAACTGTCCCCACCTTTTCGAACACTCTGAGGCTAGAATAATGTCAATACCCTTTACTATATTGTAGTTCTGATACTAGTTGGTGTTCGTATTTTTTCAATCCCCAGCATCAGACATTTTGAAACAAAATTTGATTTGTAACTATATATCTCAACTTGTTACTGCTATCTACTTATCTACTTACGTAGCATATTCATCACTAGGCCAATTTGAATCCAGGCAGCCTCACGAAAGTTATTATTTCGGTATTCTTTCAGTTGCTTATTATATAAGCATGGAAATTTCTCAACCAATTCTATAAGAAGCGGATCGCCCTGTTTTTCTTCCGTACTATATTCTCTGTCCATATTTTCTTGATTCTGTTTCTGTTGAAAAGTATTAGGTAGTATCAAATCCTAAACAAATACACACGAGTGAAACTCGAAAGTTTTCATGAAATCGAGGCATCTGTATACAAAATTATATAGGTACTCATAAACGATCAATTATCAACAACTACCAAACTTATTTATTCCATTAAAACGAATTGCCCAATTTTTTGTATAATACGAAAAGTAACGATTAATCGAGTGCAAGGGAATCAGAGATCGGTGAATTTACCATTTCAAAGAGGTTATGTGGGATTTATATGTTATAAAGAAATATTTTCAGGTTACAAAGAGCAAGAAATTTATATACTTATCATCTACTTACTTGTTCTTAATCCTGCCCAACGGAAATTTCAGCTTTTTATTGAATGACGCATATACCCCTCTGTATGAAAACAATTGCCGGCACTAGCTACGCGCGGTCCTGCTCGCTTGTCACTGAACACGTGGGAGCGAGCGCGGCACAACGGCAACAGCGCAAAGCGGGACTTCTGCTGGATAGAACGAACAGCGTAGCGGCGTGCCCGGTACAGATCGAGACCTCGCGCGCGATTGGTCGGTGCTGCGTGTGCGTGAGCGGACGGCTCGTCTGTGTTCCGTCTCCGGCTCTCCGGTAACGTCGTTTTATGTGCGAGCACCTTCTCACGATGTTGGTGAGTCTGGGTGTGCCGAGTGTGATGTCTATCACTTCTTGTCTGGTGGGGATGACGAAGGTCGGTTGTGACCGTTTATTGAGGATCTCCAGCCCCGTGAATGAGAGGTATTCCAGCAGTGCCGAGCCCCTTTCATTCGTATTTGTGCTGCCCCATACCTCGTGGTGTGCGTTTGCGTCGCATCCGACCAGCAGGTTGAGTCCCCTTCTCGTGCAGTGCTCTATCAATGCTCTGAGTTCCGCCGTGGGTGGCGGATCCTCCGAGTCGTAGGGGAGGTAGGCTGAGCAGACGACCACGTTGATCGTGCCGCCTCTGGCCAGTTTCACCTTGATAGTAGCCGCTGCTAGGTCCCTGCAGCAGAATTGGCTCAGCCTTGGAGCGCAGTGTCTTTTGTTTATGAAGACGCAGGCTCTTGGGCCGGTGCCCCCCCCCCCTGCGCTTATCAGAGCCCCATTGCTGGTGTCTATACCCCTTACAAGTCCCCCTACTACCCAGGGTTCTTGAATTAGTGATATATCAGTGTCTTCCACTGCCAGGTCCCGACTGTGTACCGCCGAGGCCGCCTTGCAGTGGCGTAGGTTGATTTGTGATATGGCGATCCCGTCCCTCACCATGGGACCTCTGTTCGCTGCTCCTACGACCCAGCGGATGAGGGAGTCCCGGTTACCGAGCCTCCCTTTCCCCCTTGCTGGTCGCTGAGAGGGCCCCTGTCCCTTGGGGCTCCTTTTCTTTTACCGCCGGTTTGGCCAGTGCGCGGTCCAGGGTCTTTTGGGTCCCGGCTCGCACCTCAGCCTCCCCGGCCTTACCCACCTCGTAGGCCTTTGAGGGCCGGCCTCTTGCTCTCCCTGTGTCGCCCCCTCTTTTGGGTGGGTCCGTCTTTCCCAGGGCCCCAGAGGATTTCCCCTGGTTCCCTAGGTCGGATGAGCCCTTCCCTTCGACCTCTGCGGCCTTTGTCGACGACATCCCGGCGACAGGTCCCGTCCCCGCAGTTGGAGCCGGGGCCTCTGTCTCCCTCTCCCCGGGTTTCTCGCCTACTCCCCCTGTCTTTGGGGCCGCGGCCTCCTGTGACGAGGAGCCGGGAGCACCCCCAGCCTCACCCGTCCTCTGGTGAGCCTCCCTGAAGGAGACCCTCCCGAGTCCGTAGTGAACCTGATGGCCCCCAGCCCTTATCGTGCTCTTGGACTGACCGTCGACCCCCACGACCACAAGTACCGATTTCGGTCCCTCTTTTCTGTCCCAGACTTTCCAAGAGTGGGTCTGGAGACCAGTGTTTTGGCGTCTGAGCCTGTTCAGGATGATCTCGTTCTTCTCCGGAATACCGGGGAAGACCGCGGTCATCCTGGTTAACCTGGGCAGCTGCCTACCCTCCATTAATTGGAGAGAGGCCCCTGCCCATGGCTTTAGTTTGGGGACTGTGGCCCTAAGCCACTTAAGTGCTGCTTCATCAGAGCAGGTCACCCATAGCAGGCCCTGGTCGCACCGGTGCTGCTCAAAGCGCGGTACCCCTTCCCCTTCCGGGACGGAGTCCAGCGCCATGCACAGCGCTTGCACCACCAGGTCCACTTCCCCATTACCGAAGGTGAGCTCGGGGTAGCCGGAGGATGCAATAGCCACCCTCCTGCCAGCCTCGACCACCTCCTTGTAGCTTGCCGGCTTTCCAGTGGCTCCTCTGCCCCTCTTGGCGGCGGAGTAAGCCTCTGGCGGGGTGCTGTCGGAAGCCCTGGGCCTTTTCAAGCCCGGGCCCCCTGACCCCGTTGTGTCCCGCAGTGATTCGTACCGTCCTTGGGTTGCCCACTATGTGAGCCCCTCGCTGCGGCACGTTCACCTGTGAGGTGGGCTTCCCCTGGGTTCGACGCCGAGGAGGTCTCGAAAGCCAGTCTGGCCTTCTTCGCCCTCCTCTTTGCCGCCCCCGAGCGGTTGCCCTTCTTTTCTTTCAGGTCAGGGGTTCCAGAGGTCCCTGCTGTCGCTGAGCCTCCTTTGCCCCTTCCCCGTCAGTGGTCGCGGTCCCCAAGTCCTTCGGTCCGATGTGCGACATGGAGATGAGTGTCTCCACCTCGTCCACCAGCCCTTGGAACCCGGAGCCCTGACCTGCCGATGAGCCCACTTCCATGGGAGTGGCCTCACCGGTTTCTTTTGCTCCCGTCTCTACGTCTTGTTTTTGTTTTTTATGTGTGTCCATATTTGGTCCCACGAGTAATCAGGAAATAAAGGTCCGCCCCCACAGAGCCTGTTGCGGGGGTAAGGCAAAATACAATGGGGTGTCGCCCGGTTCCCCAAGAGCATCGTTTGCGGCACTGTTCCCCAGTGTCATTCAGCCCTCGGCACGATAGCTGCCACCTTGGCTTGGGAAGTTGGTCCACGGCCGGGGCCTTAGCTCCCCTGGGCCGGTTTTTACTTCAGCCGGGTCGCCTATAGCCCCGGCTAACCAGGGCATCCACGGTCTCCGTCTCAGGTTCCGGTACCCTGCGGTCCCCGGTCCCCTTGACTTTCCCCGTATCCTCCCTGGCCGTTCTCCTATCCGCCACCCGGAGACGCGCTCGGTTGGCGCTCAACCCTGTTCCCCGCACTCCTTTACGGAGATAAGGGAACCCGAGGAGGTAGTGGTACTTGGCGGGCCTTTTGTAGACAAGTATGAGGAAACAGCAACTGAACTATGTTGATAATCCTGTAGTGATATAAAATATTGGCCCGCCAAGTGCCACTACCTCCAAATTTTTTTTAAAATCTTTTTATTTTTATTTTGCTATGTTTTTGATGTGATGATGCTTGGCGGTAGTGTCTGATTTCAATACTTTTTTTGAAGGCGGTATTTTTTTTTTTGAGGTAATGACCACATCAATGTACTTGGCGCACGGTTTTTGCACGCGAGGTGCTTTTTGGAGATATATGTATATTTATATATTATATACTTTTAAGAAGTGGCACATGGCACTGTAAGGCGCCGATAGCCAAATAAAGGGGAAGAAGAATAAGCAGTCACTGCCAACTCGAGAATGATTAAATAAATGTATGAATAATAACTAGTAAGAAATAATTAATTACATGAATAATTGAATAAATGTGTGAATAAATAATTGAACAAATAAGTGTATTAATAATTAAATAAATAAATTTAATTATTGATTTATTGATTTATACATTTATTTAATCAATTATTCAGTCACCATTCATATATTCATGTGATTATTTATTCATACATTTATTTTATTATTCATTTATTTAATTATTTATTCATCTATTCATTAATTTATTCATACATTTATTCAATCATTTTACGGCCTTTGACAGTTCAAAATTAAAAAGGGGATGGCCAGCCTATGAGAAACAGTCGAAAAACTTGGGTATATATTGTGACGTGGTATTTTAGATTCCCCGTCACAAGGCGATACTGTCGATGATATAGCGATGCGTGGCGTAGACAGGGTCTCCAGGAAAAGGAAAAATCAGGGAAAAATAATTAGGAATAACTAACACTATTTTATTTTTGTAAACTATGTAATCTCGAGCTCGATACTCCACGAGACGTCTGTCGTCGTGGGAACTACCGATGGAAAATCGACTCTACCAAACGTAAAGAAGCTTCCAGCATCGTCAAGTACGACACTGTCGGCGTGCAAACCATGGTTGGTCAAGAAAACCCGAAGGTCAGCGCCTATACTCAAGTGGAGGATCTACTACCTCCGACTATCGGATTGACGGCGTACAGGGATGTGCGAGAAGCACAACGAAATCCTCCCGTCATCCGTAGAAGCTACCGCCTACAAGAAAGTGCACTGCTGTTGTGAGGGTGGCGTACAGGGTTAAGTGCAGGTACACCCGCACAACCTCCCACCTATTGAGCAATCAGTCAGTGCAATTAATATTGACACTGTCTCCGAAACTGTTATCGCGGCCGCGTTGGGTCAAGAAAACCCCCGGATCAGCGTTCCATCCTGGCGAATTTCTTCGTGAGTGAAGCCCTAGTATGCTGAACACGAAGCTACCACCAAACTTCTTGTGGATCGAAGAATGTGGTCAGGACCTAGAAGAATTATCGGGTAGCCGGGCGGATGAGACTCCATGGAAGTCCAGAGCCTGGGGATTCTAAGGGAAGGCGGTAATAGGAGCGGTATTAGCAGCAGGGGTGAGATAGATTTCTCCTATTTTACGTTCGGCGGAACTGTCGTTACACGGACCAATTAGGATACCGATATGTCACGTGATCACGCTAAATCTGAAGGATGAGCTGATGGAAGGAAATACCGACTATATAAAGACGATACACTGGCTATTCGGCCTACTTCTTCGCTCCAGTCTACGCTACGCATCTTCAGCACTCACCTATCGTATCACCTATCGTATATCGTATCGAGTATCGCCTATCGTGTATTACATCTATCGAAATATCGAGTATAATTAAAATAGTGTTGTGTTTTATAATGAAGCAACTTAAGGTAAGGTCTTGATTCTTTCTGTGAAGGCACGAGGTAGTTCAGATAAAAGTCTGTTAATTAATCTGGTTATTGAGCTAAGAAGCTCGTTTTGTCTATTGAGCTAAGAGGCTCGTCTTTTGTCTATGGTCTGTTATAATTTATCGAACAACCTCGAGTCTGGCTGAGTTACGTAGATCCTTACTGCTTTTTGACTATAATTTATTGCTTATCGCTTCTCGTATGGCTTCGTTTCTGATTTAGTATGTTATATTTATCTTATGCATGAAATATTGTAGAAAATACCTTTCCTGGAGTACCCTGAGCGAAGATAGCCGCGAAGGCTTAGGCCTCGCGTTACAGTTTATTTTGTTATCATTGAGTTTGTTAATAATTTGTTAATTTCGTAAAGTACGGTCACTTAAGTATGGTTTATCACCGTCTGTCAAATCAAGTATAGTTATCGGTAAAATTCAGTATCGTTTTTGGATAATTTAGTATCGTAACTATCGATATCGTATCGTCAGAATTTGGTTAAAGATCAAAATGTCGTTCTGAATTAATTAATAGGGAACTTGTATAGTTTGTTACCGATTCTCATAGTTTAATATCTCGAGCTTAATAAGTTGATCTGAGCGTGTGTTACGAAACATAATTTGCATTTGGGTACGAAGTATCGCTCTGTGATACCATGTCTGGAGTCTAATTTAATTGTCTTATATCGAGTCAACGCTGACACACGTCTTGGGTTCAATCGTATCGTAATCGAGTAAATTCTATCTTGAATAATTAAGTAATCTCTAGTAACAAACCGTTTAGTAAAATCACCAATTCTGTATTGATTTCGCTAAGTTATCTAATTTCGTTAATAAATAATTGATTCATGTGATCTCAAACACTTCGCAAAGAAATAATATTATTTTATATGGTGTACCCTGTGTAATGTATGGTAGCTATAGGTATAAAGTAACAATATAAAGGCTTATAGCTAATCCTCTAACAAGGACGCACGGCTGTCTCTAGTCAGTCAGGCAGTCAGCTTCAAGCACTCGTCCCTACAACATGTATCCCGAATTTTGAAATAAACATATAATTGATTACAAGTTATTATGTGTCTATTAATTAGCTAAGAACATAACAACTGGCGACGAGGATAAAAGTAAACGGTAAACGAATAGATGGAAACTAAAGAAAAAACGATAGTCAAAGTTAACTGGGTGTACCTACTAAAAAAAAGTCAAGTAATCGAAACGCTAAAACGGTATTCGAACGAAGAGGTAGACGGAAGTCTGCCTATAGATGAACTGCGAAAGTTATTAGTAAAAAAAATTCGGGAAAGTTCGGGAAAAAGTGAAGAAGTGGTAAGCGCGGTGACGAAATCAGACTCCGAAGAAACAGGGAGAAAAAACGCGGTGTTTAAAATGACGGATCAAAAATTTGAATTTTGTATACTCAAAGAGGACTGGAATACATACATCGAACGACTCGAGTTATATTTCATAGCACACGATGTCCCAGAAGATAAACAAGTCGCAGTGTTATTGACGAAAGCGGGTATGGAGACATACAAATTAATACGGGACCTGTGTGCTCCTGATAAACCTAAAGACAAAACGTTTACGCAAATAGTGGCGATCGTAAAAAATCATCTAAACCCGAAACGAAACGAAGTAATGGAAAGATGTAAGTTCCAACAAGCAAAGCAATCTCCTACGGAATCCATTGCAGATTTTGTAGCGAGATTAAAAGAACTTTCGTTGCACTGCAACTTCGCCGATTTGAACGCGGCATTACGTGATCAAATAGTGTGCGGGGTGAGAGAAAACAACACGAGGGTTGCCTTATTTAGTGAAGAGGAGCTTACCTACGAAAAGGCTGTTAAGTTGGCCACAACACGGGAAACGGCTCTCAAGAACGCAGCTAATACAGATAAGACAGGTTCAAGTACATCGGTACACGAAGTCAAAAGCCTGGGTATACGTAAACACGAGGGTAAACGACAATTTCAAAACAAATCACAGAAACAAGGTCCGAGCAATGGCGTCGCTCCAAGATATCAAGGGTTTGTGTGTTATTGTTGTAACCAAGCAAACGACCATTGGGCAAGAGATTGTCAACATAGATTCAAAACCTGCACCTTTTGCAATATAAGGGGACATATCGAACCAGCATGTCGGAAGAAGAAGGGCCAAGCAGGGTACCAAAGGAGGACGCCTCAGCAACAGCAACATCGCCAAGGAAATCATAATCAACGCAACGTACACTTGTTGAAAGAATCAGCGGAGGAAGCAGTAGAAGAAGAAGACAACCCACGACCTGACTCACCCACCGATAGTTACACAACGGAATTTTATCCGGTATTCAACAAGGAAATTAAGGTAGCAAGCGAATATAATCAGGTTTACGTGACCGAGGAACGAATTAAAGCAGACCCTATGTTCATCAATGTGAAGGTTAATAGTAAGGTCGTCAAAATGGAAGTCGATACCGGAACGTATGTAACAGCGATGTCAGAAATAACAAAAAACGAGCTATTTCCGAATGTAGAAATTTTTCCCTCAGACTTAGAGTTAACGACTTACGGTAAAGTCCAGTTGTATCCGAAAGGAAAAATTGTCGAGTTGAAAGTAGAGTTTAACGAAATAACGAAATTATTAAGCTGTTATATAATGAAAGGTAATGGACCGACACTAATTGGTAGACAATGGTTACAGGCGTTCGGCTGTTGGCCATTACAAATTAATAAACAAGAGAGCGTGTATCACTTAGAAAGCTCCAGCGTAAAAACAGAAATATTGACACGATTTCCAAAGTTATTCTCTGAAGGACAGGGAACGTACAAAGGTCGGAAGATACATCTCACTTTTAAAGACAATGTAGTACCCGTACAGTTAAAACCGTATCATCCGCCCTTTGCAATCGCTCCGAAGATAACGGAAGAACTTAATAGATTAGTAAAAATGAAGTGTTTAGAACCGGTTAAGGTCAGTCAATGGGCAACACCAATAATACCGGTGATAAAGTCGACGGGGAAAGTAAGAGTCTGTGGTAATTTTAAATTAACCGTCAACCCAAACTTGATAATTAAGAGACATCCCATACCGATCAAAGAAAAAATATTTAAAACTCTCCAAGTAGGAAGTAGATGGTCTCAGATTGACTTAGCACATGCATTCATGCAATTTGAAGTAGACGAAGATTCTAGAGATGCTCTTACAATTGTAACCGAAGACGGACTGTTTAGGTATACAAGGTTACCAGAGGGAGTAGCCTCGAGTCCAGCAGAGTGTCAGGAAATACTGTGCGAAATATTGAAAGGGGTAGCGCATACTGAAATATATATTGATAACATTTACAGCACGGGTAAAACAGAAAAAGAGCATTTACAAATATTGACAGAGATATTCAGACGATTGGAAGAGGCAGGATTAAAAGTAAACCTAGGGAAGTGCGACTTCTTCAAAAAAGAAATAGAGATTCTGGGGTTTGTAATTAATGAGACAGGTTTGCACCCCGCACCTTCTAAAATAAAAGCGGTTCAGGAAGCACCAGTTCCTAAAGATCACAAAACTTTACAGGCTTTCCTAGGGCTGGTAAACTTCTATGAGTGTTTCTTGCCGGACAGAGCTAATCACATTAAACCACTATATGATTTAGGCTTAAGTAAAAGGTATCAGTGGACGAGAGAATGCGATCTAGCATTCAGGTGGATCAAAGAACAAATAACGTCAGATAGAGTATTGGTATTATTTGATCCAGACAAACAACTCGTTTTAGCAAGCGACGCTAGCTATTATGGTATATCGGCAATACTGTCACACCGCTTTGAGGACGGTAGCGAACGACCGATAGCTTTTGCATCAAAAGTCATTCCCCAGGCTGAATTGCATAGAACAATACTAGACAAAGAGGCAGGAGCGATCATCTTCGGATTTAAGAAATTCTATCAGTATGTGTACGGCGCACCTATAATTCTAAAAACGGATCACGAGCCATTAAAGTTCATATTTGGAACAAGTTCAAAAAACCTATCCATAATGATCCAAAACAGATTGCAAAGATGGGCATATTTTTTAGGAACATTCACGTATACCATTGAGGTAGTGAAATCGAAGGCGAACGGAAATTGCGACGCCTTGTCAAGGTTACCGATAGAGGATAATACGCCCGTCTTTGAAACTGATTGTTTAATAGTCAATTACATAGAGGAAGGATTATCAGTGGTAGACTTTAAAGTGGTTGCACGAGAAACCATTAAAGATAAAGACCTGCACAAAATTCTATGGTATATTCAAAACAAGTGGCCACACGATACTAAATTAATGACCGAATTCGAGAGAAAATTTTTTTCAAGGCGCTTAGAACTGTCTGTCGAAAAAGGGTGTTTGTTATGGGGACACAGGGTAGTAATCCCGATTTCCTTACAAGCAAGACTACTTGCAGAAGTGCACGCTACGCACTTCGGCATCGTAAAGATGAAGAAACTAGCTAGATCGTATATTTGGTGGCCTAATTTAGATTCTGAGTTAGAAGAGATAGCTAACACTTGCAAAACTTGCTTAGAGTCACGCAAAGAACCACCTAAAGTAGCCTTAACGCCGTGGCCCTGGCCTAGCAAACCATGGTCAAGGATACACACAGATTTTTGTCTATCTCATGATCACATGTTTTTGTTAGTGGTCGATGCACACTCGAAGTGGCCAGAAATAGTAGATATGAAAACCAATACACAAACAGACAGAGTTATCTCAGCCTTCAAAAAAATGTTCTGCCGTTTCGGACTGCCCGAGCACATAGTCAGTGACAATGGTCCTCAGTACACTAGTGATGATTTTAAAGATTTTTTGAGAAGAAACGGAATTAGGCAGTCCTTTTCTCCTCCGTACAACCCGGCTACAAACGGAGCAGCGGAGAATTTTGTTAAAACATTTAAGGATAAAATAGGCAAAATCATAAAAGATAATAAAACGCTAGAATATGCGATAAACTTGTTTCTCTTCGACTATCGCACAACTGAGCACTGCACAACAGGGCGATCCCCAGCGTGGCTAATGTACAAAAGAGAGCTGCGTAGTAGATTTGATATAATAAAACCAGACGTACAAGCGACTGTAGAAAAACATCAGTTCGCGCAGCATAACGCAAAATCAAAGCTCAGAAGACGCGAATTTTTGGAAGAAGAGGAGGTGTATGTAAAAGATTACAGACGCGCGTCAAAGGGTCGAATAGCGGCCAAAATTGAGAAAAAATTATCACCTGTTACGTATAGGATAAGATTAGAAGACGGAACGATCTGGAAAAGGCATGCTAACCAAATAATTAAAGGTAAGCATGTTGAAACAGCTAGTACAGAACTGACAGATCAAAACAAAGTAGAAATCCGTCGATCTGAAAGAATAAAAGCAAAAGCAGTAGCTAAGCACAATAATTCATAAGGTAATAATTAAGTATTGCAAAACAATTGTCAAAGATAAATGAATGATAAGATACCTGATTCTAAAAAGGGAGGAATTGTAATGTATGGTAGCTATAGGTATAAAGTAACAATATAAAGGCTTATAGCTAATCCTCTAACAAGGACGCACGGCTGTCTCTAGTCAGTCAGGCAGTCAGCTTCAAGCACTCGTCCCTACAACATGTATCCCGAATTTTGAAATAAACATATAATTGATTACAAGTTATTATGTGTCTATTAATTAGCTAAGAACATAACACCCTGCCCCTCTATCTAAGGCTTTGGTTATCTACGCAAGTCGAGTTGTCGCTCGTCACATTTCCGTAAGTTTTTGGCTTTATGTAATTTGTTTATGGTATCGTATCGAAACGACGCAGTAGCGTCTGGCGCCCAACAATTTACTAATTTAGTAAATTTAACACGGAAAGGTGCCGAATTGTAGCGGAGCCGTAGGTTTTCCTTGCCTAAACGAAAACTGCGTTACAATATACATATATACATCACACGAACGGAAATGTGTGACACGCTTCGAGCTAGGCGGCCATACTATCTTGCGTACGTTTTCGTTGTGCGGCTATTACGTGAGTAAAAAGAAGATTCTGAAAAGTCTGTCGTCGCTGAGTTTGCTGTAAGAAACACCCATAAATCTGTGCAACGTGAGGGGCTATTCGGACGTCGTGAGCAGTACAGATATTTGCAGAATCGATGAAAACCTAAGTACACGCAATCCTCAGCTCTACGCGAGGTTATGATAGTACAATGATGTATACGCAGCATGCGATTAACAACTCATAATCAGCACTTGACACAGTAATTCGTTGTTAAAAATGATTGAAAAATTAGCTTAGCCGATTTTATATGAAACGTATAGGTATAAGATAAATTCATACTCTCGTGGCTGCAACACATATATACTATTTTTGAAAACTCCATAGTCACGAGGAAACGTTCTCGTGTACTATGTAATGAACAACGGTTCATTTTTGAGTAATCATAATATAATTACGCTACATAAGGTAGATCCTTTAGACCAAAGTACGTCAAATCAGTGTGAATTAAACAAACTCAAATTTTTATTGACAAGAAAAATAATCAGGCAGACATAGTACACGAGAACGTTTTCTCGTGACTATGGAGTTTTCAAAAATAGTATATATGTGTTGCAGCCACGAAAGTATGAATTTATCTAATATCACCCGACACACGAAAAGTAAACAAACGCATATAATGACAAGAGAAGTAGGAAGGTAACATTCGATGGGCGGCTAGGTGGTCTAGTGGATTAAGTCCCCGGTTAGGCCTCCATAGATCCGGGTTCGATTCCCGGTCTGCCTGATTATTTTTCTTGTCAATAAAAATTTGAGTTTGTTTAATTCACACGTATAGGTATACTTCGTTGTTATTATCGTAATATCAGGCAATCAGAACCGGTTCCTGAACGAGCACGTGTCGTTGCAAGGCGCGCTCAAGCCCATGACACAAGAAAAGCCGTGCGCCGTAAGACACATCACCTACAGGCCGGTCGGTCACGTACACCAAGCGCCGACCAATCACATGCGCGTGTAGGTGACCGACCGGCCTGTAGGTGATGCGTCTTACGGCGCACGGCTTTTCTTGTGCCATGGGCTTTAGCTGTGTGTGCCAAGCACACGGAAAGCGCACCTCTCATCGATACGCGCCAGTTTTTAAACCGGTCATGATGCCTGAGAATCAAATAATGTTGACGGGAAAAGTATGCGTATTAGGGTGGGCCAAAAAAAAGACTAATTTTTTTTCTTAGTTACCATGAAAATATTGTTCAGGATGACGAAAAAAAAATCCTGTGAAAATTTGAGCTCTTAATATTAATATTTAGAGGTCGCTCATCGTGATTTTTGATTTCCCATTTAAATAACACAGGAAATGTTTTTTTTTTTTATTTGGAATATTATTCCGTTCCAACGAATCATCGTGTTGTAAAAATCAATACATATTCTTGTAGGAAATCAAACGATCTCCAAAAAAGGTCCTATATGATTTTTCGCTAATATAAGTCGACTCGTTTGAAAGTTATTCAGGGTTAAAAGTGAATTTTGACCGTGAATAACTTTCAAACGAGTCGACTTAGCGAAAAATCAAATGGGACCTTTTTTGGAGATCGTTCAATTTCATACAAGAATATATATTGATTTTTACAACACGCTGATTCGTTGGAACGGAATAATATTCCGAAAAAAAAAAAAAAAAATTCCTGTGTTATTTAAATGGGAAATCAAAATTCACGATGAGCGACCTCACAACTATGGCGTAAGAGCGTGAGCAAGGCAGCGCATATTGTGCTGGATGGGGACAATAACGCTTTGGCGCACCCCAAATTGTGCGACCAGGAGGCATTCTGGAGACGAATAATGGAGGATCAAGGACGGCATATAGCTGCCCAGACGTTGCAAATCCCCCGTAGGCCGCTGGCCGCCAACGTTTGGTCACCGATAACGGCGGCTGAGGTAGCTAAACACCGGCTGCCCAACGGTTCGGCCCCTGGACCTGATGGTATGACGACCAAGCTCTGGACCACCATCCCTAATGAAGTTAAAGCAGCCATCATGAACATCTGTATGGTCAAGGAAGAAACGCCTTCAATCCTTAGGGATTCGCGCACCGTTCTCATTCCTAAAGTGAAGGGATCCATGGACCCGGCCAACTACCGACCGCTATCGATCCCGCTAATCCCTATACGCCATCTTCACAAAATATTGGCGGCGAGGATCGCAGCACACTCCTTGTTAGACGGAAGGCAACGCGCCTTTATCGCGGCGGATGGCACGGCTGAAAACGTGTTCACCCTGGCCACTCTCATAGCCGACGCGCGGACGCGAAAAAGACCGCTCCATGCCGCGGTACTGGATGTGAAAAAAGGGTTTGACACGGTCAATCACGAAGCCATCGAGAGGGTTCTCATAAAGAAAGGGATGCCGCCGAACTTCATTAGATACATCCGAGCTCTTCATAGCACATCGAAGACGGTTCTCGAGGTAGATGGCGCCGCATCCCGAGGAATCAAACCCGGAAGAGGAGTGAGACAGGGGGATCCGCTCTCGCCCGTCATATTCAATATGATAATGGATGAGGGCTTGAAGCTATTCCAAGCTATGTTAGCTACGACCTAGACGGAACCACAGTAAACGCCCTTGCCTTTGCCGATGATGTCGTGCTTGTCGCGAGTACCCGCGAAGGGCTTCAGTTAGCGGTTGACGCTTTTGCCGATGCCCTCAAACTCCAGGGACTCGAGCTGATGCCGGCCAAATGCTCCACCCTTAGCCTTGTACCTTCAGGGGCGGAAAAGAAGATCAAAGTCCTCGGCAGAGATAGAATCAGTGCCTGCGGCCAACCCATCCCCCACATTGCAGTAAACGACACCTGGAAGTACCTTGGAGTGCAATTCGGCATATACGGCCCGAAGCAAATGGTAATCAACCTTGCGGAATTTCTCGGAAACATCAAATCGGCCCCGCTCAAGCCGCAGCAGCGAATGCGCATTTTGAAGACCTTCCTGTTGCCGCGATTCCTACATGCTCTCGTACTGAGTGAGACGACACACGACCGTCTCCGAAGGGCTGATAAACTACTCAGGAAAGCGGTACGCGAATGGCTCCGGCTACCCCACGATGTCCCGACGGCATTCTTCCATGCACCGACAGGGGAAGGAAGACTTGGCATCATGTCGCTGGAGTCGAAGATCCCAGAACTCGTACGCAGCAGGATCGCCGCACTTGGACGATCGGTAGCACCCAGTGCGGGACCTATCATCAGAAGTTCCTGGGCCGCCAGTAAACTGAAATGGTGCGACTAACAAAAGATCAGAGACAAGGATTGGGCGACCAAACTTCACCAATCCGTCGATGGTTACGAGCTAAGGGAAACTAAACATACATCGCTATCCGCTAACTTCATGAACGACGACTACCTTGCGATTCCGGCACGTGACTGGATACAATACATACATACACGGATCAATGCACTTCCGTCCAGAGTGAGGACATCCAGAGGACGCCGTAATGGTCAGTGGCCAACGCAATGCCGGGCTGGCTGCAACGCGGAGGAAACATCCGCACACATCATACAGCAATGCCCCAGGACACACGGAGGGCGCGTGCTGAGGCACGACGCGATCGCGAAGGCTATTGCGACGGGCCTGGAAAACCAGGGATGGCGGGTCGAGCGGGAACGAATTTTCCAAACCGCCGAAGGAAACCGCAAACCGGCTATTATCGCCTACCGACCGGAACGAGTTGAGGTCCTCGATGTACAGATTGTGTCGGGAGCACCGAGACTGCAAGACACATATAACCAAAAAGTGCAGTACTACGCGAACAACCCGGATCTGGTGCAAGCGATCATGAACAGAGGGAATTGCACGAGAAGCCAAATGGCGATCAGCGCAGTGACCATCTCCTGGAGAGGAGTCTGGGCGAAGGCGTCGGAGACCGCGCTTCTGCGCTGCGGGCTTCCAAAACAAGAAATGCGGAGGCTGACAACAAGAGCCCTGATGGGATCCCATCTGAACTTCTCCCGCTTCAACAAAGCAACCTATCGGTCTGGGAACCGTTAAGAAGCAGCATACTTGTGGCAAGAACGACCATCAGCAAAAGAAGGAGCACGCTGCATCACCAAACTACCTGGGATTAAGGCCAACCCGCACGCAGTCGCGCAAGGGCCCGCATCTGTGGGACGCACGCAGTCGCGTCGCCACTAAGAGCTCCCCAACGACGACCCAAAAGGAGACCATACCCGAAACCTGGCAAGAAGGCGGACTCAACCGACACGAAGAAGAGCAGAAGGCAGCACGGAACCAAGCAATACGCACGCAGTCGCGTTATTGCAAATAACTTCGGAACGATTGCCCTGACAGGGAAACACAATTGGTAACTCTTATAACGTCCGGGCCTTTACGAGTGCGTACAAACCCTCGGCGTCCCGCTAGCCCTTCCCGTTCGCGAGATAACCCAATCGGAACTTCAACTCCAAGCAATACACACGCGGTCGCGTTATTGCAAATAACTTCGGAACGGCTGCCCCGACAGGAAATTACAGCTGGGACCTCTTACAAGGTCCGGGCTCCTGCGAATGCGTGCAAACCCGCGGCATCCCGCTAGCTCTTCCTGTTCGCGAGATAACCTAGCCGGAACTTCAGCAGGATTTGAAAACAGCTAACACTGGAGATGGCCGCAGGGAACACCAGTACCCATCTTCCGGGCATTACGCACTCAGTCGCGTTACCGCATACAACTCCGCTGGAGGAAAGATACCGAGCAACACGTACGTAGTCGTGTATGACCGAGAGCCACATACCACAACATCAACAGAAACGACTAGCCTCTGTCTACAAACAGAGACACGAGTGCTACCAACAAAGCGGACGGGGCCGAATGACAACAGAGGATTAGAGCCAAGCTGGCCAAGTGCCTCTACACTTACACGCTAAGCTACGCCAAGCTAAACATCACAGGCAGTCTCTTCCCCGACGACGGCCTGAAGAGACGGAAATACGAGCTCCGGCGAGCCACCACGTCACTCGAATTATCACCAACATGGCGACAAGGAGCAGGAGAGGAGCTGAGAAGCAGCCTGGGAACGACCAGGAAGCCGCCCAGACTGATCGACCATCGACACGGTCGAGAAGAACCACCATTGTTCCAGGCCTTGGGACTGCCCCCCCAAGCAGGCCTGACCTCCTGGGGATGTTCAACCGGCTCAACGCTGAATACTTTGACGGAAGAGTTCCCAAATTCATACTCACATGGGGGTGGAACATGACCAGGAACTCGGGATGGACCAACCTCCGGAAGAGGGAGATAAAGATCAGCCAGCCAATCCATAGGCATCTGCCGATGGCTGAGCTGGAAGACACACTGCTCCACGAAATGGTCCACGCTCTGATATTCATTGAAGGGGGCTCGGAGCTCGACAACGAAAACTGTGAGCATGGCCCGAGATTCCGGGAAGAGATGGCCGCCTTAGAGGCTAGGTCCGGACGGAAGATCGAGATCGACGGCCACGCTGCAGCGATGAAGATCGTCGACGGGAGGAAAAGGCCCTTCGGCTGGAGATGCCGAACGTGTGGGCAGGAGGCCTGGCTCGCATCCAAGAGGAAGGCCCGTGGAGCCTTGGAGCCTTCGGCGTGCACCGCGGATGCCCGAACCCGCAATGGGCCAGTCTTAGGAAAAGGACACACGCCGGGGAACCGCTGGTACGGTACTGGTGAGATTAGTGCTACCTACCTGCTTGTGAATGGTGCTACCTATCCGCTTGCGTGCCTTCTCTCGTCCCTTCTCTCTCTCTCTGCGTATTGTTTTTCTTTTTTTTCTCTCTCTGCTTATCGCTTCGCGTTTCTGTTAAGTTCCTTATCTGGTTATTGTTATTTTTGCTTAGTATATTATGTTATGACTTCAGTGATCAGTGCCTCTATAATTATGTATTACTATCGTAGAACTATGTAGTATTTTAGTACCTACTCCTACATATACACTCGCATGTGCTTTGCCTCATCACTATGCTTTGTATCATAAGTGCTTCTCTATAATCTTTATGATCTCTGAGCTCTAGAGGTATAGATCTTCTTAGAGCCCTAGGGTTCGTTGAAAAACGACCCCTTTAATATTGATAAAAGCTATCAAACTTCGGATGAACGATCGCAGGTCGACGTGAACGGACCGTAAAAGCGATATAGTAAAATAATGGGAAAACTGAAAGTTAAAGTGTCACTAAAACTGAAACTGAAACTGGAAAACGGAAGTATATCTGCAGATAATATCATATATGTATAATAATGTATATAGATAGATATAGATAACCCTAGAACACCTAAACTCAGCGGAAGGAATATTCATAGTAATAGCTCCAAGTTGGCACCAAGTATTCTGGAGACCGGACCTAAAGAACAGGGCTACGAGACCCCCTTACCGCATTCACAACCTGGAAACTCACCTGACGGACACGCAAACAAATCTACCTCGACCTCAGGTGAAAAACCTTCATTTGGAGGGCCTGGAGAATTCGGGGTGGCTCAGTCAGGTTTCACAATGGAAAATAGAAGACCGAAAACTTCTGGAATCCTGCTGGCGTGAATCCACCCTGAAGTCCTACCGCGCTCCTTGGAAGAGATGGGTTAACTGGGCTGTTTCAAATAAGAGCTCGATAAATAATCCATCGCCACAGGATTTAGCCCTATACCTTAGTCATCTTCACAGAGAAGAAAAGTTGGCATATGCCTCAATCCTAGTTCATAAGTCTGTAGTAACAACTTTTGCAAATCCAGGAATAGGTGCGAAATTAGGCTCACATCCGATTGTTACGCATATATTAAAAGCAATTGGTGAGACCAATCCCCCGGATACAAATAGTTACTTCCAGGTCTCAAGACACATAGCATTATTAGTGTTACTAGCAACAGGTAGAAGAGTTCATGACTTAACATTGTTAATTATTGATAAAGATAGTTTCTATGAGAATACAGAGTATGTGATATTTTGGCCAAAATTTGGCTCAAAGACTGATAAAATTAGTCACCAGCAATCAGGCTGGAAGTTCCAAAGAAACCCGGAAAGGGTTATAGATATTACTTATTGGGTAAGGAAGCTGATAGAGCTGAGAGAAAAAAGGAAAGGGTCCTTAAAAAATGAAAAGGCGCTATTCTTAACAACTAGGGGCGAAGTGAAAAAAGCCTCGAGAACGGTGATCGCTGGTTGGGTCAAAACAGCCTTGAAAGAAGCAGGTGTAGAAGCGTCACCGGGTACTTGTAGAGCAGCGATAGCGTCAACAAGGTTTTGTAACAATACTCCACTAGATGATATTCTAAAACTAGCTAACTGGAAATCTAGTCCAAATTTCTTTAAGCATTACTGCAAGGAAATAGTCAGAGCTTCAGAAATAGTACCACAGAACGATTATGTGGGAGGGTTGGGCTTTGAAGCCATTCAATATATTATTCCTTTTAGTGGTAAGAATAATACAAATATACAAATATACATAATTTCCTTTTTTTTTCATATATATATGTGACTGAAACGGTTTTCTTCAAATGAATAAATATGATTTGATTTAAATAATTTCTCAAAAATATTCTGCTCCTCAAGATCCTTATTATAATAGATCACAGTACGCATATACGGCAGCCGGCAGAGTACAAATACTTCTCAAATGGGTTAAGCGAAAGCACGGAGCCAAAATAGGAGAGTTTGTTACCAGCAAACGCCGGCAACACGGCAACCCACACACCGATCCCTCACGCGCGCCGGGGCTAGAGGGGAGAACCGGCGGGCGCTGCAACGCCTCGACCGAAAAACCTTTCTCGCAAGTAAGGCAACTCCACTAGTTAATGAGACCCGACGATTTCGGAGTCAAATTAGCTAGCTACTGATATTCGAATATCGTAATATACTTAGAACCCTATAGTATATACTATATCTGTACAAGCGCCAAAACCAAAAACCAATAAAGACTTAAGTGTGTTTTAACGAACACCTCTAGTCGCTCTTTTTATTTTCCCTTCCAACCCTTCCTCACATTCTTCATCCTTCAGCCCCCCCCCCCCCCCCCCCCCCCCCCCCCCCCCCTCCCTCTCGTCGGCGGATGACGCCGTCGCCCGCCTTCATGGCCATTCGCTCGCTTACGTCCGACGAGGTCCGACAACTCGCCTGCGCCCAGGCCTACGCAGCTCGCTGCACCGCGGAGAGCCTCCCGGGGTGGACGACGGGGCCCACCACCAGGTCAGCAGGGACCCAGACGAGCCGGATCCCACGGCCGACATTCCGTACCGTCCAAGTCGAGCGGGGTACCCAAACCGACGGCCCGAGACGAGCCCGCTACCCGCCGGCTCGGAACCTGGTCACTGAGAGGAAGTCTACCCAGCCTTCCAAAGCCTTCTCCGGGGTCCCGACGGCCGAACCGCTGGTGAAAACGGAGGTTTCTCCGCCTGTCCAGGTCCTAGTCCGGGCCCAGACTGCCCACGCAGTCCACTTACCACCGGGAAAACTCCCGCCGGCAATCCCGCAGCACGCCGACGTTCGAGGCCCGCAGCACCGCCGGGTCATCGCCACTACTCCGGCCCGAGCCCCCACCAGGACCCCGACCAAACCGTCTCCCGGTGCCGGTCGTGCTGTC
Source organism: Tenthredo notha (assembly GCA_914767705.2). NCBI lineage: Eukaryota > Metazoa > Arthropoda > Insecta > Hymenoptera > Tenthredinidae > Tenthredo > Tenthredo notha. Next base: position 676,012 of record OU611907.1, on the reverse strand, counting down.
CCCGGCCAAGCTCCTGCCTGCCTACGTAGACTGCAGGGCTCCGAAGCCGAAGCGCCGCAGTGTCCAAATCCTAACGGACGAGGAAATCACCGCCCTCGCCCAACGCAGCATTACCCGTCGCCGTTAAGGCACGGTATTTTTTCCGGCTGGTCGCAAGGCCAGCCACACAAACTAACCCAAACACAAGCCCGAGCGGCGGGGAGCAATTTCCCGTGTTTTTCTCCCGAAGGGATAAAAACTGTTATTTTGGGTCTTGCTGAAGCTTGACCTATGGATGAATACCTTGCCAGCTTCACCCCCAGTACTGATGAAAGATATCACTAGCCAGCCGCAGCAAGAGAAAGGGCGCTAGCGCACTAGACACCCTGCGCCCTCTCGGCCTAACATGGCGCATAAAGGCTGGCTCACATGTGACTGGTTGCGGAGAAACCTTAAGGTTATCTCAAATAGGTCAAGCTTCAGCAAGACCCAAAATAACAGTTTTTATCCCTCCGGGGGAAAAACTCTCCTATTATTCGCCCGGCGAGTGCCTTTGGGCATGCCTTCGGCCGTCGACGTTGACGTCATTCCGACGTGAGCGCGACTTGATTTACACCGTAGATATTTTCAATAGGGTACTCTACGCGCGAGAGTTTGACAGCTTTCGCTTAATTTTTGTCAAGTAGGTACAGTAATGTTCATCGATGGTGTCCCAGTGGCTCACTATTTTTCGTGGCCTTTTTTCAAACGGAATTTCCCTTCTACAAATATTTTATTTGCCCATGACCAGTGGAGCAGCCGATCGGAAGTAGCAGAGCAGCCACAACCTGCTTCACCTCGCAGCTGCCATCGGCTGTCATATTCCCAGTAACCTAAGTGTTCATTGAATACTTTTAGGTTATTCAACGAATGAATAAATAATTTCGATTTTAAAGGTTAACCCTAAATTAAATAATATTATTATAAGAATATTATATTGATATTATATAATTATATTATATTATCTTCATCCCTTTCAGAGGACGACGATGATGGGGTTAACCTTTAAAATTAAAATCATTTATTCATTCATTATTTCCCGATAACCTCAAAGTGTTCATTAAATTTTTACGCCGAATGCGTAACGACAAGATTCACAATTGCATGGATGTTTTTATTCTAGGTTAGCGAATTACAGAATTCAAAGCGCCCAGAGTGATTTTTATACGATGAATATAATTTGGTGTAGAAGACGACGATGATGGGGTTAACCTGTATCGTCATCATGAGAATAGCGAGCTGTGTGTTAGATGTGTAAAAAAAAATTCAATCTATTAATTTCGAGCTCTCTCCATCAATTGCACTGCATCAACATCGCGTTTTATACAAATAAACTTAGGGACAAGAGAGGATGAGACGAGGTTAATCGCAGAGTCAACCTGTTGGACAATTTCATAAGTTTTTGAATTAATTCCAGCTTGGTAATTCTCATTATCCCTATTAAATACAAGTGCCTGAATTGGGTCTGTCTGAGTTAATTATTAATACAGAGAAATGGTGTGTGACATCTTATTGAAAATTGATAATCAATATGCATAATTCATTTTTCATTATTGAACTTAAACTGAGATGATAACGAAAGTCTTAGACTCAGCGTCTTACTGTATGAAGGGCTACGGGGCAAGCCTAGGGGTGTCGATTTCTGTAAAAACTGCTGCCAGCAATACGTGAGTAAAAATCTTCAATCTCAAATCAAATTTGGCGTTCGAATAAAAAATGTACACAACTTATATTTATGTTCTTTATTTTAATTTATGAAAATTCAAAGAGTGTCAACAGCTTCACTGTTACGGTTTTTCAAAGTAACAAATCTACTTGAACGACATTAACAATATTTTATGAATTGTAGAAACAAATCTAAATATTCGTTTACTCTCAAACGCTTTGTTAACCCTATAAGGGGTAACTGGGGTCTCCCGGTACCCCAAGCCAACTTTGAAACGAGTCACTTTTAGCTCTTCACCGCACTTTCTTGTTACTTTAAACAAGTTGTTCTCGATTTTATTTTGAAAGGGAGGGCTTTGAGTACATAAATAAATAAGTTGCCCTGTCTAGGGTTGATACGGTGTAATCGATGAAAAGAGCTTGGAATAAATAAATTAAAATTTTTTAACTACATTTAACACACAGCTCACTATTCTCACGATCACGATACAGGTTAACCCCATCATCGTCGTCCTCTGAAAGGGATGAAGATAATATAATATAATTATATAATATCAATATAATATTCTTATAATAATATTATTTAATTTAGGGTTAACCTTTAAAATCGAAATTATTTATTCATTCGTTGAATAACCTAAAAGTATTCAATGAACACTTAGGTTACTGGGAATATGACAGCCGATGGCAGCTGCGAGGTGAAGCAGGTTGTGGCTGCTCTGCTACTTCCGATCGGCTGCTCCACTGGTCATGGGCAAATAAAATATTTGTAGAAGGGAAATTCCGTTTGAAAAAAGGCCACGAAAAATAGTGAGCCACTGGGACACCATCGATGAACATTACTGTACCGATGCCTCGCAGGTTGAATTAACACTGCGGGACGATCTTACCGACCAATGAAAATGAATTATTTGGCGCGTGCGCAGTCGCCTGTATACTTTCTAGATTTCCTTGCTGTACTTAGCTTTTCGCAAGCATCAATCCGATCAGAAAGAAATAAAATAGTGGATGGCCAGCCTGCAATAAACAAACGAAAAACCTGGAGTGTGCCGAGTTGGCTGTGACTGAGTGAAAGACATACCCGTATCATCCCTTGCTGTGTCTCAATTCGACCAAGTGTAGACTTCAAATGTATACTTGCACACTTCCATACTTCTCCTTGTACCCTCGGCCGCGAGTCACAGCCGTTAGAGTCCTGCCAATGGGTTGAATACGCAAAGCTCTTCCAGATAGCGCTAACGAGCAAAGTAATAAAAATGGCGCGAATTACCGATACATGTCTGTTATTAGCGTGTGTCAGTGACCATGTGTGTAAATGTGCGCGTGCCACTAATGGCGCTTCATTTGAATTTCAAAACAACCGGCGTACGTGGCTCGCTAGCGCCAAAATTTAACAGTTTTGCCGGTAACTCACCCCATTGTGTGTTTCTGTGGTAACCAGAGAATTAGAAAACGAGATACTTAACATATACGTTTATTATACACGGAAAGAATTCCGGGCAGCGTATGTTCCCGCCGGTATTACAGACGCCCTGCAAGAAAGCGGATTTTCTCACCGTAAATGCGGGCGCAAAATCTGCCCGCGCGAGTAGGCAAACCTCCCATTTCTTTATTTTCGGTGACGCCACCTTCCTCATATACGGCGAACGATTGATTCTGCTAAGAGTGAGACGCGGTCTCACACGTGCGGTGACAAGTGATTGCCCTGCTTCAGCGTGCCAAACGGACACCTCTGTTATATACCCCTTTCAGATAGATGGGATGTTAATATTATTATTAATATTGGGGCGGCTACAATGAACAAATTTCTATTAGAAAACAATTTTGGCTATTTAAGCAATCTTCTAAAAGGTAAGTCCTAATAAATAAAGTACTCGTGTATGTTCTTGCAATGTGCACGTGATTAAATAGATTGGGTTAATGGCTCGTGTTACTAAATTTGAGGCAATTTTATTAAATTCATCACATAAAACCAAATAATTAACCTCAATATAACAGGACCTAAAATAAGTCTACAGACATGTGCATTTTTTCTCAATTTTCTCTTTTCTTTTAATACATAAAATCGAATAGAATTTATTTTGTGACAGCTCATGGGATAACGGAGAGTAATTTTTTTACAATGGGCCAAAGCTTCATTAATACTTTACTCAAAGAAAATAGTGTCATCGACAAATTTTCAAAAGCTTTTTATAATGCCAAGAGTGAAGCAGAAAAAACAGTGTCTGTAGAGGCAAATAATTCACCAGATCCAGCTCCCATTATTGATAATAACTCCATTAATCCCACTGAAGAAGCCGAAGAGAATGTTATCGGTGTTTCTTTTGGTTATTATTTTGCTTTAATAATACTTTCACTCCATGTTATCTTCTGATTAACCTTCTAACTTTCATACAAACTAATCAAATAATCGCATGCAATATCTTTCATACTCTTCTATCCTTTTGAATGAATAAGAACATTTTGTAATAATATTGTAGAGGTGGTTGAAAATGAGTTGATCCAATTTTTGCAAACAAGTGAGATAGGTGCAGGTGTGATTGGCATATATAAACGCACTGGAAATTTGAAAGAACGCCTCTTAAGGGACCTTATTATTGTTAACGAATTGAAAAAGGATTTAAAAAATTGCAAGTAAGGATAATCACCCCAACAAAATCCCCCTAAAAAGTTCTGCTCGTTCGCTCGCTGCGCTCGCTCACTCGATTGGTTGATGATTATCAACATACAAAAGCATTGAAATCAGATACAACTGCCAAGTACCTGTAGAATAATAAAAGTTTGAAATTAAAAAATTTCTTCAAACTAAATATAACGTTGTACTCGTTCGCTCGCTGCGCTCGCTCACTCGATTGGCTTATGATTATTAGTTGAAAAAATAATTCGGATGAAGAAATTGAAGATGACAATATTTATCAAAAAATATTCACAACAAAAAAATAATTAAAAAAAAATTGTAAACAAAAAATTTGGAGTCCGTGGTACGTTGGTGGGCCAATGTTTGAATGGCTATCAGATGACATTGACATGGTTCGCAATTGATATTTCATAATGCTGTTTCTACAAAAGGCCCACCAAGTACCACTACCTCCAAATTTTTTGTTTACAATTTTTTTTTAATTATTTTTTTGTTGTGAATATTTTTTGATAAATATTGTCATCTTCAATTTCTTCATCCGAATTATTTTTTCAACTAATAATCATAAGCCAATCGAGTGAGCGAGCGCAGCGAGCGAACGAGTACAACGTTATATTTAGTTTGAAGAAATTTTTTAATTTCAAACTTTTATTATTCTACAGGTACTTGGCAGTTGTATCTGATTTCAATGCTTTTGTATGTTGATAATCATCAACCAATCGAGTGAGCGAGCGCAGCGAGCGAACGAGCAGAACTTTTTAGGGGGATTTTGTTGGGGTGATTAATGGACTTGGCGAAAGGTTTTTGCACCAGAGGTGCTTTTTGGGGTTGATTTCACTACTTTTTGTACAATTTTGCTTGACCACCTAATAATTGTGCTCGCTCGCTACGCTCGCTCGGTTGTTTTCTACTATTTCATTTTTGTCGAATTTTGCTTGACCACCTAATAATTGTGCTCGCTCGCTACGCTCGCTCGGTTGTTTTCTACTATTTCATTTTTGTCAAATTTTGCTTGACCACCTAATAATTGTGCTCGCTCGCTACGCTCGCTCGGTTGTTTTCTACTATTTCATTTTTGTCAAATTTTGCTTGACCACCTAATAATTGTGCTCGCTCGCTCGGTTGTTCTGTAATATTTCATACCGCCCGAAGTCCCTCGGTAAGCAGAAACGTCAACAGCCACGAGTACACGTGTGCTCATAATTTTCCCAAGGTCTCAAATTTGTAGACTGACGCGTAATATACTTTCATTACGTTTACAAATTGTTCCTGATGGGATTGGATATTAAATGAATAATATCGTACACAAAATATAGAGAAATAGATATATTAACGTGACTATTGTATGAGATATATACAAAAAGTGATGCTTATACACTATAGTAGTACACGCCACCTGTCTAATAATAGGAGCTTGGCATGATTTGAATACTATTGCCAACACTCCCTTTAGAATTTAAATTATGTTACTCATTGACTACTTTAAGTCCCATGCCATTTGTGCATACATCATGTTTTGGTGTAAACAAAGGTTGTGTTAGGGAGTCCGCGATCATTCTTTCAGTGCCTATGAATTTGATCGTTACTTCTCCTGTTTCAATCTGTTCGCGTATGACGTGGTATTTTACGTCGATGTGCTTCGTTCGAGGTTTGTATGCTGATGTGTGAGCTAGGTCAATAGCTCCCCCGTTGTCCATATATATTGTAGTAGGCTCGATGATTGACTTTGGATCGAACTCTTTTGCTAGCTTTCGTAGCCATAAGGCTTCTTGAACAGCTGCTGCAAGAGACATGTACTCGGCTTTGTAGGTTGAAAGAGCTACGGTTGCTTGTTTCTTCGAACTCCATGATGTTGAACCTCCTTGGAGAATGATTTTCTGTCTTCTTCGTTGTTTCCCCAATCGGCATCGCAGTAACCGATTATTGAGTTATTTGCTTCTTTGTTGAATTCGATTCCGGTCTCTTTCGATCTTTGTAGGTATCTTAAGACCCTCTTTGCTGCTTTCCAGTGCGTCTTCGTGGGATTCTTATTATAGCCGCTGAGAGCGCATATAGCGTAAGATATTTCAGGTGTGGTTGCTTGGCTTGCGTATAGCATTGCGCCAATAGCTTCTTGATACGGAAAGTTCTCAGGTTTTTTTATTATCTTCAGTCGAAGTGTTGATTCCAGCTTTTAATTTTTGGTTCGCGTCCATTGGTGTATTGACAACTTTTTTAATTCCTTCGTTATTTTTTGCTTTAGATCTTCCCTGTTTGAGAAAATTAGTTTAGTAAGTTGTCGACATATATGGCTATGATTATGAATTCGTCTATTTTAATCCGATGATAAACGCATTGGTCTCCCTTTGATTCTGTAAGATTTAATTTCTTTCGAGACGGAGCTCAACTTTTTGTTCCATGATCTGCTTCCTTGTTTCAATCCATATTTAGCCTTATGCAGTTTTCATACTTTATCTTCGTTGCCTTCTTTTATGTAGGGTTCTGGCTGGCGTATATAGATTTCTTCTGTTAAATCTCCAGGGATGAAAGCAGTTTCTACATCTAAATGGTAGATGTTTAAGTCTTACTATGCTCCTAGTGCGAAGAGATATCTTATTGTGCTGTGTCTGACAACTGGTGAGTAAATTTGGTGGTAATCTATCCCAGGTGTGAGAAGAAAGTATATTTAAATTAAATAGCGCGCTAATTGTAGTATGAACATGAACGACACCTATGATGAGTCAAAACAATATCTAATTAGAAGTTTAAGACACTAGCCGCTCAGGAAATATGTAACGACTCTCTCTCTTGGGAAGACTGTGGAATTGATCAGACGTGTCGTGATTTCGTCTTAAAAAAGCAAACGAACTTTTATTTTTTTTCCAAATATGTGACATAGTATTCAGTATTTCTTATTTCAAATTTAGAGAGAAAACTCATCAAATCAAATAAAACCAATATTAGTGTAATAAAATTTAGAGAGAAAACTCACCAAATCAAATAACTTATTCACCAAGTGTGAATCGACCATAGCAACTACCACATGGCGAAACATTAATTGGAAATATCATCGTTAACAACGTCATCGAAATAATAGATAAGTTATGACACTAATAGAATTTAAAATAAGTAAAATAAGAAATAGAATGAATATAAGAAACTGAATGGAAACAAATGCTTCCCAAGATTAAATTCTGATTTTAAAATATACAATTCCACATATAATCATACAAAATTTTGCTATACATATATTTATATCGACTTAAGTTTTAGATCTACACACATACATTTTTATATATATAATTTTTAAAAGAAGTAGTGAATGAATGGATGAATGAATGAGCATTTTAACTAATGGCGGTATACATAGATAGTTATATAGACATAAAATTTGAATTGTGAGGAGAATATACACATATATATCATTATAATAAAAGAAAACAAAATTTATAATTTGACGATCCGCAATAGTGTCGTTCATTTTTATTGTTCATAGTTCCATTAGTAATAGTACCTTTTTTTTAAAAAAAATTCAACATACTCATACAATTATTTAAAATCAATAAATAATCAAACCGTTACACAGGTTGTTAGGTAAATCCCCCGGCCACTAGTCTGGCTTTGTATTTATCTGGGCATCCACCTATGTTTTTCTTTATCTTGTACACCCATTTTGTGTCAATTAATCTTTTATTCTGTGGTAGTTCCATTAAAGTCCAAGTTTGATTTTTGTTCAGAGAGTTAATCTCGGAGTCCATTGCTTCTCTCCATTTTTCCTTGTCATTTTCACTTAATGCGTCTTTCCAAGCCTTTGGTTAAGAGTTTGAGGTGACTAGATATGTTACGTAATTTTCAAATTTTCCTCGAACGGCTTGTCTTGATGAACGTGTAGGTGTAGACGTGTCTGAGCCTTTTCTTGTATTCTGTATTGGAAATTCATCTGGGCTTGCGTCTATGTACTTTTCTTCGTCTTCGCTTGAATAATCTGGATCCTCTTCATCCTCTTCATCGTTGGTTGATTCATCTTTTCGATCAACTTCTTCGATAATGTTATCTGTTAATGGAAAAAATAGGTTGTTTGTTATTTTTTCTTTCTTTTTTTCTTGCGGTGATTCTTCTTTCTTGTTTTCGAAAAATATGACATCTGTACTTTTTATAATCTTGATAAATTTTTCTTCCATCAATCTATATCCTTTTGAATTTTCGCAGTATCCTAGGAATGTACATTTTTGAGAGTTTACATACCATTTTCTTCGTTTTTGACCAGGAATGTGTACCATTGCGTGGCACCCAAATACTCTCAAGTGTTAAAGGTCAGGTTTATTCCCAAACCATTTTTCTTCCGGTGTAGATTTTATTATTTTATTATATTTGTTGGTGATCTATTTATTATTAGGTAAACAGCTGTGGCAACTGTTTCGGCCCAAAAAATGGTAGGTAGGTTTGCATCTGCCAACATGCTTCGTGCCTTCTCTACAATTGTTCGATTCATCCTCTCGGCTACTCCGTTTTGTTGGGGAGAGTATGGGATGGTCGTCTGGTGTATGATGCCACTTTTGTGTAAATAATTTTTCAAGTCATTATTTACATATTCCTTTCTGTTATCTATTCGCCTAAGTGATCATATTAAAATAAATTTATAATAATAAATAAATATATACATAAATAAACATAAATTTTTGTTGAACCATTTACTGTAAAAAGCTGAATCTGTTTTATTACCTGCATTTCCATCGATACGTACGTCTTGGAGTAATTTTGTTTTTATCGCTTCACCTGTTATGGGGGTACGCTCTCAAGACCCATTATCATTGGTCGATACTCGTCAGGTAGACCTGCTAATAGGAATGCGCCGATCCATTCTTGGCTGACTGTGAATCCTAGTCCATCGAGTTTTTGAGCTGTTATGAATATTTTATTCACACATATTCTTCTGTAGTACTGCAGTTTTGTAGCTGGGTAGTTATCAAGGTTCTCAGCAAACCAACTCTTTTTGTTAATCCAGAATCTTCAAAAGCAGTCTTCAGATTTTCCCATACATCCTCCGATGTGTTTGCGTTGCGCACGTGAGGGTAATTAACTGGATCAATTGCAAGTACTAGTTTTGCCTTCGCTCGGGCCATGTTTCTAGCGTTCGATGTCGCTGATTCTGTACCGAGTACGCAGTCCCATAGGTCTTCGTGTTCTAGGTATGATTGCATGCCAAATTTCCAGTCATTGTAGTCACTCATGCCTTCTAGTTTCTCTATCGGTGGCAAATTATTTGAACCAGAAGCCATTTCAGAGTTGGTGTCCTTCTTTGGAACACGTGTCGAAAAAATATATATTTTGCTTGTTAACGATTATTCCAGCCTTTTTTACTGTTGCCAATATATATTGCATGCTCTGGGCTCATATTAACCTGATGAGATAAAGAAATAGGTGAATATAAACGTGACTATATTCTGTAAGATATATACAAAGAGTAATGCTTATACACTATAATACTCAACGCCACCTGTCTAGTAATATCGGAGCGCGGCATGATTTAAATGCTATTGCCAACAGTTCCATTACCATAATTCTTTATACCTACAACATCTAACCCTGCGTGCAGCCCTTCTCCTTTCTCATCCGGGCTTGGGACCGGCAATGGCGGAGTTACTTACACGCGGGGTTATATGTTATTACTCAAACATCACCACAGTATTTGAAAATTCGAATATTATTACATATGTCCTTCAATAAGCAATTAGGTTTTGATCAACATTTTTGGAAAGTTATTTTTAAAGGTCAATCATCCTGTATTTTCATTGCATAGCTATCGTAAAACCCAAATATACCACAATCTCCAATGTATTAAAAACTTAAACCCTTATGCTTGGAAAAATGTCCATATGTATATGACAATTGTTCCGTCATATTTGTTAGTGCAGTTAGCTCCTCTGCAGAAAGAACATGTATGCATCCTTTGCATTTTTTATCCATTTCTGCTTCCTAATTTTATAATCATCGACATGTTGCCAAGCAAAAGTTCCATCTCGTAGCATGCAAGTGTAATGTCCTTTTTCAATATTCTGACCATGATGGAATACAGCGCTATTGACTTTATATTTTTTCGCGCAAAAGACGGGTTTATCGGTAGGAACTGCTTTGATACCGTAATCCGTTATCTTCGTAATATGCCCATCCTGTACGGAAGTCAATCTGAGCTGTAAAATAAGACAGCTGCTTGCCGATGATACATCGGTTTTGATGAGTATATTTTTTGACCCACAATTTTGACAGGACGAATCTTCGACGTTCTTCCAACACGAAAAATTGTGATTGATAATCTCTGTTAGACTGTGAGTCTTTTTCTTGCCTGGGGCCAAAGCAAGTAACAGAATGTAACCAGCTTCGATTGTCTTGCTCGTGAAACCACAATCCTTGCATCGCCTTGTAGAGGTTAGCTCGTGTTTTACTATATTTCTCAAGTCATCGTATTTCCAAATGAGACTGGTTAAAAATTCGGGCGCATCCTGCTGAACGTTTAAAGTGAACTCTTCACCGGCAAGTCTCCTCGCATGAAAAACATCACCTGGTGATTGTAAATTGACATAATTATCGATCAAGATTTTCATGACGTCGTCATTTTGTTGATTCAGCCAACAGTTTCTAATAGGTCTACTGTGAAAAAGACACTGTATCGTAGCGTTAGCATAACAAGAAACACCATCTGTATTCTGAAAACCTTTCACTTGCCACGTCTCGCTGGATGGTTTTTCCTCGATTGGTTCCTGGCATGTAGATAAATTTATTGGTAAAGACCATTTGCGGTCTTTAATTTTTCTCGCCCTTTTTTTTGAAACGGTCATCGCCATAAGGTCCGGTCGATATTGCTTTCTCAACCTATTGTACTCCAAAATAGCGGAATCATCTGCTAATACTGCATGCGGATCGTAATTGATCAAGTGGAGTCCTTCTAAGGAAGTTACCCGCGAGAGGGCAACGTACACTTGTCCACTAGAAAATATAGAATTACCCGCATCGATCACGGCATTCTTCAAACTAAGACCTTGGCTTTTATGGATTGTAATTCCGTAACTGAGACAAATTGGAAACTGTCTTCGAATAACGAAAGCCCCTTCCATTGCCTCAAACTTTACGTCTACGCGCTCTATAACGTGTTCGACACCTGTCGCTAAGACAACTCGTATTGCTTCAACATCCTTCGTATCAATAGCTCGTGATACCGAAGTGATTTTACCAATCGTACCATTTACAAGACCTAAAGTAACATCAATATTCCGTCTGATCATTACTTTTGCACCAATTTTTATGGTAATTAATTTGGCAAGGCCCGCAGTTCGAGAACAATCTTCGTCTGCCATATCCAAAATTTTATGCACTTTCTTTTTGACATATGGGGGGCAGTCAACTGTATCGTGGGCTATCAGTTCTATTTCTTCGCTTCGTATCTCGGCCAACATAGCTTCATTGAGAACATCACACATCCGACACGTGGGAAGCAGACAAACTGCGTCGTTCGGTAAGTTTTTTATGTATTCACATAGTTCACGTACCCTTTCACTGAAGGTTGAAGTTGTGAAGTTTGTGAAACGGATTATCCTCGATGCTAGGATTTCTGTGTCTGAATCGATAACAATTCCTAGACGTATTCTTGATAGTATCTCGCGATAGGACTCATCGTTTTTTTGCCGCATGTTAATCGTTAATTCATCGTAACTGAATAACTTACTCCACAGATTAACACTTCCCATTGCACCCAGAAGTTTATTCAAAACTGCACTTGATAGCTGAGTGAACGCAGGTTCTTCTCGAACGGGTGGGAGTTGCAACAAGTCGCCGAACAGGAGAATATGTTTTTTACCGAACCAACCGTCATCGCAATCGGTGGTATCAAATATTTCACTCAATCGGAGATGTATGTACATGAGTGTTACATTAGAAATCATTGAGACCTCGTCAATGATAATGAGCGCGACATTTCTAAGCTGTTCTCTAATGACTTTCAAAGCTGCATCAGAGAGTTGCTTATATTTAGGAGTGCCCCCGTGCTCGACAGGCAGTTGAAACAGCCTATGAATAGTCAAACCGTTGACATTGAATGCTGCTATTCCAGTCGGTGCTGTTACGGCGGTATCTTTACCAGCATGTTGCTTGATCCACCATACGAGCGCTGCGATAAGATGACTCTTACCAGTTCCACCCTCTCCACTGACGTAATGTCGTAGAATTCTATCGTTCGAACTCACGGCAGCCGTGGTTGTATCAAATACCCGTTTTTGATCAGGATTCAAATCCGCAATCATTTGCGAACCGTTCACCGTGTCGACCTTCTGGACGCGTGCGTGAAATTCTTTCATCGCACCTTCTGCTTCGATTGGCGCACAACCTAAAGGTACCGCATCCGAAGTGTCGCTTTGTTGGGATTGAGCTCCTTCTGTCATACGTTTTTCGATTACCTCCTTGATATGCTCAAAACCTTTCTGTATTTCCGCAATGCGTTCGTGATACTGTAACGCATCTTCGAGCTCCGTTTGGACTGATTGGAATGCTTCTGCGTACGTATCACATCCATTCCGCAGCTCATTTGTATCTCTCCAAGGTTTGAAGAGTAACAGTAGCGCAAAGTAATATCGTTCGGGCTGATTATTCACATTATTTTTGTAATGATTAATTAAACAACCACGTTTCCTTCTTTTCAGGTACAATGATTTCCCAATCTTGTAATATTCAACATCTTTTGCTTTAGGTTCCACTTTGGTAACTTCGTACCACTTTACGAAGTCGTACAGATTGGTTGATTCCAATTCCTTTGGTCGAGCTGGATAATGCGTATCAACTACTGAATCGCAGAAGATATCAGTAGAATCCGCATCGAGGGCTTCAATTTCTTGACGAGTTTTTACTTTTCTGTTTCTTATTATATTAACATCTATCCATTTAATAGTTGTTTGTGGATCCGTGCCGTGCAACGGAATTCCTAATAGCGTATCAGCGGCCTCGAGCGCTCCACATTCTCTATGACTTAACGTACGTTGAACGAAACTCCACAGACGACTGTAGAGCGATTTTGCCGAACTGATCAGTGTTGCCATGTCTTCGTTCATGTTGCTTTTCTCACATTTTGACAGGTACTTAGTGATATACCACATGAGTATAGCGCTGAGCTCGCCAATGAACTGTATGTCCATGTTGCCTTCCCAAGCATAAAGAATTGCTGGGTTGTAGTCATTGATATCCACCTCATTCTGATTTCGAGGGAGATCATACAGCCTACTTCTAGACTTGAGCTTCCGCCTGCCAGCTATTGAAACAGCCACGTCCCTGATAACAATGTTATCCGTCGCGGGACGAGGAAACCCGAATCGACATGCCCTGGACAAACCACCATCTTTTTTTCGCTTACTTCGCAAGCAATAGGAATTGTGTTTGTGCCGTTGATGCGTATTCACGCGACGATACAAGTCAGGTGAAGCATGTTTCGGTGGCATTCTGCAAGTTACATATTTCAGAATAAAACTCGCTATTTCTTCGTTCGAAGATTTCCCAATAACCGGAGCATCTTTGATCCAGATTAATAGGTGGAAATGCTGCATTCCCCTGCCTTGGTATTCGCGCCTCCAAAAATAATGGGTCACCTCTCCGATAGGGTTATCGGGAGAGCATGTTATGAAATCGAGCATAGCGCGAAACTTGTTTTCAATGAATCGAGATGCAGCCACTGGATCCGCCGCGATCAATTGACTCGGAGACATCTTAGCGGCAGCAGGGCCACCTACTTCGCGAAGGTATTCCGTCATGTCCGACCATAACCATTCGCTTGGACTTAGGGTGAGAAACCATGTTGCCGGACCGTAATGATGTGTCATACAAGATACATCATTTCTGGGCCGACTCCAGTATTGCGCCGTGTTGCGCAGCCTCGAAAATATTGCATTCAAATTCCCTTCCAATTCTTTCCTGGAAAGTTTTTCTAGATAACTCGCTGCGGTAAATCGTTCGCTTGGATTGGTGATATTAAGTTTGTAATATATCCCACTATTCAACTGCCGAATATTGGCGTCATTCAATAGATAGAACAAGTATTGCTGATCCAGCCGGTATTGCGAATGCTTTGACATGAGTCTCGATTTAATAAATTCGGCTTGCGTCAGACGCGTTGATCTATCCTCGTGCTGTCCATTGCAACCATACGGATACAAATGCGGGAAACATAGCAAATCCAGACTTTTATGACGATTATCCAATGGCACGTCTTGGATTTTCAACATTTGATAAAGATCTGTAATAGTTTCATTGGGCCTCTTCTCATACATGGGATGTATAGTGAATTGTTCGTAAATTTCATCCGATTGAGACACTTGAGTCAATAAGGCACCATTTTTTGCGTCAACTGTATTATTCTGATGTTCACGCTTTTCATCGTCATTATTTCCGATTTCACTTGCGGAATCTATTCTATCAAGACTTCCGCGTTTCTTCGATTTGTCATTCTCATCGTTATCTTCATCCACTAATTGGAATTCAAGGTCTTCTATATCAGCTAGCAAGGCGTCAGCCGTTGCTGGCATCTGAATTTCAGAATATTGAGGATTGTTTGCCCTGAGCCATATTAATGCGTCCCATACTTTATTTATGTCTACCAATTGTTCCCACACTAACTTAGATTTTGTTGGTATTCCGCGAACTAATATGTATAGCTCGTGATCGAGATTAATTGGATCTGCAGGGGGACAGATTTTCTTCAAAGTTTCCTCCATAGGTAGGGGCAAATGAAATGTCCTGCCTTTTACTTTTTGTACCATCTCTCTGTGCGGTAGTTTTTTGTTGGCTACGGTATTCATTCTTTGAACGGTTTGGAATGCTTTAGCTCTTTGTATCAATATTCGTTCATAATCATTCAACGATTGTATAATTTCCGGTACTGATTCAGTAATAAGTTTATTCATTATGCACTTAGGTGGCATGGTATTTTGTCTAAGTTTAGGAAGGCAATAGTTGCAAACATATTCGCAATCATCATCTTTACATTCCACATGTTCCATCAAATCTGTCCAAATTTTGGTTGTTATGGGTTTTCTGAATTTGTCCACGCTTGTGACTTCTCTTTTGAAACAAAGTTTTTCACAGGATACGCAGACTAAACGGGGAATGTCTATAGAACGTTTTGTCAAAGCATTGAATGCATTTTTATACTTCCGTCTGATTTCTTCTTCAACCAAATCAATATCATTCGTGATATTATTAGCGACGCTATTAGCATTTAGCTGCGCACGTTGAGAAATTTCATTCAGTTTCTCGAGATCACCGTCGTTTAGTGCCTTGTCGATGACGGAAATTTTCGCGTAACCATTCATCAATTTGTATACTAGCCTCTGCGTATACCGAACTGATGGAAAATGTGCGGATAACATTTGTACAGGCAAGAAAATTGATTTGCAGGTGGCATCATCCATATAACAAAGTTGCGAATGGCCTAGCTTACTATTCACGTGTCTAGCTGTACACTCCAACTTGTCTAGAAACTTATGTATATTTTTCAACGTGCACGTGGATATAATCCGAAGAAAGTCTACGTATTTCGCGAGTAATGTAACATCTTTCGTTTTACACATTTTGTTGCAAGGCCAACTCTTGCATTTGCTCTTTACACTGTTATTTTGTTTTTTTTTAAACAATGGCAGAATGTTGGCAGCTTGCCCTGTTGTATTAATCGCAATTGGTTCATGAAACTGAACAAGCTCATACCCAGCTTCCGCGTAAAACGATTCAGCTGAGGCGATGTGCCTTGATGAACCACAAAGAACGCTTAGTTTATCTTCGATTTTATTACTGGAGCATTTGTCAACCTTAGTTAAATATATGTCTGCTCTTTTATTTACAACTTGTAAAGTTTTCTTAATCGATTTTATTTTCAAATCTCTATCACGAATGCACCATTTAATGATCGATTCGGCATTAATTCTTCTATCACTTTCGTTTAGCTCGTCAATCTTTGGCGTAATCTTTGCTATATATTTTTCCTTGGACTGTATTAATGCTATGGTATTCGCATTTCGAATACGATGATATTTAGCAACAATTTTCGTAGCGGTACTCTTCTTGAGCTTTGCTGAACGATGTAAAGGATAGATAGTACGCTTAATTCGCTCCTTCTCAGCATTCGATCTATAATCCGCGAGCGCTATAATTCGCTGTTTCTCGGGGTTCAAATTATAACGTTCGCGATTCTTAATTTTCCGCGCTTCAGCATTCAAATGATTACGATTGCGCTTTTCCTCTCGCCGTTTTTCAACGTTCGAATGATAGAGTTCGCGAGCTCGACCTCGCAGCCTCTCAGCATTAGAAAGGTAGTTCTGATGGTTTATAATACTCCGTTTCGTAGCGACACTACAGTGCTCCGACTTTCCGGCACTAGAATTATTATACATATATTTGTCTCTGTTTTTAATACCACGTTTTATCATTGCATCCACCATAGATGTTTTTGTCATATCTTGGTGTAGTACCTGTCCGCGATTAATGACACCAAATCTAACATGGTGCATAGATTCTGGATCTATATTTGGCATTATAAGTTGTTGTTTTTCATTAAACTCTCGATCACATTTAGTTGTTGCATCCGCCTGAATGTGCTCGCTGCACATTAGCGGTTTCGGGTGAGTTGCAACATTTGTTTCTGATTCTAATTTCGGATGCAAATCGGTGTGCGCAATAAGTTCAGCTCGTTGTTTTTTAACAACCCCAACGGGGCATGAGTTCTCTTGTTCCATTTGCTGCGAGTTTAGAGTTTGAACGTTTTCCGACAATACTTTACGTTTACGAGTAAGAGTATCCCTTTTTCTAACTGTGCGCTGCGTTTTACGAGCGTGAGGAAATTCTTCGATGATATTGTTTTCGAACAATTTCAATAAGTGTGCACGCATAGGAGAAACGTCGTATGTTATTTTATCCGGACTGTTACCATTAACGAGCGAGATTGCAAATGCGATAGCAAACACCCCACAATCCGAGCCGTTGGGTTGGTCTTGAACCGTTGGGAACTTTATGCGTTTACTGTCAAACTGATAGAAAGGAAATAGTTTCCTCAAATATGTCTCGTGCGTTCGATGTAGCCTTTTGGAATTGAATGAATCATATATGAATATCGATTTGGTATCATAATATGCGCATACCCAGTGCAGTTCACTGCTGTGTAGTATTTGGATATGCTTGTGAGTGGGAGAAACTGGCGCGATGGTACTTGGCATTTGTACCCGCCAGGTTTCACGTGGTGAATATTCTGTACAGCTTCTTAAGAGGTACGCAAATTGAGTCATATGAAGATCGGTCAACCACGCGCCTGATGTAATTACAGTAGACTCTCGCTATATGGCCATTCCATATATGGCCAAGCGAGCGGTTCGCCCTCCGCACGTACAAGCACACACACTAATATGCTGTCCCCCACTATACTCGCTACCAAGCCGCCGGCGTGCTTTACGAATGCTCAGCAGAGAATCTAGCGTGAAGTTAAAGATTGCGCGCACCGCTTACCGCTCCTCCCACCACGCCCGGCGCGCACCCGTATGTCGCGTGGAGAGGGCATTCGATATATGGCCATTTACCTCTCCTATAGCCCCGTCAGATGGCCATATAGCGAAAGTCTACTGTATACGTTTAAATTTTTCGTCAAAAGTTGGAGGGGCATTACGCCGTTCTCGCCTCCGTGATTCCCTATCATTCACAGCAATTGATAAACTTGCGGTTACCTTGCGACCTTGCATTCCAGGTGAACTCTCAGGCGCAAGATTATCTAGCCGACTATTCTGTGCACCCACTTTTTGCGCGTGAGCTGTATCTGGGCGTGTAATTTCTGAGGTAATTCTTGAATGTTTATGAAACAATTCACGATTTTTTACATCTGTTCCGGGTGCACCAATAACTCTTTTTGGTTGTTGAACCATTGCAGCCAGTGATCTCACTACAGTGTGTTGCGAGTGTTTTTGTTCGATGCTATCGCAAGGCGATTCGTGGTTATTAACAGCAATATTTTGTTTTGTATCAGATACTTGCATTCTAGTAATGCATGGAAAGTCTTGTATCTCGTTATTTTTAAATATCTGTAAAAGATGTTTCCGCATTAGCTTAACATCGTAGATAATTTCGTCCGGCTGTTGCCCGTTTATCAGTGAAATTGCAAATGCGATTGCAAATACTCCACAGTCGGATGAGTTGGGCTGACGCTGAACTCTTGGAAACTGTACTGTATTTTTGTCCACTTTGTAAAATGGAAATAAACGTTTCAAATATATTTCATGTTCTTCGCGAAGTACTTTCGAATTGAACGAGTCGTATATGTAGATCGACTTCGTGTCAAAATAGGCGCACACCCAGTGCTCATCGCCTTTTTTCTCACAAGCGCTATACTCGCCGCCGTTTTTCTCACCACCGCTATGCAATATTTGAATATCTTTGACGGTCGGTGACACAGGTACGATTGTATCTGGCAAATATCTTTTCCACGACTCTTGAAGTGCGTAGTTTGAGGTACGGTTGACAAGTTGGGCAAAGTGATACATATGCTCATCCCCTAACCAATCACCAGATTCGATAATCTTCACAAATTTATCTGGTAAAGGGCTTGTATTTAGCTTCTCCATATTTGGCATAAAGTTGCCGATTTGTTTCAGGCGCAAAGCTGCCGATCTATTTCAGGCGCAAAGCTGCCCGTCTGTTTCAGGCGCAAAGCTGCCCGTCTGTTTCAGGCGCAAAGCTGCCGGTTTGTTTCAGGCGCAAAGCTGCCGATCTGTATTTAGCGCGAAGCTGCTTTTTTTGGGTTGGAGGAAGCTGATTTGGTTTGTTACTATTATCTAACCTAAATAACCTAACCTGCCTACTTACCTGAATGATAATTAAACCGTCCAACCTAACAAATATTTCCCTCAGCTTGACACGCCAATTCATACGCTTCTTCTTCTTCTTTTTTTTCTTCTTCTTCTTCTTCTATCTCCTGAGGCCTAACTCAACCAGTCAATGATTTTAGAGATGGGGCCGAATTATGTCAAGCAGTCGGAATATTCTGTACCAGCATTACAGCAGAACATTAACAGTTTCTAGATTTCATCTCTCAATTGGCTTAGCTTTGGACAAATTTTCTCAACAACCAATCAGGAGCGTTAGATCACTGCTTTGCGTTTGCGACTACGATCCAGCTTGAACGTGCCCGGGCCTTTACTGCAGATCTTATATCTACACATGGCGAGGTTGATTCTGGCCCGGAAGTGACTGCTGGGTATATGATTTAACACGCTAACCCGATCACTTCCGGGCCAGAATCAACCTCGCCGGGTATATAATAATACTTGGCGCGAGACTCTACCGAGTCTCTTGATAAAATATATCTATGGCTATGCATTCTACTTACGGTCTTTTTTCATTCTTGATTCCTTTTTGAATAATAATGCGCTATGTTTAAATCATCCACTATTATTTTCATTGATAACTAAGATGAGTAATCTAGCCATAAGTACTTGAATCCGTTTTCAAATTTAGGTTTTAAGCTATAATGATAAATAGTTAGAATGATAATGGCCGAAAATATTAGAACTGACACTAACATCAAAAAAATTACTTCTTCACTGGTCGAGAAATGATCGATCGACTCCCTGCTTCTCAAATGATATAGATTCTCATTCATAGAATAATATCATTTTTCGTTCCCTGAAGTGCCCATAGTTATGGATATTAATTTTTCATACTTCCTTTTCCTACTTATATCTGCTATCTGCATCTCGCAATGTTCTTCTCTTGTGAGTGAAGGCATGCATAATTCGCTTAAAAATAATAAATAAAATCTAAATAAATATAAATAACGAACAGAAACTATGAGGAGAAAGCACCAATATCACTCAAATATCTCGAGTCCCTCCGACGGACTCTTTATTTCTTTTTCTAGTGTATTTCTGACTAACTTGACAACAGAGTCCTATCCCAGAACCCAACGAACTACTAATCTATCTACTCTTCTTTCTCAATTTATTTCACAGTTATTGGAGCGCCGTTTATTACTAAGCGAGATTGTAACGAGTCTTGTGATATAATTCAATAAATAAAATGTAAAAAATGTGGGAAACATAGAAAATAAAAATGATGATCTATATGACACGTATCTTTATTTAAGTGGCTTTGTGGCCAACCCCCACCATGATGGCGGTAAGGGTAACTGAAAGAGGTTCTTCAGTGGGCGTCCCCGTCTTTCTTCTTCTTGTTACCCTTACCGCCACCATGGTAAGGGTTGGCGAGATTGTATAATAAGTCTACAAGATTGTTGACCCTTCTCCGACGTGCACGCCATTGTTGCCCGGCTCGTTGTTGCCGCCGGGCAACATTTTCTTCTGGAAAATTGAAAATTACATCATTAATATAAAGAGTTTTGAAGCATATACTAGTTCAAGTAGACTTCATTATATTATTTAAATTATACTGTATACATCATCAGAGATGATGATGACTGACTAGTAGCAGTTGCTCGCACACCTCAAGTCAACTGTGGGACTCCAAGCTTTTCTCAACTTATATGACTCAATGATATCAGAAAATTTAGTGAGGTAACAATAATTGTCAAACTGGTATTGTCAAAATGATAATAAGGATACAAAAGTGCTATGGTAAAATAATTTAAGATGAGTTATATATCATCATAGAATTGAACATGAAAATAAAACGGTCGTGACTGTGTATAATGATTAAATGAAAATAGATAACGTTGTCAACTATACCTCCAGCCGCTCCGGCCCCTTCGGGCCCTTGGGCGACTCCGGCCCCCTCGGCCCCTTGGCCCCCTCCGGCCCCTTCGACTCTCCCGGTCGCCCCTTCGACTCTCCCGGTCGCCCCATTGGGGGCTTGTCGGGCCCCATTGGGGGCTTGTCGGGCCCCATTGGGGGCTTGTCGGGCCCCATTGGGGGCTTGTCGGGCCCCGCCCGCAACGTTTAAATTTTCTATAAATAAAAGCATACAATCATATTGTTGAACTGTATATACCTCGACATCGTGCAAGCTTTCCAATTGTTTGTAATTCAAAGCATTGGATGGTTCGACTAATAAATCTAAAATCTCAAATCCGTCACATATTGATGTACATACATGGGGGACTCTATCGAACCTGCCACTTTGAGTATATAATTAATTAATTAATGATTCAAGTCGAATTATTGAGAAGTGTATGGGAGTATTTGAGATCCTCCATTATGGGATCAGAACACGATATTTTTTCACAGTATCATGACAGATTTGTGTATATAGGGTGAAAGTGAATCAAGATCGGCGAAGATGCCTCCGCAGAATTTATGGAACCTTGTTCGAAACCAGGGTCAAATTTTTTATCCAGAGGAAGATTCGTCAAAGAGGGATCACGGGTCGAAAATGAACCCATCAGCATGAAAAAAAATAATGAATCTGAAAGCAATATAGAAAAGAGGATTGATCTGCGACCTATGGATCCTTTTAGACTTTTGTTAACCTTCTTGAGTAGGATGTTTTAAGACGAAAATTTTTAACTGTAATTTACGGGACCACGTTTGAAGGTGATTTTCGCCGAATGCGAAGAATCACCTGGCAAGGCGGGAGCACAGAAGCCAGTCACAACCTGCATGTTAATACAATTCTTCACACTTACGGACAGGATTCACGCGGCCGTCGACGTCCATATTTAAGTCCTCGCGGATGTCGAGTTCGAAGTCGAGCAACTGTTCAACGAAGATAAAATAAATGCATGAAATATATCGAATTCTAATCGAATTCTAGCAGAATTAATAATATCCTGTGCTAATAATATAAACTTACGCTATCGGTGGGTGATAGGGGTCTACCCTCGTTCGAAGCCATGGTTGCAATGATGAACGATTCTCTGGGATTCCCAACGTAGCCAATACCATAGACTAGAATACCATAGACTAGTATCATAGCAGGAAGTTCAAAAGATAGAGCGATTTCAGTGCACTCTATCAATGCAACTGAGTTCAGACCCTAGTTTCCAACCAATCAGCGACTGGACTACTATGAAAACTGTACTCAGTGCATCCTGGTAGAGCTCCTATCTTTGAATACTGCAGTTTGTCTATGGTTTTGTCTACGTTGGGAATCCCAGAGAATCGTTCGTCATTGCAACCATGGCTTCGAACGAGGGTAGACCCCTATCACCCACCGATAGCGTAGGTTTATATTATTAGCACAGGATTTTATTAATTCTGCTAGAATTCGATTAATTTCATGCATTTATTTTATATTCGTTGAACAGTTAAGCGATTATACCGAGTCTCTTGATGAACTGGATTCTGGGGAGCTGCAGGCCGGCGACCGCGTGAATCCTGTCCGTAAGTGTGAAGAATTGTATTATGCAGGTTGTGACTGGCTTCTGTGCTGCCGCCTTGCCAGGTGATTCTTCGCATTCGGCGAAAATCACCTTCAAACGTGGTCCCGTAAATTACAGTTAAAAATTTTCGTCTTTTGAAAATATCCTACTCAAGAAGGTTAACAAAAGTCTAAAAGGATCCATAGGTCGCAGATCAATCCTCTTTTCTATTTCTATATTGTTTTCAGATTCATTATTTTTTCATGCTAATGGGTTCATTTTCGACCCGTGATCCCTCTTTGACGAATCTTCCTCTGGATAAAAAATTTGACCCTGGTTTCGAACAAGGTTCCATAAATTCTGCGGAGGCATCTTCGCCGATCTTGAGTCACTTTCACCCTATATACACAAATCTGTCATGATACTGTAAAAAAATATCGTGTTCTGATCCCATAATGGAGGATCTCAAATACTCCCATACACTTCTCAATAATTCGACTTGAATCATTAATTAATTAATTATATACTCAAAGTGGCAGGTTCGATAGAGTCCCCCATGTATGTACATCAATATGTGACGGATTTGAGATTTAAGATTTATTAGTCGAACCATCCAATGCTTTGAATTACAAACAATTGGAAAGCTTGCACGATGTCGAGGTATATACAGTTCAACAATATGATTGTATGCTTTTATTTATAGAAAATTTAAACGTTGCGGGCGGGGCCCGACAAGCCCCCAATGGGGCGACCGGGAGAGTCGAAGGGGCGACCGGGAGAGTCGAAGGGGCCGGAGGGGGCCAAGGGGCCGAGGGGGCCGGAGTCGCCCAAGGGCCCGAAGGGGCCGGAGCGGCTGGAGGTATAGTTGACAACGTTATCTATTTTCATTTAATCATTATGCACAGTCACGACCGTTTTACTTTCATGTTCAATTCTATGATGATATATAACTCATCTTAAATTATTTTACCAAAGCACTTTTGTATCCTTATTATCATTTTGACAATACCAGTTTGACAATTATTGTTACCTCACTAAATTTTCTGATATCATTGAGTCATATAAGTTGAGAAAAGCTTGGAGTCCCACAGTTGACTTGAGGTGTGCGAGCAACTGCTACTAGTCAGTCATCATCATCTCTGATGATGTATACAGTATAATTTAAATAATATAATGAAGTCTACTTGAACTAGTATATGCTTCAAAACTCTTTATATTAATGATGTAATTTTCAATTTTCCAGAAGAAAATGTTGCCCGGCGGCAACAACGAGCCGGGCAACAATGGCGTGCACGTCGGAGAAGGGTCAACAATCTTGTAGACTTATCATACAATCTCGCCAACCCTTACCATGGTGGCGGTAAGGGTAACAAGAAGAAGAAAGACGGGGACGCCCACTGAAGAACCTCTTTCAGTTACCCTTACCGCCATCATGGTGGGGGTTGGCCACAAAGCCACTTAAATAAAGATACGTGTCATATAGATCATCATTTTTATTTTCTATGTTTCCCACATTTTTTACATTTTATTTATTGAATTATATCACAAGACTCGTTACAATCTCGCTTAGTAATAAACGGCGCTCCAATAACTGTGAAATAAATTGAGAAAGAAGAGTAGATAGATTAGTAGTTCGTTGGGTTCTGGGATAGGACTCTGTTGTCAAGTTAGTCAGAAATACACTAGAAAAAGAAATAAAGAGTCCGTCGGAGGGACTCGAGATATTTGAGTGATATTGGTGCTTTCTCCTCATAGTTTCTGTTCGTTATTTATATTTATTTAGATTTTATTTATTATTTTTAAGCGAATTATGCATGCTTTCACTCACAAGAGAAGAACATTGCGAGATGCAGATATAAGTAGGAAAAGGAAGTATGAAAAATTAATATCCGTAACTATGGGCACTTCAGGGAACGAAATGATATTATTCTATGAATGTTTTATAATTATTCAGAACTTGAAACACCTATTTCGATATTTGTCAAACGCACTTCAAACGTGTAAAATATAAAATTTACTAAAGTTCAATACACAATGGTGACGTAGAGTGAATATTATAGAGAATAAAATAGAGCTGGTCGCAGTCTAATGCACAATGTTGGCTTACGGTCTGGTTTTGACTAGACGAAGCTCGTCGAAGTCTTACCCATAACGTCAACTTCGAATACGGGTCTAAACAGAAGGTTCAAACTATATAGAATTGAGCTTCTTTCTCTTCTTCCTTTTTTCGACTTACCGCATTTGCGAGCATGTAGTCAAAATATAGAATTGAGCCTATTGATGCAAGACTAGCGTAGAGCCTAAATGCAAGTTTAGGAAGTCAAGCACTTGCATTCTGCTCTCTTCGTCTGACTTACCGTTTCTTGTATCAAATCATACTATCCCGATATTTTGCAACCCTAGCATTTTCTCTCATCATCCTCTCTTCTTATACGGCGAACCGCTACAAAATTAAACAATCCATAAAAAAGGTTTTTCTCCAATAATTACATTCATAAATGAAAATACGCCGAGTCTACAATCAATAGATAAATATCATCTAAGAAAGAGGGAGTTGATCGATTATTTCTTTAATAAGGAATGAGTATTTTCATTCTATTTGTCGTGATTACACTGATCTGAATTTGAAGAAAGCTTAAGAGACTTGAACATACAAACACAGGTTGCATACCAAAATCTAACAAATTTATGTAATGAAATTTGACATTAAATTATGAATATATAGTTTGTATACCATTAATTTACATGTAATCATAGATATTTATACGGACTTCGACATCGTTTTGAACGGAGAATCTAAGTTGTTTGTGAAACATGGATGAAAAATTATCTGGACCGAAGGTCAAGGAACTACGTTGACGTGGAGTGTAGAATAAAGCCTATCGGAGTCCAACACACAACGTCGACTTACAGTCTTGTTTTGACTAGATGATACGGATATAGATCATAAAACTCGTCCGAATAATACGTATAACGTTGACTCACAATTTGAGTCTAAGCAGACGGGCCTTCGGAGATGAGCTTAACATAGAGCTTGAAGTGGAATTCATTGCAATTCAACGCTTAAATCCGGCTTTATTGGTCTGGCTTCTTGCTGTTCCTTATATCAAATCATGCTATCCTGATATTTTTCAACTTTAACATTTTCTCTTGATTTTCTATCGTCCGACTTTCTCAGGCGATAACTTGCTAAATAATGACCGAAAAAACCGTTTCCTCCAATATTTGCATTCATAAATAACCTCAAAACCTCAAGATCGTAGGATTTAAGATTAACCTATCGAAACATTTTTGTTAGTGGCTATCACATTAATGTACTTGGTGTAAGGTTTTCGTACCTGAGGAGCTTTTGATGGTATTCACGTATTCACTAGTCTTTGTACCTTCAGATTTTGTATTATTAATCATTGCCCGATTTTATTTCCTTCATTTTGATTTAAAAACATGAAATGAAAACACGCTTCTGCTAGTGTTCCTAGTGTTGCAGACGATTTTTGTCTGCGATGCTAGCGCCTACTACGTCGTGACTCTCGTACTTACGCCACTCTATACAACTCTTGTGTGGATTTATCCCTTCTATGCCATATTCCCAGATGCGTAAGGACGTATGTTCTGTGTATAAGCATGGAACATACGTCCTGCGTTTGGCGACGCGATGTGATTTTATGGGAATGGTTTGAATGCGATGAATCTTGGTCTGAATTTTTGTGTGGACTTTCCTTTCTATGTCTGTTCCCAGATGCGTAAGGACGTATGTTCTGTGTATAAGCGTAGAACATACGTCCTGCGTTTAGCGACGAAATGTGATTTCATGGGAATGGTTTGAGTGTCAACTTGGTCTGAAGACCACTAAAGTATTTATTGACGAGGAAACGGGGTTTCAGAAACTGTAATTAATTATATCTCAGCACTCCGGACACCGATTTAATCGATCCAGGGCTCAAATGAAAGCTTTTCATGCCCACATGCTAGATTAAATTAGTTTCAATGCGTGTAGTATCATGAGGTAGGGAGTAGTATTATAGGTTAGGGTAGTTGCCTTTCGGGTATATAGACTCGTTGAGTCTCGCGCGTGATTTTTTTTTTTTAATGAAATTTTTTTTTTTTAATGTACTTGGCGCGAGACTCTACCGAGTCTCTTGATAGCATGTTGGTAGAGTGCGTTCATCAAAAAGTTTTCTGTTCATAAGTTTATAATAGAAAATTAATCATTTTGAATCATTCATTTATAAATAGAAAAACTTTTTTTTAGATATCATTATTTCATGTTAACTTGTAGAAGCAACTTTTATTTCATAGGATATTTCAAGAGAGATTCATCAAACTCAGGGAATTAATAGTAGAAGCTTTCCCAAGTCAGCGTGAATTAGCTTTGACATGGTACGAGCCCTCCCAAAAGTGTCAAAATAAGCAGAAAAAAAGTCTGATCAAAACTGCAGAAAAGAGGCAAAGTGCACTAGGCAATCGTGGGTTATTATATACGTCTTACAAACATTGGAGGAAATTTTTCAGAGAAAGCGGACAATCTGAAAGCTGTAAAGATTCCGATGATGACAGAGATTCTGATGCAGGCAATGACAGTAATTCAGGTACATTACTCCAAATGAGTAGGTCTTTATTTTTTTACAGAGCACTTGATAAATTTAAAATCGAAGAAATTCAAATTGAAAACGAATAAAATTGAAAAAAATCTGTTTCTAGGTTTATTGCAAAGTGACTACATATTAGAAATTAATAAAAAAACAGATCCTACAGAAATAATAAAGTGTTGGGATCAACATTACCAATCGAGACAAAGCGCTTTAAAACAAGTAACATCAGTGGATGTCTATTTGTCAAGTTTGACTTGCCTAAGTTCACCGATGGGACCGCTGTTGTTACAGTCTGATTTTAACAAACTGTACAAACATAAAGATCCAGAGAACAAATTTTATAACATAATTGAAGTGCAGTGGCCATCTCTCAGTAAAGAGTTACTTGATATTTTTATTAACAGTAGAAAATCAAGACCTGAAGTTGACAAATTTCTGAAACAATTTGACGACAGGCTTCCAATCATCATAGAAAACGGTTAGCATCCAACTAATGATTTTATTTATTAATTTACTATAATATTAATTTTTGTTTATTTCTTCTTTCTTTAGATCTAACAAATCAAATCGTCACGTTATCTCTTTTGCTCCTACCAATTTTTTTGAAACACAAACCAAATATTTTCACCAGTGGAGTACAAGACGTCATAACCAAATCCAACTTATTGGATTCTTTTATACTAGTTGTCGAAGACCCCGATGAGAGTGAAATTGACAAAAGAATAGGAGAATTAGAAAAGTTTTATACACACCATCAGCTTGCATTACCTCTTCCACCTTTAGTTATATTGTGGGGGACCATTGAGGATACAAGGAAGTGTTACGTGCTTATAAATAATTATAAGCACCAATTCAGTAATATTCTTCAAGCTGTCCAATTTTGTTTCATATCCTATAAAGCTTTATCACTAGAGTTTCCAGAGTTATGCAAACCAGCTTGGTCATTTATTCAGAGAAGAATTTTTAAAATCCAATTATCTAGAGGAATAAGCTGCGTTGATGATTTGGTTAAACGATTAGGAACAAGCAATAAAAGAAAACTGCAGTCATCGAGCAAAGATTCTGACAAAAAAAAAAAAAAAACATAATCAGCACAATTAAAAACTAAAGTGTTATTTACTGTTACAGAAATATTTTATTTTTAAATATTTTAATTAAAAATAATTCAATTGTTTCTCGTAGATGTAAAAATTGATTAGGAGTTTTATCGTTACTTTGTACAGTTTTTCTATTTTTAAAACTGCTGGTTTAAGAATAAATTAATTGTTTGTAGTGTGAAAAATATATTACTTTATTTCTGGTGAAGATTATTTGATTTCTTCATTTTCGGTAAAAAAATCTTGAATTTTTCAATTGACGATCTCTAATGCAATAATGAGGTAGCAGTTGATAAGGTTAGTAATTGATAATTGTTTTTCCTTTTTTTTCAAGCTTTGGTAAGTTTTTAACTATTTACAATTCAACAATAAATTTAACAATAAATGGATTTCATAGTCTAAAAAATTAGTATATATAGTTTATTTATTCTCTCTGTGTGCCTTTCGGCGTTACATTATTTTCTCTTATATCTCCTTAACCCAAACATATACACATCTTATCTTATTCTACTCTTATTGTTTCTATCCTACCTCCTGACTTCTAACTACTTTCTGTTTACGTCCTCTGCACCTCTACCTCTCTACCTCTCTCATTGTCTCCTGTCCTCTTACTTTCCAGATCTCAGAATTAAACTACAGGAAACTTAATAATAACAGAACAAATAAAGATAACCATATATCAACCAAAATAACAGAATAAAGATACCACCAATAGTGCGTGAATGAAAACAAAGAGACAGCAAAAGAAGGGCCAAACCCTAGCTAAATAAAATAAAAATAAAATAAACAAAATAATAAAATAAAATAAAATAAAACTAACAATAACAAAAATCGTATCTTCATATAATCAATAATAACCGGTAAGCTGTGTCCTACTGTCTTGCCCCCCCTGATATGTTCGGCCGCCTGTTGCTTCATCAACACCCCGCACTCTACCCCCCGTCCTATCCTAGCACGCTAACCGTCTCATTTACTTTGTCCTTCACTGTGTTTATCTCCCCGGCCTTCCCCCTTCCGTCTCCCTTCCCCCCTTAATCACTTGTTCCTTTTCTTTTCTCACTCCTTCTTGTTCCTTCTTTTCTCTTCTTCTCTGATCTCGTTCCATTCCCTTATGATTTCTCCCATACTTTCTTTGAGTACCTTCCTCCTCTCATCTCTACGTATTTCTAACTCTCTCTCTTCAATTTTCCTGCGTATCTCTTCTCTTTCCTGCTTTTCCATCTCTTCTTTCTGTTTTCCTTCCGCCTTTCCGCTCTCTTTCTCTAATCTCTCCTTTCTGCGTCGCTCCCCTCTCTCCCATCTTCCTCTTCTCTCCTCTTCAATTTCTTTTTCTCTTTTTCTCCTTCTTTCTTCCCTCTCCCTGTACGTCAAGTCCTCTTCAATCACCACCCCGTATTTTTTCTTTATTTCCTCTTTCCCTTCCATAATCAACTCCTTCTCTTCCTCGCTCCCTAATTGCATTATTATTACCCCCTTCCCTTTCCCTTCAGCCACCACTCCGCTTTCCCACTCTTTTTCCACCAGTATCTTTTTCCCTGCGGCCTCTTCTATGAGTAACTTCGCTGCCTCTCTCCACCTATCTGTTCCGCTCATACCCCTTATCACGATGTTCCTTTTCTTACTTTCTTTGGCCCTTTCTTCTCCTTCCTCTGCTTCCGCTTTCCATTTTCTCTTCCCCTCCTCTGTCTCCTCCTCTTCCCCTTCATTTTCCTCCTTTCCTGTGGTTTCTTCTACCTTTTCTTCGCTTCTTTCTTCCCTATCTTTCTTTCCTTCTTCCTCCCCGACTTTGTCCAGGAGTCTTCTCCACTCTCTATTTTCTTCTTTTACTATCCCCATCTCTTCCCTTATTCCTCTGATCTCCTCCATTATCTCCTCCACCAGTGTTTTCATCTCCTCCATATTTATTTTCTTTTTATTTTTGCTTTATCGCACCTTTACTTTCCTTACTATAGTGCTCCCACTGCCTGTCGATTGACTACTGGCCCGCTTGTCTGCCTCGTGCTCGCCACGCTGCTGCCTCCCTCCCCCCTGCCTTGCCTCTTTGTTCCGTCTCTCTCCTGCTCCTTGTGACACCTTTGCCTGTGCCCCCCCCTCTCTCCGATACCCACTCCCTGCCGTCCAACCTGTTCTCTTTCCCGTGCCTAGATGACGCCACTTTCTGCTATATTCTGTTACCACTTGGCTGACCGTTCCCGTCACCTCGATGCTCCCTTCCCACCCCACCCCTGCTTTCTTCTTCTTCTCTCCCTTGGCTCCTCTGCCTCTCCCATTGCTCTCTCTCTTTTTTTTCCACTGCCTTTCTTCTTTCCAACAGGGCTCTCCCCCACTTAATACCTTTCCCTTCGTCACTTGTTATCTGCTCAATTGATCCATTCAACCCATCTGTCTCCCTGCACGTACCCGTCAAGTGCTCTAGCGTTTCACCTTCCTCCCTGCACATCCTGCAAAGTCTCTTTTCCTCCTTTAACCAGTACTTATTCCCGTTTTCCTCATTCCCGCACCTCAGCCTTGCTATAATTTTTACCTCTTCTCCGCCCTTCCCTCTTTTCCCATTCATGTATCTCGGCCTACTCAACGTCCTTATCTCTTTGTATCTCGGCACACTCTTCGAGTTCCATATCCTGTCCATCCTCTCTTGCACTTGTACTTCCCTGTCTCTAGCCACTACCTCTTCTTCTATCGACCCCCCTGCTTCCCTGACTCTCTCTACTTCCTCCCTTCCTACCCCGCATCTCCATAGGTATCTCTTCCTTTCTTCCGCCCATCTGTCCCATTTCCCTTTTTCATCTCTCCTATCCCTCTCCTTCATGCACTCTCTGAGCAGACCCCTCCTTTCGTCTTTCCTCGCTTTCTCTTCATACCTTATTGCTCTCCTCCCTGTTCCCACTCTGATCTTGTCTATTTTCAGTTCTTCCCTCACAATGTACCCCGGTGTCGATCTTTCAAGCCCTAGGGTCCACCTCATGTATCTCTCTTGCAGCCTTTCCACTTCCTCTTTTTCCTCCCACCCCCAGATCTCTGCCCCGTACATCAAAATTCCCTTTACCACCGCATCGAATATCTTCAATCTCCATTTTATGTCTCCCTTGAATTTCCTTTCTCCTATCCCCCACAGCCCCCCCATTGCCTTTCTTGCCTTCCCAATCCTTTCTTTTATGTGTGGTTTCTCGCTGTTCGTCCTGCTTAGCACATAACCCAGGTATTTCATTTCGTCCACCTCTTCCATCTCTTTCTCTCCCCACTTCCATATCTTCCTGCTTCTTCTCCCTTTCCCTTTGCAGCATATTAATATCTTCGTTTTCTCCTGATTCACTTCCAGTTTTTTCCTCCTGAAGTACCTCTCCGCTCTCCCTATCATCTCGCCCATCCCAATCTCATCTTCTGCGATTAAAACCACGTCATCTGCGTAGCTTAGCGTCCACACCTTCTTTCTTCCCATAACCACCCCTCCGTCTTGCCCTTTTCTCATTACCTCTTCCAGATCTGCCACGTATATATTGAATAACGTCGGGCTCAGCGGACACCCCTGTCTCACCCCTTTCGTCACCCAGAACACCTCCGATACTTCCTTTCCTATCCTCACCCTACACCTCGTTTCCCTGTAGATCTCCTTTACCCTACCTATCATTTCATCTTCCACCCCCCTCTTCCTCATCGCCTCCCACAGTATCTCCCTATCTAACTTGTCAAATGCCGCCTTCAGATCTACGAACGTCATAAACAGTTTCCCCTTTTTTTCTTCTATTCTCTTTCCTATCAGGTGTTTCAGAATGTATATGTTATCCATCCCCCCTCTACCTGCCCTGAAGCCCATCTGTGTTTCATCCAGCCCCCCTCCACCTTCCAGTTGCCTAATTATCCTGTCGTTCAGTATCGTCGCATATATCTTGTACGCCGTCTGCGTAAGTGTCACCCCCCTGTAGTTCTTCACCTCTTCCGTACTTCCTTTCTTGTGCACCGGCACCACCACCCCCTCTCTCCACTCCTCTATGTATCCCTCCCCCTTCCATACTCTCCATATCACCTCCGCCAGCTTCTGCCTAACCCCCCTCCCCCCTTCTATCCACGCTTCGTTTTTTATCCCGTCCCCCCCTTCTGCTTTTCCTCTTTTTAGCATCCCTAGCTTCTTTATCACCTCCTCCTTTATTTCTTTTTCCTCCCTCTCTACTCTCTCCCTTGCTTCTTCCCTCCCCTTCTCTTCCCCCCTGTCTCCCTCCCTCGCCCCTCCTCTCGCTCTCACCTCTGCTTCTCTTTCTCTTTTCTCTGTACCTCCTAGCAGCTCTCGGAAGTGCCTCGTCCATTGCTCCATTCTTATATTCCCACTTATCTCGACTCTCCTTTTCCTTTCTCTGTTTATATATTTCCACACCTCTCCCTCCCCTTTTAGTTCTTCTATTCTGTCTAAAAAAATTAGTAACTTTCTGGTAAAAATCTTTGGTATACGTTTTGTAACATTTATAATTTAAAAAAAGATTGAAAATTACAATAAATTGAAAAATAATTATTTCAGAGCATTGATAACGGTGTTTCTTTTTTTTTTTTTTGTATAAAGTTTTCCATATTTTTATCTTCTAAAATGGTTGATGCAGATATTGAAAACTTCATTTTTTGTCACATCGTTTCTTTAATTTTATTTTTTTATGGTAATCCTAATTTGCCAAGAAGTATTGTTGGAGATATCGTTGAAAAAGTCAATGGTCTTTTGAACAATATTCTTTTACCCTGTTTGAAAAATGAAATATTAAAAACTTTGAAAAAAGACATTACAATAGGAGAAAAAGAATTAGAAATAGAAAAGCATTTCAAAACCTTCAGTGAAATTTTTCTACCATTTGATAACGAACATAAAAGATTTGATATTTTGAAAAAATATGGATTTCGGTACCCACAGGAGTTCTAGATTGGTACAGCTTTAGTGGAAAAAGATATCGAAGGTGAAGGTAGCAGGTTGACAGATGAACAGAAGCATGCAGTGTACATACCTTTAAAATATAGCTTCAAATTTTTCCTTGAAAATCCTGGGGTATTCGATAGCATTATAGAGTACATGGAAGAGCTTTATAAGGACGAAACTTTTATTCGAAATTTCATCCAAGGCTCTTTATGGCGTGAATATTATTTGCCGCAAGAGGCAATTGATAAACAATTGGGCAAAAAAGATCTGAACAGCATAACTTTGCCTCTTGTCGTGTACTTTGATGAATTTGTATCAGGTGCAGTTTTAGGTGCTCATGCAGCTTCAACAAAGTTTGGGGCAGTTTATGCATTTATCCTTTGCTTACCTCCATTTCTCGCATCTAAACTTACGAGCATTCTTTTTTCCACTCTTTTTTATGCGAAAGACTTAACAATTTGTGGGTATAATAATATATTTTCAAAATTAGTTTCTGATATCAATTATTTAGCAAAGAACGGTATAAGAATTACTGTCGATGGTGTTTTGAAACATGTATATTTCCAATGTGTTATGATAATTGGAGACAACTTAGGGTTAAATAGCATTTTCAACTTTTCTGCAAGTTTTCAGCAAAACGATTGTTGCAGGATCTGTAGAGCAACAATAACTCAAATGCGAGAAATGGTAGAAGAAGGTGAGAATTTATTGAGAAATCCTTTAAATTACTCGAAGGACTTTAATACATCTAATGTTTTTGATATGCTTCATGCTTACCACGTAGCTGTGAATATTACTGCAGATTTGATGCACGACTTGTTGGAAGGTGTTGCCATATATGACATGACAGCTATATTAAATTATTACATATTTGAAAGAAAATGCTTTTCTTTAGAATTTTTAAATACACGAATAAAAAAAAATGAATTATCATTGTGAAAGTAATAAGCCACCAGCAATAAAACTAGAATCTGATAAAAAAAGCATAAAAATCAAAATGTCTGCTGCGGAATTGAAATGTTTTGTGCATAATTTTGCTTTCATAATTAGTGATGAAATAAAAAAAGAGACAGAACAAGATGCTGAAATCTGGGAAATTTATACAAGCTTAAGAACTATTATGAATCTACTTTACTCTCCAATTGCAACTAAAGCCACAGCACTACAGTTAAAACAAATTATTAAAAAACACCACAAATTGTACAAAAAATACTTTGGAGAATTAAAACCCAAGTATCACTTTTTAGTCCACTACCCAAACATTTTATTAAAAAATGGACCTTTCGTACATTTTTGGTGCATGAGATGCGAAAGTAGACACCGAATATTAAAAGCTGCTGCTAACGCAATCAGTGGGAATCAGAATTCCCTCCTATCCATTGGTATTAAAGAAATGTTGAAATTATGTTATGAGAAAGATTGTAATAATACTATTGCAAAAATTAGATTTGGAAAACCAGACTGTAGTTCTTGTGATGCTAAAGTGCTATCTTCTATTGATGCGAATATCATCAACGACTGTACATTTTTTGAAAGCGTTGAGATACAAGGTGCAACATTTAAAATAGACGATATTTATATTGTTGACATGGAGTCGGTCGAAGTAACATTTGGAAAAATTGAAAAAATTATCAAAAAAGATGAAAACATATTTTTTACATTTACGTTGTATAAAGAGGATTATTTCGATGAAGACTTGCAAGCATATTTAGTCAATGAAAAAAAAAAGTCAAAGACAATTGCATTGGACGATCTTCCTGATTTTGCACCTTGTACCTTGCAGAAAAAAGAAGACAAATATTATGTAATAACGCCATACGCAATGTAAAATCTTTTTACCATGTTGAAGCATCATCAATATTAAATCAATGTTAAAAATAATAAAAATTACTCTGTTTGTATACCTTTGGTGTTTTGATTATCATGAATATTCATATAGATTTTTAAAAAATTGCTGATAAACAATTATTTTTTGTTGATTATAATCTTTAACAAATAATAGAAAAGTCAACTACCTTAATAACTACGTTTAATATTCTTAATATCATCGTTGGAGTGTTTTAAACTCATAATATGAATAAGGACTTCGATTGCTTTCTCTCATTCTAAAATTATTCAAAGAGTAATTCCAAGCTCATTTCGGTGTACCATTGTACCCGCTGAGCGGGTGCCCAGACTTCTTGCGCGTGCGGGAAGTTAAAGCGCCCGGAACGGATCTGAAAAGGCACCGAAAAAGTCGGGAGAAGAGATTCCCGCGCGGAGGCGCCACAGTGCCCGGAATTCTCCCCGTGTATAATCATTCAAGTACAGATTTTGGGTTTACAACACAGGTGTCCTTTGCTAAGGCACATACAACACTGACTAGCCGATAGTCTATATCTTATGAGGGCAGCACCAGCTGACCAGTACTCAGTGCCGGATACTACAACTTCCTCCCTATGTTCTAAGTTCAGCTTTAATTCTTTCCGATCTTCTGATCTGCTTTTCTTTAGGCAAGATCTGGTCAATGTGGCGCTTCCATTTGCTAGCGGGGTCCACAGAAACTTCGTAAGATACTGGTGATAAATTTTTTTCTATTTTAGCTTCTACCCTTTTCTGATTACGTACTCGGTGATCGTCTACCATCACCTTGTCGCCTACCTTGGGGGAAACCTGACGTTTTCCGCCTGTGGCATTTATTTGAGCCTGCTGCTTGTTTTCTACATTGTCTCTCACACTAGGTTTGAATAGATCAAATCGTGTGCGAAACTCTCGTTTGTACATCATCCAAGCTGGGGTACGGCCTGTGGTGCAGTGTTCCATGCTGCGATAATCAAACAAAAATAAGTTTACCGCGTACTCTAATGATTTTCCTTCTTTGAGAATTTTCTTTACTTTGTTTTTGAAAGTTCCCACCAGATTTTCGGCTGCCCCATTAGTTGCGGGGTGATAGGAAGCTGTGAATGACTGTTTAACGCCGTGACGACTTAGAAAAGCTTTGAATTCGTCGCTTGCAAACTGTCGTCCACAGTCTGTTACTACATGACGCGGTAGACCGAATCTAGCAAATAATCTTTGAAACTCTCGGATCACTGCACCCGCAGTCGTGTTTGCACCCATATCTATCGCTTCAGGCCACTTGCTGTGAGCATCCAATACAACTATGAACATTCGTCCACCGAGGGGACCCAAAAAATCACTATGAATGCGTGTCCACGGCTTGTCTGGCCATGGCCAAGTCATCAACGGAACCTTTTCCGGTTTCTTTCTCTCTTCTAGACATATTTTACAGGCGTTTGCCACGTTTTCAAGGTCTGAATCTATCCCTGGCCACCAAACATGTGCACGCGCAATCATTTTCATTTTGCTTATACCTAGGTGAGATGCGTGCAGCTCTCTCAATACTGGTGCGTGTAATCCCTCTGGAATTATGATTCTATTTCCCCAAAATACACAGTTTTTTTCAGTTAATAATTCTAAGTTCTTTCTGTAATACAATTTTTCTTCAGTCGGAAGTGTTTCTACGATTGGCCAGCCCTCCTTTACGTACCTAATGATATTTTTGAGGACAGGGTCTTTTGCTGTTTCCTTTGCGCTTAAGGTTGCGTCGATGCTCTCGGACTCTGCATCGACGAGATGAAACCCCGAGACTTCGCGTTCGAAAACTTGTGTCGCGTTCTCAACCGGTAGCCGGGATAATGCGTCGCAGTTAGCATTATATCCTGACTTAACGTACACTATATCGTACTGAAAACCTGATAAAAAGTACGCCCATCTTTGTAGTCTACTTGCCGCTGTTAAAGGTATTTCCACGTAAGGACCAAATATGTACGTGAGAGGCTTGTGGTCCGTTTTCAACGTGAACTTTCTTCCGTATAAATAGTAATAGAATTTCTTTATTCCGAAAATTATGGCACCCGCTTCTTTATCTACAATTGCTCTACCAAGTTCCTTTTCTGGAATTAATTTTGATGCATACGCGATGGGTCTCTCCTCCCCGGTTTCGTACTCATGCGATAATACCGCAGCCAGTCCGTAAGCTGAAGCATCGCAAGCCAAAATTAATTTTTTTTCCGGGTTGTAGTGAGCGAGCACCCGAGGTGAAACCGGCTCTTTTTTCAGCCAGATCAGTGCTTCTTCACACTTTTTCGACCATTTAAATTCTCCTTCACTTGCGCATGCATACAGTGGTTTTAACCTGTGCGCTCTATTCGGCAAGAATCTACCGTAGTAGGTTACTAATCCTAAGAAAGACGTTAGTTGCTTTGCATCTGAGGGCCTTGGTTCTTTCACCATTGCTTCTATTTTCGAATTTGATTTATGAAGACCCTCTTGATTGATTTTGAAACCTAAAATTTCAATTTCTTCTTTAAAAAATTCGCATTTTTTCTTATTTACTTTCAGACCGCTATCTTGCAAGGTTTGGCAGAGCTTCTCTAGGGTTTCCCAATGCTCTTTTTCCGTCTTACCTGTACAGTAGATGTTGTCTAAGTATACCGCGGTGTTTGGAATCCCTGCTAAACACATTTCCATTTTTTTTTGAAAATCTGCTGGACCCGATGCGACCCCCTCCGGCAACTTAGTATAACGATTCAATCCTTTATGAGTTATTATAGTCAAGCATTCCCTATCTTTTTCATCTACTGCCACCTGCATATATGCATGGGAAAGATCTAGCTGCGAGAAAGTTTGCCCTCCTTGCAACTTTGCGAAGATTTCGTCTACCAGCGGCAATGGGTGCTTATCTATTATGAGATATGGATTTACCGTTAGCTTAAAATTTCCGCAGAGTCGTACTGTATTCCTGTCTTTTAAAATCGGTACGATGGGTGTAGCCCAGCTGCTATTTTCCACTTTTTCCAAATGTCCCAGCTCTACTAATCTATTTAGTTCTTTTTCTACTAATTCACGAATCGCGAATGGTACTGGCCTCGCCTTGAGTGCTCTCGGTCTTATATTTTCTTTCAAAACTAAGCTCAAAGTACCTTTATTAAAAAGTCCGAGGCCCGGACCGAATAGTTTCGCGTACTTTAACGACAATTTTTCTAATGCTTTATCTGGCTCGATTTTGTATACGGAGTCCTCTAAACTATGCGATTGTTGGGACCATTGCTTCAGCGGCCATAATCCAAACTCGGCTAACCATTCTCTACCCACTACCGATACTCCGATCCCCGGGACTACTGTACAGCCCAATAATTTCGTGCGACCATTGAATGTAACTTTTAAATTTTTTAGGCATCCCAGTACCGGAAGCTCAATGTTCGCGACTGTACGAAGGTTTAGGTCCGGCGGTGATAATGGTGTTTCAGCAAAAAATTTATTCTTTACTGACTCGTGTATAACCGTTGCATATGACCCCGAATCTGCCTCCATGGTCAAAATTGCGTTATCGTTAATTCTAAAATCGAAGAAATGCGGGTCTGTATGCTTACTCACGCTTGCCGCTACATGTAATACCGTATCTAGTTTGCTTATTGTCTCTAACATGAGGAAATCCGAGTCTTCTGAGTCTTCTCCTCCTGATGCTCTTTCTTGTGACTGGTACTCATTTTCCACATGTTTCACTTGTTTAACTCTCGTAACTTCTCTCTGCTTCTTTCGACACGCTGCTTCCACATGGCCTTTTATTTGACAGTAGGTGCACGTAGAATAACGCAACGAGCAGTCTCTTGCGTTGTGATTCGGTTTGTTACAACAATAACATCTCCTGCCATTGCTGTCTGATTCCGGCTGCGGTTTCGTTTGCTTCGGAAGCCTGTGCGAATAGTTATTGCGTTGATTACCACGAGGAGTTGATTTCCCCCTTGCAGCAAACAGGGCTTGCGTGTTTTCTCTTGAAGGGGCACCTGTCATGAATTTGTCGGTGCTTGATGCATTTCTTTTTGCTTCTTCTCTCGCGGCTGCGAGCTTGTATGCATCGTCAAACGTTTTGATGCCTCCCCGGAACAATTCCGCCTTCGTCTCCTGGTCTCTGAGTCCACAGATGAATTGGTCTCTTAGTGCGACTTGTAGTTCACTGAAATTACAATTTAATGCTAATTTTTTTAGTCTTGCACTGAAATCAGCCACGGTCTCCAGATCACTCTGTTTCGCCGAGTGATATTTGCACCTTTCCATCGTTTCCGATGGCTTTGGACATAAGTGCTGAGTTACCATTTCCACCAGCTGCTCAAACGACTTTTCCTTCGGTTTGGTAGGTGCGCATAAGTCTCTTACTAGACAATACGCATCAGTGCTTATTCTTGTCAAAAGCACCGCTGTTTTCTTCTCGTCCTTTATATCACTTGCTATAAAATACAGCTCTAAGCGCTCGATGTACGTCTCCCAATCGTCTTGACCTAACGTGAATTCAAGTTTACTTGATTTACTCATCGTTGTGCGAATTCTATCTGAATCCCCTATGTCTACTGTCTCACTTTCGTTACTCGACTCGCTTGCTCTCCCTACTTCGTCGCTCGCTTCTCTCTCACTCGCGGGTTCCTTATTCCTTACTCGTCTCACTCTCACTCAAGCGAGGCTCTCTAATGTTTTGTTTTGGTTCTTTCACCTTTATCTCGCCTTTACTGTCTCTACCTCGAATTGCTATATCATCCACGGTTTTCGAATCTTGACGCTTTCTCCGAATATCGACTAGTCTCTTTCGTAGTCCATCCACGGAGAGAGATTCTAATACCGTCGTTATACTCAGCCTCTTCCGAAGCTCCGCTACCAATTCGGGCTTTGTGAGCTTGTATATGTCCTTCTCGCCTAACTTAGTCGAGGTATTCGCTTCCTCTTTGACCGATACACTCTCTTTACCCGACATTCGGCCACATGTTTTGTACTCTTTCTTTCTTGGTACGAAAATTAAAAATTTCTAAAATTGATCACTCACTCTTCATGGATTCTTTAGTAATATATCCTCGTCGCCAAGTTGTGGTAACCAGAGAATTAGAAAACGAGATACTTAACATATACGTTTATTGATTTTGGGTTTACACAGGCCCGGCGACAGAAATACTGAGGCCCGTTACTCTGATTTCTATGTGGGCCCCCCCTGGTCCCTAGTTTTGCGTATGGTAGTTAGTATATTATCATAGTAGCAAGTGATAGTCTGCTATAGCTTAGCGTTATATGTATTTGGGTAGGTAGGTACATAATAAAATAATGAAACATTTTTTAAATTATTTATTGCTAGAAACAAAACATATTTCAATTTTAAATGAGCCTTCTTACTTTTAATGTGGCAAAGTCCTTTATAACGTCACTGAAATCAATTTCTCGTGCCGTTTCATGCTCTATAGATAACAACGCCAAACTATTCAATCGCTCTTGATGCATTGTTCCGCGCATGTGGTTTTTTATCAGGGCAAGTTTGCTAAATGCTCGCTCACCTTCCGCGACTGTGATCGGCAGACTGCAGAAAATGCGCAATGCAATGCTTACTTCTGGAAAAATGTTTTCTAATTGCAACTGGTAAATCGCATTCAATAATACTAAAGGACCTGTAATTTCTTTAAATGTTGCATGGTAAATATTTTTGAGATGAATAATTTCACTCTCCAAGCTTGGTGTCAGGTCCTCCGAGTACGTTTGAATCAATATTTTACATTTCTCTCTTATATCATCTATATTCATACTGTGAAAACTTAGAATCGGTGAAAACACAGAGCAGATATGATTTAAGTGCTCAAATCGATAATTGAGTTCTGTTATCAGAGAGTCCATAATTGTCAGAAAAACATGTATTTTAAATTTAGTTTCCGGGTGCATATCTTCGGAACATCCAATATGGTGCTCTCTGTTAATTCGGCTGCCTCGTCGACGTTCGGATGGCAACTCTGCTGTAATATCCACATTCTGTGCAACGCGTTTGGCTTCCGAAAGTAGAGTTGGCCATTCCTCTCTCAGTGATTGCATTTCGGCTGTTAGGTTTTTGATATTTTCTGTAGCAATTTCCATTGTAATAGCTCTTGACTGTAAGATTAAATTCCTTTCGTCAAAGCTTTCTAAAACTTTTACCCACAAGACCGCCATTAATACAGCTCGAAATGATGAAAAATATTTCCGTAAACCGACTGCTTCTGAGTAGGCTTCAGCGGTGAGTTTTTGACGTCTAGTGTCAATCAATTCTTTTAAAGCCTCAATAACACTGGGAAGATGCCTAGCAATAGGTCTCACAGCTTCCTTTTTGGCACTCCAACGAGTATCGCTTTGCCTATGAAGAGAACATCCAGTTTTTTTTGTTAATATACTCCATCTATCAGGGCTGCCACTAAAAAGAATGTACAGGCGATTAATACATCCAAAGAATGTTATGGCATCAGGACAGCATGATGCAGCATGAACACCAACAAGATTTAAAGAGTGTGCAGCACATGGTGAATATATTGCTGTAGGATGCTTTTCTTGAATTCGTGCTTGTACACCTTTATATTTTCCCGACATGTTGCTGCCATTGTCGTAGGATTGACCCCTGCAATCAGCAATATTAATGCCATGATATTGGAGTCGACATAACATTTCATTTGCTATTTCCAATCCAGTTTTCTGGCAAAAGTCGAAAAACTCTAGAAACCTTTCTTTTATGATCCACTGTCCGGTTTTTTCCTCTTTAAAAACATATCGCAAAATCAATACATTTTGCTCAATGTGAGCTACATCTGGCGTTGCATCACAAATAAGGGAAAAATAAATTGCTTTCATTCTTTCATTCAAAATCACTTCTAAAACTTGTTTTCCACATAAATCAATAAACTCGTTCTGAGTTTCATGTGAAAGGTAGTGAGCTTGACGTCGTTTAGCTCCGTCATCTTGGCTCTTCTTTACTTTTTTTAAATGTTCTTCTAGAAGTGTGTCGTAATGTGAAATTAATTCAAGGCAACCGAGAAAGTTTCCGTTGTGCACGTCTCCTATTTTTTCAGAACTACCGCGAAAAGGTAGACCACGTGAGCCTAAATGAATCGTAACATCAATAAATCGTTTCAGCAAGCAAATCATTTCATCTCTTTCGGTCCTCAACTGTTTTTGCAGTTCATTGTCAATTCCTACACTGTCTCCCTTGATAACACGTTCAAGTGCCCTCCACTGCAAATAGCAATCCTTGTGTTGATGACTATTTTCATGTTCTGGAAGTTTCCGGTACAACTTTCGCCATGTTGATATATTTGGATTAAACCCTTCTTTTGTCGTAAGAGAACTAGCTTTATGTTTCGTCTGCGAATCGGATGAAAATAGCCGACACGGAGCACAAAACAATGCATTAGTCTCGCAACTTGCCATGAGCCAATCTCTTGCTAACTTCTCGCGTCCGTTCGGTGCATTCTTATGGAGTAAATAATCTGGAAATACATGACCTTCAACATCTTTGGGAAGGCTTGTGACCATTTCTATCAATTTCCTTCCAGTATTCAAGCCATATTTCACGATCAACTGCTTGTCACGATCGGTAATCTGCGGTGGCCATGCACCCGGATCCTTTGGGTTAAATATCTCTTTCGAGCTCATTGCCAAGTCAATAGTGCTTTGACATGGTTCAGTAGTATGATCATCATGACTATTGTGATTTGATAAATTACTTTGCCGTATTTCCGGTTCCAAAGCTTTAGTTTCAGTTGATTTTGAACAAAGTAGTTCAACACTTGTATTAGAATCACCTTGACACACTACAGTTGAGTCACGTACGTCAATGCTTGAATTTGTTGAAGCCTCTTCTTCAGTTTTCCGCCTCTTCTCAAAAAATGTGAAAAGAAGATTTTTTTTCCTCAGGTCATCGCTTATCTTTTCTTTTTCTCGTTTAGCTTTTCTCTTTTGTGCACCAGATTGATGTCGATTCATTGTATAGGTAGCAGAATATATGCAATGTATAACTTGCACAAGTTGATGAACACAAATGACACAATAATTTTTGATTGTTAATAACACACACTCGATGGTTACTAGATAAAAGCGAACTCAAACAACTGCACTGCAGCGGCACCGGCCGGGTGGGTGGGGATATCGAGTCGCGGCGGTCGAGGCGAGAGCTTGGTACCTACGGAAAGAAATTTATCGCGCTATATCACTATGCCAGTATGGGCGTGAAGGCCATATACTGTATGGTATCGACGATTTTCATTCATTTTAATAGTTTGGTCAACAGACTTTTATTCATAACTTTTTTGTATATTCACCAAAAATTATGAGCAAGGTGTCATTTGGTTCGGAAAGGCATTTAGAAACTTTTCGGAAGGGTCCCAGAAAAGGAAGACAAAAATTGCAAAAGTTATTAACAATTTAGTAAAAAAAAAAAGAGGGCGAGTTCGGTTTTTTGCGAATATCTCAAAAACTATTTGAGATATTCGAAATCGCAAAAAAGATCCTAAAAAAGCAGAAAATTTCATACCCAAAAGCCCTGCCTCCCCAAACTCTACGACCAATATTTATAATTTTAATTGTGCGGTGAAAAAAGGAGTAAAAACGCGCGCGCGGCCGCCGCATAACCCATTTTTAGTAGCGTTGCGTACAGAGCGGCGCCTAAGATGAAAGAAGTCGACATCATTTACCTAACTATAGTGACGACATTGACTATTCATTTACTATTACATATAATTATGAACAGAAATTGACTGTTTCATGAAATAGACTTTTTGAAGACACAGTCAGAGAGCTGCTTGAGAGCGCGCCGTGACATCATGGAAGAGGGCCCGTAAGATTCACTCAGCAGTAGCATACGGTCATTTTCCTTTTTTTAAAAATCCACTTTTCAATTTTTTCA
Organism: Tenthredo notha; assembly: GCA_914767705.2. Classification (NCBI taxonomy): domain Eukaryota; kingdom Metazoa; phylum Arthropoda; class Insecta; order Hymenoptera; family Tenthredinidae; genus Tenthredo; species Tenthredo notha. The sequence goes on along the minus strand of OU611907.1, from coordinate 632,093 downwards.
CGTGGGGCCCCCTACCGTCCAGGGCCCGGTACAACTGTACCCGTAGTCCCCCCCTGTCGCCGGGCCTTTACAACACAGGTGTCCTTTGCTAAGGCACATACAACACTGACTAGCCGATAGTCTATATCTTATGAGGGCAGCACCGGCTGACCAGTACTCAGTGCCGGATACTACAGTTTCCTTGGGAATCAAATAATCGAGGTTTATCGTTTATGACCGAAAATACATAAGTTTCGGACGGAACTTGAATCCTTTTCAAATCGAGTGAAGGAAATAAGAATAAGAAGAAAAGGCCGAAGAGATCTATTTGTTACTTTACCCGAATGCGTTACTCCACAAAAAATGATTAAAACAATCACAATTTTCAATGTTTTTCGTGCGGGAACCACGGGTAATAGCTAATCCACTCGCTGAAAGAAGTTGCTAGTTACCGGTTAGTTTCGAATTCAAATTAATATAACGGATTACGATTGAGCGAATTCAATTATGCCTGCTCGCGAAGAGGGCATTGCTATACTGCTCGCGGTGTACCAGTTTTTTAGGAAAAATAGGGCACGTCGATTGATAAGGCAGCGATTGCTGCTTGCAAACTACTTCGTATGATGCATTTCTTAGAGCAGCAAAACAACCGGGTAAGTTTTCGTCATTTTTCGCATTTCAAATGAAAATGACACTTTCAATTCAACTATAATATTTCATCATATCCCAGAGAGGTCTGTACTGTCCGGTCGCTGCCTATGACGATCGGTTCTTAGCAAAAATATTTAGACGGGAAAATGATACAACAAACTGAATCTGCGAGTAAATCCTGATAGCTTGCAGCGATTGATCACCCTGTGTGGTGACGATAGAAAATGATCCGGCTGGACATTGGATTTCAATGTGAGCTTCTCGTCAATTGTTTTCACATAATACATTCCAACTGAATAAAATAAACTACTATATTACACAATAATTAGCTCATCGAAAATTAACATTTATGGTTCTATTTTCAGGTAGTAATCTTTCTGTTTTGTTGGCTAGCGTGCGGGACAGCTTATTGTATTGTGGGAACCGCCTTTGACATTCCTCGATCAACTATTCACTTAATAATACTGTTGCATGAACGATATTTGCTTTAAGTAATAAGTTATTTAAAGTGGGTTCCCGAGAGAAATAAAGTGAATCTGGAGAAATTATATAATTGGTCAAAAGGGTTATATATTCTGTAATATAGGTCTGCACTTAGTAGTGAGCTAGAAACAAACTGATTTGTTTTACAATAATGCTTGTTGACTCAGCAACTGAAGTTCTTATATTTACAGAGATGTCTTTTATCATATAGGCTACTAGATGTTGGTCGTATATGATTAATGATGTAAGGGTGATTTCACCTAATATAACAATACGTAAGATCCTGAATAAGATTATTACGATCTTACCACAAATCGTACGACTACCAGGAGAGGATAATCTACCGATAATCTGTGATAACCCGTATAAATAGAGTATAATATACCGTGACTTTTCGTGGACGGTGAACGCTAGGGGTACCAACCTCAAACTCGCTCGGGCTCGGACTAGTGAGATTGCATTCAACCATACCCTGTTCAAGCTAACCTTATTCGGTACGAACTCGAGAATAGCGCGCGTAAAATTTGAAGGTTGGAAGCATCTCGTTAGACGGAATGGAACGAAAGGACAAGTACAACTAATTCTGCCCATGCAGGAATTATTCTGCGAATATTAACTAATTAATGTAATTTTGATATCAGGCGCTTTATTCAAGAAAATTAGTGAATCATGTGAATAAATGAAGTTGTGGGAAAATTGGATCAGGTAAGGAAGTTAATTTAGTCAATTGATCAACAAAATTTATCAACTAATGTCAGGTTTCAGTAGTAATCAATTTATTATGAATCAAGCAATTTTCCAGATGTTTTTGTTGAATCGTTGGAACAAGAAAATGATTACTAATTAAATTATAAAAAATTACGGGACATCAGTAATTCGTATCACATGCTGCTGTAATTGAACAACGAATACTAAATAATGAATAAACTCTTCGGATTGGAGAAATGGATTACTGACAAATTGTTCAATAGTGATGAATCAAAGAGGATCGATTCCTCGACGATTGTGTTAGCCATTTCCAACATCAGGGCTGCGTCTGGAACGAAAAAGTGAGAATCGATAAACACCATGGCATTTGAATCAAGACGCAGCCCTGATGTTGGAAATGGCTAACACAATCGTCGAGGAATCGATCCTCTTTGATTTATCACTATTGAACAATTTGTCAGTAATCCATTTCTCCAATCCGAAGAGTTTATTCATTATTTAGTATTCGTTGTTCAATTACAGCAGCATGTGATACGAATTACTGATGTCCCGTAAGTTTTTATAATGTAATTAGTAATCATTTTCTCGTTTCAACGATTCAACAAAAACATCTGGAAAATTGCTTGATTCATAATAAATTGATTACTACTCAAACCTGACATTAGTTAATAAATTTTGTTGATCAATTGACTGAATTAACTTCCTTACCTGATCCATTTTTCCCGCAACTCCATTGATTCACATGATTTACTAATTATCTTGAATAAAGCGCCTGATATCGAAATTATATTAATTGGTTAATATTCGCAGAATAATTCCTGCACGAGCAGAATTCGTTGTACTTGTCCTTCCTTTCCATTCCGTCTAACGAAATGCTTCCAACCTTTAAATTTTATGCGCGCTATTCTCGAGGTCGCACCGAATAAGGTTAGCTTGAATAGGGTATGGTTGAACGCAATCTCACTAGTCCGAGCGAGTTTTAGGTTGGTACCCCTAGCGTTCACCGTCCACGAAAAGTCACGGTATATGTATCAGTCATGTCAGTACTGTGTCTAACTAAGATGTACACAAGTCAGTCGTCAATACGCCAGCCTTATAAGCAGACGTATAATAAATATATTTCCCCTAACTTTAACGTCTCCTGCCCCTGATTTGAACCTTACAACACAGAATCGGAATGGCATTTGCTAGAAAAGCTGATAGTGCAGTATTCCGGCAGTGTGTTGGCGCGATAGATGGGTGCCACATACGAATCATTTGTCCAGCCAGACTACATGATCAGTACTACAACAGAAAGCAGTTTCACTCCATTAATCTACAGGCCCTTGTTGACAGTGATGGAGCCTTCATTAATATCATGAGCGGATACCCAGGATCAGTACATGACAGTCGAATGTTCCGGAATAGTGTGATCTTCCAACGACAGTTATATCCACCCCAAGAGTACTACATTATTGGGGATAGTGGTGGGGTACCCATGTCACCGGCATCCTATCGCGATCATAACCCCATTTCGAGCGCCTTTGACTGTAGATCAGCGTGCCTTTAATCGAGATTGAAGTAAAGCTCCAGTTACCGTTGAGCAATCGTTTGGAGTTATGAAAGTGAGATGGCGATTAATTTTCACCAAAGCTTCAGAAGTAAGCATCCCAACAGGGATCAAAGTTATCGCAGCTTGCTGTGTCATGCATAATATTTGTGTGACTCAGGGGGACGTTATTCGTGTTAACGAAGATGTTCCACCACTTCCCTTTTTATATCTTACCGTTTCAAAGTTACGCATCAATGAAAAAAAAAATTTGGGGTCACTTTTAAAATTATGAAAAAAAATACAGAAAATTCTGTGTTAGATTACAAGAATTTTGAAATGATAACGAAAGTGGTATCTTCATCAGTTCAGTAGTTCTGAATTATTTAATATCATTCGTGTCTGCATTTGGCAAAAGTTCTCGGTTCGATCTTTTTGTTTGAGCGACCACTTTCGAAATTCTGAAAGAAATACAGAAAATACCCCGTTAAAATACAAACATTATGAGACCCTGGCGAAAGTGGTATCTTCATTAGTTGAAAAGTTATGAATTATTTGATATCGTCGGGTATGCAGCTCTAAGATCACAAGTTTTCTGAGACGTGGTAAACCTTCAACAAGAGTGATATCTTCATCAGTTTCAGGAAACTGAAACTCTCAGAGTTATATAATAATTTCCCCGTGAGTCAGCTTCGATTTTCCTGGAAAATGACATCAATGCTCTGTCAGAGATGCTTGCATATCTCGTGTAGAAATTATAGGACGGCGCAATATTGGGCCAATGTTCTGTTCTGTTAACCGATGCTCGGCATTTCATATTGGACCGGAATAGTCATGTAACGCCGGGCACCAGTGAGCCAACATTGGCAAAGCAACATTGGACCAAGTTCATTTATTTAGCTTGGGCCTGGGTAGAAATTATAGGATGGCACAGCATTGGACCAGTATTCTGTTTCGTTGGTCCGTGCTTGGTCATCTTTCCGAGCAGAAATCTGATAATGGCACGGGATTGGGCCGATATTGGCATCCAGAATTGACAGTCAGCTAATGCCATGCCAGTACCGCCAGTAATAACAAAAAATAGTAATATTATTGATCTTTATGATAAAAAAAATTCATATTTCGAATACCTCAATTTCAATCCGCGCGGTTTTGTATACGAATGCTGTGTTAATCGATTGAATGATTATGTTAATGTTGACTGATACGAATGCATTAGATTATATGATCAACTTGTGTACCCCTACCTAATTGTCAACTAACCGCATACATTTTTTTTCTAACCACGAGTGGGTTCGAACCCGGAACGCTCGTCTTCCATATATTACGAATCGCTCGCTCCAGCCACCACACCAATTCGTCGCATGACTATCGATACTACTTTTTGTTACTTGTATACACAGCGCGCACATACAATGGATGTTTTGCGCCCGATTTTGGGCCGGGATACTCCGGAGCTCCGGTTTGACCGATGCATCGGCTGCTGGCTCAAGTTTGATTTCGGGCCGGGATTATGGACCTTAGTATGACTATCGCATCGGGAGTCATTCTGGAGCCGATATTGGAAAAATATCGGCCGCCGATATTCAACCGCTGTTTCGGAGGTTTATCTGGAACCAATGTCGGGTGGATGTTTCATGCTGAGGTGCAGTCACTATATCAGGTGCGGATCTGAAACCTATATTGGATGGATATTGCGTACCGGGGCTCGACCGTTTCATCGGTCGCCAATCTGACACCAATATTGGACGGTTACAAAAAATCGATATCATTATACAATAAATCGTTCATACTCTTGTATTGAAAGCGTTTTACGGTACATTTTTCACTTGAATAATCCAGGTCTTCTTCCGGAATAGCGTCGATTGCAATCTTCTCTTTTTCCGTATGCAGCTTACTCGCAATTTTTAATTTTGTTTCTAATGAAACATCTTCATCAAAAATTGCCATGATCGATAACTCTGGCGATAAGTACCATAGATGATTTATAAATCTATTCATTGCTACAGTAGCAAGATTACTGTTGATCGCTTTAAAGTTGTTTAGCTCTTTTATAAATTGTAGATCATGGTACGGAGCTTTTACACCATTAGATGATAGAAACCAAGCTCTAACGTGAACAGTTGTAACAGAAATACATATTTGTCGAAGTTTACTGTCTTCGCCTTTTATCAACGATAGCTGTTCACGAAACAAGTACATTTTCAGTACATAAATAGCTTTTGCCATCCATCGTGCGTGATGACAAGCTCCTGGTTTACAAAAATTAAATTTTTTTGGGATGACACCGATGAAGACTAAACTAAGCTCCAAAAACTCTTTGTAATCATCACGAGGCAGCTTTGTTGTCAGAAGTTCAGTGGCAAAAGTTTCTATAGACCTAATTTTTTCATTTGTTGATACATTTCCAATTTTTGAATCATCTAATCCTGTTTTTTAATTCAGTTTATCTAAAGCTTTCCATTGCTTTTGAAATCAGATGAAAAGTGGAACATTAGGCCCAACAGTATTCGGAAAAACAGCTTCGAATACATATCTCAGGACGATCTCAGAAATATTATGATGCCTACACTGAAGATATAACGAATCTCTCTGCAGAAATTTCTCCAATAATGCAGCAGCACCATTTCGAATACCTAAATTTGAAGGAGTAGTATCACAACATATCGATTCAACGGATGTATCGAATCCCCAATCAAGTAATGTTTCATGAACAATAGTAGCTTGTACCATTCCAGTCCCATCTTCACTCGCTGGTACACCTATCATGATTTCTTCATCATCCGAAGTAATTATTACAGGTAATCGACGAAAAGTTTCTGCATTTAACAAATTAGGTAAAAATTTTCCATCCCAATGTACAACAACAGATGATTGCTTCAATTCTTGAAAATGTTTTTTTATTTCAATTGATTTCGACTCTCGCAGAGTTTGTCGATGTCGTCCAATGGATGATCGATTGATGATAAAAGAGTTAATATCCACATCTACCCGAATAGAAATTCAGCCGGGCATGCCTAACGTCACATATGGCCCTGATCACGGAGAGTTGTGGAATATCCTCATAAGAGCACCCGGGCCCGATCCACGGCGGGGGAACTAAGAGTTTGCCTTGTCAAAGGACTACGAACCTGAGTCACGTCGGGCCAAGAACTGGCTCACCTTGCCGGGGCCGTCCACGTCCGGACCATTTCAGTTAGACTTTGGGATTGCCCTGGCAAGGGACTACGAACCTGAGCCACGTCGGGCCAGGATCTGGCTCGCCTTGACGGGGCCGTCCACGTCCGGACCATTTCAGTTAGACTTTGGGATTGCCCTGGCAAGGAACTACGAACCTGAGCCACGTCGGGCCAAGAACTGGCTCACCTTGCCGGGGCCGTCCACGTCTGGACCATTTCAGTCAGGATTCGGCTTTGCCCTGGAAAGACACTGTATGAATCCAAGCTTCGCATTCGGGCTAAGACCTGGATCCATATTGTTTCGGTTCTCAATTTTGAACCGTGGGGCTTGGTATGTTTACCATTGGTTGGAACTATTTTTACTGAAGCCTTATTGGTTACTGGTATCCAAATCATGCGGAAGGTCGCCCAGTCGACGGGATTTAGTCCATGTTACTGAATAAGAGTTCTGGAGTTGACTATAATTTAAGTCCATAACCCTCAAATCGTAGCGACCATTCTTAAAGTGTACACTTATCTGGGAATCATTATGCAACAAAAAGTTAGAGAACGAAAAGCAACGCGGCTACGTGTGCGGAGATTTCGGGCGGCTCGTCGAAATCTACAGCGTGATTCCTTTTGCGCGCACCACCTGGTAAGGGCGGATTCCTTGTGAAATTCTAAGACTAATTTTCCTTTACCAAAAAGTCCTGGGACTAATGGTTCTCGGGCTACAGAAGGTCTTAGTTGACCAATCACAGAGCCTACAGCTGCTCAAGTTAGGGCCGGGTCAAAAGTAATAAAACTAGCAGTGCCCGTGGCGTGTGGATTTTCAGTGAAATAAAAATAAATGATTAAATCTAGTGACAAATTCTTTCACCATATGGCATTTAAGTTACAGGTAATAGTGAGTATTAACGACGTCGTCGCCGGGAGTTGTCTTCGCACAACATACGCTTTCGGTATCATTGACCAGGACCACGGCTACGTGGTATTGTCCTCTAGGTCCACCACCACGTAGTTTCCGTCCCCCAGGTCGACCGCTACGTAGTTTTCGTCCTCTAGGTCCACCGCACCGTGGTTTCCGTCCCCCAGGTCGACCGCTACGTAGTTCTCGTCCTCTAGGTCCACCGCACCGTAGTTTCCGTCCTCCAGGACCACCGCACCGTAGTTTCCGTCCCCCAGGTCGACCGCTACGTAGTTTTCATCCTCTAGGTCCACCGCACCGTAGTTTCCGTCCTCCAGGTCCACCGCACCGTAGTTTCCGTCCCCCAGGTCGACCGCTACGTAGTTTTCGTCCTCTAGGTCGACCGCTACGTAGTTTTCGTCCTCTAGGTCCACCGCACCGTAGTTTCCGTCCTCCAGGACCACCGCACCGTAGTTTCCGTCCTCCAGGACCACCGCACCGTAGTTTCTGTCCCCCAGGTCGACCGCTACGTAGTTTTCGTCCTGCAGATCCAGCGCTACGTATTTTTCGTCCTCCAGTCCACCGCTCCTCCAGGACGGAAACTACCTAGTGGTCGACCTAGAAGACAAAAAACTACGTAGCGGTGGTCCTGCAGGACGGAAACTACGGTGCGATGGAGATAGAGGACGAAAACTATGTAGCGGTAGACCTGCAGGACGGAAACTACGTAGCTGTCGACCTGGAGGACTCAAACTACATAGCGGTCGACCTAGAGGACTCAAACTACGTAGCGGTCGACCTGGAGGATGGAAACTACGGTGCGGTGGTCCTGGAGGACGGAAACTACGGTGCGGTGGACCTAGAGGACGAGAACTACGTAGCGGTCGACCTGGGGGACGGAAACTACGGTGCGGTGGACCTAGAGGACGAAAACTACGTAGCGGTCGACCTGGGGGACGGAAACTACGTGGTGGTGGACCTAGAGGACAATACCACGTAGCCGTGGTCCTGGTCAATGATACCGAAAGCGTATGTTGTGCGAAGACAACTCCCGGCGACGACGTCGTTAATACTCACTATTACCTGTAACTTAAATGCCATATGGTGAAAGAATTTGTCACTAGATTTAATCATTTATTTTTATTTCACTGAAAATCCACACGCCACGGGCACTGCTAGTTTTATTACTTTTGACCCGGCCCTAACTTGAGCAGCTGTAGGCTCTGTGATTGGTCAACTAAGACCTTCTGTAGCCCGAGAACCATTAGTCCCAGGACTTTTTGGTAAAGGAAAATTAGTCTTAGAATTTCACAAGGAATCCGCCCTTACCAGGTGGTGCGCGCAAAAGGAATCACGCTGTATATAAATTATGAATATTTTAACTGTCAATACCGCGATCGGTCAGCCATTCGACAGCCATTTTGATTTCGTCGTCCCTCTGTGGCTCACTTAGTAACTTCATTATCACATATCGACCGAATGCGGATTCAGATTCATGCCAAAATCAATAGGAGGCGAGATTTCGATGGCTTGTATCCACGTTTCAAAGATCAAGTCGATCCGTTTCACCGTTCGGTCAGAAACGTGAGGACAAGCAAGCGTCTAGCGAAAATCTGATGACCAGGAAGAAGACGAAGAAGAAGAAGATGCTTTTTCATCAACTTTCGTGACCGATATATCAGAAACCAGTGTACCGATTCCGATCAAATTTATACAGCGAAGTCGTGTGGTGGGGGAATATCTGTTCTGTGAATTTGATCGAAAAATATTCACGCGTTTCGAAGTTATGACCTCCTGCTTATAGGTATAAAGAGTTCCCCCGAGAAAATAGAGTCCCGGCTAGCGCTCGCCTGCCTACGGGTACTTGGCGGCGATTCGCTGCCGCGAATCTTGATTTGAACCCTTATCTATAGGTACACAAATCCTTGAGCCGAAAAAAAATTCATTATGCCCCGTTCACACAATAAAACGTACAATGTTACAGTAGAAGTTCCTAATATTTCTATATTTCGGTTATTGCCATTTCAATTTGTGAAAATAAGTAATTCGAGATGCATTCTTCCATCAAGCTACCACACTTAAGTGATTCACGTGAGATGTGTTTGACGTTAACGGCAATGCAGTTCTTGAATCTATAATTTTTGTTGACGGCGCGATATGGCACTCGTGTTCGACAAGCACACGGTGTGTGTGTGTGTGTGTGCGTGTGTGTATATAGGGCATTCCACGCCAATTCGACCTGGGTCTGACCCTCGACCCCGTGGATTTGGTTCGTAATTTTTCGTATGGTTGCTTTATCTTTCGAAAGCACGTTGAATTTTTTCCAGATTTTTATCATCAAATTTCTTCCAATAGAAAAATAAAATTACTCGATGAAGAAATCACATCGAAGGACCTTTTTCAAAAATCTGAAAAAGTTCTCAAGAATCCTGTACTCGATTCCAGAAATTTTGGTGTGTGGCCCAGAGTGGGCCGGCGCTCGGTTCTATTTGTCAGTTGCGATTTCCTGAAAAAAAAACTAAATCAAAAAATGAACGCCAAGGTCAGTGCACTGTGAGCAGTTGCTTGAACGTTGTGATACGTAACTCCAGATTTTTCAGAATTTTCTAAGATTATTTTAACTGCCCATAGTGAACTGACTTTTGCGTCTATTTTTTTTTTTTTCAGAAAATCGCAAATGACAAATAGAAGCGAGCGCCGGCCCACTCTGATCCACAAACCGAAATTTTTGGAATCGAGTGAAGGATCTTTGAGAATTTTTTTCAGATTTGTAAAAAATTTCCTTTCATGTGATCTTTTCCAAAAGTAATTCTATTTTTCTATTCGAACAAATGTGATAAAAAAAATCTAAAAAAAATTCAGTGTGCTTTCGAAAGCTGGAGCAACCATATGAAAAATTACGAACCAAATCCACGGGGTTCGAGGGTCAGACTCAGGTCGAGTTGGCGTGGAATGCCCCATATATACCTTGAAAATATTTTTTTCAAATCACTGCCACGCTCTGAGAAAACATTCTGGTGACTCAGTTCTTTTACAGTTTATTACTGCTATTTTAATACATAGTTCATGATTGTCCCAGATTTTATGTCCTTCGCTGAACAAAAATTTAGTCCATCGAAGAAAAAGTAGTTGTCGTAGGGTACAGGTTGATGCGTTGCATGAAATTTCTCCAAATTTGGAGAAATATTCTGTATGAATGTAATTTAGGGGCAAACTAATAATATTTCATGAATTCAAGTTTTAGACATAGAAATTTGTGATTGTAAAATCATTTTTTCCAAAACGATGGAAAAAATTTCTATTCTATTTCTACAACTTAAATTCATGAAATATCAATGGTTTACCCGTAAATTACATTCATACAGAATATTTCCTTGAAAGTTGAAGAAATTTCATCCAACGCAGCAACCCCAGGACAACCGCTTTTTTCTCGATGGACTGAATTTATGTTCAGCGGAGGACATAAAATCTGGAAAAATCATGAACTATGTATCAAAACAGCACTAATCAACTGTAGAAAAACTCAGTCACTAGAATATTTTCTCAGCACGTAGCAGTGATTTGAAAAAAATTATTTTAAAGGTGTATGTATCCCCTTAACAGGGAAAATAGGTTTAGGACTTTGTTTATCCTAATGATTTGCATGAATTTTTTTGGGAAGAAAGGAATGTATACAGGGTGTTACAACCAACTATGTCACCCCGACGGGTGGTGATAGGGAAGACCTTAACCAACATTTTCGATATAGGAATCTGTGTCCGGAAAGTTGACGTTACCTTGATAAGAGGAATTCAAAGTTTTCGGCGAACGCCTGCAACGCTTGCTCACAGGCACGGCGAAATCGTCGAGGACTTAGAAATAATTCAAGTCTAATTCAACTATTTCTTAACACCATAATCAATCTAACACAGTGTTTCAAATATCACAGGAAATGAGTATTTCCGTCGTTAATTTCAACAAGAAATAATCAAGTATTATCATATCTATTGGTCAAACGAAAAAGAAACTAAAATAACGCTAATTAACCACACGAAAGTTATCAGTGTAGCAAGGGTTTAGAGCGCCCCCCATTCTGCTGGCTGCAAAGTCTGCAGCGACGAAGTATAGACTCCCCCAATCTTTCCATCACTTCGGGATTGTTATCAATAAATACAAATGCAGCTTGGTCCTTTTTTGTTGAAATTAACGACGAAAATACTTATTTTCTGTGATATTTCAAACACTGTGTTAGATTCATTATGTTGTTAATAAATAGTTGAATTAGACTTAGATTATTTCTAAATCCTCGACGATTTCGCCGCGCCTGTGAGCAAGCATTGCAGGGGTTCGTCGCAAACTTTGAATCTCTCTCATCCAGGTAACATCAACTTTCGGAAATGGGTTCCTATACCGAAAACGTTAGTTGAGGTTGCTCCTATCACCAGCCGTCGGGGTGACATAGTTAGTTGTAAAACCCTGTATAATTCATTGAAACTTTGAGAACATTTTATACATATAACCGAATAAATATTGTAATTTTTTTGAAGTATTTCCTCGTAAAATATAGAAGATATCAGCTGCCACCCATCGGAGGTCACCGCATCTGTTCGTGTACATTCTGGAGGCCACAGTTTTCATCCGAAATCAATAGGGCTTCAAATGTACTTTAAGGACATGTCTTTCTGCTGTATGAACCTAACTTTGGAGTAATGCCATTGTTCAATGTATTTTTTTTCATTGCAAAAAAGTTATAAAAAAATGGCAAAAAATTATGCTCCTTGTTTAAACACCTCTAAAATATGCAATTTTCAATTTTTTGTGGGGAAGTTAGGTTTATGTAGAAGAAGGACATGTTCTTGAAGTACATTTGAAACCCTGTTGATTTCAGATGAAAACTCTGGCCTCCAGAATGTACACAAACAGCTACGCCTGATGGTGACCTCCGATGAGTGGCAGCTGATATTTTCCATATTTTCCGAGGAAATACTTCAAAAAAATTACAATATTTATTTGTATACAGCGTGTCCCGGAATTCGCGACGAGGAATTAACAGAGTGAATCGTTATCAAAAACGGGATCGAAATTTCCTTTGCCGTTTTTTCCGGAAAGGTTTATATTTCTCGTTATAATTATTTCAAATCCAGCCAATGACGTGCGGCTTATAAACGGACGTTCGTCGATGTGCCTATTGTCGCCGCGAAACAAAGTGCACACAACCAAGCGGCGAGCACACCGACAAGCGCCCGTTCTTAAATCGCACCTTATTGACTGAAATGGAAATAATTATAGCGAAAAATCTAAGCATTTCCGGAAAAAACGGCTCATGTCAGGAAATTTCGATCCCGTTTTTGATCAAGATTTACCCTGTGAATTCCTCGTCGCGAATTCTGGGACACCCTGTATATGTATAAAATGTTCTCAAAGTTTCAATAATAGTATATTGTGTACCAAGGGCGTAAAGCGGGCTTTTTTAGACCGAGTGTGGAGTTTGCAGTACTAGTCGCAGGCGAGGGTGCACGAGTCGAAGACAAGTACTGCAACCACACGAGGTCAAAAAGCCCGCTTAGCCCTTGGTACACATCATATTTTTTGTAACGCATGTATTGATTTCTGCGGCACTAAGGTGTCCTTTTTTTGACATGGCATCTCACAGCTATGTTACAATTGGATTGCATTTTTTCGACAGGAAAAAGTAAGGTAGTAGGTAACTGGAAAAAGTAAATAATATGATAAAATAAATGTATATGGGGCTGTCCACGTCAGCTCGACACGGCTCCGGACCTCAACATCTCCGATTTGATTTTTAATTTTACATGTTATTACTCTATGTCTGGGGAACCTTCCAAATTATTTTTGGATTTTTCAAATCAACGCTTCCGGAGCTATGATTTTTTTGATCCTTAAAAAAAGGACCTTTTTTAAAATTCTGAAAAAAATCACAAAAATCCTGTTGATGATATAGAACAACCTCCCACTCGCAGAATCGTGGGAAGAATTTTCCTTATATTTTTTTTTCATTTTTCAAAATTTTCATTCCGAAAAAGGCTTCCCTCATGACATTTGAGGGGCCGGAAACAAAAAAGGCGCGTAACTGAGATCGGCTGGCTCAGTGTTGTCCATAGAACCTCAAAATCAACAAATTCAAATCTCGATATTTTCTTATGCGATCGATAGAGTAGGTCATTCTACACATTTTTTGTGCTAGAACTATATGAAATTTTTTTTTCGTTCTCGAGATATGAGAGAAAAGTGCCAATTTTTATGATTAGCAATCGGAATACTTTTTCAGTTCAACTCGCTGCCTTTTTTTTTTCTAATTTGCGCAGTGTTGGCCATTTTTGCGTTTTTGACGCCTGAGCTCGAGTAATAATCAAAATGTGACACATTTCGACCAGAAGGAGGTGGGCGACTAGCGATGGGCCTTAAGCCGCCGAAGGAAAAATGCTGCAGTGAGCAAATAAGTGGTTTTGGATAACGGCTTAGGGAATAAAAGTCAATAAAATATGTGGTATTATTCGAAATATCATTTTATTAATGATGATAATTCTTTGGTAGATTTAAATTTCTATTATACACTTAGATGTTATTTATTTTTCAAAAACCTGTGAGTTTTATACTCTACAGCGCTTGAGTACTCCTTGGTAAAAACAACTCCATTGTCTTGGGGCATGAAGCAATGGAGTTGTTGCGTTTGAGGAATCCGTTTGACGGATTGAAATCGTTCACGCAGTTCGTTCACTGTTGGAGCATATTCGCTGTCACTTACGAATTTTACTGCGATTGACGGAAATGTTGTGGGTTGCGATGCCCAGCGAAACAAAGCTTCGGCCGACGTTATCTGTTGTTCTGGTGGAAGCTGCAAACTAGCTTTTGCAGCTTTTCGCTTAAATGTGCCACCTGTTCCATCGCACGGTCCTTTACCGTGCGCGGTTACAAAAAAATGCCATTCCGCAAGAACCCCAAAATCTTCAAAGTGGTAGTATACATTCGCGAAGTTTTTGTAATTTTTATATTGTTGCGGTGCACCGTCAGTGAAGTAGTATATTTTCCGGAGCTGCGGAATAATACCCTCAAGAAATGCATTTAGGACACGTGAAAACATGTGAACTGCAACTGCGTCGTGATGCATACAATCCGAGACTATCACCAGACTCTTGTGCACGATTTTATTATCCTGTTTGTAATAAATAACTACAGGGTATATTGTCGCCTGAGTGTTGCTATTCCAGTGATAGCCCGGTGCAGCTTCCTGGATGACAAATGCATAATTTTCTGAAAAATCCGTGAGAACTATACATTCGTCGTCGCTCAAGGTAGTTTTCAGAGACTTGAGATAAGCCGATTGTTTTTTAGCGAGAAAATCATGCTTGCACAACAGTTTGGCCTTGTCACACAATGCTCTGGCAAAGTCTTCAACTGGCTGCTCATTGACGTCTTTAAAAACAGTATAAGGTTCAGAGATCCACTGCTTGTATGTAATTGTTCTAACGTCATTATTTGCGAATATTTCAAGCAGCGCGTCGTAGAGCAACTGCAATTGCGGACAAGTCTCGCAGTTTCCAGTAAAACATTTCAATTCGGCGACATCACACGTAACATGTGCAATAATATCTTCACAGGACTTTATAGTAGCGTCCATGTCCTTCGTTAGTTGGGGTAGTTTTGCACCTGTAATCGGTATTGTCCAATAAATAATAGACTAATATTGAATTTCTCAACAGTATCGAGGTATTGAAAGAGATGCCACTTAAGTATACAGTACTACCTCTCTATAAGCGACTGTTAGGGCGGTTAGGGGAATAGGATTCCAAGAAATTCGGCACCGAAGCCTTTCACCACTACTGGAAAATCGCACACGTGTCAGTGCGTCAGTGAGCATCATCAATTGGAGTACCTTACGTACACAGGTAGAGTGGGGCAAGCTATAAAGCTCGCTCAAGCGGAACGAAGGAGAAATTCGCTTGTAACGAGGGAGCTTATATCGAGGTAGTACACCTACTTATAAAATTCCACCCTTTATATTACTTCATAAGTACCTAGAATCATCAGTTTTATATTTTGATGGATGGGACATACGCAGACCGTGTGTGTACCACTAGTTCCTGCTATGACGCACTGCTTGGGTCGCAGCATAGCAAATTTAGAGAACCCTATGATGCAATTCGGCTCTTTTTCTTTAAAAAATTGGTATAATTCCCGCAAATTAGCCATTAGGAGACGTTTCTGAATATGTTCAGCTTGCCGTTGTTCATTCTTTATGACAACACATTCCTTTTTGCCGGGCCTCGTGGAACTCACTTCGTCATCTAAGTAAAAGTCGATAACTTTTTGCACTACCTCTGGACTTATCAGTTTTCCTGCAATTTCACGATCCAAAATTATAAGAAACGAAATAGTCTGACACGCATCAACTTCTCAGTATCATCAATTTGATCAATTTCATTATCCTACCAATACGTCGCTCAGGTATGGAACAGATTCCCTTAGTGATGATCAACTTTTTCGCAATTCGTGCCATATACCGTGTAGCTCCCATTTCGTGAACTATTTGATCTAGGCTCCAACTTTTGGGTAATAATGTGAGAGTCTCTACTTTCTTTGCATAGCATAGTTCAGAATTGAACTTCTGTTTTAGTTGTTCCATCATTTCATGAAAATAACCCGCCGCGGTTTCTTGGGTTTTCAAAGACGATTCAGTCGGAACGCCTAAAGTTTTTTGCAACGAAGTGCACACTTTTTTGGTCTTATTCACAATCCATTCGTGATTTGCTATTCTTTTTGGTGGTATCGGTGAGCAATTCATATACTGCAGAGCTCTATTTACAACGGGTAGGGTTATGCTCGGGCTATTTTGAGATTCAGGACTTCTAGGAGGTGTACATTCTGATGGTGAACTTTGCGTGGTTGTACTTTCCCTATCTCCTACAACTTCATTTTCCTGATCCACATCTCTTTCATCAGCCATTTCACGATGTTCATCATCATATGACTTTTCATTCTCTTCTGAAAAATAAGCTTTCCGCAATTAGACAAAACATTCTAATTTGGGAACAGAATTGATTTCACTTATAATGGAATAATCTAAAGCAAACCATGAATAATCGAAAACTAAATGGTACAATAAAAAATATCGACTTACCTGGTATTCTAGTTTTCTTATTTTGATAATAAATATGTCGACATGTAGCGCAAATGAGCGCTCTATCCGGGTTAAGGTTCGGAAATGATTTTTGTAGCTCGCTTGAAAATAATCTGAGCCCTTGAAATTTCCGGTGATTTATTAAACCGTGAGGGTTGCAACAGCGATCCTTAAATACCGTCGCCTCCATACTTGCCTAATCAGTGTGATGTTGGCGATGCATAAAACAACTCGCGAGGCTCGCGCCTAGGCCTTCAGACTACAGAATCGGAGGCCCCGTAACAGCAGCGGGATACCGGAAATAATTGATCGAATTCCGCCGATTTTTAATTATTCATGGTTTGCTTTAGATTATTCCATTATCAGTGAAATCAATTCTGTTCCTAAATTAGAATGTTTTGTCTAATTGCGGAAAGCTTATTTTTCATAAGAGAATGAAGAGTCATCTGATGATGAACATCGTGAAATGGCTAATGGAAGAGATGTAGATCAGGAAAATGAAGTCATTGAAGATAGGGAATGTACAACCACGCAAAGTACACCATTTTTTATGTCTTAAACATTATTTTTGTCACTCGCTCGAAAATCAATTCCCGTAATGGATTTCGGAAGAGAATTAGTCTACTAGTATTATATTAGTATTATATTAGTATTACATTAGTCTATTATTTATTGGACAATACCGATTACAGGTGCAAAACTACACCAGATAACCAAGGACATGGACGCTAGTATAAAGCCCTGTGACGATATTATTGCACATTATGTTACGTGTGATGTCGCCGAATTGAAAAGTAATAGGTTCTATGGACAACACTGAGCCAGCCGATCTCAGTTACGCGCCTTTTTTGTTTCCAGCCCCTCAAATGTCATGAGGGAAGCCTTTTTCGGAATGAAAATTTTGAAAAATGAAAAAAAAATATAAGGAAAATTCTTCCCACGATTCTGCGAGTGGGAGGTTGTTCTATATCATCAACAGGATTTTTGTGATTTTTTTCAGAATTTTAAAAAAGGTCCTTTTTTTAAGGATCAAAAAAATCATAGCTCCGGAAGCGTTGATTTGAAAAATCCAAAAATAATTTGGAAGGTTCCCCAGACATAGAGTAATAACATGTAAAATTAAAAATCAAATCGGAGATGTTGAGGTCCGGAGCCGTGTCGAGCTGACGTGGACAGCCCCATATATATATATATATATATATACATATATATTAAGCGGTACAAAAAGAATCCTTTTTGTACCGCCGGTACAAAAAGAATCCATTTTGTACCGCCGGTACAAAAAGAATTCATTTTGTACCGCTCTTTTCAAATGGTCAATAAACGGCTACTTTAGGCCCTATTTTTAGGTCGGAAAAACGCAGAAATCGTGCATGTGTTACAAAAATTTTATACAATCCTTTCTTGCCGTAAAAATTCATGCAAATCACTAAAAAGACGTAGTCCCAAACCTATTTCCCCCCTTAAACAGTTTCTTTCCAAACACACAAGCCCTTGAAAATGCCACTATCTCAGATTTATATGGAAATGAATAATATGAAAATAACCGATATACCGTATTGCATATTTCTATTTTGCTTGAAGGTGCCATATCTACTCAGAACTTGCGGTGGACGGGGTGTCAAGGAATTTTTTGTAACGCATGCACGATTTTCGCGTTTTTTTGACCTATTAAGCGGGCGTAAAGTGTTAGTTTTCAGACGAGCGGGCAATAATAAACTGAAAACGCCCGCTGAGTCGAGCAGCGGGCGTTTTTGAGTTTTTGTCGCCCGCTAAATTATTTTGCAATATTTTTTTTTTTTCATTTTTTTTTTTTTTCATTATTTTTATTTATTATTTATTTTTTTTATTTTATTTTTTTCAATAATTACGATAAAATCAATTTAAAAGTCCGTTTTTTTTTTTAGTCGGGGGGCTTCGCCTCCGGACCCCCCATCAGACATGTAGCCCCCTATATTCCGAAATCCGGTACTCTACATAGCCTAACCTCACTTCCTCCCATAGATGCGTACTATACTATTTTTTTCCAAATTTGTTGATGGTTTTTCATATCGCCGAACGTTTCAGTTTTATCTCGATTGATATGGACGCAAAATCGATAAATGTGTCACAAAAAATAGGGTGTGCACCACGGGCGAGGGCATTTTTGCCCTTGGTACACAATATACTATATATTTGATATGATGCGGAAGCTGCTGGCCAATAATATGGCTGTCGAATATAGTGGGCAGGGAAAAAGAGGGCCAAAAAAGAATTTTCCTGTGTAAGTGTGATTTTTGAAATATTTGCTGAGATATGGATGATCCTAACGCAAATTAACATGAAAGTTATCCCTAATTAAACCATCATTCCAAATAATCTACGAATCATAGATCTTTGGGACGTACCTTAGTATCTAATTGAATAGAACCTATATAACTCGAACATAATTCCCACATCATCCACGGGCAATCAGATCTATAATGATTCTTGACAAATTACTAGTCAGGAGAAGGCAGTGAACATTGAAATTGAAGTAGGCTCTATAAATCTGTAATGATAGGCTTTAATCTGAGTAGCTTATCTGTGAACCCAGAGTCGATCGTGCGGTTAACATTGTGACGTGGATTTTTATTGATCCTCGGATCTGGACCGGATAGCCAGCATCCGAGATCAACCCAGTCGACAATTAGCCTGAAAATTAATATTTGGATAAGATGTTGGGCGCCTGGCGGATAACCGCCTATTTAAAAAATCTAAACAAACTATACTGGAGCGTCGGCTAGCTACAGTACCGCGGAGAGGGGTCAGGATTGATTGAAGGATCAGCTAGGCGTAAAGTAACGACTCGAAGTTTTGAATTTAATAACGGAAAAATAGAATTTATTCAATAAACAAAATATGAAAGATATAAATAACAAATCGTGTACCCGGGGGTACTTCCCCGCGGGTATAAAACGGCTACAGGTCGTATACTAAATAAACTACTAGCTTCCACGTAGGAGAGCAATAACAATGAAAAATAAATCAAAAAAGAAGAACTCGGCAAATCAAGTCCTCGTGTAACAATAAATTAGCTAAAACACTAATTACTTCCACGAGGAAAATTCATTTACAAATAATTAACAAACTTACAACTAACGGAAGGACCAAAACAATAAATAGAATAACAAATTCGGGAGGCTCGCGGCCTATCTCAATAATACACTGATGCGAATCGCAGTCCATGACGTCACCAGCCGTTGAAGACGGCTGGTTCGCCTCCGAGAGACGAAACCTCCCGTTTAATAGACTGCTGGAATAAATTATTATTTACAATTTTTACTAAAACTAACTTAACCTAACTCTGCGCCTAACGCAATTAATAAATTAAACAATAACCCGAACAATACGAAATTTGGACTCGAACGCGAAGTAAATAACGGCTCTCGGCTAAACCTCGAGCTTCGTCTCTCCCCGCAGGAGGAAGAGAGAGCGACAGTGACCGACTATCTATCTCTGTCGCACTCAGGTGCGACGAGTATCGAACCGGCTTACTCTAGATCACAAAATAATTTACAAGAATTATCGACTCGAACTCTAACTTAGATGCAGTGGGACACTGGTGACGGCCTACCCTTCGGAGATCGGCTTAATTCGATTCACAAAAATACTAAAGAGCCTCGTGGCTGCACTAAGGCAAGATGGCAGACGGCCGTTGCCGAATTCGAATTATTATGAGTAAGAATGGCTAACGCTTACCGCTTTCCAGCCATCGCACAAAGAGGCCACACTCCATCCTCAGATATTTTTTTAATTTCGTCGCAGGATGGCCTCACTCACTCACTACTTAGAAAACTTTAGTTGGCCCACGGGGCTCGAACGCAAAAGAAATAATCACAGCAAATAATACACGCTTAGTGAAAACCACACAAGTGGTCGTGACGCTAGTCTAACGCAGAGGGACTAGACCGCATGGCGCCGGTACTTAGCGCCCTCATTACTCGGTCGAATATCGATTTTTCGTATCGAGCGCAGGATCCTTAAATATGGCAACCTATAGTCGCAAAGCGCGAAATTTCGAAATTCGCTACGATGATTGTAAATCGGAGGAACACGGGTTGCAGGCTCTTCTTGGTGGCGGGAATCTCTTCCACCACCGATATCCCGCGTTGTAGGGTGCCCTCGGCACTCCCCCGTGCTCTCTCTCTCTCGTTGGTGTTCGTCAAAAGGATCCAAACGCTCGATATGCAGTCTCTTGCGTCCGTCGAGTGGCGTATTGGTCTCAGTTTTGGCCGTCGGATAGGTCTCGGCTCCCCCACATGTTGGAGAAAAGTCGTAAAACAAAACAAAAGAATAAATAATATGCTCTATAGTTTTTAGTCGGTCACGGTCGCCTCTCGGAATTATTGTCAGACCTCGGGGTCACTCTACTCATTTACTCTTTTTCAGTCATTCCGCTAAGGTCGTCCAAGGGGTAAGGAGTCTGTTGTTACAGGCTGACTAATGGTCTACTCTATGATAGAATAACCCAAAGATCTGACCTAAGTCCGATATTAGTATTCTAAAATAAGAGAACTGTCCGGTAGTTCAGTATCAACGTGTACCTCCTTTATGTCCACGTGGACGGGATTTCGGGAGGTTCTAAGGTAAAGGTTAACTATCAGAAACGTGCGAGTGAATCTAGTATATATGTGTTAGTCTTACCTTCTAGTCCAACTCAATGATCTCGACGATTTTGGGCGTAGAGGGTCTTGGGTTGTAGTGAGAGTCAGGTGTCGCGAAGATACGCCTTGTAAAGGTGGTCTCTATGGTGCTAACGATGCACCTAGCACCTTGATAGTCAACGGTATGTTGTACTAGAGTCTGTGGTCGCTCTTCTGAATACTCGTTGAATGGGCCCCCTGGAAGCTCCGCTTCCGCAGGTGGTTGCTCACTTTGAACTAAAGCGTTTCTATCGCGAATTTCACTGTCACTCTGAGTTATTATAGTGTCTTTGCTGTCCTCGTCTTGGAGGGTTACGGATGAGTAATATTCAGAAATATAGCCCGGTAACCACTCCGGAGCTTGACTATGTTTATTTAATTCGTTGATCGATTCAAGGAGTTTATCGTGGCGGGCTTTTGCCTTCGCTATACGAGCGTTAGCTCGCTTCCCTGATCTGCGTTTGAACTTCCTTTTATTCACCACAGCCCCATTCATCTATGAGGAAAGGACTTGTGGTTAAAACGTTGGCTGGATATATAATCGTCGCCCTAACGTTTTGTGTAAGATAGGATAGAATAGGGTTATACAAGCTTGGGACACTCGTTCCCTGGCCTAAGTATAACGTATTTAGAAATCGGAAACAAGCTTGGATTTCTCCTGGCCTAAGCAACCGAAGTCTGAATGTGATGTGATTATATTGGCTGGGATAAACCTCGCCCTGATATAATTGTGTAAGTCTTTATACTGGCTTGGTGACCTAAGTACCTCGCCCTAGTATAAAGTGTGTGTGTTGGTTGAGGGTGTATGTTTGAGTTTGAGTAAGGTGTTGAGAGTTAGGTGGATGAATGGAGTTGTGGTTAATAATTGTCTTACCTTGATTTTTAGGAAAGAGTGAACTTGGTTGATTTCAATTTAGTGTTATTTTATTGTAAATACGATTTGAGTGATTGTAAGTTGACAGTTTTATGATTATTCTATTAAAAGCGCCAAGACCCACTTGCGCGTCTTACTTATAAGAATCAAAAACTGATTTTAAGATTTAAGTGTGAATTTGAAGTTAAGCTGTGCTAATTTAAACACGTTAATTGGGATTTAAATGCGCGGCTTTAACTGCTCGTGAGCTAGGTGTGTGTTTGACTTGAAAAACTCTATTGAGGAAGAGGCATTAGTGGTCTTGGCTTATAAAGGGTAGTTATTATAGGTGGTGGGAGTTTTGTTGCCTTTTGGGTGCATACCAATCCCACAGTATCCCGGCGACCATGATGTCTTAATTGCACGTGGTGTTTACGGGATAAGTTTCGGCAGTTTGTTTGTGAACTGATATCTGGAGTTTAAGTTTCGTCCGGATGCTTTTATTAGTGAGAGTTGATAGCTTGAGTAGATATCAGATATTTGAATAAACAGTTTGGGTAGGTATTGAGTGCTGGTGCAATGAAGTCATCATGGTCCCGGGAATCGGTCTTATTTCTAATATATTAATAGTTAATATATTCTATTTTATAATATTTGATGGAATATATATATATGTATGTATTTATATATATATGTATATGCGTGTATGAATATAAGTATATTAAATGTATTCAGAAGTTTGAGTAGAAGAGTTACTCTCTTTTACTCCTACTTCTGTCGGTAAATCATATCTTAATATTAGTTATCATAAAAGGGTAAAGAAGGAAATTTTTACTGTCGGTCGTCGGTATTTGTGTTGGTGTTGTGGTAAGTCGGTGAGAACGTCACACTGTCCTAACATGCAATGTTACAACATATATTAATCAATTTGTTTGCAGTCACTCTTAGTCTTCATAATTCAGCAGAGTTGTGTTAATAGCCTTCGAAAAATGTCAACTTCAGTTCCCAAAAAGGTTAATAATCTGTGGATAATAGAACAGTGAGGATTTCTCAAGTGACCTAAGATAATCGAAACTTATAAACTTGAATACCAAACGAATTTCATATGAAATTGTTGCTACTTACCTGTGATACTGCGATGCAGTGGATAGAATAATGTCGAGTCCGAGCCACGTGCTTAGCTGCTCTTTCGAAATTCTTCTAGTCGGCGTTGCCTCTTTGTCACACTATTGTTCATCAACCCAACGTGCTCAGCTTTTTGTTTTCTGATTGTTCTTTTTCCGGCACACTCTTGTTCATTAAACATTTGCACTAACATAAGTAATGGTGACACTATCGAAACAATCTCGCGACACATATTATTATATTTTTATAACTTCGTAGGCGCCTCTTTGGAAAGATACCCGGGCCACGCCGAAAGGGAAATGTTGGGGATCGTGGGCCATTTCCTAATCGGCGCTCGTGATCGTGGCGAAGCCAGAAAGAGCCGGAACGCCAAGGCTCAAGCAACCGCACGCCTGGTAGAACTCGGTGCTGGTGACGGTCCTGGGAGCTTCAATGACGACCCTATGTTTATTGCTGACGGCCCTACGCTCTTTGGTGATAGACCTATGCTTTCTGGTCACGGTAGCACGGATGCGCGAGTGTGAACTCACCTATTCGGTGCTTCTGTTTTTTATGGGCTATTGTTTGAGATTCAGTATTCTCAAAGAAAGCGCCACCTACAATTGTCGCTCGGTGCGAACCTGCCCCGCTCACCAGCGACCGATGGAGACTCACCTTGTCGCCGGCTTCTCCGGCAGCCATTACTGCTCTTAGTTTTTTTCTAAGTGGACACGTGTTGCTCACGCAAAACCTCAATCAGTAATATCGCGACAATGAAACTCTAATCAGACTGCTCATGTGATTCATACAATCATTAGATCCGCATCAGTGTGAGCAACCATACTACAATTATAGTAGGTATACTATAATTACACTCTCTTTTACTACATACCATAATGCCTTTACTATAATGCTTAAATCTACTATAATTCTTTGAATCATGTATTAAATACTAATATAATAGCAAATAACTTTTTCAAATTTTTCTTTCAATTTGTATTTTGGCGCAAAAATTATCCACTGTTGATATAGCAGGATACATTTCAATTCAGCGCTCGTAGTGTACAATGTATCAATCACGTCGGGGGGACAACTAAAGAAAAATATAACCTCGATTGTGAACTATATGCTCAACATTCTGTGTTCATGTGAATTATTCGAATTATTTGAATATTAAGTTTATTTTGATACGCTTTGGGTCAGTATTAGATTAATTTAGATTAATAAATTCTAATAATATCTGAAGATTATCTTATTACATAGAGTTCAGCTATACTAATCAGGATAGGAAGAGTGAGTGAGAGGGTGAATAATTAAAACACACAATTTCGCGAGAGAAAAAAAGATGCTTGCTTCGGCATAAAAACCCTCACGATTCAGAGGGAAAAGCCGAAGCAAGTCAATATTTATTGAGGAAAATAAGTAAATGAACGGATATAAATGAACAAACAACAAACAAATTAAAATTACAGAAAAACAAGCCGCTGGTGCGTTTCTTAAACCTAAAATTGAATGATCATTCAAATATGTAAAACTATCTTACCAAGTACAAATACAATACAAACGCCGCAACTTCCACGCTCACGTGGAAGCGGGGTAACGGGGAGCGTCCAGGTGGCCCACGGCCGTGCAGACAGCGGTCCCGACGTCTCGGGGATCCACGCTGCCGTGCTCGGGCAACAGGGATGTTGCCGCGATAACGCTCGCCCCCAGAACGGGCACCTTGGATCACCGCAGGATGGACCGCGTTCACACAAACACTTAAAATAAAACTCGACTAAACTACGCGGAACGAACTAAATAAAGTACCTGCGCGAGTACAAAGAAAGAAACGGAGATTAAAATCGACACACGATCACAAGAGAACTTGATATGCTTTCCTACCTATTCGAGCGCTCGATCCTAACTGACTAACTCTATACCCCCACACTAATGAAACGTATTCTCAAAGCGCGGCGCGCGCACCCGGCAGACCCAGTCCTTGTTTAATACCGCCACACTGCGGCCGAGAACTTCAACGTCGCTGGGCCCGAGCGGCCCGCGAGATTCGAATGCGAACAATATCAGTCAAATATAAAAAAACATACGTTCTTGCTGATATGAATAATCTACACTCATAAAAACAATTAAAAGTCAGACAAAGAATTCATTTGTTATTGTTGACTTTACACAAGTCGTTATCACGATATCGGGGCACAACGGCAAATTGATCAACGTGAATACCTGTTTTTAGTCGCTTGGTGCTTGACAGTATTTCACCAATTAAAAGGCAGTCTTATTTACGTCATAAGTTTGTAAAAAAAAGTAATTGTACACGTGGGAAAAAATATGTATTTCAATTAGTATATTTCAAAACACATCGTTTAC
Organism: Tenthredo notha; assembly: GCA_914767705.2. Lineage (NCBI taxonomy): Eukaryota > Metazoa > Arthropoda > Insecta > Hymenoptera > Tenthredinidae > Tenthredo > Tenthredo notha. The sequence goes on along the minus strand of OU611907.1, from coordinate 606,573 downwards.
ACTTTATGCATTTTTAAAAAATAATAATTAAAATTAAAATGTTTTGATCACTGTCTGTTTTTTTGGATCGGGAAGGCTTGTACGATATTCCGAGACTATCTGAAGAATATACTGCTTTTGATCTTTTGCTCTTGTCCACGGGCCTGGTGAAGTTTTGTAACAAAATGTACGCGTAGTTGTACCCATGAACAACAGATTTATGGGAAAAAAGAATTTTTTGCGTGCTCGGGGACAACTCAAAAACATAATGACTAAAGTAGTCTGAAAATCCCATGTTATTCAAATGAGAAACAAAACGAGCTTAGAGGCACGTTTTCTAATTGGACTACAGCGCTCCGTTTTTGCACACATTTTATTTTATTTATTTCGAACGTGTCTAGGGGGCGCACTTGTCGAAATTCGTCAACACCCCAAATAAGGACCACCCTAATACGGGCCTTCGTACAGGTCAAAGAATTTGTGAATCTGCTTTTGGGATTTGTTAGACAAGTGCGGTACACGTTGTAAAACAAGGTCGTTGGTTTTTAGGATGATCTTGCTTACTGTTTTTTGCTGTTTACTGCGGTTGTTAAATGCTCTGTACAGACGGTCATTTGCAATTTGGATTTGGACGTCTCGCGCCGTCTTTTCCCCGTGAAGTCGTGGAAATATTTTAAAGATTTCTTCATGTGGCTGTTTGTTAAAGTGCAATTGTACGGGAGCGAATCCAGTGCTTTGGTGTATGGTGAAGTTCAAACAAATTTGAACCTTTGGCAATATTTTGAACCAGGACGTATGTCGGCTCGAACAATACGTTCGGAACAGTCTACCTAACTCTCGCATGGTGCGTTCCACCGGGTTCGACTGTGGATGTCGGATGGAGGAAAAAAGAGCCTTAATACCATGCAATTCTAATCGGCGCTTCCAGACGGGAGAGGTGAATTGGGTCCCATGGTCAGAAAGCATGCGACAAGGCTTCCCTACCTTCTCGAAATAATCGGTTTCTAAACGTTTTAAACAAATCGCTGTCGTAGCGCGCTTGATTGCATACAGTGTTACGTATTTACTAAAGGTGTCCTGCAAAACGAAGATATATTGGACTCCCCCGGTAGACTTGGGTAACGGTCCAAAGAAGTCGACAGAGACCAATTCGTTTGGCTTAGTGGCTTTTACCATCTCGTAAGAACCTTCCATCTTATAATTTAAATACTTTGTGCGCTGGCAGGTATCGCAACATTTTGTGAAGCGTTTTATGTCTCTACGCAACCGAGGCCAATAGAAATAAAGCGCAAGATAACCGAGCAGTTTATTGTTGCCGATGTGGCCGAATTCTTCATGAGCTGTTTTCGTGAGGGATAGGGGTAATGATTCTGGTACGAGTAGACGCCAATAATTGATTCGCTTTGAACGTACGTAGACGACATCCTGTTCATCTAGGAACTCGAGATCTTTATAGTCGGAAGTAATGAATTGCTGCAGTTTAGGGTCTTTTTCTTTGCGATGCTTTAAAATTATTGAGTTCATCGGTCAATTCGCTTTGCGCTTCCAATCGCGCTACTAAGCTGATAGAATTAACTGAGCGTTCGGTCGGCTGCTTGGAGAGACGTAATTGTTTGACGCAATTCCAAAGGACGTAATTTTCGCAATTTGCTATAAGGTTTTCGAAATTTCGACTCAAAAAATCAGCGACCTGATTGTCTATGCCACGGCAATGTTTTATTGTGTGGTTGTAATCTTGCAAGAACAAGGACCAGCGCGTCAGTCTGGGTCCCTGAAATGCTGTTGTCTGCAAAAATGTAAGCGCTTTGTGGTCCGTAACGATCTCGAATTGATTGCCGATCAGGTACATACGGAACTTTAGGACGGAGTAAACGATGGCGAGGAGTTCCTTTTCCGTAGTGTGATAATTTCGTTCACATGGTGACAATACGCGGCTTGCCAAGGAAATGATCCGCGGGTGCTCGTCCACTTGATACAAGATACCAGTAATACCGATATCGCTCGCATCCGTCTGTAACCGAAAGGGTAGTCGCGGGTTGTAGTGACTCAGGACAACGCACTGTAACAGGTTCGTTTTCAAATTCTCAAATGCTACTGTATGCTCGTGAGTCCAGTTCCGTGTTGAACGATCTTGGAGTAGATTACGAAATGGCTCTACAAAGTTAGCGTGACGGATACTAAATCTTCTATGGTACCCACACACTCCTAAAAATCCTTGGAGTTGTTTTTTGTCAACTGGTGTGGGGAAATCCCGAATTTTTTCTAAATGTTTAGGGTCTGCGTGGACACCATTGAAGATAGAATAAAGCCGAAGAAAGGCACATTTTTTCTAAAAAAATGAGACTTCTCCAAGCTCAGCTTTAAATTAACCTCACGTAGCTTTGTGAACAATTTTCGTAAATGCGCACAATGTTGGTCAAAAGTGCTCGACGCGATGAGAAAGTCATCGACGTATAATGTTACCATTTCTGATACCTCGGTTCCGAGTGCCAGCTTAACTGCACGAATAAAGCTGCTGCCTGCAGTTTTAATGCCGTATGGGATAACTTTGAAGTGATATAATGTACCCTCATGTAAGAACGCCGTGTATTCGCGTGATTGTTCTTCGAGGGGTACCTGCCAATAGCCTCTAACCAGATCGCTAGTCGATAGAAATTGGGCACCTTCGAATTTTTGTAAGAGCTCCTCGATATGTTGAGTTGACTCGTTGTCCGACACCATGACCTGATTTAGGAATCGCGCGTCTAGGCACACCCGTACGCTTCCATTCTTCTTATTGACAATTCTGAGGGGGTTACAGTACGGACTGCAAGATCGTTCGATGATCCCGAGATCTAACATATTCTTAATTTCTTGATTTACGGGTTCGCGTGATTTAATGGGAATCGGGTAGGACCTCCTAATAAATAGCTTGTCGGATGTTATTCGAATTTGGTGATGGTACACATCGATTAACCCGGGCTTGTCGCTAAACACATCCTGGTATTCTTCCAGTAAACGAACGATGTGGCTCTTTTGGTTCGAATTTAATTGTTCAATGTCGGCGATCGAGCTACTGACTGCCTGGGAGAATGAGGTTTTCTTAGAATCTTGATCGATGTTTTCCACATCCTGATTAACCGCGCGGACGACACCTCTAATCGGCGCATCCCCCATTCCTTGACTGCATCTTGCGAGATTGTATTTATCTAGATTACGACTTTTGACTAGTTCGAGATTGCTAATGCCTGGGTCATTTACTGATTTCTGAATTTTACGTAGGTGATCGGAATTTGCCTCTTTATGTCTTCGGAATATTACGATATCTTTTGGCAACTTTTCCCTAAACAAATAAACGTCCTCATGGTCCACGTCGATGACGACCTGCTGTTTCTTTAACCAATCCATTCCGACCAATATGTCATTGGACAGTTTAGGGATTACTAAGTAAACGTGCTCAATTTCGCGGTTATTGATTCGACATTCAACAAAAACTTGTTTACGGATTGCAGTTCTCTTTTCACCTACCGCGACTCGAATCGCGAGATTACAGGTCGGTAGTTCCGTTGCGAGTTTGTTTTCAGTCAGCCATTGATACAGATTTTCCGAAATACCGGTCACATCGCTACCCGAATCTAACAAGACATTGATAGTCCTTTCGCCAATCGTGGCCTGAACGCGTGGGCTTACTAATCGGCTCCCATCACCAGATTCTTCGCCCTTTTCTACATCCCAGCAGAGGTCTTCCACAAAGTCGGATTGTTCTAATGTGCGCACGATCCCTTCATCGCCAGGATAGTCGCGGATTTCAGCCTCGTTATCTAGTTCGTGATCGACGCTCGCATTTACAGGGTGTTCGTCACCAGGTGTACTCTCGATCGCATTTACCGTATTTTGTTGTCTTCCGTTATTATCACGGTTATTATAAGGCTGGTATCTTGGAAAATTGGTTCGTTCATTACCCCTAAATCGATTTGAATAGCTACCCCATCTGGCTGTGTTTTGTCTATTATTGCTACCGTAATGATTTGACGAAAACCTGCGGAACTAGCATCAATGGTTTGTGGGTCACGATTTCGGAATGAAAAAGAAGTGTGAAAAATAAAAAAAATAATGAAAATCATAAATATCTTTTCGGTTTCGAAATGCATTTTTTTCTGCAACTATTCTTTTTCAATAGGATAAGTTTATATTTTTTATGCGATCAACTGATCTCGAATACTCAACGGTAAATGTACGGAATAACTACGTAGAATGTCAACTGAAAGCTCTGTTATTAAGACATTTGCAATAGTTCTAAGATTATGAGTTTATTCTACGATTTCGGGTGAAAAGTTGTCTTCTTAACGTTTGATCTAGGTAGTTTGAAAATGATGAATAGTATTTTGAGTAGATTGTTTTTGATAGTTTGTTGGTCATGATTCTATACAATTTTGATGAGACAGGAAAAAACGAGTAACACGGGATGAACGCGTGCGATATCACACTCAACAAACAGATTACACATTTTCCACCTGAAAATATATAATAAAGAATCATTAGCGTATGTTATAACGTATAGCCGGATATGACATATTAATAAAATACAACGTAATTTAATTTTTTGAGATTTGAAAGAAGAATATTTGACATGACTTTTATACTTGATACAATTAGAAAAACAACAGAAGTGGATATTTCATTTCTACCATCGCGAGCCATAGCTAGAACGCTGTCGTCCGCTTCCACGTGTTAGTTATACTTTATAACTAAAGGCGGGATGGGTCTTGATTAAAATTTACCAGTACTTAAGGCGATTGCCAAATATAGTTTTATTTAATACAGTGTGAACGTGTAGGCAATTAGAAGAAGAGTGAAGATCCGAATATATGCAACTCAGATCAAGTTGCTAGCCTTAAGACAGCAGGGTGCTGACTCAGGGTAATTTGGCATAGGCGTATAGAACGTCGTTAAAGTGTCTCAAAGGCATGAGCGCAAAAGGCAAGGTGTTTAATCTTGAACTACTCTCCACTGAAGTTCCCAGAAGCTATAGATTAATAAGAATATGAAATGGAGAATTATTGGTATCGCGATGTTTTGTCTTCGGAAGAAGGCGAAACATCCCGATCTCGTCTATAAATTTAGTTTATTGAATTTAGTTTATTGAAGTTAAAATTTGCATGAGTTTGATTATAACACACGCTTCGAGAGACGCGGGCAAAAGTACACAATTCCACCTCACGAATGTAAGATGGACGCGTGCTCTCGGCTGCACATTGTGCAAGCATACGACAACATCCGAACCAGGTTGATTTTTAATTATGAGTTTTCTTGGTCCATCGCGGACATATTTTACTGCCAACATCAACACAAAAAAATTTACTAATAAAATACGGATATTTTATTTGGACTATCGTGAGTTACAGTTAGAACACTGTCGTCCACTTCCACGCTTCGAAAAAACGCGGGCAAAAGCACACAATTCCACCTCATGGATGTAAGATGGACGCGTGCTCTCGGCTGTTCATTGTGCAAGCATACGACAACATCCGAACCAGGTTCATCGATTAAGAGTTATCACCCTCATTCACAATCGCTCATCGTTCGTATGTTGTACTATAAGAAATATTGATGCAATAATAATAATAATCAGAGGATGCGACCACAAATATTCGTGTACAAGATTTTGTAACATTTATGCAAGCCATCAACTTACTTGACAGAAATCTGAATCATGCTATCATTCAGAAGCGTTTTCAGATGAATTGTGAGATAAATTATGAAATAAATTGTGAAATAACATTTTATAACATACACTATAGTAACATTATGGAAGATGCAGAATAGATTCACTATATTATGTCGAAACTTTTTATTTCACGTTGGAAAAAGTCAATAAAGTGCAAGTGAACATAGAAAATCCAAGCTCATTTTTAGTATATTCTGATAATTATATTATTGGTGTTTTGAAAATACTGGGACTATAACTATTTCTCAATAGTTTACCAGATAAAAAATGATATTTAATATTCAAAATAATCCAAACTACAACTTGAATTCTGAAATTACGTATACGCCGTGGATATGCTTGAAAATAGCTTGTAAGCCCAGAGCTAACAACCACTGACACCGAAAGTTGATTTATGCAGGATCTATAAACCAGTATTCTGATAATGCACCGGATGTTTAGATTATCAGGAAGTATTTTTTTTTTAACTTTGCAAAAATAAATTACTTATTTCGACGTTCTCAATATTGAAGTAGAGTCATGTAGGTTTGCCATTTTCTAATTGAATTATACTTTTAAACGTTGTAACCGTTCATGTTGGAGCTATGCAAGGAACGATGTTGTAAATCTATTTTGCATCTTCAACCAATATATAATGTTACCTTTTACATCCTTTTTCTTAACCCGCCTTTTACCACCGTACGGTCGGACTTGACGCTCGCCAATCTGCGATTTCATCTGCCGCCTCCTTTTTTTACGCAAGTTTTTTTTCCTGCTCGCCGATACTGTAAAATATTATCAATCCTATAATTACTGCAAATACTGACTTCTTTATTCTATTGTAGTTATTATTTTACTTTTCAAATTTGGCCCGTGCCCTGCTGCATCTGGTCCTCCTACGTTACAAAATGAAAATTTAGTGAATTTATTATATTATATTTATTATATTATTAAATTATATTTCTCAAAGAATGATCACCGAAAATTTGTGAAATTATACAATAATAATTCAGTTATGCAATTGACATTTGCAAAGCGCATGTAATATACTGCAAGTATACACCTGCTTCTTCGGTCGGATCATGAGGCTCAACGGTAGCTACTGGTAAACTTTCCTCGGTTCTTTCTTGGTTATTGAGGTTAGTTAAGTCAGGTAACAAGCTTGTTGGATCATCGGAGTCATTCTGCACATTTGAATCAGCTGAATCTGCTGCTTCGTGTGAATCTTCATCTTCACTATACACTTCTTCAACTGATTTGTTTACCGTTGTGGCAACAATTTTTTGTACATTCAAAGTCTCACATTTTGATTCGTCGGTTTGAATTCCTAAAGACGTGATCAGTGAAATTGCATTACGCTTCGCTCTCTCTATAATCATTTCTATTTCCGAATTTTTTGTACAACAAGGAGAGAAGTTGCTAATTAATGGACGGTCGGTCCGGCCATAGGTTGCTTTCGCGCGCGGGAAACAAAAGCCTTGGAATGAATCATCTAAAGCATCTGAGGATATATCCGCCTGCAACTGGATACGTTGAAGTCGGTGCATAGTGTCTAAAAGACTACAATTCACAATCGTAGAATATGTCGAGCTCATGGACCTTAGAGACCGAAAGAAACTTTCACACTGTTGGCTACCCCATAGCCAGGGTAAAAAAAAATTGACCGAATTTTCGTTAATCATCTGAGTCATAGCATTGAGTAAGCTTTGAGCATTAAGTTCTATGCATATGTACGAATTCAATGTTAGAAAATTATCTTTCACAGTGTAACCCTGTGTTTCTATAATCCATGTCCTCCACAATCGCAAGAAAAATACTGAAAACCAAATATTATACAATCGCTCTGATGAAGTCAAAGTTTTATCTAAATATGCGGATAACGTCAGCCTTATGAGATTGAGATAGGATACTGTAGCCTCACTTCCAGGGACGTGATTTTTCAGTAATGTACATACTTTTGGATCACTTATTTTCAACACAGAAGGAAAATTCATTTTATCTTTAGGAGATAAATCCTTCAGATTTAAGCAATGCTTATCTTTAGAGACCGAATTCATGAGGATTTTCAGATGCGTCATGGAAATCACGAAATTTCCTATGGGCAATACTATCGATGCTTTTAGTAGTCTTGATCTGAGTTTTGTACCAATGTGTACGGTGTCCTGGGTAAATAATGTTTTTGCTAAACTGCTTTCGGCTCGATTTTCATTCTGGATCTGAACTCCTAAGTTAGCTTCTAATCTCATTGCTCTAAGCAAACAGGGATCTCCATCGCAAGAGATACCTAACACTGTAATTCCCTCTTTGTTCAACTCACCTGTTATGTATTCCCATCGTTTTATTACGTCACTCGCTGTAAATTTATTATCCATACCGTACATGCATAAACAGAAGCTTGGCGAACCATCTTCTAAAGGCTGCGCCATTACGACGTAAACTAAGCTCGCGCATTTTCCGTCTTTAAAATGTTTCTGAATTGTCTTCGCGGATGTCGCGATAAATGCACCTTGAGTCGGCATACAGTTCTTATCGAGGGGTAAAACGAAACCCACTAATTGATTAGATTGCGGATCATATTGAATACGACCGGTAATGCGGGTCGCATCTTCGCTTAACCATACTGCAAATGGAAGATTTCTTTTTAACAGATAAGATTTAAGTTGACTGGACCGACATTCGCCTTCTAATACGACACATCCGGTTTTACTAATCGTACGGCTAATAGTACTGAGTGAGGGAAGAGGTGAGTAGTTAGCGCATAACGTTTCATAAAGCATCCTACCACCGATTGTGAAAAGATATGTAGCGAACAATTTAATTGTTTCGTCATACCGAATTCCTTGCTTTTTCTTGTCACACTTATCAGCGGCTATGGTCATGAGATATGTTGGAAAATTGCTCTGTTGAATTTTACCTTGAACGCAATACTCTGTTGAACGCAAATCTGTTTGCAAAGCTGGCCTCGATCTTATAAAAGTTTGTATTGAGGATTGCAGCATGTTTTCAAGATTTTTATTCTTGTTTATCAATATTTGAATTCGATTGATAAGTGTAAAGTAATTTGTGATTCTCGTCTGGCTGGAAGTGATAGATGTTAACCTTTTTCGGATTCGACGTGATGAACGGGATCTATTTTCATTATGATGAGTTGTGAATGGCTACTACAACCGGCTAAAAAAATAAAATATAAAAATATAAATAAAATATAAATGTATAATATAAAATATATATACCATGAATTTCTCTAACGATGGAACGATCCGTGCGGTTTCAGGCAGACAATTGAAGATACATCCCATGTTATTTCAATGCAGTGTGTCTTCAATTGCCTACCCCCAGGCGCACGAATCGTTCCATCGTTAGAGAAACTCGCAGTATATATTATATATAATATAAATATATTTTCATCGAAACAGTTTGTCCGAGAACTGTTCCGACCAACTATTCCCCCGTCATCTCATCAGTGTTCATAAACGGATTTATCAACTTACAACTAGAAGATTCGTTAGCGGACCAAGTATTCATCAGCAAGTTTGGTGACGTATGTTCGGCACTCGGTTCGGCAACGTTTATTGTGTTTTGGTCATCCTGCAAATCGAGACTGCTGTGGGTGGAAGTTATCTCTTCATAAATAATCGGCGTGAACTGATTTGAGGACGAAGCCGCTTTGGCAAGATTGTTATCGACTGTTGAGGCATCTGCAGCTTCCTCAACATCTTCTGTTGGTATTATTCCCTTGGTCACACCCGTGCTGTCTCGAGAAACTTGCTTATTGTCGATGGTGATAACCCAGTCTTCAATCGAAGGCGAAGATTTGAGCGCTGGAGCCATTGGCACCTTCTGGTTCTTTTTCGTTGACCTCATTTGGGCAGAATGGTCAGTCTTTTTTAGGGCAGGTGGTGGATTTTCCGATACCTTGAAATGACTGTGTATATGTCTTTTGACGTTGGAAACCACCCATCGGCTTTCTTTATCTCCTACAACTCCACATTTCCTCAATTTTACAACCAATTTGCAGAGAGGGCACTTGACGTTGGCTGAATAAGTGAATTCCTGCGGAAGATTTTCTCCATCATAGTCTTTTACGACTGACATAGTGATATCTAAGTTACTGGAGATGTGAAGACGCCTACCAAGCTCGGGATCATTCGATAGACTTTTTTTTATAAGCGTAATCAACTACGTCGTTTCGCCTGCTACGTCGATCTTCAAGGATTCTGTACTTTTCGGAGGTTGCAAATTATGTTGTTTCTTAGCTGTACTTGATGCATGGAACTTCGAAGACTTTTTTTTCGGTACATTGGATTCGTTGGATTGCTCAAGAATATTAAGCGGCAGGGCCGACGGGGCTGGATCCAATAATTGAAAATAATTTTTCGGCTTATCCTTGACGTATGTGATCAACTCTTTCAACAAATGTTTGTCGCTAATCAAAAACTTGAATTTCTGAGGACATTTGTAAAAATGCCCATAATACTGTTTTTTGTCTTCTTGCTCGTCTATTAGATCTGGCATAATATCTTTGGCGAAACATTCCAATTCACTCAAAAGGTCGTCATTCAGGTTCCGAAAAGACAACGGATTGTCCAGGGTGTTGAAACGCATAATATTTTTTATGTACAGCGGAACGAAAACGCCAAGATCACGTTCCAACTTGTTCCAAAAATGTTGCACCATTTTGATCTCCATGGAGATGGGTGTTACACGAGGTGTCACACTTGATGTTGTTGCTTCTCCTGTTATTTTGCACTGGCACTTCCTGCACCCCAAATGTAGATCGTCTTGGTGTTTGTTTTTCATGGAAGTGTCAGTCGGTTCCAGAATCTATAGACATGAACCAAACATCCAATATAATTATGAGTGACACGTACAAAATTACTTCGATAATTGTTTGCACTGCGATAAGCGCGATGCTAGCTTTAAAAAATTGAAACTATCACTAAACAACCAATTGATGAATTATTTATACGGAAAACTTGATGACAAAAGAGCAAAAGCGTGTCATCGAAACGTAAACGGCAGTGCCGCACGTTCAAGTTTAATCAATGTCTTGCCTAACATTGTTGCATATGCCGTAAAAACCCACAATTCAACAATTTATTCCTATACTGGCTAGAACGGGCTAGAATGTTGCAAATGCCGAGGTGAGCGGACACAAAAATTTCGCGTTTTCGGCAGGTGAGAGAGAGAGGAGTATCAGCCTTAGCACTATCTATAGCTTCACAGCTTTAACGCGGTTTCAATAATAAATTATAATAATAATAATAAAATGAAACGTACTAATTGATTGACAAACATTGATAATGCGAGTCCAGAAGGTCCTATCCATTCGGCTGTATTACATTATTACAACAGAAATATAATCTAAATTGTTTTCTGTACTTACCGTCTTATAAAAAATTCTTTCGTGATAGATCCCGTCGTTTCTATCATCATTCCTAATCTTCTTGTTTTCTTTACTATTCTCCTCCATTTCTGTATCACTTTCTTCTTGACTGTCTCTCTTTCGCGTCGTGGGTAGCATCACGTTCTAATGAACCACTCAACTTACTGATTAGCGCGGCGTTTGACAACTAATTATTGTTTCAATCCAAGATGGTGATCAATATGCGAAAATGGTGAAGATAATTAATGAAGCCCGGTGGCACGTGCAGTGCGTACGTCTTCCCGGGTGATAATGCTAGAATCTCGCAGAGAACTTGTGCTATTTGCGAGGCTGTTTGTCTACTATACTCAAGCGATTTCAATGTGATTTCGATTGGTCCCACCACGATTTCACGGGGATTTTGCAGTCATTTTGAGCAGTTTCAGGGATTTCGAGCAATCACGAGTGATTTCGAGCGAATTCAGTGATTCTGAGCAATCACGGGTGATTTCAAGCGATTTCACGAATTCAGGCGATTTCAACGAAATCAAGGGATTCCGCAGAATATATTATGCGATTTCTTATGAATTCGCCTGATTTCCAATGATTTCGTGTGCGAACGAAAAAAATTTTGGATCGATTTCGGCAGAGGGTGTACCAGTGATTTCACAAGTAAATTACCTAGCTTAGCATGAGTGCGTAGATAGCGCAGCAAGATTGAAAATCGATGTTGATTTTTCATGGTAATCACCTTACATCGCAATGTAGCTTTCCATAGTGACCATGTGATGGCCATGAGCCATCATCGATTTGACCTTGAAAATAAAATTTGCGGGTATTTTGAAGGTCATATTCGTTTTCAGCGCGTCAAAATACATAAGTATACCAAATTTGAAATCAATCGGAGGTATGGGCTAAACGGAAGTACACCCTAATATTCTTCTAGTTCTTCTAGCGATAGTATTCCCATGCGTTCTGGTTCATCTCGGGCGTTTGTTTCACCATACGTATTGCTGTATGTACGACCGCGGTAATTTTGCCCTGACGTTTGAAACGAATGATGCTCGGGTAGATCGATGCTTCTATCTTGATGGTTGAGTTTGGGTGCAGAATTATCAGTTTCATGATGATTTTTGTGTATTTTATACCGAGTGTTCGGAAGGTTATCAGCCTCCAACACCAATCGCATCTCATACTCGGATACCGTCGCAAATATTTTCGATTTAACTTCCACTTGCATACGTGGTGGAAATTTGTTTATCGTTTCAGCAATCGACATGAAGAATGTTTTATTGGGGTTACAGGTCTCACTTTTTTCCTCACGTCTTTCAATAAATGTTTTTCTAAAACATCTGCCAACTCTGCTGAATGTTCTCCTACCGGGTGTTTAGTTTTATTTTTTTGATGACAAAAAGCAGTAGAGTCTGTCGGTAATGAACTTGCTGACGGCGGTGGCCCGCCATGTATATCTCGCTCGGTCGTACTTCGAGTCGCACGAGATAAATCACCTGGCAGTGGTGAACCACTATCTGCAACACGAATATAGTATATTATAATACGTTATATTTTACATTTATTATTGGCTTCAGGTTTTTCAATATTGTATACTTACTCATTGAACCATCATCCACGTTAACTTCGTTTTCATCGACTGTTTTCTGAGACGTCGGTGTGCTGCTACTGTTCGAAATATTCGACAGGGTGTCTCTTTCTATCATGTGATTTGCAATGAAAGACATCTGCGCTTCGAACTTCCATGGTTTACACTTAGACGCCGATTGTCCGCTTTTGGTTTCTCTCTTCGTCAATGCTCTTCGGTAGCCATCGCGTAGCTTCTGCCACTCGTCTTTACAGTCTTTTACTGAATCAAACATATCTCGATAAATACATGTAATTCGAAAATTGTAATGCAGACATTTACGTGATGTAATATATTTGTGAACGTCAAAAGTGATTTCAGTTTTTGTGTATTTTTTTATTGAATTGATTTCTAAAGTGTTATTTGAAATTCGGATAGAGAAATATCCAATGTCTTTACGATTGGTCCTTGATTAATTGATACGATTATGGTTTTGGTTTCAGATTCCTATCGACAGGAGATTCGTTTGTGACAATCGCTTTAGCTTTCCGTATGGGACAAACCACAGTTCGTTATATTGTTCATGAAATATGTGAGGCGATTTGGATACGACTATCTCCAAGAGTGTTACCTGAACCAACTGCCGAAACATGGAGTTCTATCGAAAAAACATTTTCTGAACGTTGGTATTTCCCTAATTGTATCGGTGCGCTAGACGGCAAGCACATCGTTATTGAAGCACCAAGAAAGACTGGGTCGTTGTATTTTAACTACAAAAAGACGTTCAGTATAGTACTCATGGCACTCGTAGACGCAGATTATGGATTCATCGCCGTAGATGTAGGCGCTTACGGTAAAAGTAGCGACAGTGGCATTTTTTCTAAGAGTGCCCTTGGTAAGGCTTTGAACGAAGATAGATTAAATATACCAGCTGATAAGCCTCCACCAGGTACTGACAAGCCAGTACCGCACGTGATTGTTGGAGATGAAGCCTTTCCACTACAAAGAAACATTATGCGGCCTTTTCCGGGTTCACAATCGGATGATGACGAATCCAAAAAAATATTCAATTATAGATTATCCCGTGCAAGGAGCATTTCTGAAAACGCGTTCGAAATTTTGACACAGAAATTCAGAATCTTCCAGCGAAGAATCAAAATGAATCCGCAACAGGCAGATAATGTTGTGTTAGCAGCCTGTTGTCTGCACAACTTTATGTTAACGAGAAATGATAGTGTTCGTACGTTGGCCAATACGAATGGCAATTCAAGTGACGCGTTGCATAAAATCCATGATATTTCGAATATCGCGTGCAATACAGCTATTGAAGCTGTATCTGTTAGGGAAACATTCAGAAAATATTTTTCTTCACTAGTTGGGTCAGTATCTTGGCAAACGAAAATGGTGAGGAGAGGTAGAAGAAATGTTTGAAAAATGTCGAAAAATGTTCAGACAAATTTATAATAACATTATTGATAATACATTTTTTTAATAAATACTTAGTATTTATAGGTCAACGTCAATTCGCTTAATCCAGGTATCGGCGTTACCATCTCCGATCCGATTAGTGATTGTTTATGTCTCCCTCGAACTCAAACACTTTGCTGAATTAAAATTTGATGATGCGATATGATATGAAAAAGATATTTTCGAAGGAATATTTTTAAAATGATATTTTAAACGAATATTTTGAAAATAGCAATTCAGTAAAATCATAGTGAAATCATTGAATAAAATAAATTATATCAATTCCGTGAGAACAGTCCTGCACTTTATAAGTTACGTTCAAATATTTTTATTTTAAGTTTCAAAATTATTTTATTTTGTCTTGCCTCTTTTTTAAAATCAACCTACGGGATGATAAGTTTTATCTGAAAAACGCTCCAACTGCTTCTGACAATCCACAATTACGAAAATATTTTTTTAATAAAAAAAATGTATTAAAAAAAAGTTGTTATTAATTGATAACCGCACCTGTCGTATTGATCAAATGATTAAATGAGTTCAAGCGGTTTTCTTTATTCACAATTTTCAATTATGTAAATTTGAAAAAAAAAATTTAACAAGTTTTTTCGAATAAAAAAATAGAAGACGTTTTCACAATAGTTAGAGCAGAGTGCTGTTCTACATCATCCATAGAAGTTAGTTTATTTTTTAAATATCTTACAAAATGCTAAAAAGTTTTTAGCTAAATGTTGTGAAGCTAACACAACAATATTGTGTTTAAACTGATCCAAATAATGGATGTTCTACAATTCTATATATTTTCATTTCAAAAATAAAGGTCGCGTCGTTTTAATAATTGTAAATGCGTTTGTAATTGTGTCATTGCTTCTAATTTGTGTGTGAATAATTACTTCGTCAAAAATGAATAAATAAATAATTTTTAAATTTAAAAAAAAATTAATAAATCAATAAATTACTCACCGGACTGTTTCATTGCCTTAGCAATATCTTCCCAGCAGTTCTGCCTGTGTTGCTTGTTTGAATATTTTTTGTGACTCAAGTCGTGAAGTTCTCTGTAGGGTTGAATCATCACCGTTATTAAAGTTTCTTCGTCCATCATAAACCACTGATCTTCACAAATTCACAATGCTCAAGCAGTGTTATTGCAACAGCCAAGCGTCTTTTAAGAAATAAGAGACTGTCGAGGCACGCGCGATCGTCAACTTTCGATAGGTGGATGTTCATTTTTCATAGTCAAAAGAATCTTCAATACTGATCCAGTATTGTATGTTATCTCAAACGAATTTATATAATAGTAAAAATAATTGATATAATATAAAAAAGCACACCTTGTAGGATCATTATTTAATTATTTTTAGTTGTTAAGGGGTTACCCTACTGTTACAACGGGAAAAATGTAACTTTTTTTAAAATGTCTAGGAAGAAAAAAGTAAAAGAGATTTCATTTGTTCCATGGTTCTTTATTACTTACTAAATTTTCAAATTTTGTTGTATAGGGTGAGTGCACCAGTAAATGAACAGTCACCAGTGAATGAACAAAATCACGTTCTCCATGAAAAAGTAAGGTTTCAGCGTGGACGTTTGTTTGCGTCCGTTTTTGCAGCGAAATCGAGGTTTTTTTAGGCAACAGTTTCACTTGTCACATACGTACGGTTCGCTCGTGAAGTGATACAATTAATCATTTTCGAGACGAGTGCTCGGCTCATCGCGAGAAATTGATGGAATAAGTAAGTATGGCCGCTTTTGTTCTTTACTTTTAGGACATATCATTTACATCAGAAGTGTTGAATATCTCATGATGTTGTATTCTCTGATTAATAGAAAGCCTAAACTTTCGTTTTGCACAATTTTTATGATATATAACCTCGAAATACTTTCAAATGGCCAGTGTTTATTCACTAGTTCTGACAACCGCGATTTTCCATTGAATGAACGGCACTGTTCATTCACTGGTATACGTAACTCCAGTGAATGAACGATATGAAAACGGCACCGTTCCTTCATTGGAACCGGTATTTCCAGTAAATGAACGACACGAATTTCGGTTATCTAGTAGGTATATAGAGATGTTATTATTTTTATTGAACTGTTTTTCGATAATACCAACTTGTGTCGGAATTAAATTATATTCGTTTCCATGTATAAGCGATATAAAGTTAATATCTGATGATTATTTTTTTAGCATACCTACTTGTATAAGATGAAGGCATGAAGAACACCGATATTTTTTACTGGTGAAATTTTGCTAGATAAATGATATAAACGGTACCTATAGTTTTTTACAAAAAAAAAGTGTGTGCTCTTGTTATTTAGGAAGATTACGTATGATTTCCTGTTATTTTCCAGAGATGTCAGCCACAGGGTATCGAAGGTTTAAATACAGTGAGGAGGATTTAGAGAACGCTTTGGTAGAGATACGAACCAAAACGTCAACATTATGTGGCGCATCAATCAAATATGGAGTGCCAAAAGCAACTCTTCATAATAAAATCTTGAACAAGGTACCAGGAATTCGAAAAATGGGCCCGCAAACCGTGCTGTCGGCAGAAGAAGAATCCAAATTAGAAAAGTGGATTATCGATAAAGCCAAAGTAGGCTTTCCCATGCATCCTGAAATGGTGAAAGACGCTGTACAAGGTGTTTTGAAAGAAAATGGTCGAGAGAATCCATTCGTCGATAACCGACCTGGAAAGAAGTGGATGTCGCTGTATCTCAAACGGAAGCCAGAAATAGTGAAACGGAACACTGAGATCATTTCTCAGGCGAGAGCGGCTGTAACCGAAGAAAAAATACGAACTTGGTTCGCTGAAGTCATCAAATTCATGGAAGAAGAGGGTGCCGTCGACGTATTGAAAGATGGCAATCGCATATTTAATTGCGATGAGATTGGTATGCACACGTGTCCAAAGACAGGCATTGTTCTCGGTCCAAAAGGATTCAAAAATTTTTACGAAATTGCGAATGGACCTGAAAAAGAATCGATCACAGTATTGTGCACATATTCCGCCGCTGGAAAAGTGCCACCTCCGATGGTGTTTTTCCCTTACAAAAGGATCCCTAACCACATCGCCGACTCACTTGCCGACGGATGGGCTATCGGTCGTTCAGATTCTGGATGGATGGTGTCAAGCACTTTTTACGAATACGTGGCAAACGCATTTTATCCATGGCTAGTGGAAAATAACATAAAGTTGCCCGTCATTCTCTTCCTTGACGGACACAAGTCACATTTGAGTCTCGAACTTTGCACATTCTGCATTGAGAAAGGAATTATTGTGTATTGTCTACCGCCGAATTCCACACATATCATGCAACCGTGCGATGTATCGATGTTCCGACCGTTAAAAGTTAGCTGGAAAAGGATAGTTAGGTCTCGTAAACATGAATCAGGCAAAGCTATCACGAAGGCAAACTTTGTTACCTTGTTAAAAACGGCATTCGACGAATCAGCCAAGAAAGAAACAATTGAGAATGGCTTCAGAGCATGTGGACTCTTTCCATTCAACGCCGATGCGGTTGATTACACAAAGTGCATCTCAGAACGACACAAATGCATACGGAATAAGGTATCGAAGGAATCTCCGACTCCTGATGAATACGCAATAACGAAGAGGGTTATAGAGCACACTCTAGGACCGGTTGTAACAGATACACTCATACGAACATACCACGGATGCGACGACTGCGATGATTCCCTATTTACACTAGGCTTGTGCCTCTTTTCAATTTGAAAGATTCATTCACGTTCGAATAATACCAAATTCTTACAACAAAATGGGAGAATTGTGAAGGGAAAACATATCATTATAATGGTAGAAAGAATACAGAGCAATTACGAATTGAAAACTAGTATAAGGATAAAAGAATTATTAAAAGAAAGACCAAAGAGGGAAATATGTGCAGATTACAGCAACAAATTTGAGCAGTTAGGTGTTGAAAAATGATAACGAGGTACACTAAACGTGTTTGATGTTGACCGGTTCCAATGCCACGCATTTTTCCGACAAATGCGAATCTAGATGAGAACCGCTTGATTCGTCGGTAGCGCCCCTTGTAGCCTCGGAGTGTATCTCGCCCCGTTAAAGATTTTGACTCGCTGTTTTATCGATATTGATTTTGAAGGGCTAAACATCGCTAAATTCAGCTAAAAAAAAAAGAAAAACAGCTATCGATATCTTTATCAGGACGAGATTCCCTCAGAGGCCACTAGGGGCGCTATCGACGAATCAAGCGGCTCTCATCCAGATTCGCATTTGTCGAAAACATGCGTGGCCTTGAACCGGTCAACATCAAACACGTTTAGTGTACAACATGGGAAAAATAGTACAATTGCAAAAGGATCTGGTCATTATGATAAAATAGTGAAAATACTCACATTTTCGGCTGTGATGGATTTGACGTACTTGCCTCGTGTTCATTTTCTTTTGTGTCGTCGTCAATAGGAATGCTAGGAGAAAATAAATAAGAACGTATTTTGAAAACGAAGACGATTGATGCA
This sequence comes from Tenthredo notha, assembly GCA_914767705.2. NCBI lineage: Eukaryota > Metazoa > Arthropoda > Insecta > Hymenoptera > Tenthredinidae > Tenthredo > Tenthredo notha. The sequence continues at coordinate 587,999 of OU611907.1, read as the reverse complement.
ATGCGAAAAAAAACCTACCTTTGATTATCGTCGATGATCACATTTAGTGCAGGATCACTCATCTCAAAATCTAAAACATAAAACCTTGTTCTGGAAAAATTTCTATGACACAGAGATTATGTTTTCATGAGATAAGTTATTTTCATGCAATCATACTTACGTTTTGGTTGTTCCATCGCACAACTTGTTTGAGCACGTTTTCATCACAGGCACGTGATACCAACGTGTTCACGAACGATACTTTTGACGATATATATTTCAAAAAATATCAAATATCGAATAATCAGACATCGAAAATATCAAATAAAAAATATCGATAAGTATCGAATAAAAATCGACAGTCTCGATATATCGGACCGTATCGCCCATGCCTAACCGTGATACTTCAGCCTATAAAGAGAAGCATGGACCTTTCTAGAGACTTGGGCAACATGACTATTCCACGATAGATCGGCAGAAATGTAGACGCCGAGGTTTTTGACCTCACTAACGTAGGGTACAACTTGACCTGCGATGAGTACCGGAGGGAGGTCAAGCTGGCATAACTGGCCAAGATACTGCGCACTACCAAGAATGATTGCCTTCGTCTTCGCAATATTTAGTTTAAGACCATTCTGCACAGCCCAATTTAGCACGGCGTCCGCATCTTTATTGACTCTGGCGATGGCATCAACGATCTCACAGGGCGGTGCATGCAAGTAAATTTGCAGGTTATCAGCAAACATCATATGCTTGGTGTGATCCAGCACGCACGCAATGTCGTTCACGAATAGGAGAAACAACAAAGGGCCCAAAACAGACCCCTGGGGCACACCCGATTTGTTTGCCAAGAAGCTGTAATAGGACCCTGAGAGGTCCCGGACAGCTTGCGACCTATCCGAGAGGTATGAGTGGAACCATCTAACCACTTCGTTTGATAACCCGTAGCGCACTAGTTTCGATAGGAGCAGTCGGTGGTTAATGCTATCGAAGGCTTTGCGAAAATCAAATAGCACGAGGACGGTCACGCACCTCTCATCAATGGCTTTTCTCACGTCATCAAGCACTCCAAGTAGCGCCGTCTGAGTGCTATGAGATTTTCTAAAACCAGACTAAGCTGGATCAAAAATGGTGTTTTGCTCGAGGTAGAGTGTGAGCTGATCTGCAACCAACCGCTCTAGGACTTTGGAAAGGTGAGGCAGGTTCGCAACGGGCCTCGTTATTGGACTCAGAGACGGGGGGATCGCATTTACTCAGAGGTACTACAAAAGCCCGTTTCCAGATTTTCAGGAATACACCACTTTGTACACCACTTCCAGGAATACACCACTTTGTAGCGAGCAGTTAAAAAGACGTGTTAGATGAGGTGCAAGGATGGCTAAGTGGTCCTTGATATAGGATAGCTGAATGGCATCGGGACTTTGACCACGTGACTTTACCACATATGACTGGAGGACTTCTAGGACCTGTAGTCCGCGGACGAGACCGAACGAAAAGCCGGGCTGGACCCATGGCGAATCATGATTTAATAACTGTTCTAAATCCAACAGGGAGCAGGGATCGTGAGCACTGGTAATGGACACATAAAAAGCATTTAGTTGGTAAGCCTCAAAGTGATGCAATGGAGAGGATGACGTCCTGTCAGACGGAATGAGACCCATACGCCTCAGCTCCGACCAAGTACCCGTGGGATCATGGAGCCTAGAGAGCCTATCAATGTAATACTTATTCTTTGCGTCTAAGATCTCGGCTTTGATATCGCGTCGCAATGCGCGGTATTCCGCCATCAGATCGCGTGAACCGGTACGTTTGGCAGTGGTGTATAAGTTGTTCCGAACCTTTAAGCGTTGCTTGATCGCTGCCGTGAACCAGCCGGCTGGTGGCTTACGAAACTCCCGTGTCACCTCCGGCGCATGAATATCGAGCGCACTCACGATGGCACCGCAGATGGCCTTTGCCTGATCATCCGGGTCATTCCCCGGAGAGAGAGAGAGAGGACTTCTACGACAGTCTGGCGCCCAGCAATATCCCCTACCTACCCGTTGGACCAGGTTTGTATTCGGCTCAAATTCCTCGGTCACCCGAGCCCAGGAAAAACCCGTTACAATATACAGGATGATCCAGAATGCGGTACTTTCCTTACACTGGTGGATTCCTTGTAAAAATCTAAGACTAAAATTATTCATCCTAAAATGTCGAATGCCAAGCCATTTTCCGGTAGGAGCCATTCAAAGTAAGCCACTACGAGAATGCAGATACGAGAATTGCTCGTCGCTGGTATTGTTGGCCTACTGGATTTCGCGACGCCTCACCCGCCGCCGCGATCTCGCTAACTGACAAAACGAATGTAATATTACAGTTTTATGCATGAATATGGAATCAGCATTCTTCTGTTTCCATTGCCTGATCGTCGTTTTGTCAGTTGGCGAGATCGCGGCGGCGGGTGAGGCGTCGCGAAATCCAGTAGACCAACAATACCAGCGACGAGCCATTCTCGTATCTGCATTCTCGTAGTGGCTTACTTTGAATGGCTCTTACCTGAAAACGGCTTGGCATTCGACATTTTAGGATGAATAATTTGAGTCTTAGATTTTCACAAGGAATCCACCAGTGTAAGGAAAGTACCGCATTCTGGATCACCCTGTATATATATGCTTGAATTTATCCTCGCAATTATTTTATGTATGGGGCATTCTGAATTCACTGAACCACTTCTTCCATCAGCTTTACGAATATTTTCAGATAGTTTTCCAGTTTGTCGTACTACGTACGAAAACCTTATGGGAGTTTTCACAAAATTTACACTTGCTTTACTTTACCTATTCTTGTACGACACCCATAGTTTTAACCAATATATGCTGAAGTAAGAAAAATGAAATAAATAAGTAGTTACACCTCCGAAACAGTTCGTTTTAGAAACATAAAAAAGTTCACGGAGGCTTTTCAAGTAGTACTACCAGCTGATGAATTATTCATAAATCCAAAGAGTTGATGCGGAAAAGTGGCTCAGTTGACAACAATGCCGCGTATATTGATAACCTCACCCAAATTTAACTGGAATAGTTTTCAGAGATTAAAAGAAACGCCGAAGAAATATCACTTGCCCAAGATTATGAGCATATCGACCCAAATTAATCCCGCCGAGAGTCTAGGCTGGAAATTTTCGTCAAATCTAATTAAAAAAAAAATATGAGAAACGTTGGGGAATATCCTCACGTTTAATTTTTGTTCATGAATGTGAGAAATGGTGATGGTGTAATTCTGAAATATTTTGGCCTTTCGATATTTTGGCCTTTCGACATTTTGGCCTTTCGAAATAATGGATTATTACTAATACTCCTTCGAAATTTTTATTTTAAAAATATTGAGGTTTGACTCATTGGCTATCGTAAATAGTGGCTATTCTGAATTCTCAATTTAAAAAATCTAACCTTTCTACATCACTTTAATCTACACTTTACTTGTTCGAAACGTAAACTCTCTGTAAATATATTTTCGAATGGATGAGCGCTCCAATATTTCTCTATTGGCTGAATGAGGTATTCGGATAAGTGATTTTTTTTAAGAAAAAATTTCGAATCAACTTGTCTGTCGTTATTTTGGTATTCGTACTTTTTGAATTCGGAATATTGGGCATTCCAATTGTTGGTCTTTCGAAATTTTGACCCCCACCCGCGGTCACAGATTTTGAAGCAAATTTAGTGAGCTGTGAATTACAGGTTATCGGATTTTGTTCGCCGAATCGTTTGTCATACACTGTATGTTTGACTCACCGTGCGTTGGAATGCTCAACCGGTTCAAGTGATCTAAAAGTATTATATTTTTCATAAATAAGGCAATTTGTGTCAACTTCACCACGTTGAAGAAATCAGTACAGCGTTCTTCGTGGAATTCGACATATCTCTGAATCTATTGATTACGCAACTAATGTTCAGTTGAGGATGTTCAAGAACTAAAGCTTAAAAAAAGTACTGGTCGCCTACTACTATTGAGGTGTAAAAAAAGTCAATCTGCAACTAAACTAAAAGTATTCCAAATTCTATAGGTGTATGAAATACTTCTTCTTAATCATTTAAGAAATAATTTTGACTTACCGTTTATCTTGGAAATCTCCTCGTCGTTCGACATGATGTCCAAATTTACACTGATTTGTTCACGTGCAAAGACTACTATACTCGCACTGATTTCGTCAGTGTATCTATTTTATTGGTAAGACTAATTTCATTTCAATTATAATTATTTCGAATAAATCGTGCGAGCATATCACATTACCGATTTGACTCCGGAGTAAATTTTTACTTCCTCGAGATAGTTTGATGATAAGAGTGTGATGACATTTCTTCTTAGTGTGCTATCCGTTTTTAATTTAAAAAATTATCAGCTAGTTATCATTAAATTCGCTGATGAAAATCTAAACCTGTGTTACTTCTGAGCAAATCATAACGTCATCTGGTTCACCCATCCCCTCTACCCTCTGATTTTCATTCTGAATTAGCCGAGCACATCCGTCGTAAATCTCTAGAAATAGTATCTTAATTGTTTATAACTGACGCGACAGCGTCTGGCGCCCAACGGAAAATTTAAGCATTTTTGATTATTATTTGTTATCGTATCGAACTAGAGATCAGCGCCGTAGGGTATCGCGAAGAGTTTTCCTCTCTCTTTCCTTCGTTAGCGGGGGTTATGTAACGGGTGTAAACGCGATGCCGCCTGAGGGTCCGGATTCTGGAGTAACGGGTACAAGATGGAGGGATTTCGACAAGAAGGCGCAAGCTGATCTGATTCTGTCGATTCAACCTTCTGAACTCAAACAAATTCGCGGATGTAATACTTCCCGCGATGTGTGGTTGAAGCTCGAATCTGTTTATGCTTCAAAGGGACCGGCACGAAAAGCCGCGTTGTTGAAACAATTAATACTTTAACGATTGCAAGATGGCAGCGACGTTAAGGACCACCTTGCGAAGTTCTTCGATGCTGTCGACAAGCTAGAGGCAATGGCTGTGCAAATACACGGCGATTTGCTGACGATTATGCTTTTATATAGTCTTCCATCATCTTATGATAAATTCCGCCTTCCAGGATATCGAGAACATGACGAGCCATCTAACAAACCCCTGGCCAAAGCTCGAAGTACCAAAAGGCCCTGCCAGGCCCGCGACACAACCCGGCAGAAGAAGAATACGCCTATTAATTTTATGCGTAGATCCTCCACCTCCCTCAAAATTGCATCTGCCTAACGACAGATCTAGAAACCTCACTTCTTGCTTGGACGTAGTATCGATAAGATATAGTATTGATTATTTTTCAATTATTTTACCGTAAATTCCTTTGTTTGAAGAAAACTGTATCGTTTGTAAAGTATTATTGAGAATTAACTTCTCTAACTTCAGTTAATGTATTAGTGCCTTGATTAAGGTAAGATTCCAACTCTAGACGACCCTTCGATTGATATTAAATTGATTAAAAAGAAATTCGTTTCTTATTGCGTGGTTGTGACGCCGTTAATATATCATCGAATTGTCGTGCTTTAGTTTTGTTTAATCATTGATTATTGATTGTATTATTGTTCATTGTGTCCCCTATGCCTTACTGATTGATTTTTCGAGAAAGTATCGTTATTCCTTATTGTGTCGTCATTAATTATCGTATTGTCATTTATTATTGTATCGTTATTTCACTGTCCCTTGTTAAATATTTTTGTATCGATTCTCTTGTAAGTGTAATTAATTGTTAATCTGAACCCCCCTAATTACTGTAAAATCTAGTCCCAGAAATAAGGATTTGCCACGTGGAAAAATTAGTTGCGTAGTAAAAATACGATAATTGATCTCGACGGCTTGTTGAGCCACGTGTTTCTGGAAGAATCGGTCTACAGGCTGTAGATACGATATTGTGATATTATCCCGATTAATTTAGCCCCTTTCCGATTGAAAGTAGTCTTAAACCACTAGTAAAACCTTGAGCTGGTATAATTATCGTTATTTCGAATTAATAATTGTAATAAAGTCTAGCGTCCCTTTTGTTAACGTGTACTTCGTAGCCGCATGGCGTGCCTCGTGTAAAGTTGCCTTGGCCATCTTTGTACGAGCTTATTTAAATTTGATTCCGACGCCTTGCCCTTTTCTACGGAATATTCTGTAGTACCGACCCGTCCAATTAATCATTAGAAGTCCACAAATTATTGATTCTGGACTTTCGATCCCGCTACGTTATCGACCCACTTATTATGAACTAATATTATTCCGTGATTGATTTCTACCGTACCATAAGATATCGTTTCCTTCTTTTTGTATTATTTAATTGTTCCGACTTACCTATCCCCTTGTTCTATATATCCTAATGTTCTGTATTACCCCCTGCCCTACTTATATGTGTGTGACCTAGTCAGTCAGCTGTCTTTGATAGTATTTCCGTGTAACTTGTTTAATTTGTATTCCGACCGACCTATGTGATCGGCTTTGGCTGTTTAATTGTTTTATCTTATGTTTTATTGTTCGTATTAATTGTTATCATTTATTATTTTATTCCATCGGTTTCTTTGAGATTAAATCCATAAACCTAAAAGTTATTTTTGACCCATCTATATTATTTCGCCCCCATGTTCCCCTCACGCTGACCTTACCGTGTATTATCGTATTACTTTTAGTTAATTACCTCGTCGCTATATTTGTATTTATTATATTTTATTTGATTCTTTATTAATATTATTTCGAGTTTGATCTTTGAAGTTATTTCGTTACCGCGGTATCATTTAAGGTACCTGGTGCCCAACATATCGTAAACTCATCGGGAGTAAGCTAGTTTATAATTGTGAGATAAATGGTAAATTCTCCGGTGAGCCACCCTAGTAGCATGGTGAAATCGCAAGCAGCTTGAAAGCCTAACTGATACAGGCTACATAATAAGAAAACCGTGTAGATTTGCGCAAGAATACGTTTGAACTGACATCTGTTGAAAATCTGATCCAATTCTTGCGTTTAGGATCTTGCAAGATCCATCCGCAGAACCATAATGGTCTGCTTCCGCTTATTTCTGTGGATCTTGCACCCGAAAGATTTTCAAGCACCTATACGCAGGAATCGCAAATAGCTTGTTCAATGTCGTCCCTAGTTATTTGTGCAAGACTCACGGCAGACTTGCGCAAGCCGTCTTGCGATTCCCCCCGCCCCTCTCAGTCGTGTATACCTATAGCTATTTCTGTGGCTATTTCCCAGTGTTATTGGTATACAAACCGTCGGTAATGAGTCTTTGAATGAAATTAGGAAATATACTTACCGGCAGTCGGTATATTTTTACTGCGAGACGGAGCCTACCAAATGGAATAATGAAACAGTTGGGAGACTAGGAATATATTGGAAGTTGTAGTGATATTGAATTGATGTTTATTAAAATATGATGTTGAAAATGTTTTTATTATTTTGAGTGAATAACGATACATTTCTCGTTTGTAAGTATAAAATTTACTTTCATTTCAATTTATTACTTAAGTAAATAGAGATAAATTACTCTTTTATAAATATGAAACTGGGATTCTTTCAGCATTATGCTACGGTTATTGGGTCGAGATTACGGACGATAATAATGAATAAATACGTTTATTGAGACGGTCAGAATTCACAAGAAAAAACAATTATCGAATACATTTCTTTGAGAGTATTGATCTCACAAATTCATACAGAACGGATGGTCTTGGTATATCCTACTGCAACGATCGCTTTGCCTGTCCTTCTTCTGACGTATCGCGATTTTCACACTGAAATAAAAAGAACACAAAACAACAGCCGACACGGACCCAGTATTCAGTGGTAAAATTTGATAACAAAATTGACTTTTAACTTTTTTGCAGCGCTGCGCCCTACTATTGCCCTGTGTAAGTTCGCCTGTTGGGCTATTGTTTGGATAAATGATTAAACGCATGAATAAATTCAATAAACATGTCTTATTATTATTAGGAATGTTTCAATCATTAACGGATGAACGGACCGAGTTCGGATCAAACATATCGATGGACTAATTCCATAGGGGCGTAAGCGACAAAAAAAATTTTTTTTTGCGCTTATGCCCAAAAGAGTCTCCATTGCATGAAAAAGATTTTGGCACTATAAAAACGAATTTTTTTTTTTTGCCGCTTACGCCCGTTTGGCATTA